>KV751334.1:23879349-23902011 GCA_001698575.1 Mola mola
AAGAAAAGGTATCTTCATGGTCATCTGGACTGATTGTATGGGGGGGTAAAAATTTAAAAAAAAAAAAAGCTTGAATAATATATACTTGAATAATATATAATTAGGTGTGTAAAAGACTTCATATATTGATATAATGTAAGTACAACTCCAGAGTTTATACAAAAAAATGGACAGTTCCTTATCCAAATTCTACACAAAGGGGCAGGATGTCATTAAACCATCCTCTTAATGCACAATTTGCTCACAGCACAACTCTATATGACCCCAAACCTCATTAGATCAAAATATGGAAACTTGGGGAACTTCTAAACTTCTCTCCTCCTCTCCCACATCTATATGTGAAGCCAAAACAGTGGACCATAGAGGGAAGGGTGCATGAAGAACAGATCTTTGGGACTGAGCGCGGATGGTAGGAAGAGAGGGAACGAAGGGAAAGTAAACCTTTGATGAGTAAGACTTTTTGTTAAGCGATGGAGCTTAACTTTAAAATATTCTGGGTGGCAGTGAATGGGGATTGACCAATGGCCCTGATCTCAGCCACACACTGGGGCACAGGGGTTAATGGTGGATAAAGATTAGGGGGGGAAAGGGGGTGGTTGCTTCGCCTGATCTCCATCTTCCCCCACACTCAAGCCTGCAGTTTTCACCTTCTCCACAAATCCCAAATCAGCTAGACAATAATGGCTGCCAATGGGGAATGATCCAAATATCTTTGATTTCTGCTTCTACCCCCTCGCCTGATCTGAATGGCCAGGGTAAAGACCCGTGGAGGTTCCTCCTGTTTGCCCACTCAGGGACGACAGTTAGCAGGCTCAGAGAAACCATTTGAGGATTGGGAATGGAATGACAAGTGGTCTCTGATCTATTACAAGAAATTTATTTTAAACTGGAAATGTGAGCAGACGACTGTTCAGTCCCAACTGTAGATTCTTTAAGCCAAAGATATTTTTAATTGCCGTAGATTTCTATATATGTCTACACTAGAAGCCCAGCTTGCAGTGTTGGGGCAATCAAACTTCTTTTTGAAAGATTAGAAGGACTTTTTATGGCCAGTAGATATGCAGAAAGAGTTCATCTTTGAAGATTTAAGTGAATTCTAGACAAATTAAGAGCTAACATTTAAATCCATTTTGGGTTGAAAAGGAAATGTGGACTCTTTAAATCTGGAGAGATGGGGCCTCTTGGGAAGGTGGACCTGGTTCTGCTGCCAAGCCACCCAGTACTTTGCTCCATCACTTACACTTTAACCATATCTACACCTCAAATGCACAAATTCAAGATGATTCAAGTCTGAAGAAAATCTGAGTAAAATTATGACATGATTCAGAGCAAATGGACAGCAATCTTTAAACTTCAAAGCCAAGATCACTGCACATTTCACTGCTCTTTTGACTGTTTAAGCAAATATATTTAGAAGACTCAAAGGGTATTTACTGACTATCAATTGAAAGCCCATGAAAACAACCTGCAGCAAATTTATTTATTTTAAGATTTTCTTACTTATCTCCAAGTTTTACAAAGGACTCAATCAAAAAGTTGAATTTATTAGATAATAACTGATTGAGAGGCAATATCTGACACCATCCATAAATCTACAAGCATTGTGCTTGAAAAATGCATTCAATTATCTTAAATCAGTTACTCCTGGAAATGCACATAAATCGTTCACATCGAAGCAGGTTTTGTAAATGATGGCTGTACTGTATTGGCTCTAAATTATGTGAGAAGTTAGGTCCTTCACACAGCTTTTAATACTTTACATATAAAACTTGAAATTCTGCTTTCTTATTAAAAACACTTTCCGCTGTAGAATGAAAACTATAAGAAAAATACACACTATTAGGTATACTTTTTTCTGCCTGGCTCTGCTGTTGTCATTTTAGCACCCAGAATCGTGTTGCAGAGACCAAACCCCACCAGCATTTATGACTGATGTGGCTCATTACAGCAGACACATTAATCTTTGGAAAAAGAATACAACACCAGGCATGCACGGACAATAAAAACTGCTTTCACTTACCACTTTGAACTTTACAGTGCGTGTCGTCTGCTTTTTCCTACCAACACAGAGTGCACATACTTCATCCTAAAATTAAAAAAGGGAAATGGTGTTTCGGGTGAAAATATGAGCATTACACTGAACAAAGCACCATTTTTGCCTCTCTTTCTGTCTGGATAGCCAACATAGAGTAATACAAACCAGGTATGCTAACGTCAAATCAGAGCTATAATAACCATCTTTATCTTTTTATGTTATGTTATGTTCGGTAACAAACCTCAATCAAAGACATCACACAAATACAAGAAACCTCAATATCCAAGCTTGCCCACATTTGTCCACCATAATGCATATCATAACATTTAAGTAAATAGTAGATTGAAAATCTTTGGGGTGTGAAAACCAAACAGGCACAACTGAGAGATTACCCAGTGGAGGGGCAAATCTATCAAGGTGGACAAGATGAAGATTTGCTACATTTGAGTGGGGGAATGGGGCCCCCTTGACCTCCACTCACCCCTACAATCATCAAAACAGTTGGACCAACAACACTGTGAAGCTACAACCATAGACACAGTTGATGTCTTTGGTGTCACAACAATAAAAGACATTCCTGACAAGATTTTTACTTGGAAATATGAATGATCTTGAGGATACAATGTAGGTTATTTGTTCATTTTAGCGCTGATCCTCGAAAAGACAATGTTAATTCTTGCCTAATCTTTCTCAAGGTCGACAACTTTTTGACAGATGGACATGAAAGGCCCATGTTCAAATGCTTACCCTTGAGGAGAGAATTTGCCCTTGTTGTCTGTCACAGGAACGAAGGGAATCCAGCGATGTCAACTATATCTGGGGTAAGACAAAACAGGAAGTAAACTGTTAGTCCAAATATATTCATGAAACACTCATCGTTTTCATGTTCCATCATCACATTAGGAGTTGGTTTGGACATGTGTGGCTTTTGTGGACATTCTGTAGGAGAAATCAACAAATTTTGGAACCGTAATGTGTATCTGATTTTTGTAGCATGAAAGCATGAAAATGTGTGTGAATGTGTTCACAACAAACAATGTCTAGCCCAATTCAAACTATTGTCCTTTCAACAACCACACATATTTGCACACACACACACACACACACACACACACACGTCACACTCTCCCAAGTTAAAAGGAGCAGTGCCTTGAAGGCTCAAGCTCTCAAGTAAATCACACTGTTAACCTGACACGATTGATTTCTCACGTGGGTCCATTCAACTGACTGCATCCAAGCATATTCCTTTGGCATCTGTATAATTTAGAAGCCATTAGTAAGGATTATGTTTTGCCTTAATCACACAAAGTGTAAACAATACCATTGAGTACACAATTGAAGCACTGCAGCTACAGATTGCTTTAGATATTTTTTACTGCACATAAATCCCATTAGAAAATAATGTAACTAATTTTAATCGAAGTGTGGGGGCAAATTTCTGCTACTGGAGGCATGAGGGGCAAAAAATGGCCCAGATATTCCTCACTAAGACTTTTTTTTTTTTTTTAACGCTCTCTCCTTTTTATTCTTACAGAATTCCAATGACCCCTACAGGCACCCAACGACTGCTGAATCCTAAAGAATGTGCTCTCTGTACTATACAAAAAGCCCTCAGCTCAAAGAGTACGCAGCTGAAAACAAAACATGCCAACTGCTATGATTTTTCACTGTTTTGAGTTTGTGGAAAATGTTGCCCAGATTGCTGTGCAACATTTACTTGGAATGGGCTGAGAGGGTTTGAGGAGGGAAGGGGGACAATCAAAGAATTCATTGTATACTGGGAAAACAGGCCTGAAAAGATTTGACAAGTGGAATCAAATCGGGTGTTAGTAAATTTTATAATTAAATTATGTTGTATATGTTCACCCTAATGTTGGAAATAAATTTCTCAAAAATAATGAGATCAGTGGGGGTTTTTTTCTCAAAAAGCTGTATCGGGTGATTATAAAAAAAACAAAACTATATTGTAAAGTTAAAAAAGTAGTTTTAAATATAATTTAGATATTAAACACTATTTAAACTTAATGCCCATGTTTCAGATTACTTGCTGGTTCAAATACCTCTGGGCTGTGCAAATACCATATTTTATTCACTGAAAAAGCATTACCGAGGCTATTAGTCTGTTTGACCTCCAATTCGTGGGGATTTACAAATACAACTCATACATTTATGAAAAAATATAAAACCACTGATAAATTCTATCAATTTATAAATATGGCAAATACATTCAAGTATTCATGAAGGCCTAATAATGCTATAGGCTGATATTTACATAAAGCGCTTGTGCACTAAATCAAGATAAACTATTTAAGACCCAGACCACAAATACCTCCACGTGGCAGAAAAAGGAGTGTCCTGCGATGAAAGAGGACATTATGCTAACAAGTCAGATTACTGTACACAATAACTTTATCTTAAAAGTAAATACCATCCTTGGTGTTGGAATGGGGAGGCGGTTGCATTATGGAAAGTCACTGGCAATATTTCTGTAGGGACCAAATGCTCCTTATCAGTGTTAGTCGAGCAATTCAGGCTCTCCCGAAGAAAGATGAGTCTTCAAACTCATTCTATTCATGGTCAGACGTGTAATTACCCTCAGCTCACAGTCTAGACGTAACCGCTTTCACAGTACTTAAGACCCCCTGTGCAACGCACGGATGCCGGCTGCTACCACCAAGCCCTGCCCGTTAAATCTGTGGGCAGATAAATTAGCAAAGAATGCAATAAAATAGACACAATGAGAGGAACTTTATCCTCCCTGCTGCTAAATGAGATTTCTTTGAAATGCAGATCAGTGGTTCTAGATTAGTGAATTTTAGCTGCTGTCAACATCATAACAAAATACAAATGCGATTGTTCGTTGGTGCCTTATCTCCTTGCTTCCATCTGTTGGCTGGTTATTTACTCCCCCCTGATTTACTATGCAGATCTAAATAAGTCGCATCAAAAGGAGGGCTTACTGCACAATGCCTTCTTAAGCTTCTACATCAAGGTATTTGAAAAACCGGTAGTCACATGAAAAGGCTGCCCATCAAAGGCACATCTCTAATGAACTCTCCCATATCAGAGGGGGTTTGTGGGGCCTGGCTTTAATGCTGTCTGTGTGGAGAGAGAGAGAACTACAAATCAGACCTACCAAGCCATGGCGGAGGAGCAAGGGGAGGGGGTACATACAGAAGGGGAGACAAGAAAGGAGAGGGAGAGAGGAGGAGTTATCCTCAGTTATCAGATGAGATTAGTTCAGTGCAGGGACTAGTCCTAGGTCTCTCACTCCACCCATCTAACTCTTAGGTCTAGGCTGAGAAGGATGCTCATGAAAGGACTACAAAAAACCTTGAACAGGACAAACTACAAAGGGTTAGACTGGACTTGGACACAGGAAAACAAGGAAAACTTTAATGTACAATTTTAATTTTATGAACTTATTCATGTTCTAGACATGAATAAGTTCATGGCTGGACTTATTCTAAATGCAGGTTTCTGAATATTTTTTCCAGCTGCAAATCAAAGCGTATTTAAATGAAATTTAAATATCTGTCAAAAAATGACACACCAATCCAGTTCGTGAGAGGGAGGAAAGTCCTCGACTGTCAAAAATCAGTAACACACACTCTGTCATTCTCCTCAGGTCTGCAAACAGTCTTGGTAATCTCAAACAGCGCTTCTGCATTATGCTTCTGCAATAACCTTCAATTTCATGGTGTATTTGTTGCATTCAGCGCACAGGCCGGATTACAACTGACAATCTTAAGACTTATATGGAGAAAATAAACTGCATGGAGAGATCATGATCTGACCCCCAACCCCCCACACGCACTCACACACACAGCCACCATCATCATCGCCACCATCTAGTGTGTCTGGGTGAAGAGGAGACCCCCACCAACATACATGCAGGTTACCAGTGAACTATCAGGCCCAGAGCGAAAGCAGCCCCAGCAATGGCACATGTGGTTAAGAGGCGAGCGCTGCGGGAGAGCGCCAGATGATGAAGGGATGAGCATGGGATGGAGGGGGGAGAGAAAAGGATGCTGAAGGGGGGGTTGGTGCGTATGGTAGACATGCGTGTGCCAGGTTGGCTCCCGGGCATGTTCTCCATCACTGACTTCTCTTTATTGGGAAGATAAAGAAGGACAATTGGAAGTGGTAGTTACTCCTCCTCCTGAATTCCAAGAAAAACTAATTTTAGGAACCAGTTCAGATTGAGTTGCAACGTGAAAGCATCTTATGGCTAAGTCCCTTTGCCGTGGAAACCCAACTTCTTGTCCCTCCCCTCACTCCGCCTGAAGCCTCCCCTGCCTGCACTGCATGCCAACTGGGCTCAGTGCCAGTCGCATTTGCAACCACAAGGGGACCATGGTCTTTTTGCCTTGCCTAATGAAATGACAAAACAACAGATTTGCATATGTAGAAACAGGTGTTGTAACAGGTTTGACTCCTATTGACCCAAGCCGTGTTAAAGAGAGAAAAAGCAGGGAGAGGGAGAGAGAGAGAGAGAGAGAGAGAGAAAAGAAAAGTTTATGACCAACAGCTGCCTAGAGGTATTTAGGCTCTAATGGGCACTCGAGTTTGCACCATCTGCCCTGCTGCTTGCCAGTAGTGACAATCCAAATTAAAAACCACTCATCAAACGTCATAAAAATAAACCATTGTTTTGCTGCCTCCATATGTTGTGGCCATTTTATTTAATTCTCAGAGAGCAGCGATAGAGGCTGAGCTCCGAGGGCCCGTAGCTGTGATCCAGGGAAAATCCAGGGAGCTGCACGGTAGCTTGTAATTACCCTTCCGCCGATCCTCTGTCTTCAGACCAGAGCCATGCGTCATCCTACACATTATCCAAGTCCATCCTCTCCACGTTACAGAGGAGAAAACCTGACAAAGCCAATGTGGTGAAAACATGGGCACCGTTTAGAGTCAAATTAGGGGTTGCCATCCAAGAGCACAAGTTGGATGGTCAGAGGGTGAAAGGAGATAAAAATCAATAGGCTATACTTGCTTGTAACTAGATAACAGCTATTATGTTTTGTGCAAATGTTTATTTTCCACGTCAGACACACAAACTGCGGTCAGTGTGTGTTGCAGTGAAACAACTAAAAAGTGATGCGTTCCTGCAAATGTCAACCATCTCCTCTTAACATTTTGACAAAATTAGGTCCCGACCCCAAAGGGCTCGACTGGAAATATTACTTTTGTCCTTTACTGAAAGACATAGCCACTACTACAACACCCACTCAACGCTACCCAACCCCCCTCTTTCATTTTTCCTCCTGTTTTTATTTAGAAGAGTGGGACAGAAGGAATAAACCTGAGACAGTCGTGACCCCCGCGCCAGTGTTGTAACTTGGTCTAGAGCTACGCCAGCAGAAGGCAGCACCATATGCCCTCAGCCTCGAGCTGGATGCTCTTTCTGCAGCCTAATATGCCTGTCAAAATTTGTTACTGTCACAAACCCCCCTCAACACAAACACACACACACACACGTTTTTTTCCCCTCTCACAACATGTTTGAAATAAACATTTTTTTCCCCCTCTTTCTCTCAGTGTCTCCCTTGGTAAAGAGGGAAGGTCCTTGAAGATGGGAGGCTGAACGGACGTACCAACTGTTTTCTGACAAGGATACACATCAGGAAAACTTACAATCTACAGCTGCATTAAAATTTGTATTATTTATGTTTATATATTTACACTTGTTCATCATTTTCTTTTCGAAAATGCCTCCAGCAAAGCCCCTTTCAACAATGGCGTCGTTAGCTGCCACTGTTAGCTTTGACGCTGTCTCACATGACATTTGACTGTTTACGAATGACAGTCTGATGGCTGAATGCAGGCTGACCAACACTGACCTTGCCTTTTACCATGAGTGACCCTCTATCTTTAATTCGGGAAAGGAACCCAAAACACAGCACATTTTTTCACACCAGGACACTGTCCATCTGACCGTGACATGGATAAAAGCCACCGTGCCTTCACACCACACTGACCAAACAAGTAAACATGCAATTGTTGACTCAACAAGGAAGCAAAGAAAAAGCAGAGAGCAGCAAAAAAAGAAAAAGATAAAAAAAAAGGTCTACTGCTGCTGTCAGTGTACTACTGTGATTCAAATGAGGGCATAGTTTATTAGTTAAACAGAGGGACAGGTCAGCTGGTATTACAGGCCAGCTCGATGGGGGACTGTTAACAACATGGTGAAGATCATGTTGCCAGGAGGTGAACTCCAAACCTTCAGGAAAAGGTATAAATCATTTTACACAGCTTAAAAAGAAGGAAAAAAAAACACAGTGTACAAAAACCAAATGTTTGTTTTATAACTTAGCACATCCCTTTCCATTTCAGATCCCAACGCACTGTGAGGTTACAAACACATGCCAAAAAGTGCTTGGCTCATGGGAGTCGGGTCATTTGTTTGTGGCTTTGAAATCCTTGGAGGGAGGCACTATGACGTAAGACGTGATATTTGCCAAACTATCTTTGCAAGATATATTTGACACTTGATTGTTTTGGTGAGCAAATACATAACCGCAAAGTCTGGACTCAGCTAAACACTGAAAACCCATAAAAATAAACTCATATTCTGCACAGGACTATGAATTGAGATGACACAAATGGCCCGATGAGAAAAGCAAGTCACAGGCTGCCTCTCCTGTTAAGACTTCTCTTAACTCTCCCTTGTAAAGGCAGCCTACAATCTCCTTTCTAATCCTCATCCCCTGACCCCACCCCGCACGGCTGTCTCCAGCCAAAGAGTCACAATGTTTCTCGCTCACAAACAGAGTCGAGTCATGGCTTAAGAAGTTACCCAGAGCGTAACTAAAAAAGTCTGAGCCGTCTCAAGGCTCAGCTGTGGCACACAAAATATCATTACTGTGATGTGGATAATTACAGAGCAAAAGGGTGGCCTCTTAAGCATGTAATACACTCTTTTATCTTAATAAGTCAATCTCTCCGAGTGTGACAGCTTGCAGCATATGATCCCGGTAAACAAATACTTTTGAGCACAAAAGTGCCATTAAAAGGCCAAAACTGTCAACACAAATTCCACTCTTACAGGGGGAAAGGAGGTGGGAGGGAGGGAGAAAAAAAATAGACTTGATCACTTCTGGTTGCTTTAACTTGCATGGAGGTTGTCATGGAAACATTTCTATGAAGTTAGCGGGGATAAAACCTGAACATTTGCCATTTAATTGCCTTTAAGCTTAGTAACGGGGGCCAAATGAACTGTGCACGAAAACGCGCCGGATAGTTTACGTGGATGAGCTACAAAAGTGGTTCTAGTGCACAGCTCCCTTGATTTTTACTTACCCAATTCTACCCTACATGTCGCAACACCTCAAGGGTTGAGAGAGCAGTGTGTTTCATTACAGAGGTGTTGGGGGATGGGAGATGGCACAATTCAAGAGCTAATCCAAAAGTGAGCGAACACATTTGATTGCCTAAGGAGGAGGCTGACTCGAAACGGAATTGATCTGTGCATAAGATCGACAAATTGGACAAATACTTTTCCATCCATAGTCAAACGCTGCACAAACTTTTGAAGCCCTCACAATTAAAAACACATTTCAAAGCGTTTTCTCCCACAGCTCAGCTGGTAGCAACAATTTCCATACCTGAGATAGAAATCATGCATCAACCGGTGTCCACTGAGCTGAAAGGCTGAGTCTTAATTTTGATAAATGATTGAAACGTATGACAGGCTATACACATTAATCCTGTGGAGGACATTTATTTTCCTATTACCATAATGTAGAGCACGACCGCCCGATGATGAATGCAGCAATCAAAATGGACGCAGAGTGGGGGGAGTCGGGGTAATAAGTGCACTGCTCCCAACAGCGGTCAGTCTTGGAGGGGAAGGGAACGGCAAGTCTTCCTTTGCTTTGGGGAGAAATGAAAAATGCCTCCTGCTTTAGAAAAAAACATGTGACTTTGTAAGCAGGCACCGCTCTAGCAACAAGTAAACAAAAAGAGTATGGACTGTTAGAAACATGCCGTAAAAAATGATTACAGGGGGCACTTCAACAAGGGGCTGATTGTGCGCTGCTGCTGACATATTTCACAGGGGGCATTTATTGCTGCCCGGCCTTTGAAGAGGTAGAGCTGCTGAGTGAGGGGGGAACTGGCCCACACCTGCATAACTGAGGAGGGAACACCTGTGCACCCTGCGGCTTCAACAGGGAGGGTCGATCCAGCTAATCCAGGGGTGAAAGCTGATCAGAGAACAGGCCCAGGGAGTTCAGCACTTCACACCACATGGCCTTTCTTTAACAAAAAAAAAAAAAAAAAAGAAAAAAAGAAAAGAAAAAGAAAAAAAAGTTACATCTATTGATTTTTGGGGGCTTCAGTGATTGCATGAGAAGGGAGGTGAACTAGAGGAAGTAAGCAGAAGATTCTTCATGAGATTACAGTATTTCACTTCATTATGTTGGAGTTGAGGTTAATCTTTAAGCAAACTGATACCATGCGAGCGTCCCTTATTCTTTCTGGACATGGGAAAAAAAAGAAAGATGGAACATAAAAATGGAGCAAGAGAGCACGGTAAGATGTTGACTGCTGATAATCATAGATAAAGATCAAGCAGATAAAGCATTGATAATTATAGCCACTCCTTAAGTTTATCTTCTTTTTGGCAATTTATTGAGATGACTTGCGTTATTTTGGAAAAATGATTTGTTTCAACATCTGTGTGTCACCACGCCATCATCTGCAGCACAATAGGAATTTTAAAGACTGCACTAATCCCATTTGATAAGTACATCAGGAAAGATGCCACGGAGATTTAATGTGACATGCCTGTTACAAGTTGCATTATGCATAATTAATTTATTTCAGTCCTCATTTATTAGCTAATTGTAACCAATAAATTACAGCAAACACAGACAGTAAAAGAGTTTTCAATTGCAAATCTAGAGATAAGTTTGACTTTTTACGTTCACGCAGGGCAGAATTCAGCACTTTCATGAACACTACACGCTTTGGATATGTTATTTAATATTAAGTAAATGGTTAAAAAAAAATTACAAGCCGTCTTAAATAATAAAAATAATAAGACGGTGTAGATTTGAAACGAAATCGTTATTTTTTTTTGTTTAGTAAAGTCGGCGTTGTACGTTCGGAGCAGGCAGAGCCGGGGCAGTGCTGTCACAGGGGTCCTGACGGGGACGAGTCGAACACTCGGCCGGGTGAACTCTGAAAACCCGCTCATATTTTGTTTTTTTGAATAATTTTTTAAGAAAAACAAACAATAATAAGCGCACTGAGCCGCGGAAACAGCGGCGCTAAGTTGCCAAGACGCGGACAAACTCGCAACCGCTTCCCAGTTGAGCGCGCGGCGGACGGAGCTGTGAAGGAGTGAAAGAGTGCGGGGAGAAAGAGTCTCCTGGGCAGGAAGGAGAAACTTACCACGCAGCGCTGCCAGGTACAGTTCCCCTTTCACGGTAAAGCCAAAGGGACGCGCCACGTGAGAAGCCGCCGTCCTCGACACCTCCGCAGATCTTCACACGTGACTGTCCAAGTTCGCCATGGCGTTCGGAGAAAATGAACAACAAGCTGCAGAGTAAATAAAAAAAAAAAAAGCGGAAATATTCCTCCGCTGGGCACCGCTGCCGGAGACACACGCACACATACACATACACACTTTCTCTCTCTCTCTCTCTCTTTCTCTCTCCTGCTGTCTCCCGTCAACGCCGCCGTTATTACTAACAGAACGCGGGGGAAGCGGTACACCGAGTCCGGTTTGAATGACGCGCAATGCGAGGAAGACGCGGCTTGTTTTTTTTTTTTTTTTTTTTTTTTTTTTTTTTTTTTTTTTTTTTTTTTTTTTTTTTTTTTTTTTTTTTTTTTTTTTTTTTTTTTTTTTTTTCCTTTTTTTTCCTCCCTTACGATTCAAACACACACAAGCTGTATCAGAGCAAGCAAGTATATTTAGGACTAGAACCCCCCCTCCTACGCACACACACACGCGCACACACACACTCCCCCAGGGGAGGCACTTGCTTGTGCGCGGAGTTGGTGTTATTATTTTTGGGCGCACTGCGACCCCGTGTGACGTCAGGGCCACCTGCTATCTAAACAGGGGTGGCGGAATGGTTTTGAGAAAAGTTTGTTTCCCCCCTTATGTTTGCCTCGGTCGCGGGGATTCTCCGGCCGCACGCGACGGTCCAGCGTCACGTCGAGTTACCGGGATTGAACCGAAAACCGTCCGGTGACGGGATGCTCCGTCCGACCCGCAGAGAGGCGCCCAATCCGGGAAACAACTGTAATTATGTGATGGTGTTCAACAGGAAGCGAAATGGGACCATGTTAAAAATGACACAAAATGTCCCCCATTTATCTGTTAGATGGCCCAAAACTGAGTTGTATGAAACTACGCGGACAGAGGAAATTATTGCTTTAGAAATGAAGGGGATGACGTAGAAAAATTAAAAATAGTCTTAAATGAGTGGCTTCGGAGATGTGCATCAGTTGTGCCACCCTTTAGCCACATTTTTTTTTTTTTTTTTTTTTTTTTTTTTCTTTAATTTGAGGTATATCTGCCTCATTAAATAATTGCTTTCAACTTAGTCATCAAAAAATAGACTCCAAGCTGTCTGAAAGTATGTGCACGCTGTGGTAATGTAATGGGAAACGTGTATTTTAATGTCTATTTCCACCACTTACTGTTTTTTATTTTTTGTGGGGGGTGTTTTTTGTTTTTTGTTTTTTTAACGAAATCACAACTAAATACTTTATTACCAAAAGGACATAACAAGATGCTCAGTATGAAGGAATTTTTCTGACTCAAACACACAAATTTACACCTTCACAAGATAATTTAGGATTTAGTCATTGACATCCATAGCCAGTGGGAGCCCCCTGAGCACCAGTTTAAAAAGGTTTACTTTATTCTGTCTCAGATTTCTTTTCTAATACCCCCAACCGGTCCAGAATTGGATGCGATGACCAGATGACCAACTGCAGAAAAACCGTCTGTCCGCTGTCATCATATTAAAACGCTGTGTTCCCCATGTTATTTCTATCATCAATGCATAATTATGAGATGTGTGGTTTGTGCATGGTCATGATTTTCTTTTGGAATGAAAGGAACAAAGCTTTCACCCGTTGTGTCATTGTGCAGTTGACATACACACACATTTCCCATTGTGCTAGTTTGAATTCAAATTGTTTTAATAAATAAAGAAAATTTGTATTCACTAAAAACACTTTTTTTTGGGGTCTGCATTGTTCATGTTATTATTATCCAGTGAACTGTCTTACCCGGTACTTACAAAACTATATCCTTACACAAAAAATGAAAAAGACAGCCGTATTATATAGTCTTCTATGTAGTCATACAAGTCTATCATATATCATGTTTTGTTTGTGTTAGAGATCCAAATTGTCACTGAAATCCAACAAATAAAAGCAGGAGAAACAGCATCTGGGAGGATGAGGATGAGAGGAGAAAACAAGGTAACATGGAGTTGTGGTGCTAGGCTGCCATCTACCGGTGAATTATGAGAACAATCTCAAGGTAACGCAAGAAAACAATGGAATATAAACACGTTGGGTGTTATTTTAAACCTCTGCGTTAAATGGTTTTCATACAACACTTACTGCACACTTGGACTTCATTATTATTAAAAAAGTGCAAAGTGACAATGCAAATTTAGTGTGCTGAAGTGTAACCTACTGTGATTTGTGTTTTACTCCGATCATATAGTGCCATCTATTGATATAGACTAGACATACAAGTTGTCCTAAATTCTAAGGGTAGACAAAATAGCAGTACAAAACATATATTTTTTCTTTAACATATTAAAGCAGGTGGTACATCTTCTTTCCAAATGCTATTATAGTTATACTTAAAAATGTTGAAATGCACACGTTCTCATAATTGTATTTGACATTGGCAGTATTTTTACATTCTTGTGTTTAATATAGAACATGTTTAATGTTTACTCATGTATGCCTTTGACAGTTGCATATGAAAAACTCATTCAACTTGAAGACCAAAACTGCAGTTAAAAGTAAATAGCCAACCTCTGGCTTCAACACATAGAACAATGGGGTCCTTTGAGGATGAAAACACACTGGCGTAATTGTGAAGGATTGTATAACCAGCTCTACAGTCTATTTACAAGATATACTGGATTTCTGTGGTATAGTTACAGTGCATAGCAAGGATTAGTCAAACTTTTCTAAGACAGTGGGACAAACACACACAAACTCAAATTCAGAACAGACGTATCCTAAATCTTCTGGTTCGCGATGCAGTGAACCTAAAACTGCAGGCTGCCTGCAATGACAACACTAGTGGAATTGTAGGTCTTCTCAGACACCAACACTCGTTTTTCATGGAGACCTTGCAAACACGGACATTATAGATCTAAACAGAAATGTATATATATTTTCTTATTTTGCAATCTACACAGGGTGTCTGAATCAGCTTCCGAGCATCCTTCCTGCTGTAGGTAGAACAGTATTGTCTAGGGGACCCTTCAGCACACATGGGTAAACCCTGGGCCTCTGCAGGTTTTCAGGTAAATTCTTCAGAGTTACTAATACCAAAAGTTCATATTGTATTATGATTAACAGAAGTTCTTTCTTTAGAAGAGATCTTATGTATGACAGCAGTTTTTGTGTATTACTATGCTTAGATGATTGCGTCTTTCCTGCAGACTACCAGGAAATGACAGCAGCTACTCCAGCAGCTCTGTTAGGCTTAAGTTCAGCAAGGTGCTAAATGCAAAAATGTTCACAGTGGCATTGACGTTTACCAGGTTCCCCACACTGTAAAAAACTAAGTCATTGTTTTAAATTAAACATTTAATGATTCAAAGTTAACTTTTTCTTTCAAAAGTCCAGTGATCTTAAACATCAAAAAGGCAGCCTGGACACTAACTTTTTAAAAAGTTATATCAGTGACTTTGTTTTTATTCTGCAGGTTTAGTTTGTTAACATGCAAATTACAATTAACAAAAATATTAGCACAGATTTTCAAATTACAGGTGCAGGTATGTAATCACACACCCCAAAATAGAGAACAAATTGAATAATATGACCCCACGATGGCACCGGCTTAATGCAAATTTCATTCAGATGTGGACATGTCTGTAGAGAATATCATGCATTCCAAATGATATATGTCAAAACATATCAGTCTGGAGGTCACTGGAGCACAATTTTACCCAAATAAAAGAAAACATTCATTTTTACTCTATATATTTAGCATCAGCAGTTCCGTTTAAAACTAATGATTTAATTGAAATGCAAATCAAAGACATATGTAAATCTGTGCAAAGGCGAGAATTCGTTTTAATTCATCCACTTAAAACAAATTACATCAAATATTGTTCAAGCTCACGAATTGTGCTAGTCGTCTAGTTCACTCGCTGTGAAACCTGTCAGAACATCAATCTCCATCTAGCTTAAAGCAGTATATTTGCATACACAATGCATCACATCATAATGAAATAATTTTCTGAACTGTCAGGAAAGAAAACACATTTACAGTGTATAAAAGAGAACAGAAATATGATGTACAATAATAATTAGTGATCAATAACAGACGTGTACAGTTTAACCTTTGTGTTGTCTCTTTTACCACTTGAAAAAATGCACAGAACAGAAAACACTGTTTGCACCACTACATTCAAGTTTGAGTTCACATAAAATTATAGTATAAACGCCCACTCAATGTACTTTAAATATAGACTTGTTTACCCACTTTAAAGTGTTCTAAAAGCTGAAAATTAATGTATTCATTTTGTAACTAGCAAACATGTTGTGTGAGGATAATTGAGTGGATCAGTGGCCTGTCCTAGTCTAGTTTTATGTGTCCTATTAATAGGCCTGGCTCGGGCTCACAATGTTCAGCTGTAACCGAACTCCATCTGTCAAGTCACGTCCTCTCCCTGCTGTCGAGTCGGCATCGTCACTGCACCCAGGTTAGGGGCACTCTGGTCTGTGCCACCCTCCAAGCCAGACAGACGGCAGGACAGGCACACAGCTGCCTCTCAGACCACCACACATCATGGAGGCTCTGTACATCGAGTCCTGTGAAGCGGATGGGGCTATGTTGAAGGAGGACCAAGTGCAAGAGAGTGGGGATAAGGAAGAGGGGGGAGTGGAGGCCTCATCCCACATGGGTTTTGTCACAGACGAGGAAAGTGATGAGGACTCTGAGTCCCCGCCAGTCATTCGGAGGAAAGTGTCATTCGCTGATGCCTTTGGTCTCAACCTGGTTTCAGTTAAAGAGTTTGACGATGCTGCAGTGACAGGGGAAGACGTCAGTCTGTACCTAGAAGAACAGTCAACCTGCTCCAAGGAGGAGTTATGTCTGTCCTGTCTGTTTACAGTCCCCTCATCTCCAGAGGAGCTGGACCAGAGGCTGCAGGCGCAGATGGTTGAGCTAGAAAGCATTGAGCTCCTCCCGGGGACCACCACGGTCCGTGGCATCATCCGGGTGGTCAACCTCTGCTACACTAAGTCTGTTTATGTCCGGATGAGTCTTGATTGCTGGACAAGCAACTTTGATCTGTTGGCAGAGTACTTGCCTGGATCCAGTGACAGAAAAACAGACAGGTTCACCTTTAAGTACACCCTGGTTCCTCCACTTGAGAGAGAGGAGACCAGAATGGACTTTTGCCTGTGCTACGACACTCCAGTGGGCACTTTTTGGGCTAATAACCAGGAAATGAACTATGTGGTGTTCTGCCACAAGAAGTTACCTGTAAGTGAGCCTCTATTGCAGGAGGAGAGTGACAGCTGCAGGAGCAAGAGAAGCTGTCTCAGAGCTAGCAGGTAGGAGAACCTGACGCCAAATCTTTTTATAAACATGCCACTGCGGAAGGAAGTCTTTTCACAAAAATAGATGTCATCGCAGCGCAATCAGTTGTACGCATTGGGGGAAATACAGATAAATGACATATAGCTATGCTGCCGGCTCGTGCTGGTGATGTCATTTGGAGCCAGAGTCTGTGCAGTGGCAAGTTCCCACCCATACACCTGCCCGCCTAATCGCAAGCAAAGCTCAACTGTCAAACATGACATTTTACCTCTATTAATAGCATCAAATAAGTAATTAAAACCAAACTGATCAGAAAAAATAAATACTTCATCATGCATCAGTGTGACATGAACTACCTAAAACAAAATAAAACAATTTCGGGGAAAAAAATTATTTGACGTATACTACTTTTGTTTGGCCCAAGTACTACCAGAAATAATGGGGGAGGAGTTTATGACCTGTACAATAGCCAGAATCACCAGACGGTAATTAAGATGTTTAAAGTGCACTTCTGGGGAGCTCTAATATCATCTATGTTTATATACAATCAATAGTCATATATTGTGGACAAATTTACTCAAACTAAAGCTACAAGTTACTGCCTGGAAGAAACAATCATTTGCTCTTCTAGGAAATTTTGAAATTTGGGATGCTACATAAAACTGTGCTGCTCGTCTCTTAAAGTTAAAGCACAGGCTAATGTTCTCTGCTGGCCAGGCCAGCATGTGTTTACACTAAGCTCGTTATGTAACTTTTCAGCTAGATGGTCGGACTGTAGAGCACACACAGTCTTGCCCATTTAAGGTCAAATATCTCTCATGGTAAGGAAAGTCAGATATCCTCGCCAATTAACACAGTACTTTTTTATGTTTTAGGAACTATAACTGCTTATTATGTATTTCTGGATCACATGCTGTTGTAGAGAAGTAGTAATACAGTAGAACCAGAAGGGTAACATGGAGCACAACCATTCTGTGTACATATGTTACTACATTATGACTGTAATCTTAGCAGGGACAGTACTAGATCAGTGCAGGTGCAATAGAAATAGTCTGAAAAGTATTGAGATATATGATAACATACACAGACAATTTCACTTCACATTTCACAACTTCTTAAAGGTGAGATTCTATAGATAAAGGAGGGCTGGACAAGTTAAACATGGAATATACAATATAAAGTATATGTTTAATTATGAGCCACTATAAGCATGTCTGCATAACTGCACCTCTATTTAAAGTAATAGTTGAAACAAATTTAGCATTTTTGTAAGGAATTTGTGTACTGTTCTGTGAAATATCTCTTATTTTATCTTAAACCACAGGAAGGCAAGTGCAGGAGAGACAAATAAACAATCAAGAGTTTTTGCAGGTTTGTATGAACATGTGTGTGGGACACAAATGTATGGGTTTATTTAAGTGTGCTGACAAATTGAAACTTATGTTTGCCTTTTTGTCTTGCAGAAACGGAAGCTACACATAAAGCAGAGGAGACAAACAAAGCAGAGACACAATCACTGCTGTGTCACAAGGAAAGCACACTTTTGGTAAGGTGTATTTATTAGCTATGGACCATTCGAAATTCTTTGTAAAGATATTGATTCAAGAAATTTAAGAACAGAAGTAAACACCATTTGCAAAAAAGATGTTGCGTTGTGTAAATATATCAGTACAATGTTTATTAGTATCCTGCTACTAAACTGTAGATATGAACTGAGAAAGTGATATCAGAGCCAAGTAAGAGTTGCTTGTCATAGTGCACACTCACAGAAAAGGATGTAAAGAGTAGGATGGCCGCTTGAGGGGAATTCTGTAATTGCCCATGTGCCAGGTTTTAATAATTAATGTAACGTGTGCGCAAATGTGCAGTACAGTTGATGATATAAACAAAAAAACTCTTATATTGTGAGTTTGCAGCACTGCATCGCCACAGTCACATTACATGTCAAGGAAAAAATATAGTGAAGGGTCTGTTATACTTATATTTAAGCCAGGATTTCAGAGTAGGTGATGACCTTAAAAACTCAAAATACGTGCTGTAGGTCACAGTTCAAGTAGTTCAAGCATTCAACACGTGACTTGACCTTTGATCTTTGGCCTTTTTGACAGGTGGAGAGCATAAAAAGCAGACGCAGAGAAAAAAGTTTGTCACGCGTGCAGGAGTACATCTCTCAACAGAAGTATCATTTACCAGAGGCTTATTCACATGACTTGCTCGCCAACAGCCAGGAAGTTAACAAGCCTTTGCCAAGTTTGTGGGATGACTCTGCCAGCTTTCTCAATAAGCACCAAAGGAAACAGTCCAAAGAGAGTTCAAGGGTGCTCACCTACCACGAGATTCCTCTGCTAACGTTGGACTGGAACAACGACAAAGCCCAACAGTTGGGAGATGCTCATTTTGATGACCTCTGTAGTGAGAGAACTACAGAGTCAGAAGCATCAGTGGACAACACAGAAAATACACCTTCAGTTAATGATGTGTTGGAGGCCTTTCCTAATGGTACAGATGATACCACTGATATAGAAACCTCTGTGTGTGATGTATGGCAGGCATTCCTTAATGATTCAAGCTCTACAGTATCCTCTAGTGTTTTAGAGTCAGAATGGCTTCAGACAGCCACGTCAGTGTCTCCTTCAAATCATAAAGAGGCTTTGACCAAATGCCCAAGATGCAGTCAAAAGCACAAATTTCAGATGTGCACAGATACACCCACTACCGTACATGCACACAGCGCAGGTTCATGTCAGCCACTTTTGGCTGGTGTTGCTTTGAACACTGTGGACCACCATCCAGCAGAAGCATGTGTCAGAGGCCCAGGTGATGACAACACAGTAACACAAGATGCATCCCAAAGGTCAGAGACAAACCCCCGAACAGATACTAGGCAGGGATTTAGTCGTGAGGATGAAACGCCTGGGTTCAAAGGTTCTGTTGACAGTTCAGTTGAGTGTCACAAGCAAACAAGGTGGGAGCCAAAAAGAGAAGGAATAATAGAAGGAGCTGACAGAAAGGGAAGAGATGAGACGAGTACCCCACCAACAGCAGACTTGGTAACAAGCTCAGGAGATTCAAAGACAACAGAAATGACAGCGATGCCAGAGTCTGAGAATGCAAATGTGGTGGATAGGATCTCACTGGGAGTAAAGCAGGAGGAAGGTCTTTCTTCCAGCAGGGAAGGGCAGGGTACAGGTACCACGCACAATACGATGGATGACACACTGGCATTTAATGGGACAATTAGACAGAGGACAAAGGATGAGAAGAGGCTTGTCTTTTCCACATTCAGACAAGGAGTGGAGGAAGGGATTGTGAATATCAGCACGGAAAATAAAGTATCCACAGGAGAGGAGATATTTAGGCTAGAGAAAACAGAAAAGTATGAAAACTCCCAGAGGTATGCAGATGAAAAGCAATGTGAGGAATTCAGGCTCAGCCAAAACACTGAAAATCCATTGCGGGAGAATGAGGGCGTTGAAAATGAAATAAGGCCTGCACAGCCACATGCAGACGAATTCAGTTCAAGCCACACTGGTTACGACAGTTTCACGTCAAGCCAAAAAACGGAATGTGAATTTAAATCAGAGGAATCAGAGAATGAAAATGTTGCATCAAATAACTCGGAACTGTTCAAAGAGACAGAGGGAGAATCTTCCTACTGTACAACAATTGAAGAAAACGAAAGAATAATAGGTGCAAAAGCGAGAATAACCCAGGTGTTAAATGTAAAAGAGTGGCAGAATAATGACAAAGCTTTAGACACCAATTCATCGTGGCAGAGAGGAAACACATCAATAATTTCAGGAATACACAGTATGTCGCCAAAGCCAGTCCAGCCTGGGGAAGAGCTGCACATCCAGAAAGAAGAGGAGAACGATTTAAAGATCACGCAAATGCAAGAAAATATTGGACTGAAAAGTGAAGCAGATAAATATGGATTAGTTTTAAATCAGACACAGGAAGGACAAACTTTGAGTTGTGATGGAATAAATGAAGAGCAACAAGAAATCCCAAGGCACACAAAGGAATCAAAGGAAATGCAGAAGGTCTTCCAAGGTGATCACAATACATTCAGACCTTCTTTGGAAGATGAATGCCACCCAACCCCCACAGAGGTGATAGAATTGAGATGGACTCATTCATGGGACGATATGAAGGGTCAGACAAGGAATATGGACTTCAAAATAAACCCAAAAGATGATCCGAAAGAGATCAACACCTTAAGAGCACTTCAGTGCCAACCTGAGATATTAAGAACAATAAAGGAAGATATGAGTCAGAAAGGCAATGACAGGGTAAGTATTGGAAAGCTGAAAATAGAAGAACTAGGGGAGTTGATGGGTAATGTACAGATCCCTCAGGAGGAGAGGAAGAGCACACCAGCTCAATTGAAAAAACAAGAGCTGTCAGCAGACATTGAGAGCTCTCCATATGTTGAATATAAGGAATTGTTGGAGGGAACAAAAGACCCCATTACAGCAGAAAATGCTGTAGCACTTGAATTGATAGAGTCGGGACTGGAGAAGAAGTTCATAGAAAGATTTGGAGAAGATTTGGTCCAGGCAATTTGGGAAGAGGTGTTTGATATGAAAGCACAGGCCTCTAAAAGAGACCTACATGTTGATGATGGAATGGTGGGCAATCTTGCAAATACATCCAATGTTACAGAAGATTGCCATCTTCCTTTTGAGAAAGATGCCAATGATACTTTTGATTCAGGTGTATTCTCCTTGACAGAATTACCATCAGATCTAATTCATGGTCAAGGCCTAGAGCATGCCTTTGTTTCTGGGAACAATGAATACATCCCAACAGAACAAAGGTACTTGCCCTCAGAATTGCAGACAAATTCAAACTCTAGGGCCTGTCTCTATCAAGATCCTGCCCCCATTTCAGCTTCTAAGAGGCAGCTTTCAACTGTATCAGCCCAAAGCTCAACAAGTGATCAAGAATCAGATACTCAAATAAAAGAAAAATCAATCACTCGTCAGGGGACATATCGCCAAATAGAAGAGGGTAAAGTCACACACAAGGAGAGCGTTCATCGATCACATCAACCATCTCGTGCCTGTTCTGAGAAATTAAAAGAGTCACATAGCCTTACATGGTGGGATGTGTTCTACATCCTCTGTCACATCACTAGGCTTCTAATCTGTGCTGTCTTTGTTGCTGGATTCTTTTTCATCGTCTACCTGTGTGATTTCCCAGCATTCTTTGCGCTTTACGTGTTTTCATTGTGCTGGTGGTTTGGCAAGTGGAAGAGGCAACAAGTGGTCACAACCAAAAAGATGGTTGGACAGGCCATGTGTCGAGACAGAAGAAACAATGTGATAGACACCATGGGTACATCACAGCCAAATGCACCACTTAAATTTAGACTGTTGAGACCATTTTCAAGATGATTAACAATTACACAAATATGTAGGTACAGTAACATTAAATGTTAGACACAACACTAGTTCTCTGTTTGACTCTGATCTTTTATTTTATGTATATATTTATATTTAGTTGTTACTTCTTTAACTCTAATGGAAATGTGTGCCAAGATTTTCTTTTGTTTGGTTTATGAGCCCTTAAAATAGGGCAGTATGTGTGATCTTCATATGTCTGCTGCTTTTAACTAATTCAACCAAAGAGTGTTTTTTTTTTTTGTTCTTTTTTTGTTTTTTGTTGCTGTTGTCGATTACGTGATTCTTTCAAATGATTAGAAGGAAGTATGTGTCACTCAGCACATACGTCTGTTTACACAGTGAGGTGAGAGAAGTGTTGTTACGTCTGGCTTCTCATTATGCCAGGTTTAAATTTGATTTTTCAAAACAAAGATTGGTACCAGTGAATTAGAGAAACAGATTTTATTAGCAAA
>KV751334.1:23902538-23914759 GCA_001698575.1 Mola mola
ATTTGATATTGTGACTGCATATCTTTTATTCCTTAAGTTTTTTACTCCTTGTTGATATCTTTATAGAAGGAGCCCAGAAAGCTTTTTCTCTATCTAACCCTATAGATTTATAGTACTATACTATAGTACTATCTGTAAATACAACATAGCCCACATTACTATACCGGTTTATTCAATGTGAATTTTACCAGCCCCAAAACTTACCTAAAGTTCCATACGTCAAGTAATATAATCGTGTCTGAAAAGCCCGTCTTTGCTGGCAATCATGTTAATAGCCAGATACTCTAAGATAAGATAACTTGGTGACCTTTGATGATACTCTTCACAGGCCAAAGAAATAATCTGCAGAGCTCTGCTGGATTTGGATATTGTATTTCCTTACTGATTAGTGAGTAATGGGAAAAGGTTACAACATTTCTTATAGGTAATCTTTACTCACTTTAGGATAACTGCACGGTGTGTTTTGGTAATGTTTCTCTGAGCTGACCGTAGGCATCTATTCTTTATTTACCAATGAGAACAACAGTCTAGTTCTAGTGTTTGATGCCATGGATGCCACATACAGCCATGTCCAGCCATAAAGAAGAATAAAAACATTACTACATTTTTCATTTCCCTCAACATGATGGTCCACCTCAAGCAGAGAAGTTTCACTGTGTCACGCCAAGTGCGTGTGATAGAGTGGCACTTCGAGTGACACTGCAGTCCTGTAGTCAGTTGATCCTGTCTGGGGTATGCTGACCTTTTGTAAACTGGCTCCGTTTCCATGCTGGCACCTTTAACAAGCTGGCCAAAAGCCAGTGTTTGCACAGTGCAAGGCTGCTTTTCAGGGGCTCTGGTCTGTGTAGTCACAGTACTAAACCTGACAAAGCTACTGTTGTGTGTGCAGATAGTAAGTATTTGACTGGATGAAAGCAAGAAACACTACTTGTTAAATTATTGCCTGCCAACATGGAGGGGTAATGAATTAGTAACAGTGCGATACATTTTTCAATATACTTTTTAATGAAACAAGTGGGTGAAAAGACTTTAGTTGAAGAATTTTTAAAACCGTCTGGGCTGGCTTATGCACTGGTTCGTATCAGGTTGCTGGGATGGCTGAAAGTGGTTCATTGACGTCTCTTCGGATCACACCCTGCGTCTTGTGATGCTAGTCTGGACTGAAACAAGAGACCCACCATCAAACGCTGTGGTGCTCACATTACAGTGTGTACACAGGATTGTGTGGGGTGGTATGAGTCTGACTACGTGAGTATGTGAGGACAGAGAGCCAAACTATAATAAGGGTTACACCATCATGTGAGAGGTATTCTTAGGAGGGCTCTGCTGTCATCACATGATTAGAGAATTTACTGCTTCTTCCTGTTGTCGTGTGATACATTTTGGGATTTTTTAATGATAAAACAAGGAGAAATGAGGAGGAAAGGAGAGATAATGTAATAGCTTTATAGCTTGCTCCTTATGTAGATAAACATGCTCCATGTTAAGCTTCTCATTTGAGAGAAAAATGCATTTCATCATGATATAGTCATATATTTTGTGAGCTGTTTCTTTACGCTATTAAGTGACAGTGGGGGAAAAAATACACCATATACAAATACACTTTTCTAAAAGCCTTGGTGCAATGCTGCATTTCATCCAGCAGATGGCAACACAGCACCACTTTTCTAAAAATGTGCTACATGCTCAGGTTCTGACCCAAAATCTAATACAAAATACTTACTACAAGAAATGTGTCATCACCTCGAGCAAAAACGCACCATCTGTATACCCTAGTGGCAAAAATCACTGCAGAGTGAAGTGCACTGGCAGGGGACAAGAGGGTGCACGAGGACATGGTATGTGAGTGGGTGAGAGCGCAAAATGAGGCAGGGCTGTGTTGTATGGCCTGAGGGGAACAGAGGCATTCTGCTGACAGATTGTAGACCTGACAGACTGCATCGTCCACACTCTGCCTGTCCGGGGAACCGTTTTTTATTCATATCCATATCACCACTGTGCTTTTGCTATGTGCTGCACTCCCTCAACCTTCAACCCTCGCCAGCCCCATCTCTCCCAGCAGAGCTACATGTCTGCCCTCCCCCCTGTCTAACTAACCTCAGCAACTCGACATTCCAAGATGTCTGTTGGCTGTTGCATGGCTGAGACAGCCAGGCCTTCTGCTGTTGTCACTTGGCATTTGAAAGCTGTGCATGTGTAGGACAGCGCTGCCTCCCATTCAGCAGTAATTGCCGTATATTGACTGTTGGAAGATTCATCAGAGAATTACACAGGGGAGCCGTCTTCCATGAGGCCAAAGGTTGATCCTTCATATTTTCGTATTTTCGATTCAGTACAAAATCAATCAGTGTATCGGTTTACCAGTTTATGTAAAATGGAATAAATGTGAGCGTCTCTTTTATCGAAATCATCAATTTTTTGGACACAGGGTATGACCTTTCACATTTTTCACTTTTATGCTTTTCGAAACCTTTATGTAACGCTTCCAAAGCACTCATTACGGTGCTCCTTTCTCCTTTTCTTTCAGTTGCAGCGTTACTGTGCGATGACGGACCTGTTTGTCATCTTTAGTGCTGTCAGCCGGGTTTGTTTCATCACAACGAGGAGGTGTGAGAAAGGAAAGAGGAAGCAGATGAGCAGCAGAGGAGGAGTATGAAACCGATAATCCAGTGGTGAGGAAAGCTGCATAACTGTAAAATGAACTTTAGTCAGACGTTAGTCATGGTTTAGCACAAAATGAGAGGATAGTGACGAGAACTTGACAGGTGAATCAAGATGGAAGGAGACGCTATAAGAGGAGATTGTCCTTCCCATGACTCTGGGTGGTTGCAGTGGATCTCCAAATGTGATTCTTGCCTAGTTTTTAAATATTAGTCAAAATAATCCCACTTTTATTTGACAAATTGCACAGGTGATGGGCCTATAGATGGACGATGGGCTGTTTTTTTTCCCTGCACTACCCTGAAACTCAGCTAACTAATACAAGGAGACATGCTGTTCCTCAGAAAATTTCCCTTCGGCATCCCATTTTTAACGCAGAAAACAGCGGCGCTGGCAGGCAGTTCTTTGTTCTCTGCAAGAGCAAGCATCCCAGTCAATAGCCACGGTTCTGTCAGAAATCCACTTTTTAACTAGACAATATAGCAACATGTAGAAATCAGCTAGGTATGCACAGATTTTTCAGCTAACTGCTTCCTTTGTATACTTGGCTTTGTTAACGGATTCTGGCGTCTTGGTTCAGTAAAGAGACAACATATTGCAGAAATGTCCTGTTAAAAATATTGTTTGGCAATGAAATTGAAGGCTGTAAACCCCATAGCGAAACCTAAAGGGCTGCTTCTGGTGTGGTAATTGTTTAAAAAAAGTAGTATGCAAGTAATTTTTGTCACACATTTAACTGCTGGAAATACGCACTTGTGTATCGTGAATATTGGTCCCGGACCGGCTCCTATACTCCTCATGATGTCAAGCTTGTAGGTTCTCCTCTTAAAATCAGACGTTAATAGCGCAAAGAGGATTATTTTCAGCGATTGAACGTAAGAACAGCCTCCCAGGCTCATTCCGCATCTACATCATTTTACAAAGTGAAGCTAAAACATTAGAAGTTAATTAAAAAATTCTGTAATTTAGAAATGAAAATGGAAACGAAAAAAACTGTTTATAGTTCATCGGAGGAGGACTTTAATTTATCCAAAGTCATTTTCCTCCCTAAAGCTTTTACTGGTGCTGTTACTGGAGCATCACTTCTTTCTTTCTAAATCTGATCCATGTGATGTCACTGCATCCAGGAGAGTGTAGGTGGCTAACAATGAGAGACACGGCTACCTGGAGAGGTGTCGTTATTGACTTGAATTATTTTATTTACGCAAATTCTGGTGCTTGTGTAGTCATGACAATAACTAAATAACGAGAATCGTCAGCCATTTGAGAGTATCACTGCCAGCGTAGAACACTTGATGGTGCTCAGCAGAACTTATCTGAAGGCTTTCAATTCAGGCAGCTTCTGGGAGCTGTTTTTTTTTTTTTTCCTTTTTTAGAGCTTTCTCACAAACAGAATGTCTCTTGTCTCCAGAAACTATATTAGCAAATGTCACAAATGATACAATTCAAGGTCAGCCTGCTAGTGTTTCGGCCTATGTTTGGTAGACTGGGGTCTGAATCCTGTGGAGACCACTTAAGACCGCTTGTATTATCTTGAACAGGGAAATACTTCCATTCCGCCAGCGTATCTACCTGAGCGGACACACATTTATCCCTTGGGCTTTTTTTTTTTTCTGTTTTTACTGCAGTGTTTACATGAAATAAATGTTTTACAAGAAGGTGCCCAATGCGAGCAGCAGCTGGCATTTCAGCATTTTTTTTTACAGGTAAATCAACATCACCGATGACGTGGATTCACTCTTGGATTTGGTTTCGATTTTGAAAAGTGAATCAACGTGGATATTACGACATTGTTCTCAGTGTCTCAAAAAACAAAAACAGGTTTTTATTTTGGAAATTTAATTAGCAAAATCTGATAAAATGCTGTATGGTAATTTTAAAAGGACATTACATGGTGATTACAGGTTAAACAACAACAAGTTGACTCTATCTTATATCCAACTGGGTGCTATTTGTTTTGCCCCCATTTACCCATGGTGCACTATTTGGTCCACTTCCTGGTCTACAACTTGGTCCACTTTACTTGGAAGCGAACCGAGACCCCCGTTGTCAGGCGGACCGGAGTTCGCATGTTTGGTCGGCACCAGAGCTCAAAAGAGCTTTCACACCTGCCCAAACAATTCACACTCTAGAAGAAAACACACCAGGGTTCGTTTAAAGTGGACCAAACAGCTCTGTTGTGAATGTGACCTCATTCTTTTGGTTGCCCTTTGGTAGGGTTTTAGGAAAAACGAACATTTTGATTAGGATTTAGGTAACAAAACTACTTACTTACTACTTACATTAGTGAATGTGGGAGTAACCACGTGTCTCGTTTCTCGTTTCCGTCACTGTGAGTCTTCTACAGGGTTCTGAAGATGATCATGGTCAAGTGCTTGATGATTTTGTCCCTTGGTGAAATCAGTCCTTCCTCCAAATAAATGTGGACACGACCAAGGAGATGTTCATTGATTTTTGAAAGAAGCTCTGCCTTCCAGAACCCTGTCAAATAAAAGGACCGTAGCAGTAGAAATACCTTGGCACTCTCCTTAATTCTGACGTGAACACAAACAGCATAGGCAAAAAGGTAAATCAGCATCTGTTCTTCTTAAATAAACTGTGTAGTTTTAACATAAAAAGGACTTTGATGAAATGTTGTATTCTGCTTTTATTGAGTCAGTAATTTCTTTCAACAATATCTGTTATTATATTATAATAAATTGGGGGGAAAAAATGTTCCAGGCTGTGCTGCAATGTAATTGGTGTGAGCCTTGATAACTTTCATCAAGTGTATGAAGTGAGGTTCATTTCTAAGGCTCGGACCATTTCTCCACCTTCTTCATCCCCAGCATGGTGCTTCCCTCAGGGTGGAGGTATAGTGTCCCATAATACAGCACCAATAGATACGGATTTTCCTTTGTTTCTCACTGTTGCTCTGAACAAGCACATGTCATGACTGTGTTTTCTCCATGTTTGACCTACCTCCGTGTGAATCAGAGCGCAATGTATCTTGTATTTTTTACTATTTACTATTGGCTGTAAACCAAATTAAAGTTTTTACCTACTAACTTATCTCCGTAACAAAACTACTTCCATTATATCGATGCACTACAAATACTGCACCAACACATTTGATCGGAATAGTGGTGGCGCACGCTCATAAGTATATGACTATGAATATGCCGCACAGTCATCTCCTGCTGTTTGGCCACTGTTTTTTCAGCATGTGCTGGAAATGGATGTGTCATAAATCAAAAGGTTAGCAGGTCCGGATGCCCTTTTGTGGATGTGGGATGTGGCCTTGTTCGGAGCTTCAGCCCATCCCGGATTCTTTCATTTATAACTTTATTTCCTATTTTAATTTCTATCTCATGTTTATGCATATCTTTATTTCTTTTGTTTAGTTCTTTAAGAGTTTCTATTTAAACCAAACTCTCTGCAGAGGACCAGATGACCTTGGAAGCTGCCAGGAATGCAGGACTCAAGAATATTAGCTCCATGTGATTTGTGAGTGACAGGAATCATTCATATTCATAACAGAATGACATAAACCGTTCCAGAATTTTACAAAACAGGTGCACATCTAGCATATCCGAAGAGAAGCTCCTGCTGATTTTTATAGGAAAAAACGAAAAACATGACCTTGTTGGACCAGTAATATCTGAAGCATATATGCCAAAAAAACGATGCAGGCAAACATACAGTACTAAGCAGTGTGTTAAGAGAAGCTTTAGCAATGACCAAGCAGGGTGTGACAAGTCAGAAGACAAGCAGCCGGCCCCTCTGGAAGCCCTCAGTAAATCTGTCTGCATGCCATTTAGAGTGCTGGCCTGACCTAAATGTCAGAGCAACATCTGACAGAACCAAATCACTCTTTCACTCACTCATTCCCTCCGTGATGTTGGCCCTACAAAAGGGTTAAATCACTCAGACACAGCGCATGATGTCTGTTCATTTAGAAGGCCCTCAGGCTGCTGTAAGTCAAGTGAAAGGGGAATTGAATGGGGAAAGTCCTGCAGAGCTATTGGCATTCTCTTGTATGTCGCCGAAGCACATAACATTTTGAAGATACACATTCAACTTTAAAGTTTTATTGTAATATAAAGAAATTCCTTTGGGAAGAGGTTATACATTTTTGAAAAAGAGAAGTGTTTTTTGGTGTATAAAACCTTTATATAACATTACAAACTGATTTTGTTTGCCTGCTTTTTACAGCAGAATGGGAGTTTGAGGCGAAGATTTTTGGACAGAAGGGAAATATTTCTGGGTGATTCATTGAGTGAGACTGTAGCCAAGGTAAACTGTGTCATGTTTTGTGCTTGCGTGCCGTATCCATGTGTGGTTACTGTACTCGTAACTGTGCCTTTGCTTGTGGGGGCGTGTGTGTGTGTGTGTGTGTGTGAAATGCTGCAGAAAGCATGGAGCTTGCTACACTTCCACACTGTGCTCGCTTGTGTGCTGCATTAAATGGCTGTGTGTGGGCAGTTATAGAACGCGCCATACTGAGAATCGACCAGGCTCACACAAACGGGTTTCCAGCACGGAGTCTGTCACTCGACCTGTCTCCCGCTTTGAGGGAAAGGTCATACAGCAGGATCTGTCTGTTTTGATTTGATCGTTTTTCCTCATTTCAGCTTGTGTTTTTTGCCCCACTGTTGCTAGTGTTTTGTTTTTTTGTATTTTTAATTCTATACCAATCTTCACAGGAAGGTTTTTTTGTGAGTCCTGAGTTGTAATTGTCACATTTAAATACACTCCCACTGACTTTGTTAACACCAGACATGTCTTTGGTGGTCTTGCTGGCAGCCACTTCCTTTCATTTCCCCGTGCTCCTGTTTCACTTCCCCTTGCCTCCCCTCTCTTTCAACTTAGCTGCACTCTTTCTCCCTCCAACCATTCCGGTTCTTACACTGATATGCCCAGTAGGAATCCCCTTGACTTGCCACAAAAGAACACTATACCTACTGTAAACACACACAGACACGTACTGTGAGGTTAACGGTGCACATTTGATGAGAGCAAGACACAGATGGAACACGCAACCAGGGACTGAAGACAAGGATTAAGAGGGCAGAGGATAGAGGACTGTGACCGAAGGATGCAACAACAGACATAATTTATGAGGAGCTGCATGTGGAAACCTGATAAAGAGTGGGCAGGAATTGAGAGAGAGAGGACAAAAAAAGGATCGAAATGCTGGGAAGCAAAAAGGAGGCCTGCAGCGCCGAATAAATGGATGGCGGGAAAAAAAGATTTGACAGGATGTAAAGAAAAGGAGGATGAGACAAAGAGGGATGGGATGTGTGTATAGCCGCCGTGCAGGAGGTGACCCTGAGTCCGGTCGATTTTTACAGCCCTGCTGCCGTAAATCATCAGCGTAAATCCTTGTCTGCGGGTCTGTGGGTGTGTGCATTTGGATGACAATATGTTTGGTGCGTGAGTGTGTGTGGCTTAAATCACCTGGGCAGTATTACCCACTGTTCACCCCCACAGTGCAAGGTGCTCTTCAATAACCTTACAGACTGTATTTCTCTCTCAACTACCCCCCAACACACGCACACACAAACACATAAGTCCTCACTTCTAGCACACATCCATGAGAAGGAATGGAAATGTTTGGTTTGACACATGACTCTTAAAAATACTGGTTATCAGAGACATAGTATAAAAGAATCGCTGTTCTTGTCCACAGGAACAGTAAACAAAAATTATTACACAATGTTTTACAGCAGTGAACTGCACTTTTTAGCTTTGCTAGAAATGTGGCTCTAAAAATTGCAACCATTACAGTTAGATGTATTGACCAGTACACAGAAATTCAGGGTGTTGAGTGAAATATCTTGATAAGTTTTGGATAGATTGCAGCAAAAATGGACTGGACGCCCACAAGTGTATATCTTAGGTCCCCAGAGAATGATTCTAACTTAGATCCCCAGACTTGTCATCTTAGTCCCATCAAGTTAAAATAATGAAATTCATGAAATGACATCAGCCTATGGTTTCTTGCCAAAGAAAAAGTGCTACAGACGCCAAGTTTTCTTTGAGAATGCTGATGGAGAAGTATAGGTTTCTGGAGTGGCAGAGAAGTATGTTAGACTGGTGCAGGATATGTATGGGAGCAGTGTGACAGTGGTGAGGTTCACTGTAGGAGTGACAGAGGGCTTCAAGGTGGAGGTGGGACTGTATCAAGGATCGGCCCTGAGCCCCTCCTTGTTTGCCACAGTGATGGACAGACTGACAGATGAGGTCAGGCTGAAATCTCATTGGATGATGATGTTTGCAGATGACATTGTGATCTACAGTGAGAGCAGGGAGCAGGTGGAAGAAAACCTGGAGAGGTGGAGGTGTGTGCTGGGAAGAGGAAGAGTGAAAGCCAGTCATATCAAGACAAAATACATGTGTGTGAATGAAAGGGAGGCAAGTGGAACAGTGAGGTTACAGGAAGTAGAGGTTATAAAGGTCCATGAGTTTAAGTGCTTAGGTTCAACTGTACAGAACAACAGGGAGGGTGGTAATGAGGGGAAGAAGCGCGTGCATGCAGGGTGGAGTGGGTGGAGAAAAGTGTCAGAAGTGATTTGTGACTAAAGCGTAGCAAAAAAAGTGAAAGGAAAGGTTTACAAGAGGGTGGTGAGACCAGCAATGTTGTTATGTTTTAGAGATGGTGGCACTGACCAGAAGACAGGAGACAGAACTGGAGGGGGCAGAGTTTAAGACGTTGACATTCTCTTTGGGAGTGACGAGGATGGACAGGATTAGTAACGAGCACATAAGAGGGACAGCACAGGTCGGATGTTTTGGAGACATAGTTAGAGAGGCCAGATTGAGATGGTTTGGACATGTGCAGAAGACGGGGAGTGAATATATTGGTAGAAGGATGCCCAAGATGGCGCTACTAGGCAGGAAGCAAAGAGGAAGAAGAAGAGATGACATCACCCTCAGCTAAACTTTCACACCACTGAATGATGTTAGCATGTTTAGGCTAACACTTGTTAAATATCAGTATGTGACTGCAAGGTTCAAGAGCCTCTCTGTTAACTTTTTAAGAAAAGCTAATTTATGGATTATTTACATTTACACAGTTCAGTTTGAATAATTTGCTCAATGTGCTTCTGCAGTTTCCCCTAATGTTTACCTAGCTGCGTCCTCTCTAGCCTCTGATAGGCTAATCCAGTCACATGCCTCCCAGTATGTGGAAGTGCTGTTGTGGAGCAGAAGTGTGAAGTTGAGTGAAGTGCTGTTAAAAGAATTATCCATCTCCATCCTGTTCTGTCCTGTCTCTTTTGATCCCAAGTGATCCAACCACCACACATCCAACCCTCAAGTTAAGTGAGCATGTTTACATCCACCCTAACCTTCCTTTGTTAATCCCGATATTGCAATATTGAGGTCGTGCAAACAGCATGTTCTGTTTGGATACTCCCAATGAGACATAATTCTGAATGGTGCATTTTCCAATTAAGGCGTAGGATACGCCGGTACTGATTTTCTGGAGATGTCGAGCATGCATTCAGGATGTTTGCCTTAACTGGGGTATTTACAACATTTTGCGACACACACAACCTACAAACTGTAAAAATGGTTGCAAAAAACAGAAGACCGTGCGCATGTAAATGTGTATCTGAGCGTGTCAGCATGCCTACTTTTGCATTTTGTGCAAGGTACCACCCATAAGAGTGGATAGCATGGCTGTGCACCCAATACAATACAGTGAAAGTGAAGCCAAAATTAGACCTCCAAGCCGATTTGAGAAAGTAATATAAACAAACCCAAAAATGTGTCATGTGTAAATTCAAAGGTTACTTACAGGAACCTACAGTGATTAGTTTACAAATAGTTTTGTGACAAGATAGATTGATATCTAGCTCACACACTTCTGTTCTGTTCTTGCTTTTCTCTCTGTCAAAACAGTCACTTGAATAAAGTCCCCTCTCACTCACTCACACACACACATGTCTTGTGGAAGGCCTTGACTAAACCCTGGATCTGATTAATGCTCTCTCTACAGGACCCCCAATGGGAGATCACTCATGCTTTGGATTATACACACACACACATGCTGCCACTTTTTGAGAGTGCAGCATGAAGGCTTTGTATTTGCCTCAAGAGCTACCATGGCGAAATTAAAGGGCATTTTCTACATAGTCACATGTTATGTCATCGATGAGAGTGCGAGCAGGACCGACTGAACATCACAGTTAATTCAAAGTTCATGTTTCTTGCGACACAAGCCATAGCTTTAAAAAGATGCCGTTACAATGTACTTCAAGAGGAACCTAGTCATCCTGTTCATATGTTCATCTTTAAATAAACAAACCACATGAGTTTATGTAGTTTGTTTTGCAATTTCAGCAGCCACGACAGGAAGATGAGGAGTAGTCGGTTGGTTGCAATCTGCAACCACACCTTTAAAAGCCACTTAATCCTAAACAGTGGACATTGCACTACTATAGAAAATGAATTCACTATTATCGACCCTGTTTGTCAGTGTTACCATTTTCAGCAGTGCCATTCATTCTAGAGTTTACATGTCGGAGATGGAGATGACTCTGGTGACATTCCCTCATACGTTAGGTTTCGTCCAGAAAGAACAAGTTAATGAGAGACACAGAAATTGAAAGGTTTAATGAAATAAGAATAAAAACATGATTTTTTTTTTTTTCATGGATATCTGAAAATATATCAAGTCTCTTCACTGAGCTGAAGTGATGTCTCACAGGAACTGCTATTATCCTTCCAATTGAAAAGCATGAACTCTCATGCGTACAGATCTTGTTTCCTTGTCTTCCTCTCTCAAAGATGTACAGCAGCTATCTCGCTTTCTCGCTTCTCTCTCTCAACTCCCTCTCTCTCTCTGCTAACAAGGAAAAAGAGTAAGGGGAGGCTGACATGTTATGGTTCACTAGCTATGAGGCTGGTGAAATGTGAGAGGATGGGTGTGAGAAAAAGAGTAAGGAGAGTTGGAATGAATGTAGTGCTTGTGTGCGTGTTCGATAGAGAGAATGAGAGAGAGAGAGAGTCCAGTTTCCCTCATTGCTTTTTACACCGATTGATTTTAGTTTGAGTGGCAGGCGAGAGCAAGCAGCACCTCTGCCTGCTGCTGTCAGCTTATGTGAATAACTGCCTCTCCACACTCCCTCTGACACCCCTACCTTTATTTTCCTGCCCCTACACACACACGCACACACCGTCTTCCTCACCCACGACAACGGACAATAAAAACACACCAACTCACGGCTGAGCCCCCAAGTCATAACTTAAGTTCATGGTAACCTGTGGTGAACTCCCCCCCCCGTCTCATCAGGCGCCCGGTTCGGGTTGGTAGGCACTTAGAGGGACAGATACACTTTTGTGCAGTTTATTAAAAGCTGCATCAGACAGCAGACAAACTTGGGCCAACACTTCATCAGAGTAAACATATCATTATCGCTCGGCATTGGTGGGAGCCTGTATACCTAGTCGGGGAGCAGAGCAAAGGGGGGAGTCGGGGGCTGGTGGGGAGTGAAAGCTGCTTACAGCGGGACTGCTGTGTTGCCATGGCGACTGTCTTTGCATTGAATCGATGGAAAAGAGATGCTTGGATT
>KV751334.1:23914811-23933022 GCA_001698575.1 Mola mola
TGTGATGTGTAAATGTTGAGTGGGGTGCGTTTGACAGGAAGTCCAAACAATTAACCATACGTCCGACAAGCTCAGGAACGTATGCATAAACCTATTTTGGAGGCTATTAACCGGGGGTTTCGTTGTCTTATTTCCTCTAACATTACCATCCAGTTTGTGCACCGAATAAAACGCTGTCAAAATAATATAATATTTCTAGCTAGTTGCACACAGAATAGTGATGGAAGAATATAAGGACCGCCATGACTTTTGACTTCAGCTCAGATCGGCTTTGAGGATTGGCAGGTCGCGTCTCGAAGCCTTGCATCAGAATCAACAAAGACCTCAGGCTTCTATTCATTCACTGTGCTGTTTTTTAATCATCCTGATGTGTAGATAATGATAAAAGGGCCAAGATGTGTCATTCCAATTATCTTTTGATCAAATAAGCCTTTGAAAAGAGGAAAAATTAGACAGCAAAAGATTAGCAGGTCGATATCATAGATTGAGAACGGACAGGAAAGGAGCCTGCATGGGTGCAGGATGGTGATTGGTGGTGATCATTCCAAGCAGATGCTTGATCACTGGGAATGAGTGTGTTTTAAGTGTGAACAGCGCTATGAGGCATACACTTCAGAGTGCTTCGTGATTAGCGACACGACGACTGGCTAAATGAAGCGTTCACCATGGTAACAGATCAGTTTCAGAGTACCTGCGCCCATCTCTATGAAAATGATGTGTAACATTAGTCACCAGGCAAGGAGTGCAGGCTTAAGTGAGCATTTTAGTTAATGGAAGTCTGTCTATTGTGAGCGCAGTGACTGAAATACCGCATGTTCATATTTTTGCTCTACAACTGAAAATGGAGGCAAAGATGAAATTACGCTAATGACATAAACATTCCCCCATAATATTTTTAGACCAAAACGCCAGCTTCGACTCGAAGCGTGCACATGCACAATCACAATCAAAGACACCATCACAGCTAATGAGGAGTTCAACGCAGTCCAAGTATACCAGTCAGTATCTGAGTGGAGATGGGTGATGGTGATCACACACCTGAGAGGCTGACTGCACTGTATGTAAGCACGAGAGGAAAAATGAGATGTTGACACTTGCAGAATACTCATTTACCTCCACGACGAGCCTGTGAACACAACAATGGACTGGCAAGCAAGAGTCTAACACACTCCACGTGATTAATGTTAATGGTTTATGTACTCCTCTTGTATTTTCTTTCCACAATTGAGTATGGTACTCTCCTCTTCATTATCATTCTTGTACACATAAAACCAAGGTATGTATTTGTATGATGGTTTTCAAAAGGTGCACAATGCACAATCTAGATTTATTACAGATTAGAAACTATATATACACTTGAATTCGAGTGATAATCTTCATACAAAATTTCCCCGCTTAATTATCTCTACTGTGTACTATGGTATTAAACAGGTTTTCCATTTATTTAGTGGAGTACAGTCTCTACCTAGTTGTGCTGTGTCATGACACAGTGGCCCAGGGCTCTGTCGGGCAGTTGCCACCCACTACCTCTCCAGCTGCATCCGCTCTCTATTGTGAGCATCAATCATAGTGATTTACTGCTCAGTGTGTTTCTATAAAATTCCATATAGTCCACCGGCAGCGGCCCAATGTACAATATGTCCAGTGTAGTTCTGCTGCAGGGCCTTTGTGCCTTACCATGAGGGTAAGATACTGACTGTGCAGTGTCGCCACATGCACATGAACTGCTATAGTCAAAGAAGTTTAGATTTCCATTATTATGTGATAATAATGTATTATGTGTTATTTGTCGTATGGCCCTGGGAGCTCCCTGCCCTCCCATGTGCCTACATGGAAAGGCTGAGGCAGCAAATACGTTTTAAAATCCATTGATTTAGCCGAGATTGTGAGCTGTTTGACTTTTGTGGATTACCACAATTACTGCAATTCTCGATATGGAGGAGACAAGGTCTCTGCTCTTAGAGGGAGAGGAGAAGGGATTTTAAAGTTTCATAAATATGCACAGAGTCAGTTTGTTAAGCCTGCACTTGTGATTTCAAGTGACATGCTCCACTTGCTAGTTGTAGCCTCTGCAAACAAACACTGCCATTTCACTCCTTTCCCCCCTGCATTAATAAATATCACAGTTGCGCTATTAATTTCATCAATCTCGCCCTGTATAATGACAATGAAGCTGGCCCTAGAAATCATGCAAACAGCTTCCATACGTTTGAATGTGCAAAAGTGCCTAACTTTAGATACTGCTCTCTTGTGCATGCAGGTAGATAAGCATATGTTTTTTGTATGTTTGTTTTTGCCGTGGCGAATGAAATTCTACATTTTCACCTGCGTTCGGATGTTGGATGTGAGAGCAGGCAGGCAGGCAGCCCGCTCGGCTGCTGTGAGAAGTGGCACACTCGGATCATTAATCAGACTCGACGGCGCAGCGGGTAGAAGGCAAGCCACGGGAGAGGCCTAATGCATGCAAATGTATACTCGTTTTGGGGGCAGGTTGAGCCAAGGACAGAACCTAGCTAGCAACAGAGAGAGCACAGAGAGAGCACAGAGAGAGGGAAAGGGAGAAAGCATGTCACAGCTCCAGTGAGCGCCGCTTCATTCTGCTGTAGTCCAATGCAACAGAAGCATGAATGTATTCTAAACCAACGTGACATTGGGGGAAAGGTAAGACAGAAAATGTTATGTTGTCCCACGGAATCAAATAACATCAAACCAGTCAGATCTCATATCAGGAGCTATATATTGTTTCCCCCCAGTGTCTCCCACACAACATGAGGATTGTCATACAAGCTTGTAGAGCAAGACATCATTTAACATGGCAAGCGTATGACTACCAGCTGATTTGCTGTCATCTGAGGGCGCAGCTTAGCATTCCACCCTTTATTATTCAGCTCAATGCTCGAGTCTCATTATGGCTGGGATTGTAACCTTGGTGGCGATAACCTCACATGACTTTTTGAGATGAACCTTTCACTAAGGAGCTTAGGAATGTGAATTGAGAAACAGAAACATAACAGTTTTTCACTTTCAGAAGTTTTGCTGCCCTTTAGACTTGCAAGAAAAGTGGCTTCCAGTTGTTGTTGACATTAATTAGTCATAAAAGAATGACTTGGGCAGATTATAATGCTTTGCTCACATTGAGCCCCTTTGCTGTCTTGCTTTATTCTCCAACTCGCCAATAACCTGCTGCTTTCATGTCACACATAACTCAGCGAGGATGATGATGAGGATGAGATGATGCCAGAGGTAAACTTGCCAGGCTTTAGTCTAGGTCTGTGGCAAAGTCTTAACCACGGCTTAATAAGCAATGTTTTTTACTGTGTTAAAACTAGATCTTTGGTTTAAAAGCTTAAAGACCAAAAGACCACCTAAAGTGGCCTCATATGAGAGTGGGCCTGAATGTAAAATGACAAATGAAGAGCATCCCACCAGTCTCTAGACACTTTCTAAGGATTTCATACGCTACACACCATCATCACTACTTTCCCTTTAATGTTATGTCATCACTTTGGAGTCTTAACTGCCGAAGCGTTTCCGTTTCCTCATGCACGTGGCAACAAGGTTAGAACTCTTTCAAACTAAGTCTCTCTTGATTAAAGAATAGTTAGTTTAAGGGCGTGATGATTGGGTTTGGAAATAATGCTAGTTTCTTCCTAAAGGTATTAACCTTGTTAGGTAGAAATGCTAATGCCTGGAGCAGACTGGAACTAGTCACACAGTTTATGCCATTTATTAACCCTCTGACACCACATACAGTATTACTCCATCTTCAATTCAAAGCTTGACCGGCCTGCTTTGCTTAGTTTGCTATTTAATTCACAACTGGAGAATTGCTGGTCATCATTTAAATAAAACCTTGAATTGGCATATTTTTTCCTGAATGTGAAGCTGCTACTGATTGCTTGGTGCCGGGGGGGTCGACTCTGGAAATGAGAATGAATTTCCGTAAACCTATTTGTTATGAAACAGCTAATATTAAATTTCAAAAATACGCTCAAAAGATTAACATCAGCGTGTTTCACTGTCCTACTGAAGGATCCCAGGAAAACGTTGCTGCACTGGGTTCATGCCGAGAATCAAGGTTCCACTCTCTTTCTCCCGGCTAGATTGAAGGATGGAGGGAGGGGGGAAAAAGGTGGAGCGAACGAGCAATTGTTTTGCTCTTTCAAACAGGCCATTCAGGGAAAATCCCCGGGGGAAGAGAGCTTTTTCAAGGTTGTGTCCTACTCTGCCATCTACCTCTGTGTGCGTGTGTTTGAGAGCATGCCTGACTGCATGTAGTTGAGCCTCAATAACGTTGTGTCAGGCTGATATCCACCCTCCTGAAAAAGAAGTTTGCTGTGTGTTGCTGAACGCGTGCTGACCCGGCCAAGTGCCAGAGGTTCAAACAAGTCTCCCCGGTCAGATGGAGGGTCAACAGCTGTCGGCTAAAAATGTTCTCTGTATTTGTTTTTCCAGGCATTCGAGCGAGGCCCAGATATGCAAAATGACTGAAATTCATGACAGCGTTATTGTTCTGTGTAAAATGTCTGACTCCTCTAATGCGCCGAGAGGTTGCATTCTGACCGTGTAATAACTTGAGAGATTTTTGAGAGAATTTCTTCAAATTTTCAGTCATCACAATTTCAATTTTAAACCTCTTGAGCAGCTATGTGTTATTTGATTAAAAAGCCATTGTAGACAAAGTATAAGATTTGTTTCACTAAAGCTGTGTAGTCATAAAACTTTACAGTTAGAGACACTGGAGCAGCATTGTCAATGCCAACTTCATCAAACTGTTCTCTCCTAAGACATTGTTAGTCTACTCCTCATTCTGTTGCTTGTGTTTTCTGGAAATTGGCCCGAGGGCTTTCAGAGGTTGGCAAATTGCATCTCCAATCAATGCCAGAACTGTGCAAAAATCTTTGTAAGCTGTGCAAATACACGTTTTTAATAAGTTAATGCAAAAGCACTTACCAAAACACCAGACGAAGCAACACAAGACCATTATCTCTTTGCACTGTAAATATTTCTTTCAGGCAGAGAAGTGAACGCCACGCAAATAAAGGCACAGCAACTTCTGGGGGAAAATTAATGAACAGAAGGAGAACAGTGTGGCATTTTTATGTTGTTTCTGAAACAGATTCCGTAGAAACCTACCCTGCTCTTATGATGAGGCTGTAGGGATTATGTTATGAAATCCCTGACATCGCCTCTCTCTCTCTCTCTCTCTCTCTCTCTCCTTGGGCTCCTTGCACCATGTTAGGGAACCTTATCTGGCCTTGGTAGACAAACAAGTATGCACGCACACGCACGCACACACACACGAGAGTAACAGGAAGTGCAAACACTGACAGCTGGGCGACCCTGGCCTGTCCAATGTGAGGCAGAGGAGAGAGAAAGAATTATGTAATATGCTGACCTTGGATGAAATCGTTAAGATAAACTGATGCAGCGACCCTCAGCCAATGGCTCTTTTTCTAAGAACAGAACTGGTTATTTGGTGATAACCAGTGTGAAACGAGCGCTGAAAATGCTGCTGTCGGAGGTATTGTCATTGTTTAACTTTAAATTGTATGTTCTACTTTTCTACTTTTTTACTTTACTTGCTTAGGATATATCACATCTGGAGCAGGTTGTCACCGTCGAAACACTTTTAGATGAAATGTGCAGCGCGTGATGCCACCAGAGGGCTGTGATTCAAGCGGAAATATTAACATGTGGTAGTGTTTTGAAGCCTTGTTAACATTACAGTCACACATGTTCACTGTTGTTAGCTCAGCTTGCTTCAACGTGTGTAGCTTGTTCATAGGATTTAATTCAGCGCTCAGTGTTTTATTTGTAAAGGTCTCCCTCTCTTCAAACAGACCTCACAATTAATACCAGTCTTAAAACAAGGCTTATCAAGGATTTACAGCTTTTTCGAAAGTATTAGCTAAACTTGAAACAAATGAAACGGACCCTCACAGAAGCTTATATTCATACAGTACGCATATATACACAGTTAAACATCTGGGGATCACACAGTTTCACACAAAGTACACCCTCCACAGCCAACCCTCCCTTTTTCAGGAACATCCACACGCTACCACAACAACCCAGAGACAGAATCAACACCTCCCTGCATGAAACAATGAGCACCGCACCAGATTTGTAAAGCAGCATCAGACTGGGGTCAAACTAAACACACAATATACACCTCAAATACTTTTTTTGTTTTAGGTAGTTCTTATCATGCTTATGTATATGCTGCTGAGTTCTGTTACTCGAGGGTCAAGCACATCTCTATGGGTCCCTGCCTTGCTTAGTGACACATCAGGCTGAAACACTGCAATGCACAAAACACGCAAATATTCACTGCACTGGCACAGAATTGCATTAGTTTTCCCTGAGGTTTGACTCAGGATTTAACGGCATACATAGTCCGGAGAGGAAGCTGCATGCTAATATACGACTGCTTTAAATGTTCCCACTTTCAGGATTCCCTCTGCAAACACAGTCCTCTGGACAGTGGATGTCCACAGCGTCCATCTGGACTGATTAAATCTGTGTGTGTGGACTAATAAAAAGACAATGGCAGAAACTTAGTCCCCTTGTTGTCTCTCTCTCTCTCCGTCACATAGCCCTGTTAAAAGGAGGACAAGTGGCGGGGTCACTGGGTCGACACAGCTTTACAGACTGCTGGGAGAACGATTAAACTTTACTCGGCCGATGACAAAGCCTTGTTTTCTAAATAATAGCCCCTGACTAACTGATGCTACTAAATTCAAGAAAGGCAACAGCATTTGAATGACCAAGCAGCCTAGACATGTCATTTTAGGAATCCTGGTAGTTGAAAGAAAAAAAGGCTCATTAGCACTTATTGAAATAACAATATCTGTATCCGCCTTTGCTCTGCACCGTGTGACGTAGTCATACATGCACATGCTATGCAAAGTCTGTAAATGTATTTTTTCTTTTTGACCTATTGATCCTGTTTAAGCTCTCTTATCCATCAATTTCTACCATCACTGTAGGGATACTGCTCTAAGAAATGTACTGGAGCAAGCTTGTCCTTCGGGGATCAATAGACTAATGTTGGTTTCTCACACTAAGACTCTGCATCATTATAAGAATTAAACTAAATACCATCGAGGGTGACTTCTAGTGGGCATTCAGGTACGGGTTCCTGCTGCAGCACACTGACAGGTTTCTCACTGTGGCACGTTGTGGCCCTCATGTTGGCTGCAGATATCGCCTGCGGTAAGTAAGGAACCTTCAGCTGAGCCTCTGTAGAGCACTACCTGACCTGGTGCTGTTCGGAAAATAACGATAGACGTAAGCTTAAAAGACCTTCCGGGCTTGACACAGCACTGCTCCAGCTGCACTCGGTAATTACCAGCAGTGCAATCAGCAGACTCGTTAATTTCCCCTGACTGACAGCCGCTGACGGCTCCATTGCAGAAAATGCACTTGTACATTTTCATATGTAAATGGTACCGACATCCTGAAGCATTTGTCAGCCGATGAGGCAGCACTCAGAAAAGTGCGTATTATTATAAACACGTGAAGACATTCAGTTACAGACAACATTGTGGATGGAAGGCCCCTTGAGAGCTACAGTAATTCTGACGTGTCACACTGAAGTAACAAGCGAAAACAAAAGAATGACAAAGTAGGTTTATAACAAACTGCTTCACTCTCTACCCTGAAACGCCTTACTTTATAACAACATGTTTACAGCGCCATGAATAGGGGTGCTGACAGGCCTACTACATGGAAGCATTTTCTTTCCCTGCGAAAGTATTGATTTGAGTGCAAACCATTGTGAAGTGGTCCAGCATAAACATTCCACCGGCAAAGTAATTGGGGTGAGTGAGCCAGCAGAATTGGCCCAAATAAATAGGTCACATAATAGATTGTTTATGGCTGCGAGTCAGCTGGATGTCCTGCGGTCCAGTCCCAGCTCTGGTTGCACAGGTATTAACATCTAAAGCAGGGAATTTGAGAACACAGACGATAATTAACCTACGCGACACATTTCTTTGGGCAGAAATGAGTGAATGAAATGAAACGGTTGAGATCCACCCACAGTATCTATTTGCTCTGTGTTTATTTGTCTGCAGGCAAGGTGTCATCATGATGCACGTCCTGCAAGTAACACACATGAGGCTTTGATTAGGATTCAATAAGAGAAAGATAAGGAAAAAATGCTGAAAAAAAAGAAAATAACCACAATGTTGCTTCTATTGCATCTTTAACAAAGTGTCTCTTATTTCTTTCCTCTTCTCTCACTTCTGAGGCCTTTCACTGCAGCTTCTCGGTGTCCCTTCTTGTACAATTCAAAAAATGAAAAGGATACAGCTCATGGGAGCAAACAAATGAAAAGGATGGCAGGCCTGCAGAGCAGTGAGGCGAGCATGACTTAACATAACTCAACACTGGTAAAGCTCCAGCCAGAGTTGTTTCCCACGGTTTTAGACACTTTGCAGTAATGCTATCAGACTTTGGTGGGGTTTTTTTTGTATCAAGGCTTGAATTCTGAGGGTCTCGCCATAGTAGTGCCTCTGTGAGCATTGCAGACTATATGCTAACACTCCCATGATACCATGTGCACAGTGGCAACAAGCTGGTTTAAGTCAATATTAGCATGCTAACAAAAAAAAAAAATGCTGAATTGTTCTTCCTGTCATTGTTTTGCTGCCCTTTTTTTTATTTAGCAGGAAATTAATAAAACAAACCCCTGACACAAACAGAATTAGTGATTAGACTGAATCCGAAAATACAAGCACGTCTATTATAAATTATGATGAAAACTCTGCTGACGAAGGGTCTGAAAATGTCAATATGTGTGTCGTTGCTCATTAATTTTTGCTAAACTTGACAACGTCAGATTTATCTGTAATGTTAAATGAGATTTAGGGCTGCCAGATGGATGACAGACCAGATCAGAAACTCCAGGTCTAAAGCAGCATTAACATGCATCAGTCGCAGTCACAACAAAACATGTTGAAGTCCAACAGACATAGTAGGTTCAGAGGTGAAACATATCCAGTTACAGAGTTTAATGTGTTATTTCTTGTATGCTGAGAGTTTAGTCAGTTCTTCTGTTTCTTGTGCTAATGTGTCTCCGGTATTTCCTGTTTCATTTGGAACGTTTTCACTTCTTTTGTCTTGTCTTCCTCCCATTGTTGTTTCCCCTGTGATAACCCTCATGTGTGTCACCTGGGTCCAATTATCGCCACCCACATTGTCTACATGAGTCTGTGGGCTCCTCGTTGTCTTTTGTTTGACTGCTTTCTTCCATATCTGCCTTTAGTCTCCCCTCGCCTCTGTTTTTGAACCTTTTCCATGTCTTCAGGTTTCAGATTTTCATTTGACTGTTCCTAGTTTTGGCTCTTGACCACTTTCAACCAACAAGTTTGTCTCTTCCTGCAATAGATATGTCTGTTCTGCCTTCATCCCACATTTGGGCCCAAACCTCTCATAAGCGTGACAAGATTGCACGGTGCAAAAGTTTACAAATCACGTAGAGATGCACATTTATCTTTGTTTGTTGTCCGTGTGCGTTTGGCCGCTATTTGGTACGGCCGAGCCAAAAATATTAGGAATGACTTGCACAAGCATGCAGACAATGATGGCAGGTCAGGATTTATTCCAGTAAGTTTTTGTTTTTTTTTTATTTAGGAAAAAACCCAAAAGCTTATGAATCCAAGAAAGAGCAACAGTTCAGACAAACGAAACACAAAATCGCAGGGGCACATACCACAGGTGGAAAATACCAGAATCTGACAAACATAAAGGGGAGCGGATGGACTTAAATACACAGGGAACCGCAAGAGAGCACAAGATGATGGGTTAAGTGGTTGAGTTATGAGGCCAAGTTATACACTTCATAAAAATAGACATAGATTTTGGGAAGGTGAAAAAATTACACAAATACAGTACCTGGTTTACATTTAACACACTTTTACATATCTGGATATTTTTATATTGTTTCTTTGACGTAGCATATTCAGTTGTCTGTGATTCTTTTTCTGTTTGTTTGTTTTGTTTTCTGTGACAACCATGACCGTGTCAAATTAACAGGGATCTTTGTTAATGTGTATGTAGATGGGAATGGTAAATGCATGTAAAATATGCACGTTCCACACACATAATTTAATATGCAGATCTGTTTATATTTTACTCCCCCCCTTTTATTGTATTTGTATAATTTTATTTGCTTGGTTTGTTTTTATTCTGTATTACTGGGTGGGGATAGACAAGAAATGATTGAAATAAAAAGAAAAAATGCACCAACGAGTAGATATATACAAAAGAAGAGTAACTCCGTACAAGACAGAAGAAGAAAAATCCATAATATAACACAAGAAATCAAGTATGTTAACAGGAAAAACACCCTATAATTCAAAACCACCATCTGAAAAACAACAATACTTAAACAGTAGCTGAAAATGCGCATTAAATAAGAAATTCTGAGCCAACAGGTTTTCAGTTTATCTCAGCGTAAAGATATCACATCTTTAGTTTTAATGCTATGTTCATCAAACATGTTTGGCCTCCAGCTTTATGCTCGGGAGTAGATTTAATGATCTCTTGGCACGAAGCTAAGTAAGCGCAGGTTTATTTTCCAAAATGTCAAACTGTGCAACACACACACATCTGGGAACATCATATCAGTGAATGTCCTCTGTCCTTCAACGTGTGACACATGTACATTTGGTGAGCGTGCAATCGGACAGACATTTAAATGGAAATGAGACGAGGATCCAACCACATGATTTCGTTCATCATTGCGAGCTACAGAGGTGACATTTACACCGTGACAGGAAATGTGATGAGCTATCAATCTCCCATGCATATACATGGGCACACACCCGTGTGCACTCACACGCGCTATGAATAACTGAGGCAACGGTCGACCATATTTGGCGCCGGCTGCACGTTAGACTGCGGCTGAGGAAAGCTCGATCACGTCGAGTAAATCGGCACGGTAGTGTTTTCCATCTATTCCATCCATTTTGTTTTGGAGAGGCTCATCAGTTAAACAGATGTTAAAGAAATTAAACCACTCGAAAAGTTCTTCAAAACACTATAAATCCTTAAAAGAACTAAAAAAAAAACCCCAAAACAATTACCTCATTGGAAATTCATCACCTAAGTTTTTTGTTTTTTTTTTCTAAATAGTTTTAGATGTTGTGTAATTAATCGTTTTGGGAGTTGTAGTCATTGTTTCCGGGTGTTTTGTTCTTAAAATAAATCTATCATGATATCCTGCGGCTGCACACTGCAAAAACTAGTCAGCTCCCACTTTTGTACGAGAGTATGGGGAGAATCACAGGGAGATATCAATGCAAATCACATGATTACATGGATTGGCACATGAAAAACAAACCTCGCCACATCATTTCAGGCATTTTAAGCTTGCTACCTTAATTATGCACATGCACTGTGAAGTAAGTTTAAAACATTACTTAGTAAGTTAATTTTTTGACAGTTTTAATCAGTCAGTTAACGTTGGGTTGCACATTGGAACTTCAGCTTCAAAATGTGCTGTTTGACCAGTTTCCCATCCCGAGCATCTTGGTGTCACTGTCCTACATTGTTTTCTCTATGACATTAATTCCTAACAATACACGGCAAGAGCTGAATGCAAATGTAATCAAGTCAATTCAAAATGCAAAAATGACTATGACTTAAAAAGCTAATATAATGATAAGAATAAAGTTCATTTATGTAGCACTTTTTAAAACCTACAGTTACAAAGTGCTTCACTTTTAGAAAAGATGAAAAGCAACAGACGTACGAACATAGATATAAACAATGGAAGTGGGAAGGACAGTAAGACATAGAGACACACACATACATAACACAAACACACACAGTCACAGCTGATCCTTGGACCCAGCGTTGGTTTGTTTAAACTATCACAGAGTGACAAAACAGCGCAAACACAGACAGATACAATCATTCATCATCACTCTTTCAGATTTAGTGGAGAATTCGATTACTGAAGGCTAATCTATAGAAATGAGTTTTAAGTAGGCATTTAAAACAAGAAAAAGATTCTGCATATTTGATTGAAAGAGAAAGGCTATTCCGCCCATAAACATGTGATCACCTCTGGATTTTAAGTGGGATCGATAAAAGGGTTTGATTCGATGATCTATGGGACGGGGGGGTGAAATATGAGGGACAGCAAGTTGGTGATGTATGCAGGAGCCAGGCCATTTAAGGCTTTATAAGTAATCAGACGAATTTTAAAGTCAGTCCTGAATTTGACTGGAAGCCAGTGAAGGGAGGCGAGAACAGGCGTGATGTGGGACCGTCGATTAGTTTTTGTTATTAGTCTAGCGGCTGCATTCTGGATCAGCTGGAGAAGAGCTAGAGAGCAACTATCAATTCCAGAAGAGGGAATTACAATAATCTAGTTGAGAGAAACTTAATGTATGCTGTTTGCCGACACAAAATGTTGAATTTTTTGCAATATTCCACAGGTGAAAGAAGCAGGAGTGAGTGAGTTTAGTGATATGAGTGTCAAAGTAGATATCGAGATCACTACGGTGGAAAAACTATCAGGGTCAAGCAGAAGAATGTCTATTTTGTCAGAACTGAGGGTGAGGAAATTCTGGTTCATCCAAATTTTAACTGTATCAAGACAGCTGTCAATGTTAGTGAGGCTATCTGGCTCAGTAGGTTAAACTGAAAAATACATTTGTGTTTCATCAGCTTAACAGTGGTATGAGACCCCAAGAGAAGAGTTTAGCAGATGACGTATTGGCAACATATATATAGAGAAAAGGAAAAGGACTGGACCAAGCATTAACTCTTGGGGAACACCACACATGATGGGAGTGGATGATGACTTGTAGTTGTTTATGTTTGCATTGACATGTCTGTCTGATAGGTAAGATGAAAACTATTTAAGGGCTGTACCAAAAATAGTCATTAGCATGGCTGAGGATTTCTGTTTTTGTTCAGCAATCCACCAATGACAGTACAAAAATCTATCACTTACAGCCCAGGTCTCCTGCTTAGAAAACGAAAGGAACTAATCCTGATGAGTTGTTTCAAACATGTTTAGCTCCAATGTTAGAATTTGGCAATGTTCAGTCGGGAGTCTTACATTGATCTGAATCGCATTTCTGGGAAAGACCTTTCTGGTTTCAAATCTTGTCATAGCACTGAAACAGCGCTTCTGAAACTTTTAAAGGACCTGCTTTTAACTGCCAATCCTGGTGGTTCTGCTGTCCTGGTGCTCCTACAACTGACGGCTGCCTTGGGTACGGTGGATCATAATATTCTGTTGTCACGTTTAGACTGGTGTGTGCGCATTAGGGGTACGGCCCTCAAATGGTTTTAGTCCTACCTCTCAGACGGGAGTTTCTCTGTCCAGCTGGGCCAGTATTCCTCAGCCACCTCCCTGTTGACCTGTGGGGTGCCTCAGGGCTCCATTTTGGGCCTCCTCCTTTTTTCATTATATATGTTTCCTTTGGGGTCCATTTTTAGGTAGTACAATGTCTCTTTTCAATGTTTTGCAGATGATGTACAAATCTATCTGCTTTAAAGACAAATGATCGAACCTCAATTCAGGTTTTGTTTGACTGTCTCCAGGACATTTGATCTTGGATGGAAGTAAACTTCCTCAATTTGAACAAAAATAATACGGAGAATCTTATTTGGATGGTTATGGCAGTGCCATTGGCACCCTTGACTCACAAACCTTCGCAGACCTTAGTGTACTTTTTGACAGGGGGTTTAGGTTCGATAAGCAGATCAACTCAGTAGTCCAAAACAATCTTCTTTAATTTAAGACTCCTGCGAAGGTAAAGCCTTATCTCCCAAGAAATAATTTCGAGAGAGTCATTCACTACTTTGTAACATCACGTTTAGACTACTGTAATTCTTTGTTTGTTGGTCTTGACCAGTCATTGCTGCACCCCCTACAGGTAGTACAAAATGCAGCCGCCCGCCTGTTAACTGGAAAGAAACAGCTTCAGCACATCACTCCTATTATTGCATCTTTGGACTGGCTCACTGTTCATTTCTGGATAAATTTTAAAGTTTTATTAATTGTTTTTAATTGTTTAAATGGCTTGGCACCATCTTATTTATCTGAGCTCTTACAGCCTCACACAACTGCTAGAGCACTGAGGTCTTCCAACCAGCTGCTCCTGGCAGTACCTCGGTCCAAATCAAGTACGTGAGGAGATAGAGCCTTTTCAGTTTATCAGGCGTTCAGTCCCAGCTAGACAAGTTACTTTGGCTTTTACTTAATTCATTTTACTTTGTTGCTACCATGATTTTATTACAGCTTTATTGATTTTAATTTCTTATTTATTTTATTTATTCATTATTATGTTAACTTTTATTATAACCTATTTATATATTTTTTTAGATATATTTGTAATTTTAAGAGATAGAAATTCATTTCTAAATGTTTAATGAATGGCTGGAGGCGGACTTAAGCTCTTTATTTGCTTACACAGAAGACTAAAACAACCAAAAATAGATGGCGAATCTCGGTTTGTCCCATTTTAAGTTCAGAGGAGGCCCTTAAAACTGCTCTTAGGGCCAATTCTTACTGACATTTTGCCTTTGTCCTTCACGTCTCATCCTGATGCACAAGATCCCCTTGGGCATTGGACAGAGACACGCAGCACTTGCGTGTGACACCATCTATATCAATTTCTGATGACTTGAACAGTGCACTTACTAAAGTGAGAAAGTACCCAGAGGAGAGGAGGTTGCGGGTGGATTGGAGGACCACAAACACACACACACACACACACGCAACCTTCACCCAGGCCACCGTAGTTTACATTCAAAACCAACGGGTTTGATGTGGGCTAAGCATGCTGGGTGGCGTAGGGGGGCCTTGCAAGGCTGGATATGATTTATGGGGCACATGACAAATCATCCATCACATCTGATGACGTGGGATGAAAACAGTTATACACTAATCAACATTAAATGTGAAAAGAAAAAATAAAGTTGGTCTTAGAAACAGGGAATTACTTCTATTTTTTTTATTTGGAGTTTTAACCTGTTTCAGCAAATTGTTTTGGTTTTAATATAGTCATAATTGCAGCTAAACAAAAAGCAATCGATATGCAACCTGCCCAGCAATAAACGAGACGCACAAAGCAACTACAGATATGAGCAATTGGCAATTTACTATGTGAGCCAGATCTTTTCCTCAAGACTCCAAATAAAAGCTAATGTTGCTGGGAGTTTTATACTGAATTTGGAATCTCCTACAGATCTTACTATGTGAGCCAGATCTTTTCCTCGACTCCAAATAAAAGCTAAGGTTGCTGGGAGTTTTATACTGAATTTGGAATCTCCTACAGATCTACTGATCTACAGAAACATCACAACCAAGGCAGGACTGTCAACATGTTCAAATGCCTGTCAAAAATACTGTAAGTATATATCAGGTACTAGATTTGGGTGATTCAATAATGTAGAGACAGCAGGGAGCTTTCTGAATCGGTAGTCGTTTTATTAATTCAATTTATGCGAAAGTACAGATAAGGATAAGGCAAACTCGGTAATCGAAACACGGAATACAGATTGGACACAAAGAGACTCACAAGGATTAAATGCTGGAACGCTCGCTAGGTGACAAGACAATCTGGCACAGGAGGAAGGGAACACGGGGGTTAAATACACGAGGGAGAGGTAGACAATTGGACACAGGTGAGACACATTAGGGAGTAATGAAACACACCTGAGGAACAACACTTAACAGGACATGGGGAGTAAGACACAAACAGAGCTTCAAAGTAAAACAGGAAACACCGAATGACCCTAACAGACAAACACTTTACACTAGCGGACCCTGACAGTATCACACATTGCGGGAACTTATCTATATGTTCCTTTAACAATATTGTGAGCTGTGATATTTATACAGCACTTTACATTTATTTCCTCCCTTCCAGGGAGTCATTAATTCCAATTAATTCTAAGTAAATGCACTTGCAGAAACAGAAACTTTCTTGAGATAAGAAATCAATTACATTACACAATTTTTTTTTTCCAGGTACCTTTTCTTTTTCATGCTGCTCCTGGGCAACTGAAACTGAAAACTTGGCACTCAGCACCTGAACAGAGACCTCGCTCAGTCTAAAAACAAAAAGAAAGAAAGAAATTACATAACCCTTTCTTACACCGTCAGTGGTTTATTCTGGGTTTAATAATATGGCGGCTCATGGATGTGGTAGCTGGGAAACTACACTGACAAGAAGGTTTGAGACTGCGTACAACCTGATAACTTTACATCAATGTGCAAGATTCGAATGAAATATTCATTGATTAAAGCGAATAAGAAAATATTGAGTTTCCCCAGAAACAAAGATACAAATGCAGGGATAAATTGATTACCCTCGAATGCTTTAATTAGTGTAACACTCAGAGCGTGACTGCATCCACCCTCAGACTCACATTCCAACACGAGTGGATAATTATACTGCGTCGTTTTTCTTTTTGCCGGTTTGTGATGTTGTTAAGCTCATCTCAGTGTGTGAGTCACTGTGGTCTTATTCAGGACCTCTTAAGTATTTTAAATATCTCGATCGGTGCCATGAAAAACACAGGAAAATCCATTTGTCATGTCCCTCGGTGTGCAATTTATTATGGCTGGCACGCAGAGCCACAACAAAAGCAGCAATTACTTTAAAGGGTCAGCTTTTCTGTGTTTTCTGAGAGACAGATTCCAGAACATGGAAAATCTGTCTTCACTGTTGTGCAAAGTAATTGAAAATAGATCGTCCGTACACAGGCTGCTTCATCATACCTTTGAACAGCTGTGGAGAGATCATGTCAGCATTGTGTCTTTTAAACAATAAAAATAAGCTATAACACAACACTGGGGATAACAAATACATATTTCACCAAGTGTGTCAATATTAAAGTTGGAGGACTTTCTTGATTTAAGTCATTCAAACAAACAGATGCAATAAAGACAAACATATTTAATTAAAACATAACGTGCATTGGACATACTCATAAATTGCCTTCCTTGTCAGGGGTCACCAATATGGCAGCCCTGTGGCCCTCGAACTCAGCTGAGGTGAAAAAATGTCTGTTAAGCCGTGCTGTTTTTCCTACTGATATGGAAAAGAACCAATCACAAGGTAAAAGGCACGACATAACGTTGGGATGAATCTGAACAGCAACGGCCTTCGCTCCACTAAGCTCTGCTGAGCTCTGCTAAATTGAATATTGACAGCTTGGTGATTTAATTTCACGTGACATGTGGTTTTACTGGAAGAAAACAATACTGGATTTTAATATAGAAAAATACCAAGAAATGTGTTTTTTGTCATTTGGCGACTGTATGATTGAGGATGTGAACGAAATAGGTTAAAATGACTAAAGAGAAGGGATGAATAAAACTGGAAGTGCAAACACACAACAAATGGAACTGCAATCACAATATAAAGTGTAGTGTTTGTCTTGACTTGCCTGCATATTTTTTGCAAACTGGAAATAACAAAAAATTAGAAAAGAAAGCTTTTATTTGCAAACATTATCAATGTGTAACACAAGCAGTTAACACAAGTAATTCATTGACGTTGCTGTACTCCATCCCATGAAAACAGATGGCTACCAGCTAGGTCGCCTTCTTGATGGTATGTAGGCTGAAGTACAACAATGACTCAACTCGTGTAGCTTAAACATGAAAGAAAATTAACATGGAATGTGCAAGCTAGGCTAGGCTAGCATGCACAAACTAGCCAGGCTAGGACGCTAGTGTCCCACCAGCATGGTACAGTACATCCCTCCAAATGGAGAGGTGGCTGTGCCTGTGGAGGATGGTGGATAACGGGAACTTTTATCAATATTTGTAAGCTGTACTTCAGTCAGAGTCATATCACAGAAGGAGACATCAAGGAGACATTGCACTCGGAGCGGCACTAAAGATTTCTATTATCAAGGCTCAAAGCAATGGTGGACTCACGGAGCGGACTCAGAGAGTGCAATAGTTAAAAAAAATGTCTAATGTACAGGTAATGATCAAATACACTAGAAACACATAGGAAATGCTGCAGGAAGTCCCACACAAATAAGACACAGGTTGACTACTTGAAGAATGGAGACAACGAGACAAAGGTGCAGCCAATTAGGCTGGGAGGCAGTCACACAAAGGGAGTGACAGAAGAGAATGAGGGGTGAGGGGGAAACAATAAAACAACCTCAGATTACTGGATGGGATATGACATGTGCATCCCACCAAGAGTACTTC
>KV751334.1:23943490-23965177 GCA_001698575.1 Mola mola
GGGACCCATTTTCATTACAGAAGGCAATTACTGTTTTATTTTTGAACACCGAACAAAGAGCCCAGTAAGATGTTGTGAAATCATTTAATGAAATGTGAAGAAATGGGTCGGATCTCTTCACGTTGTCATGAAGCCTGTGCTGCCCTTTTTGACACTGACAGGTAGACGAAACTAAAAACAAAAGAAGTTTAGTTTTCACGCTGAAACTGGGGCCGCAACCATGCTGTTTGGGACCTGAGCGGGGAAGTTAGTGTCTAACTCGTGTGTGCTTCAGCCTCTCTCAGCATATGGCGACACTGTCGAGCGCTGGCCCGTCTCGTCGCACCTTCGTTCACGTCGCCCAATAACTCCACCGCCCTCCTCGTCTGAGGGAAGATAACAGGCAGAGGTGGTCGGCCTGAAAGTGATTCGTCCTGGCAGACAAGCTCTCACGCTGAACTCTTCTGTTTTCTTCCCCAATCTCTAGCGAGAGACATCGAGAGGCATATTGCTCAGAATCAAAGCAATTACGATGCTGTGCTCTCCTGCACCGTCCGGCTGCCATCGGCTCTTCGCGCTCACGTTCAGATCATCAGATCGTGGAAGAAAGAGGAGAATCTGCTGATATTTTTTTTTGTGGGGCAATTATAATGCTTTGCTGGGGATATATTTGTTTAATTCAACGATCACAAGACCTTCCTCTTGGATTTTGGCCGCCGATGAGTGACACAACCATGCCTGATTCATTGTATGTCAGCGGATTTTCGCACCCAGTTTCTGTTTTTGTTTAATGGACCGCCAATGGGCTCTGAAAAAAAGCAGCTCACGCTAGCCCCTGATTTGCTGTCTATAATTTGAGTAAATACCCTTTGTTGACCAACACTTTTTTCTTTACAAAAGGCGAGTTGGGGAGGGGAGCATCTAATATGAGCCTGTCTACACTCTAAACCATTTTCTATCTGTATAATGCACACCAAACCTTAATTAAAGTGCAGTGAGCGTCTGTGCCAAAGCTTTCAGATAAGACAAGCTGCCTTGGATGGAGCGGAGTGACATGCTACTCAGGAAGTAAAAGAATCGCTCTCCGCCTTGGCATCAGCCCGCTCTGCGTACTTGTGTGGCCGCCTGGGAACGGAGCTGGAAATGAAATGGTTCCATTTGCCTTGCATAAGTTCTCGAGGGCTTTCATTTTGTTTTGTCAAATGACATTCACTTAAAATGTATTTTGTTGGAGTTTTCCTTGAGATGTTTGGTCAAATGGTTTATTTGGTTTTGCTTTGTGTGTGAATGCGTGTGCGGGAGTGTGCTGCGGTGGCACCGGGCTTTTCCACACGGTCACATTTGTCCTCACTCGCAGGTCAATGTGTCAGAACAGCCTGTGGTGGAGACTGACCGTTCCTGGCATGTGGTTAACAGCCATCAGTGTGTAGAGCTGCAGTAGAATACGCTCTAATGGCTCTGCAGCTTTAGGACTAACAGGCCACCACAAATTGGTAATGGTCAAATGAACTTTAATGCAAGGACCTGTCTTTATTGGTTCCGCCATCCATAATCCATTCTGGAGCTTTTTTTATGATCACATGCCTTGTTGTTTTCCAAAGACATTAGATGTAATAACAAGAAGCCTCTGTCTGTCACACAAGCTGGTCCTCTCAAAACCAACAAACCAACAAGCTTCGAAAGAGGTTTAGAATTTGGATGAACGCTAAAGTCCAGAATTTGAAGCTCCTGTGTATTAACTGGGAATGTGTATGTGAGATAATGAAGAGTAAGATGTCCTGAGGTGAAATTGCAGGGGGGTGAGAAGGTCCTATAAAACACTACCTAATGATGATTTCTATTCCCTGTGGGGGAAACCCTGGAGAAAATATGTCCCTGCATTTATTGTGTGACAATATTGTGTGACTTATTACGGGCGGCACAGGCCTCTGAATACCAATGATCGACAGCACCAAAATCTGCAAGTGGATAAAGACTCCCAGTCTTCACGTCTTCAAAAATCGCCTCTTCGTCTTCCCACCTCCTGCAGCCCACCATGCAAATTACTTATATAAAGAATATCCCTGCTTTGAATATTAACTGATTAAACTGGGGATGGAGCTTCAAAAGTTCTGTCCAGCATATTTAAACAGTATATATTCTTCATTTTTCTCTCCTGTAATGTGAGATCTGGTAGCTGGATCATTTCTCAGGAATTTTGCTGTGAGCAATTCTTTAGAGGAAAGGACTATTTTTGTCATCACACCTGTAGATGCTGGAAAGGTTCTCTGGGGCTACGCTTGAGGTGTCACTCACATGTTCTGTACATTTAGTGCTACGGCTGGCATTTTTTTGTTTATCTGAATGATGCTATGCTTTCAGACTCACTGGTACGAGTGTAACTGGATGACAGACCTCTTAATGCAATGTTGTGAATATTGGCTTTGTTGTGGATGACATCGCACTTTTTGTGGAAACTGTTCATCACTTTCTTGCCGAGATGAGAAGACTGATACCATTCTTGAGTTTGCATGCAGGCTAACTGAGCTTAGCACAAAGACTGGAAAGATGGTATTAAGCTAGCAGAAATTGAATTAAAGATCCTTTAAAGCTCACAAAATATCCTGTTTGTTGCAGCTGCACAAGAACATAACATGCTGTATTACAGAGGTTTATGTAGGGTATTATTTCTTGGCTGGGGCCAGTTATTTCCAAGAGTCTGCGGGTTGCCTAGCAACTAGCCCCAGGCAACTCACCTACTCGTCCAGAGCACAAAGTGTTGATCATGGAGCTTTAGAGGTACTGGTAGGTGGGTTTTGTTAACTTTGGACACAGTCAGGATAAATATCCCTCTCTGGTTTCATTTTTGAAGGTGACCTTAATGTAACTCTAACTGTTTGCTGAATATTGTCATCTAACTTTCAGCAAGGTGAAACTCATTAGCAACAAAACAAACACAAAAATAGACAGAGAAATGTCATATTTTAAAGCTTTGATAGCTAGAGGTACATTATACACATTTGTTTTATATAGGAATGTCAGTGGTGTAGCATAACGCGATGATGTGAATGGATTCTGTGTTCGGAGTACGGGTCAGGATGTAAGCTCTCATAGCCTCCGTTTCTTTACTGTTAAATCCTCCTCGGCTGCAGTGGGAGCCTGAGAGTAAACACGTCCCCTTCTCGCTGCTAAGACTCCGCGTGAGTGACGGGGCCCCAGATAGATCGCGATTGGTGGGTTGGTACTTAAACGAATGTACACCAAAGTTGAGATCTGCAAAGAGCGAGTACTGGTCGGGAGCAAATCCTCCAACACGGATTACCAGTGTCTTTCATGCTAGATTAAAGTGTCCCATGATACCATGCTGTACTGCAGCCCGGGTCCTGATGGGAAACCAGTGGCTGAAAGAAATATCGGCCTCGTCATCTGCTGCGATCTTTTTTAATTATCGTTCACCGCTTGATTTGTGCAAAATATTCTTCAAAATTTGGGGAGGCCGGCCAATCGCAAGTCAAATGCTCTCTTGCTCTTCTGTGTCTCTCTCTGTGAGTGTCTTAAAATAATCATCTTATCCACAAGGCGCGACACACATGCACCCGGAGTGTGAAATGAGGAGATGTGGATGACGTACCTACAGTAGTCAGCAGAAAGGAACAGAAATATTTGGGTCACATGAAAATTGAATAGAGTGTTGTGACGATTTGGGTTGCTGGTGCTGCTGCTGCTGCTAAAAAAAATAAGTGTTTCTCCACCAACGAAGAGGCTAGTCCCTTTATTCCACTTTCATTGTACTTTAATTAGACCAGGCTTGTAGGATAAAACTCACAAAACTAGCAGACACTGCAAACATTTTCCTAGCAGAATGAAATATTCAGAGGCTGCTATCTAGCTTATAGGGGCTTCCAGAGAAATATGATTCACAGCGAGGAGGCTGAATAGAACATATTCTCATAGTGGTGCATTTGTATGTTACAATCTGTCACGATGCAAACCGTGGCGCCTGTTTACAACATGCAACTGATGGCTTGTATCTGCCCCCAGAGCGGCAAATAGATAATAATATTGCCCTGATGATGGCTCCTTTATATATTTATCTTGTTCTTTGCACCGCTGCAAGTGAGGAAAGTGTTTAGGGGTGTTTATGCAGGCGATTTGCTCTCACTAATTCGGCATGTTTTGTGATGAATCCAACGGCTTTTGGAAAAAGGGAGGAGGAGGGGGGCAGGGTGGGGAGGCAGTTAATCCACTGGTTTTCATGTATTCCAGCCTGTTCAGCATATTCTCTCTCCCTCTCCCCCTCTCTCTAACTTCCTCCCGCCTTTATTTTTGGAAACATCTCATTCTTGTGAGTCAGGCCCGTCATGCTCACAAAGGATCCGTCTAGCGAGCATCCTCCTCCTCTCAGCCCGTGTCGCTGCTGTTTATGATACTAAGAATTAGAAGAGAGGCGGAGGGCGGGAGGTAAGAGGACTCTTCTCTGTCTTGCAGTCCAGAAAAGGAGAGGGAGAAATTAATCCTTTGTGATTTATTTACTTATTTATTTTTTTTAATTCACACTATAGTTGATGTGTAACGAATAGCGGTGCTGTCTGGAAAAGAAGGGGGCCTTGACAAGGTGACAGGCAGCGCTGTCCAACCTGAAACTGCATTTATGTTACATTTGCAGACCAAAATCAATGTGATGATGCAACCACATCTCTGGCATCCATCTTAATTTGACGAGCAGCGGCGATGGCAGAGATGATTAATGATACCTAGACTTGACTGATAGCCGTGTCACCTGCACGTCTGTCATTCATTTGTTGTTTTATCCATATTGGAAATATATGTACTGTATCTCTCCAAGGGAACAAGCTAATTACCAAAGGCAGCACGTCTCACCACTTTGAAGAGTTTTGCTGCAAATGAGGAGGATCACTTCCTGGGAAATCTGCTAAATGAAGTTCCCTTGGAAACAGGCAAATTATACAACACATTACCCTGCTGGCTGAGTTTTGGCTGGGAACAAAGGATTAAATGTTTGGTAGAGGTGGACGTTGTGTTTCCTATCATTTGCAGGAGCGTATATTTGAAACAATGATGCTGTTATCTTTGGCTGCGTGTGGGAACAGGATGATTCGTCCATTGTGTGTGTGTGTGTGTGTGTGTGTGTGTGTTAATTATAGAGATAACCTGCTGTAACATATAAAACATTCTCTGCATTGCAACAAGAAAAACCAACGATAAAAAGGCCTTTGTTTTGCTGGATAAGGATTTAATTTGGCTGTAGTTGACAGCTGCATGCTGAACTGTTCTTTGAACGAGATTGGTTTTTGCTTTTTTGTTTTTGCTGCCTGTGCTGTTGCGGCCTCTGCAATAACGTTTGGATAAGGAAACCGAGCTCAGGTGAGCAGCCGTTCCTCTTTTAGACTCTGTGGATTCATATCTGCAGGAATCAGTTATCTGTATGAGAGTCGTTAGAAGCTGTTGTGGTTTGTTTTACTTTTTCTTCTTTTGTTGTAATCACAGGTTTCTATAGAAGTGCTTTTGTGACAAAGTGGCCCAGCAGCCTGCCTACGAACTGTTTCTTCCTACTGTACACATGGATACTACAGTGAAAAAGTAATATTGTTCCTTCAGTGTAGAATTTTCCTCTTATATTTGTTTCATAGATTACACTGTTTTTATTTGCACAATTTATTGTTTTGCTATACTCCAGTTTACACATACACATGCATGTTGTAGGGAGCGCCTTTTGTATTTACTTTTCATGGCACTTAATTTGCTCTATACACAAACATCCATATGCCCTGATTGCCCTGATGCATCTTAGATTGCAAAATCCACTCTGTGTTAATCGTGATGAGATGTACCTTCTCCCTATGGCCTGAACGAGCCCTGATGTATCCTGCTAGTCTTGAAAGAGTGAGAAAGAGAGAGAGAGAGGGGGAAAAAAGGCCTTGAGCAAAAGCAGCGCATGCAGAGCCATCACCATTAGTCATCAACAACATCGCATGTCCCCTCAAAGCACAGTGCTGTGAGAGTTTCCTTCTGAATCACTACAGCCATTCCTGTAAACACTTCATTTCAGGTCTCTGTGTGGCAAAAAAAAAAAAAAACATCCTCTCAGACTCTTATTTATGTAATGCAACAGAAAACCTGCAACTGAACTATTGGATCTGCTTTGCCCTGCTTGCATTGGCTACTTGTTGTACACATACGAAAGTGGATATACAATAAGTTGTTGTTTAGAGTTTTATATAGCTGAAGTGGCAGCTCAGCCATTATTTTCTTTTAAAACATTCACAAAATGGCCGCTTTGATGCTATTCCTAAAATATACATATAATAAATTGTAGCAACAGCCTCTGGAATCAGCTTGCTAATCAACTAACTGTGGCCTATATTGTCTTGTAATACCACCTGCGCCTCTTGGGGCGATAGTAGGTCACCTCCTCCAGTCGCCAGTCCAGTGTGCAAAATTAAGGGACAAAGAAAAACATAGTACAAAAGTTACAGCTTCCATTTCTCTTCGCAACTGACTACTAAATGACCTTTATCACCATCCCAAATATCCAGTCTGAGAAAGAAACCACATTTATGGCAAAGATGAGTAGCAACACAAGAAGAAGTAAAACAAGAGTAAATACTGGCGTGACTTTCCAATGCTGGAGGCGGCTGTTGGTGATCCAAAAATGCGCCTTGTGCTTTAACTTGCAGCATCGCTTCTAAACATCCAAATTTGTGCTGTTCATCTTTTGTGAGCGAAAAAATATTCTGAAGGGTGTTGCAATAAGATTAATGTAAATTTGTCTTCTCTTTCTCCACTGCAGAGGCCAAACATGAAACCCTTCTAGCAATGTTGGTACAATCCATTGCAGCGTTGTGGTAGAATTTCGTGCACTGTTGCACTGCCATCAGTTATAGGTTGCCTTTATTCACAATACTGAACATTATTTTTATGAAATGTGTCTGGATTTGAAGTTTTGAAGTCCGCCTCACATTTTTGAAGATGTTAGATTGTTTATTCTGTGTGTCTACGGTTGCACTCACACTTGACCCAGTTGCTTTGTACTGTGCCGAAGCATGACTTACCCCCCACCGCCCTGCACTCACAATGAGCCCAAGTATGCTGAGCATGGTTATGTCATCAGGACACATCCCGTCCCAGAAAGTACACAGAGAATTGCGCTCTAGCACAATGGAGAATAACACAGAAAACAAACTGTAGGGGGGGTGATTGCAGAAATTATATGTCATGTTTATGTTGCGTTCCCATGCTTGTGCTTGTACGTGAGCGTCCGTACCGTACCGAAGTACACCGCTTCTGAATGTGCCAGGGCCAAGGAAGGGTGCTGTGCTTCAGCACAATATGGAGCACTCACACTAGTCAAACAAACCAAACTTTCTGGCTAGAACGTGCTTGGGCATGGTGCAGATGGCCTCGTGTTATGGACACAACCCAGATCAGTTTTAATAGGAAGGAGTGAAATATTGCCCGTTTAGTAGTGCAGCATGTGGGTGGTAATCCTGAGTTTCAGCTTGAAAGGAGCAAGAGCAAGCAAAGTGTTGAGTCTTTTTACTGACGCTTTTGGTTGGTCGCTCAGGCTGACTACAAACCCAGGAAACCCATAGTGTTACTATCTGACGACCTGGGAATGACAGTGAACAAACGTGGTCAACTTTAAAGGTAAAGCATGCAACTATATTGCATATTATATTTTTAAATGTGGCCAAAAAAGGTCAAGGAGCCTTTACAACCTGATGCTTACATTTTAAATTCTCATTCAGCAGTTTTGACCCGAGCCATCCCAGAAAGAACATCGATTTATCAACTTGATTTTTAAGGTTGAGCACATTGAACTGTAAGTCACATCCTCATGGGATTTGTTTTGAACCAATTCTAACATCACTGGAGTTTAAATTATGTTCCTTTTGCCTGCTGAGCCTCTGCATAGTCCCATTCCTCCTCGAAGGGTCTTATTTTTTTGTTTTTCCCTCTCCCGATGGAAGACCATAAACCTTGTTTTCACATGCATGCACACAGCTGTGAACTATGAACATTCTGACAAATCAGCTGACAAAACAGAGCTTCCTCTTCATCTCTCCCTCGTCGCTTCTTCAGTCTAAGATTAGTTCTTAAAAGATGCTGCCGTACAATTTTGCAACCAGCTCGGGAGACAAGCAGCTGAAAACAGCAAATGCTCAACACTTGCTAAATTGTCCTCAGCCAAGCAGCCTCTCTTCTCTCCCCAGACTTGCGTGTGTGACTTGTAGGAACTTTGTGTGACGTTTTTAGAAATAACTCCTAAAAGGGTTTGCTTGCCAGGATCCTCTTACCACATGAACAACTCACCACTCGATGGTTACCACTTTATTTAGCGCACCGACCACTTATCGATGACGGAATGCATCTTTTAACAATCAGATTTCTGCTCTGTAGTTAAGTGTAATATAACCTGTGCACCAGAGCCATGCATGCATGGCTGGCTTTGGCAAACAGAAAGGCACATTATTGTACCATGTACACAGTGCTTGACTCAGCATGCTGGGATAGACCATAGCCCCCTGATTTCATGTAATAACTTCTATAGAAAATGAATGAATCCACTTGACCACTGAGCAAATCTTTTGTTATAGTTACTCTTTCTAACAGATCCAGCTGGGCTGCTGTAGTGATTTTATTCCATTAGTTAATATTCACCAGAATCTCCAGTGTGGCACTTTTGTCACAGGATGGAGTAATGGTGTTATTACAAAACGCTGTCGCCGTTATCACCATTAAGGGGAAAAAAACATTCCTGAAAAATACATTCCGGGCTAAACGAGCATAATTATTATGTCAGCAACAACTTTAATCTTTTTATTACAATCAATTTTAAATGAATAAAGTTTTCAGTAACAGTGTGTTTATTCAGTAACCCAGTCATTTAATAAAACTTTAAATTTATTTAATTTTCTGTATTTTTAACATCCCTCATTTGTTTCAGCGTCTGGCTTGACAAAAGAGAACTGAAATGATAACACCCTGCGTTAAACTCTTGTTGGGAATACCATATTTACCAGCTTGAGTCTCCACAGACGTTGGCTGCTGTTGGTTATAGCATTACTTTATAGCAACACAATTTGCGTGTTTCAAAAAGCATGTTGGGAAAACTTTTTGATTGTAAACCTGCAGTTCTGCCAATGAAAACATGGCAGACTTGATTCCGTCTGGAACACACTGCCAGGCTAATCGAGCCAAAGAGTCAGGGAGGTTGGAGGCCGGACAGTGAATACCTGTCATCCTCTGTTCGTTTCAAGCGGTGCATTAACAACTTGAGTTCATATATTTTGCATTATGGATCACAGAAACTAAACACAGAGACTACTGATGAGGATCAAGGCAAAAGCATCATATCCTCATGTCTGGGTTCTATTAATCCTATTCTTACTGAATCTTCTTGTATTTATGCTCTCATACTGCTTGACCATTAAGAGTGTTTATATTTCGCTATATGGAATAACATTTAGATATTCTATTCGTCATATGAAGGGTAATTTATTTGCAGTTAACTTGGTCAGCATTGCTCCATACATAAAAATCCAAAATGAATGCAAGATATTTCACATATCAACATAAACTGGTAATATAAGAAAAATAAGCATCAACATCATCAAGGTACTCATTTAAATCAACTACATTAAAAATGAAGTCTCACTGTGCGAGTTTAACAGTGATGTCAAATATCACAGCTGTCAGTGTTGGTGAACTTTTCCAAGTAGAGTGCGGTTGTATTTCTTTCAAGAGGCCCTTTTATTGGCTGTCCCCTCATCAATAAACTGAGCTATCTCTGTGAGTTGAAAAGCGGTGCTGCAGCCTCACTGTGTCTCCAGGGTCAAGAGCTCTCCCTGGCTAAATTAGATCACAAGTCCTGATCACTCGCTCCAATTATTTCAATGAATACTGGGTCACATCAGAATGGTAACCAGCGAAGAACCCCGTGTGCTGTTCATTTTGGCGAAATGAAAAAAGAGAGTGCAGTGGATCTGTGGCATCCCCATCCCCATCCCCACAAATTCCCAGGGGTGGTCAGATGGGCCCACTGACAAATAGGTTATAAGTTTTAGTTTCTCTCTTTACAAGTTCGCTTGAGGTTGCCAGTCAAACATGTGGCAGGTTTTGTCATCTTCGGAACCAATCAAACAAGGTAATCTGAGATCTTCACTGTCTCTATGCTATCCTTTAGGCCAGCTCTCTCGGGTCCATGGTTGGATTTCATTAAGTCAGCCACTTCCTCTATCTGATGATGATACATCCCGTTGAGGTTCTTGGTATTCTTTGATATCTTCTCCTCATTATCATCTGTCCTCAGCTGCCTGAGACACCCAGCAGTTCATCCTGCAAAGCCATCATCTTGATGTATTCAGACACTCATTAAAACTCCCCTTTCCTCTCTCTTTGCTGGCCTTTGGGTGGAACCCTCCAAACTGTACCCCTGAGAGGACCCTTTGTGGCCAGGATCGTCTTGCCCTGGGTATCATTGCTGTTGACTCATTATGGGATGTCTGCCTTTGTGATGTTGATCAGTTTGTCTTCTGGGAGGTTGCTGCAGTATCCACTGTGCGTCTGTTCTGGGAGCCAGCAAACACTGGCCATCATGTTTTGTCGCTCCGGCTTGTGTAGCATGGGGTGGGGGGCTGAGCTGATCCATAGTACTATACCAGCGGCGACGATGTAAACCATCATGCCCAAAGCTACGTTTGAGGGACTTTATTTACAGTACACAAAAAGTAATACAACATTGCAATACCATCCAAAGGACAAAGGAACGTTTATCTTTCCCTCAGTGTGTACCTATCTGACCGTCCCTGGCCCTTTTCAGAACCAGTTACCCCACCTCAAACCCCCTTTTACCAAAACATTCCCCATTTTAAGAAACCCTGCACTGTTGGTATGTGCTATGCTAATCTGCTAACTTTAGCTCTCTCACCAGTATTATGCAGTTAACTGGGAAGAAATTTTTCATGGAGTTTCTCCTGATGATGACTTCTTTCTCATCAGCCATGACTGACAGCTCTGTAATTCTTTGGTCAGAAATGTCTTCTCACACCTAACTGAGTTTCTGTTTCACACAACTGCCTGATTTGTGTGTCCCCCAGTCATGAGGGATGGGAGAAGAATTGCTTTCCTGCATTCAGCCCTACCTATAGCCTTCTTGCCAGGTATTTATGTAACTTAAATCTGAACCACAGAATATAATCATGGTTACAAATAAGCTCACGTGCAAAGACCAACAGTGGTACAGTCAACTTTTTATAAGATTTTTTTGAACATGCAACTGGTGCCCAGTGGAGGGAGCAGCAATTATATGAAGGTGGACATGGCCTCCCCACTGGGAGCACCATTGCAATAGTCAGGTAAAGCTTGATCTTTGCTCTTTAAAATCAGTTTTATGTATTTGAGAATTAGCATGTGGTCAAATGTTGTGCAGTTGGACATGGTAGAGATTTGTAGTGGATCTGTCTGCGCAACATTTTCGTCAAAAGCAAATATCAACACTTTAAAATTGCGTGCTGTTTTTTTTTGTGCAGTAGCAAAGATTGTTTAACTATATGCAAAAAACTTTGCATTGCATAGCCTCATAAAATACTGTGGAGACTGTACTGTTAATACAAACAGTTGCATCAGCAGCTTTGCTCGGCAGCTGAGGGCCTCCGTGTGTCACTGATATGATTACCTACTTATCCAGAACTCTGATCTCATTGTTCCCTGACATGGAGGTGACTGGATAACACATGCATAATAACACAGGAGTGTCCTGCAGACAAAGCCTCGGTGGCTCCAGTGAAAGCATCCTGAATTAATTCAAAAGATTAAAAAAAAAAAAAAAAACAACAACATCTTATTCATGTGCATTCAATTAATTTTACACAATGGTAACCTGACCTATTAAAAAGACAAGTTGATAGTTTAAATCCCCGGAAACAACTAGCTCGCTGAAGTGAATGAACAGGTTTGTTGAGGCCCTAAACAACTAATATTATCTTGAGCCTCATGCCAAGATGTTTTTGTCCACAAGGGACCTGTTTTTTAAGCCTCAAGCACCAAACAGAGAAAGTGCTTGTCTTTGCTCTTGTTGTTGCTTAGCAACAATTGAAAACCAGCTTGAATCGTGCCATCTTTTTGCTGAAATTTCAAATATTTTTATCTTCAAAGCACCACGCACTGTTGGATATGCATGACAGCAAGCTGTTTGCAATTGCAAATATGAGATAAAGAGGTCAGCGGGGTAGAGAGAGACACCTCATTGATGTGTAACTTAATTGCCCCAGTGGTGTTCCACAGTGGGTAATAAAAGACAACTCCGTCTTAATTTCATCTTTGTGTGTGTGTGTGTGTGTGTGTGTGTGTATACGTGTATAGCATGGATCATTCCAATGATAACAGGTTGTAAGGTTTAACTTTAAATTTGCTTTTCATTGCCAGCCACAAGATTCCTGTGCTGTCTCTCAGATGCTGCCTATAACATTAAATGCTTATTGAATAAACTAAAGAACACTGAGATAGAACCAAACTGCATAGCTTTGTGTAGCATTGTGACGCACTCTGTACTAAAAAAATGAAACCGTGGGATAATTAGGAGAATTCATCCCAGGGCAGTTTATAATTGCTTGCTTTTGTTTGGTACTTCTCATGAAGTACTGAAATGGCTCAATGAGGCATCAGCATTGTCAACTTTATTGTATGCTTTCTGACTGTAGGGTGCCTGGCCTTACTCGAACCCTCTGAGCAAACACTGGAAATGAAGCCCATGCATAATTGAGTCATCTGGACTGAAAGAACAACTAATGTTCAGGGAAAAAATAAAATTGTGCGAGCACAAAAGCACGGACAAAGGAAGAAGTCATATTGGCTTACAAAGTGATAACTGTGGCTTTGAATACATGCTGCGGAGCAGAAGTGAATTATGCTCGTGATAATGCAGTCACGGGACAGCGTAATCAAAGTAAGCAGAAAGGTGTTTAAGTAACTATGTGTGTCTCTCAAAACCCTCAGGGATCTTATGTGCTGTTGCGACTTTCATTATGAGAACAGTGCTGCGCAGGGGCGGATAATGCATGTTGGCGCACAATGGCTTTGAAAATGAAACCGTCAGGCTGAGGGTAGTGTGTCGATCAGTGGCAGAGAGCTTGAGTATTTCTGACTAGTCTCATCTAGTTTCTCACTATCTATCTTTCTGCCACTTGCCACTCCCTTCACAGATGCACATATTCTCATCTGCAGTCTTACTGCATTGTGCTGTGCAAGCTATAGCCTAAGCTCAGCCCGCCTCAAGATCTCCGAGGACTTTTTCCTTTGAACTCGGCCTCGCTCTCGTTTCCTGCATGCCTGCCTGTCCAGTGTCCAGGCATTTTTTAGTACAACTAAACACATAGTACAACCCGACAATGTCATCCGCCAGTTTCAGTCCATTAATTGGTTTCAGTCTGTAAAAGATGCAAATAGAAATGGAGTGATTTAAAAACGTCTTATAAAAAGCATAACTGCTGATTATAAAAGTATTCAAAAAAATACAATTTCACAAAAACACTAACATGAAAAAATGTAATGTGGTGATTTGGTATTTGTGCTTTCTGTTCTCACACATCTCTATACCTTACGTGGCCCTGACAATGATTAAATCTGCAGATTTACCGTGACAAATTCAAGCCATTTCATTTCTAGGCAACACAGGTGATTTTTAACATCTTTTTCAGCTTGCTCATGCCAACCGTGATTAGAAAGTTGTTTTTTTCCATGAGATGGTTGATGAAATGCTTTCGGTAAACTAATAATGCCAATGTAAAAGGATTTAAACAAAGAAGATTCAGGAACTAATACATACCACCGCCGAATTATTTCCTCTATCTGAGCCGCATGGGTTCAGACACTGCCACACCCTTTTTGATAGTAGCGGCAGGTTGGCTCCTTCATTTTCATGGAGAAATGATCATCGATAGGGGAAAATCCCTTCCTCTCTTACCCTAAATTAAGTAAAAACTAGACCCATTTTTCACAAGCAATTTTTCTTTTGAATATTCTGACACATTTTGCATTTTTCAGCGCTATCAGGATAAAATTAAGTTTGTTCAAGACCTGCCCCAGCAACACAGTCTTGTGAGATCTCGATGAGAGGCAATATAAAGCACAGACATCGAATTCATGATGACTTCATGTAGAGTTGTCTTGTTTCAGCATGGACAAACAATAGCCTTCAGTCATGTTTTTGCATTCAAAAATTTGCAGTGCAGATGGGCAGGAAAGGTGACCACACCCACTTGGGAGAACAAGAACATATAGGCTACCATTGGAGGAGCTTGTAATGTAGTATCATTGTTCTAGAGTAAAGGATCTTCCTTCTATAAAAGCAGGGAATTTCTATCTGTCCATCTACCCTTCTCTCTGTCTGTCCGTCTGTCCCACGCATGGCGCCAAAACCATTCATCAGATCGGTTTCAAACTGGGCAGGTGTGTTGCTGATGACCCAAGGATGTGCACACATGATTTTGGTGCAGTTTGGACACATGAGGCGTTCAACATTAATACAAATCTTGACCATTTTACTTAACCCACAGTGTGGTGGAAGATGGGATCTGTTACAGAGTTTAGTCCAACTGGAAGCTGCCAAGAAGGGGCACCTTTACTGGTTGGTTTATATGCATTTAGCACTAATTGTTCCAAATGTGTTCTGCTACAACAGTGATGCTGAGGCTACGTGTCCTAGACAAAAATCCAACATTTCTTCGGTGATGATCCATCCAAGAAATATTGATGTAAAGCAGCAACCATGCTGTTGTGTTGAAGACTCAATTGATATTCACAGAAATATGATACAAAAACTACAAAAATAAAAAAAAACTGTACAGGTTTTAATAGTGTAGTGCATGAATTAAAATAAAATTCTGTTCTAACCACCATTTTGATGCTTCATCCGATTCCTTTGATGAATCTTGAACAAGCAAGACAGAGGTGGATAGTTGAGTAACTAACACTGTTAGTTACCTAACTTAGCACCCTCTAAACTAGAACACCTGCAGTGGGAAATACAGGCACAACTTTTGTTAATACTCTGCATCCAGATATGAGAAGAAAATGAATGCTGCATCCAGATCTGTGACGTTATTGTCTATAGTGTGACAGTATTCTGGTAGACTATACCTGCAGGCTCCAGCAAACATTCCCCTGGCCTTTCAAACAAACTGCGCCTTTAAAGAGGCTTGAAGAGGCTGCCTCCACCGTGGTGTGATCCCTATTCGATCCGTCGAGGGCGGAGAGGAAGCTTTTTGATTGTGGATCCATTCCCACCCTGACCACAGACATGCAGGTTACAGTGTCCCTGTCTGCCTTATCTGCTGGTGCGCCGGCTCGGCTTCAGACCCGCGGCTCCAACCGGGCCGCTGCTTGAGATAAAGTCCAAAATAAACCACTCTCGCTGACAGCGAGGCAGCACTAGATAAGACTGTTGTGTCTACAATAGGTAGAGGAGGGAGAGGCTCACATACAGGACAGCAAGCAAAACAGTGTTGAATAGGTGAAGGCATTTATTCTTTTTTTTTACTCCATTGTGCTGCCCTTTGACCTTCTTATTCAACCACAGATAATAGAAGTTACAGAAAAGCACATGTCTGTTTCTACCTATCTTTTCTCACAGTTGAGGCCATTGATTGTGCTTATTGACCCATGTGATTGAGGCCCCCAGCCAATCTGGTCATCAGCGATAAGTGAATTACCTCACAAAGCGTGTGCACTTGCATGTGTGCGTGTGCCTGTATGAGTCTTTTCATGTCTATGCCAGCTCACCTACAGCTTATTATTCAGCCTTTCCCTGGTAGCCGAACGCAAACGTGCATTTAAAAAGATTTTCCTGCGTTGGCATGCAGAAGCCAATCAATAGCAGTGTGTCTTAGTAAATTAGATCATGTAGACAAGAAGCAGTAGTCAGCAGAGTCATCCCAAAGTAACCCCTTTGCGTGCTTAGTTCATTCTCCATTAGACAGCGGCTGGGAGTAATTGAATTGGCCTGTACAATATCAGGGCTTGGCCTTTGCTTTTTGCATCTAACAGCACATAGTCAAGTCTGATAACTTTATGCCCCGGCCAAGATGCGATGTAGCACAATATCTTTATGTATCTGGAGATGGTGGTGTGGTTAAGACCCTCACAACTGACCACATGTACCCTAACTTCTCGTCAGACGCCTGCCTGAGGACAAAAAAAACAGCAAATGAAGGGGCTCGAACAAGAAAACAAACCTTTAAACCAACATCAGGGCGCCTTTTATCGCTGTGTTAATTTATCTGACAGATCAGCCAAGCCTTCGAGCTCTCCGGGGCTGCCAAACATGATAAGATATTTCTGTTCTCTCTTGTTATTCGGGGGTGAAGGAGTCAATGAGAGGCAAGCTAATTATCCCCTCCAAGCCAATCAATGACCAAGTCAAGCTTTATTAAAGGAACAGTGTTGCATAGGGAAGCAACGGCGCAGTCTCTCATATGAAAAATTTGCACGTCAAAAAAAAGGAAAATGCTGCTGATGAACAGTTTTGTGGGTTTTTTGGTTCAAATATACTAATATTAAAGATTTAAAGCAATGAAGCTAATTAGGACATCATTAATATACCCCTGTCTGCCTCCCTCCAGGCTCATTATTCCATAACTCCTGTATCTGTTGCTGGAAAGCCCAAAAATCCAGTTATCCTTTTTTTTTTTAAATAAAAAAACATTACTGTGGTTAATCTACTGAAGAACTTACAGTTAGGGCCATAAGTATTTGGACAATGACAGATTTTGTGTTATTTTGACTCTGTACAACACAACAATGAATCTGAAGAAAGCCATCAAGATGTGATTGAAGTGTTCAGCTTTGAATTTAAGAGTATCAAAAGAGTGTGGCATTAATTAGTTAGGTATTAAAGCCATTTTTACAAAAAGAAATTGGACACTGTCTAGCAGTTTCATATCCCGCTGTGATCTATTTTCTCATGATTCCATTAAAAATTGCAGATTGAAGGTCTGGAGTTGATTCCAAGTTTTTCCTTAAGATGCCTTTCCAAAACCTTTGAAAATTAAAAGAAACACACCAAAAATGTTCTTAATGTAAATAAAGAGAATGTGGAAATGTAGATAAGTGCTTAATACTAGAAAAGTGGCTACACTACAAATATCAAAAAAGGCTTATATAATCATGAATAAATTCCATCAAATATAAAATGAAACTACAAACTATGCATTTTATCTATAAAGATTAAACTTACAACATATTAAAACTTTTAAACAAATCCTCTCGAAGACCCAACACAGGCAGATGCAGGACCCAGGAGGTGACATTGGTGAGTGGCCGCAAATTAATAATGTGAAGGAACGAAATATTAAGTTTTGGCTATGCATTAATAACGTGTGAAAATGGGATCCTTGAGTTCTGGCCACACATTAATAAGGTGTGGGAATGAAATCTTTAATGCGTAGGTACAAGATGCCTAAGTTGTGGTCGAGTAAAGACTTTGTGCCCGTGCATTATTAGTGCACGGGAGACATTTTTTTGATTCATCACTTATTGTTTTGCACTCTCCAAGAAGTTTCATCTGATTTTGTTTAATTTCCATGGTATCAATTCAAGGTTAAAATAAAATGGAATCAGATGACAGTTTCTGGAGTGTGCAAAGCTATTGATGTTGGATCAATGAACTGTCTCCCATGTGACAACACTTAAGGTCTCGTTCCAATGCATTACTAAATCGTGGCCACGTTTTAGGCCACAGGTTCTGTAAATACATTCAGGAGATGCGGGACTGAACGAGTTCTGAAGTACCTTACTATGCAAACTGTCAGGGAAATGGGCGATCTCAATGCTGACCCTATCCATGTGATCACCGATGACCAATGGAGATCATAGCCATTCAGCTGACACCGTCACAAGTCAGCAGGGGGTGCTATACTGAGTCCCACCCGCAAGCATCAAACAGAAAGACACAGATCTTGTGAGAGCAGCTGCAGTAAAGGTCTGGTAAAGGGAGGAAAGACAGCATTTGGTGAAATCCACGAATTCCAGACTTCTGGCAATTATTGATTGCAAATCATTTTCATCAAAGTAGAACAATTATGTTAGTTTGACCAGTTACTTATGAGTGTCTGATAATGTGTGAATTTGTGTAAAAATCGCGATCCGCCTTGATTTAAAGTTGAAACGCTACACTTTGATCACATCTTGATGGCTCGCTTTGCATTAACTCTTTAACAGTTACAGAAGTACAGGAACACAGGACAAGTATAGGGCTCCATCTCTGAGAATTCATAGTTTCCTGTAATCAAAACTCCTTTACAGCCTTTGTTGATACATTGTCACATCTGTCTGTCTCTGTGACGCATCTTTATGCTGTTTTTCAGTGCTTAGGTTTTTAAAACAGCACCCTACAGTTTCACAAGAACCAGCTCTAAGACAGCTAGGTAGCAGAATTGTCTTTACAGATACTTCAGACTGCTGTCCCATTGAAGTATGTCTTACTTTTTTACCCACTTGTCTGGAGAATTGCGCGCTTGTAGCTGCTTTTGATGCTAGCTTAGACGAAAAACAGGCAAATGTTTGTTCATGGGAAGCGAGATGTATTAAGGCCTTTCCTGTATGGTCTAAGTGTTCACCAGCCTTTGTGAATGGGCTTTTCATAGTCTAGCATTGTTGTGTTTTCATCCATGTCCACCTTTGTTTCCTGAAATGTTTTGTCACGGTGAACATTAACCCTCAGTATCATATTCGTACAAGTCCTGTTCTTAATAAAGTAGCAAATAAAACCATTGAATCAAAGCACTAGACGGTCGCATCACGCAGCTCCTGAAACAGGAACAACAAAATCTGCTGCCTCGACGTGCAAAGCCGTGTATGAGTATGAGCTGAGTGTTTTTCTCCAGAAACTGCGAGTGTCTTTCTGCGAAAAAACATCCAGCGGTTTATCCTGTCATAATCCCGTGTGACATGGGCGGTGAAGGGGAAGGGATTGGAGTGCTCGGAGAAAAAGACAGAGGATGACAACTCTGAGCAAGACAGAGAGGGTAAAAGAGACTTGCCCTGTCCCTTTTTCTTGCAAAAACATCCCATTTCAGGGCCCACTGAAAAGATGCACTCAGGTGTCTCTGTAAAAATGAATCTAATTTATTTCCTCCACTTGATTCACTTTGTTCATTGGCGAGCTCGTACTGCCTGAACTTTCAAAGACAGTTGGCCAAATGCAGATTAAAGTGGAGCACCGCGAGGTAGCAGGGCTAATACTAGAGAGCCTCTCTGTCAAGAGTGGCTGCGTGGGAGTTTCGTTCATCACATCCGAGAAAAAGGGTTCAGTGTGTTCAAACAGCAGAGTGTGACGAAAGAGCCGCGGCGGCACACGCACGATCATTTTGCCTGGGTATCATCCAGGATGTCATACACTAACTCTGAGGTAAGCAGTTAAATATGTTTATCATTAAGAGTTTTTTAATCAAAGAATTTGAACCCATCTCTTCTTTGATTCCAGTGTTTCTGGGGTTCCTGTACCTGCCCATCCATCGCTCCACCGCCTGCCTGCCCTTATCCGATGAGCTCTCTCGCTGTCATCCTTTATACCCTAGCTGCTCTTCTGTTTATCCCTCCAACTCTCCCTCCTGCCCCTCCATCCCTCTTTGATAATGACGGTCTCAGCACGGGAATCTGTCACCATCCATTCCAAGCAGCAGGTAATGGATTCAGCGCGGGACCTGATCTGGCTGTGGATGAGCCAGCCTGTAGGTGTCTGAGTGGGCGTTCAAATGGATTCAGAGGAGCTCGCCTAGAATAACACACTTTGTCTCTGTGAATTTTTCCCCTCATCTGAGTTCACTGTCAGCCCTGCCACCACCCCAGACCTACCTTCAAAGGCAGAAACTCTTTAAAACCAAGCTGAATGGTCAAAAGCCATTGTGACTCTGTCCTTCTATATCCCAGCAGTATTTCTCGAGCACGCTGCTCCTATTCCCTTGTTTTTTTTTGTTTTGTTTGTTTTAATAAAGGGAAGAGAAAGAAACAGAGAGGATTGCAGAACTGATATCAATGTCATGCTGCTAATGCTGAAAATCATAAATCACCCAATCAAGAGTGTTCTCAGTGGTGATTCTGGCAGGTAATACGTGTCGTGCACTTGCACACCTTCGCTGAGGAGCAGAGTACATGACTCCAAAAACCACAGGGATGTTGCAGTCTCCACAGAGTCCTTGCAGATACCTGGAAACCGATACAAACCAACATCTGGTAATGAATTATGGATGGAGATGAAATGCACGTACTGGGCCAGACTCTCTCTACGGGGAACGTTATTTACAGTCTCACAAAAAATATGCTTCCCATCCTGACATCATGGTGGAACGTGCTACATTACACGAGTGGCATTGTGCGCTAGGATATACAGTAATGGATTATTCTGAAGCCGTAAAATACATAAACTGAAATGACATGTCGTTGAGGTATATTTCTCGGCATTTATAAGACCTGATTACGACCTGATGTGTCAATTTCTACCGATATTGCATATGTTCATTTGCTATGCAACAGGAGCCCAGGTTATTAGAATGTGATTATCTGTTGGAATAACCGGTGATGATGGAAGAATATTGCCTACAGGGCAAGAAGGAGAAATATGTTTATAGTGCTTGCATAGATATATGTGCATGTGTGCATGTTTACATATTTGCATGAGTGTGCATACTGGCAGTATTACCAATTTGTGAATGTATGAGAGATGATGGAAGTGTGGTGAGTCTGCCTTGAGGCAGCAAGCAGTCATCCCATTGTGGGGGGACACAAGGCCAGACACCTGTTTGTCCCAAAATGAATTATGGAACAAAGCCAAGTGTGTGATATTCTCCATACAACTGACACCAGAGACCAAGACCAAAGACCTGTGGAGAGACAGAGCGGAGCTGGCATTATTGAAAGTGCTCAACAATAAGGTATCCAGGGTAACAAGGCATGAAGGTTATTAGTGCTTGTTTACTTTAATAGACTCTCCTATGCAATTCTAATGACTTTGGCATTGCATGCTTTGCTCTGTGGCAAATGCAACTCAATTAAAATGGCGGGAGAGAGCCATTTAAATCTTATGAAATATTCATTGTTTATATGCAGTTATGTTTAGACAGCAAACACAACCTTGATTATGGAGCTGTTGCTATAATGTGCCATCAGTCAAGCTTTGTTCCGTGTTAAGCACACCTTCAACTTCAGCCATACATGTCCAGCATTACAAACAATGGAGCAGCATCAGCGGATAAACTCCCCCAACATAAAGAAAAACATCACAACAAATAGGCTCTAACAGACGACTTATCTTCTATTGTTTCAGGCAAGAAGCAAATAGATTTATTCAGTATTCTCTATGCAGACCTACACCCGTCTATTTACGTGCCTGCTCTAATCTGATTTAGAAATTCTCTGCCTCTATTTGTGCAGTTGCCTCACATTTTCAGGCTGCAACTCCTCACGTGAAATCGAGGAACAGCTCCAGAAATGAACAGGAGAGAGATGTGACTTTTGCTGCAGCGCGTGGGCAGCTGTCGACCACACCTGTGCACTAACCTGCACACGTTCGTGTCACAACTCAACCCTCACTCTCAAAGATTCTGAATACAGCGTCAAGCCTTTTCTGTTAAAGGGTGCCTTTAGTTCGATATTCAGTCACTATGTGCTCCTTGGGACCCCTATTATGCAACTGTGGCGAGATAATCCTACTTG
>KV751334.1:23965351-23987268 GCA_001698575.1 Mola mola
AAGGAAAGTTATTTGAATCATTGCATATTTATTACACTCACCATATGCAGAAATCTTTTCAGGAGTAGTCATACTGTACAGTGATAACTGCATGGCTTTTCAGCCCACATACTGTATGTGATCATAAGCTAGTACAAATGCATAAACCTGTTTAAAGACATTTTTGACCTAAATAACTTGTGCGTAACATTCTTTATGTACTACGACACACATCATTACTGAATAAATAGCATAGTGAGGATTTTTGCCTTCATTTTTCAACCCACCAATGGCCGTCTCCAAACACAAATCCTGAGTCCAGGTCTTCTATGTAGAAAACCTAGGGAACCAATCCTGATGACTTGCATGGGTGGGGCTTAAGGTTGTAGAAATCAGACTGAATGATCCATCAACGTGTAGGCAACCTTGTTTATTTTTCCTGGGAATCCATGTCTGGTTCAAATATGTATTGCTTAATTACTCCAATGTTAGAAGTTGCCACTTGTTTTAAAGTTGGATTATGACAGAGCAGGTTAGGACTGATGTGCCACATACATTAATCCTCATGTGCCGCCTTTCAGTTTTTTAAGCTGCACTCAGATAACTTAGTATGCCTTTACTTTGGTTGAATATTTCCAGCTAATTCTTTTTTAAATGTGAACCCTTTAAAGTGATTCAAAGCCAGTCGGAAAAAAAGACATTTATTTTCAGACTCACATTGTTTCCAAAATGTCGTGATGTAAAGCAGCGACATTAACATTGCTTATGTGCAAACAAAATGGGGAATACTGTTAGATTTCTGCTTTAATTTTGTATTCTTAAAAACACAATGTCCCACTTTGGGAAAGGATGAGGACTGTATGTCAAACCGATCAGCACTCCTTTACTTTAGTCTGACTTCAGAAGAAAGCCTCCTTTCCACCAAACAGTACAGTTCAGTTTTTACAGTTTTTTTGCAGTTCCATTGTCAAAAGCCGTGAATGGTAGCCTTAAATAACAAACCGTACCATGCTAAGTTTGTCACCCTTCACTTGGGGTACCAACCTGATTGGTTGACAGAACAGTCACTTTGCTGCGATGGCTAGGCCGTCTTTCTCGTCGCGGCATTGGGCCTTTTCCCAAACAGAGCCTGTCTACTTTGTGTGATAAACAGCCATACCTCGACTAGCTTGTTTTTTGTTATGGTTTCTTTGTCAAGATACAATATATTGCATTTTGGGTGACATCACGCTACCCACGTAGCTGGCGCAGTCAGGCTACACCCCTGACCAGGTAAGTTTCCGTTGCCAAGCGTGCTGTACCAAACTTGAACTGAAGCCGTACTGCTTGGTTGAAATGTGGCTGAGGAGATTTTTGATGTGTTTTTGACTCCTGAAGATTGAATATATCATATGTTTGGTCTAAAGAACTGTCTATAACAGGATGTGTGTTGGTTTTCTTTTCTTGTGACATTCCAGTCATTATTGTGTTTTCTTTACTTGTAATCCTTAAAGATAATTTAGACAATCTTTGGAGCTAAAGCATTCCTTACAAATGTCCTCATGTGTTTAAGATTTTGGAAAGGCTTCAAAGGAGACACAGCCCTTTAGAATTTTGAGATGTCCAGCATTGGCCCTTACCAACTCATACACACAGCTTTGGAATGGTGAGACAAATGAACCTCGACAGACCGGCATTGTGGATAAGGATGGATACAATGTACGCTAACAGTATGAAATACAAGAGCTGACAAGAGTAATTTGCTGGAAATAAATGATCGTCAGTGGAATGAGTTACAAGGGACAGCAGTTTAAGTGAAACTGGACAAGAAAAAGAGGATTTCATCTTTAAAATTTCCTGCCGACATGCTTTGTCACTCTGTGACAAGACTGATAGTGCTTGGGGTATGTGCCAAGTGTTCAGGAGAATTTTATTTTCTAGAATATTCTGTTCCATCGGCGCCAGGTACAAGGATTTCAGGCTCTAAGGGGAGGTTAGCACTGTCTCTCTACATATCATCGTTCACACCTGGAGGTCAGAGGCTCTGCTCTGTCATCTCAGAGCACATCAAGGACAGAGAGCTCAAAATACCATTAGTATTTCATGATTAAGTGTAGTATATACGCAGAATGTCATGGTGAGCCGGAGGGTGGGGTCTGTCTGTCTCCCTGTGTATTTGTCTGGAGACAGAAAGCGGCTGACATACTCAGGAGGTGTGAATTTCCTTGCCGTGATTAATGCAGCCCGTCCTCCGGCAGCAGCCAGCCATGAACGTTTCCGGGGCTCAATTTAACTCAGATCAACACGGTTCGTCTGTTGATGCAACTCTGACAAATTACCTCCACGTCGAGCTTGATAACGTCTCAAAAACAGTGTGTTTATTTACCTTTGGCGTTTTTTTGATTGCCTAAGTGGGGAGAAATTATTGACCTGAATTGCTGCTCAGCTAATGGTCAAGTGAAACCAGACAGGCAGACATGCTGAACAAGTTTAGGAAGGGATTTTTATTTGATATGTGCTGCTGAACTGCGCCGACTTTGTAGCTCCTCCCACCCTTACCTGAGGGTTTCCCCACCACACAAGTCAAGTTGGATGGAAGTTGTGTGATGAAGAGACATACTGAGTTTAAGCCAAGGAAAGCCTCCAGTGTCTGCCTCTGCCTCTGTCAGGCAACGTCCAGCCTCCAAGCCCCCTCCAGCCACCAACCTCAAGCTATTGCCCTTCTCATGTTGTTGCTTTCTTTGAAAAACATAGAAGTCTTTGCTTCTTATAAAAAAATGTTCATACACAGGAATGGATATGCCCAAGCTGAATAAATTGGCAGTAGCTTTTATTCTAGCAATAGTGGAAATGAATATGATCTGCTTGTAAACTGCAGCAACCTCCTTGAAGAAAGTCACCAATTGAGAAAGAATCCACTGCGAGCACTGCTCCCTCTCTAATGAACACTTGAAAGGAGTTGAATGGCAATGCAATGTTTTGCTGTAATGGTCAAGCGTTGGATAGTTATAGATTGTTAAATTTAGTATGTGCGTGTGTATTCAACATTACAACCTATGGCTGATTTGATCGTTTTGAAGTAACCACTCGTGTAACATGATTTTCCCTTCATTAGGCTACACAATATCATCCACTACTGGATTCGGAATGAGCTGAAATGACCCGAGTGTCCATGATTAACTGGTATAAAACACTACCCTGCTTTATTTTACTCCAAACTAATTCACCGATCAGTTGAAGTACAGGTAATTTCACTATATGCAATATAGTGAAAGGTACAGTACTTTTGTCCACCATCTTACTGCATACACTTACACACACTCACAAGCCACACCATGCATGGCTGGCTTCCCAACTCTCATGTACAGGGCTTCCTGTGTTTAATTTCCATACCCGTGCCGCACTGGCTACTCTGTAAATTATTAATGTCCATCGGCGGCAGCAGTCGTTCATTTTCAAAGGTCTGTATTTGCGTCAGTGGGAAAAATGAGACATAAGACGGCATAGCGAGCGAGGAACGAGGATGGGAATATCTAAAGGGAGGGCTGGGAGACATTGAGAGAGGTTAGTAATGAGTGGCACACGTGTTGACAGCAAAGAACTTCTGCTCATTTCTGCGTAATGCAGAGAGAGAAGCAGAATAAGCAACACAGCGGCAGAAGGAGGAGGAGGGGGGAGGTGCGTGACGCTGGAGGAAGACCCGAGAGGTAATCAAACAGGGGAGCAGAGCTGACCTCCGTGTTATTGACGCCACGCTCTGCTTCAGGTGGCCTCCTTGCAGGTCAGGGGGCATTGCACAGCGACAGAACATCCCCGCGTCCACCACACCTCTGAGGGCTCGTGCACAAAGGAGAAATGTTATATTTAGCTGAGACCAGTTTTTGTTTGTTCACTAGAAGCAACACTGCCCCGGGAAAGAAGCCGGAACACTGTAGCATCCACCCCCACTCTGTGTATCCATGTTCACACTGTGTCCCCTCCATGCCTCTCTTCACCTATCTGCATCTCTCGGTGAACCCTCCCCTCCTTCCCCATTCTGTCCCTTCCCTCATGTTCTGCTGCTCTTATTTCTGTTGTGATCACAGTAGAGCACAAACAAGTCCAGTGACACAGCAAGTAGCCAGCAAACCCCCCCCCGCTTCCTGCGTGGTACAGGGTTGAGGTTTTATTGTGACACGGTTCGATTGTCGACAAAAAAAGGAAAATTCTTCTTCCCCTCCTTGTAAGATGAGATGTAGAAAGTAAACAACATGGTTTTTCTAATCAGTATGAAGCATGATTTGCTTTTTTTCTGTAATTGCCACTGTCTTGAAATGCTTCAATCCAAATGCAATCAAAGTGTTTATTTCTGCTGAGCTGAAAATGTTCAGCTGTTGTTGTTTTCCTTCAAAGAATATCTCTCACTGATTCATCACCTTGGCAACCAACTGATTGTGACAGCAAAGTGGGTGTCGTAATTTGGAGCCCTCGGTCGCTCGACATTATAAAAGACTGGAAATGTGTTACTGACCTATATTATTAGCCTGCATATAGAAACCCATCCCATGAACCAGATCCCTCTGGCATCAGCCCATCCATCTGCTGTAAGTCCTTCTCTCGAGAGCCTTGTGGGAGGTAATGCTGCGCTGTATAGCCAGGCTGCGACTTGATTCCTGGATAAAAAGGTCACAAAGTGATTCTTTGTGCCGACTCTCATCTCCCTTAGGTGTTGTTTCATGTGTACATGTGTGTATGTTGCACTCTGCGTGCTCAGGTGTGTGAGAGGTTGTGCGACACGTAAATCACCACCATAATTATATACAGAACAATGGCTCCATCCAGCCCAATTATCGTAACGGCTGTGATTCACCATGAGATCGAGGTAACGCTCGTAAACACGCTTACCAAAGTCTGGTTTGGTCAAACTTTAAAGTGGGTCAGAAGTATCTTCAGTGTACAACTTAATAATCCCAAAGATTCCTTAGAATACCGTAAAGTCTTAAGTCTTATATAAGACATTAAGAAGAGACTTTACTGCAGATTTCAAGCTTTGAGATACATCATTGCTAACTTCAAAACTGAGGTGGATTTTTCACAGAACCAACAGTATCCACTGTGTGGATTGGGTCTGACCTGGTATGAGAAATCATGCGTAAAATCCCATTTTATTACACTTCACTCTTTTTAGCCCATTAGCCCTGTCTTTCCTAATACGTGCTTCTTATCACGCATTTTCCTGATCAGTTAGTTGATGCCAATATAAGCGGACTGGAACATCCTGATGGTGCCTGTGATTGGGCAGGTGGGTATAAGGGCCCTCCAAGCAGGTACATGGGCAGGTATACTAGCTCCATTGCACAGACTTTGGCTCCGTGACGTCCCCAGCACAAGATGGCAGCCCTCGTATCGAGGGTATTTTGGTTTCACAAACGCTTTTACAAAATCTGCCCGATCGCTATCCGTCCGACAGATTGTGAAAAAAACTGCTGTCGGATTGAATTCAAACTTGGCAGGTGCACTGCTGATAACCCGAGGATGTGCTTTCTGGTGCAGTTTGGACGAGTGCAACGTTAAATATGAATAGAAATCTCATTTTACTTGCCTATTTTTCTCCTCTTCCGAGCCAAAACACAGACAGCGCCACTCTGCCTTTGCTACCCACATTGTGATCAAAGAGGGGATCGCATCTGTTACGGAGTTAATGAAATGTGTTTCAAATCTCTCTTCTTTGATGTCTTGAATGTTTTTTATGTGATATAAAGGACATTCAAGGCATCAGAAGCTCCGTTGCACATTCCCGGGAGCTGCACAGACCATGAATATGTTAGTTGATAAAAAGAAAATTGTATTCGAGCTCGTTTGATAATCATTTCCTCCACCAAGGGAGGAGATTATGTTTTTGCCCACATTTATGGATTTATTTATTTGTTTGTGAACAGGATACCTCAAAATGTTACACATGCATTTGAATGATTTTTTTCAGGCGAGCTGGGAAATGTCCCAAGAAATACTTTTACATTTGCTTGGTGATCCAGCTTATCTGGATCCAGCAATGTTTGTTAAGGATCTTTACAGCAAAGTAGATAGCATTCTTTTTTTCCCCTTTGATTTTGTTTATGTCCCAAACGGGCATTGTTTTAATTTTTGTACAAGAGTACGTGACAATGCGTCATTTATCTTATGTTAATGATAATTATACATTTACAACAAACCAATTACAGTTAATTCAGACTGTGGATTAATTTTAGCTGGCTACTTTCAGATAAAGGCCATATCCTCAAATTCCTTATGTACAGAAATGGGTGGGTGATAAATCGAATATACTCAACATACTCATGTCTTTTCTACGTTAGATAAAGTGAACCAACCATCGAGTACAAATTGTGACGTTTCACACTGTCAGCATGAAATTCACTGTGGAGTTCTGCTTTTCTTGCGCTCTCTCCTGATGCTCTCACACGTCTCTGAAGGTGCAGGCTGGGCTCTGGTACTGAGCTTTATGGCTGCGCGTGCGTGTGTGTGTGCATGACTCTTGATAGTCACCTGTCAGTGGATTCGAATTAGTTTATGGGCATGCATAATGCCATTATTTATTTCCACGTGTTAACAAGCCTCCGCGTGCAGTTATCTTGTTCAAAATAAATAGTTCAAAATTTATAACAAATTTAACTTGATTTTGTTTTCCCCCTTTTTCACAATTAAAATTAAAGAATTAAAATTAAAAAAACTTGAAACATCTAATGAATAAATAGTAAATAATATGGACAAAATGGACACAAAAATGTTAAATTGTACATTTATTAAGTGCTTTAGATGAGATTTTAAAATACACTTATACATTACATTACATTACATTACAATACATTTACAATACAGTATATGTCATGTATTGTGATATAACCTAAAGATATCGAGATATAATTTATAGGCCTTACTGCCCAGCCCTATGCACAAGTAATAAAGTATAGCACAGAATCAACATAGATTTGTCTAACTTTCAAACAAGACGCCAGAAAAAGCAAATAATGACTTTAATCATTGCAGGATTTGGACAAGCTAACTATAACTCAGCAAGATTTTTTGGTAATGTCAGTCAAACATGGTTGCATGTCAGGCGCAGGTTTTCCTCTGATTTGCCCAGAGAGGGACAGGGACGGATCCCTGTTCTTCACATTCCACTCATTCATTTTCCTAAACTTGTCACAGTTTCTTACATTGGAACCTCATTTGCGTTTGATGCGAGGGACAACACAGTATCCTCAGGCTCAGAACAATATACCACTGCTGCTCCCTTATGGGGAGGCGCAGTGAGGAGAAATATTCATGAGAACACCACACGCTATTTGAACGTGCAAGATTGATAATGCATAAATGAATATAAGGCACATGCACAAAAACACAAACACAAACGCCATCAAAATGTTGGCCGATCTAGAATCTCATGTGAGTTCCCCCTTGGTGGAAGAATCACTTACAGAATGTGCGACGATGAACCAAATCAAACAGCTATTGTACAGAAGAAATAAACACATTTCTCTACAGCCGACCTGAATATTTAATACTCTTTTTGCTACAAGTCATTAGAATTTCATTTCATTTACAGTCTCTGGCAGGGCGCTGGGCATTTTTTTAACAGAACACATGATACAAAACTAGTCCCACGTGGTACCGACATCAAATTGTTTAAATGAAAGCTAGCAAAAACAATTTGCCACCATCTTCATCCTGTTCCCGGCCATCACTGTTACTGATAGAGAACATTTTCTGAACAGTTGGTAATTGAGTTTGGTGGATTCATGGCCTCCAGTGCACTCTCCATAGATGCTGTCCAAAACCATTATTCAGATTTTCTGGAAGTGAACCATCTATGAACATGGCCGAGGGATAGATAAAAAAAAAAAAGAAAAAAAAAATGGATTCAAAGCTTTTAAGGAAATTTGTCCCTCACTCTGTCTTTCTTCCTTTTCTGGTTTCTTTTTAGAGAAAAGCTGGTGTTGACCTACGAGCTGCAAGCTTTATAGTTTGGTGGTATTAAGCTGCAGATCCAACTGAATTTCACTCTGTCAGTTTAACCCACGCTGAGGGATTTCCTCTCCCTCGGGGCTCTCGCTAGCACTTGATGATGATGATGATGATGATGATGAAACACAGGTTTAAGAACACTTCAGTATCAGTTCTTTACAACTATAGCTGGCATTATTTTTGTTGCATACTAACAGTTAAACAATTACATGTCTTTACTTTACCAGCTTTAGCTTTAATTTGTTTGGCTTTTTTGCTGAAAATGATAGCATTCTGGAGCGCCACGTTCAGTGGTCATGAAATGTTGCCAGAATGTGCAGGTTTGAGCCACATTTAATTAATGGCTGGCTTGACACAGTGCAGACCCTTTTTTAATTCTTTATTTTGTCCATATCCATATTATTTTCCGGCAAATCATGGGGTTTTTGTACCCTGAAAGCTGTCAAGCTAATCAAACATTAGGGGCCGCCGGGTGAGGGTGGTCAGAGCAAGTTCAGCCAGTGAAATAAGCGAATGGTGAACAATTGGCTAAAAATAGTATTGGTTCACTTCTGCCAATTCCATTCAGCCGGATGACTTTATCAGAAAAGCTTGCAGTCAAAATTTCAGGACCTGACCAGCTGAAGAACTTGGATATTAAATAGCCTTGGATGTGGACTTAACTAAGCGCTTCACTCTGAGCTTTGCTAATAAGTGGTACCAAAAGAAACCATGGTTCTCTGGATGTACGGTCAAGAAATCCTTCCAAAAAGTAAACGTAGCCAGCTCAGAGCCAGGCCCAACGAAGATCTATTACAAGATCTATCTAATAATAAATCTATTGATCTATTATTAGAATGTTCGATGCATTTAAGATCAGAACTAACGCACAGGCAGAGTGATGAGCAAAGTAAATATGAAAACTTTCTCCTGTGATTATTGTGATTATTTTTGTGAATTCTTAAGGGATATAATCGCATACAATAAACAGTGACACAGGGGAATATGTCTTGCCCACGTCACCACAGTGCAACATTAGATACAGCCGTAAATTCATTGTCTGCTTGCCATCAGTGCCATTTGCTAGTATTAGCTGCTGCAGCCTGGACAACATCACCTCTGAGTGCTTATCTTGAGCCCAACCTATCACAGCTTCCAGCAGTCCGAGGCACGCGGCACATCCTCTCTGGTATTATCATCTCCTCCCATCCACTTTTCACAGTCAATTGTGCTCACCCAGCTTTTAGAGTAATAAAGATTTAATGTAAATCACCCACAAATTGAGTTGAGTCAATCCAAAAAGCTACGAATGGGCCACCGAGGAAGTAATTCAACTTTTCCTGAATGTACAAAGGCAAACAGCTGTACTGCGTGTCAAGTGAGCCTTGTACTGTTCTTCAGCTTTGATTTACAAGCTTGACATGGCGTTAATGACACCTTCCATACAGCTGAATGGGACAGTGTGTTGAGAACCTGTGTTTAAAGGTACATCAAGTACCATTCAGAGTGAACTGCTGGATTGTACACTGACGATTGTGCGCGAGCACATAATGGAAAAAGGAGAAAGACTTTCTTGCAATAGAGGCTTAAGAAACAACTGAAGTGTTGGAACAGTTCTCACTCAGTGCCAGTCCTTAGTTACAGAGATGGAGCCCATCAAGTTCAGGAGCATTTTTACAGCTTTACCCCTGCTGTTATCCTTCTGTTTTCTCTGTTCTTTCACATATTAGCACACTGCACTGATGGGTTTGTTGCCGACATTTTAGTCTTGTTAACTGATCTATTGCTGCACATGTTGAAGATGAATTCCTTATCAATATTTCATATCTTTTTCTCTGCATACGTGACTAACAAGAATTGGCATTACAACAATATGGTGGAGGATGTAAAGCACAGTGGGCAGAACTGATTCATTCTTTAAGTCTGGGCCCTTTTCAGCTTCCTCTCAGGTCATTCTGACAACTTTTCCTGAATCTACAAATGCAAACAGCTGTACTGTGTGTCGAGTGTGGCTTGTAGTGTTCTACAAGTTTGATTTATGAGCTTGACATGGCGCGCTAATGACAACTTCCATACACACTTTTCACCGTGCACCTGCCATCATTAATGTGCCATGTGACACCAAACGAACTAGTCAAGACTCCCAGTCCTCCCCCTAAATGAAGATATATCGCTGAATCTGAAAATGAAATAAAAAGGTTCTAGCGCTCATCTGGCTGCTTCCCTGTTAACACACTTTTGGTAAGGATTTGGGAAATTTAGGGAAAAAAAAATATGAATTAGCTACCTAATAATTACAAACTGCAAAATTGGACACTGGATGAACACATCTGCGGCACAGTGGTGCAGTGGTTAGCACTGTCGCCTCACAGCAAGAAGGTCCTGGGTTCGATTCCCAAGTCAGGACGTTCCTGGGAGGAGTTTTCATGTTCTCCTTGTGCCTGCGTGGGTTCTCTCCGGGTACTCCGGCTTCCTCCCGCAGTCCAAAAAAACATGCAAACAGTGGGTTAGGTTAATTGGTCACTCTAAATTGCCCGTAGGTGTGAATGTGAGTGTGGATGGTTGTTTGTCTCTATATGTCAGCCCTGCGATGAACTGGCGACTTATCCAGGGTGTACCCACCTTCGCCCGAAGATGCTGAGATAGGTTCCAGTCCCCACCCCCGCGAACCCTAACAGGATAAGCGGTAGAAAATGGATGGATGGATGGATGAACACATATGAGTTATTAATGAAAGCCTCATCTCTACCGTGTTGACTGATGATTCATGAGCCTGAACATGCATTGTGGCTTACTTACGGCATTGCCTGTGGAGGTCTGAGTTGTTTATGACCACCAGATGGTATACCTGCACTGTGAGGCGTTGGCACATTTATTTCTGCTCACACAGAAAGGAAGGGGTTAATTGTAGTAAATGTGTAGATAGGAAGTAAAATACTGCTAATTTATTACTGAAAAACACAGGAAATACAGGAAACGAAGGTGCAGCGGCAGCAGCAGGGTAGTGGTGATAGTTTTTAGTGGCTTGAGGGGTTCCGAGGTATGGCATAAATTTTTTGCTGTATTTGGTTTAACTCCCACAGTGTAAGCCCACCTACAGGCAAGTAAACAATCTTCAGGCATTTTGAGGTAATTATAATACTATTAGACCCATAACAATCTGGTAAGAGGACAGCAGCTTTATCAGAAGTGACAGAGAGCAGATGACCATTAGCAGTTGTCAGTTCTAATGCAGAGATGGGAACGATGTCTCAACAGTGCCATGCCATGCCTGTGCTCATCTTCGGCCGACTCTCAGGCAATTTGAAAATGCAAACACCAGCTTTGAAATAGTCTTCTGTTTAGGCAACAGCAGCTTAAATTCTTTTTCATGCAATAGCCATACGGGCAGTGAACCGGTGTCTTGTTCTTTCTGCCTTCTCTTTGCCTCAGGCTCATCTTTATCGCCACTGCGCCTCGCCATAACGGTGCTGCTTTTACTATTCCCCTCAGCCCCTCTTCAAATCCCATCATGCCTCATTTCTTGATAGCTGCGACACAGTCTCCTCTGCATCACGGCCACCCAAGTCATCGTCTCTGCCAACACCGGGCTTATTTCAGATTCTTGCAGCACTTTTGATTATTATTTTATTATTCCTCCCTATATTCCCCCAAACTTCTGTGTTTAATTAGGGTAAAACATTCATACCGTACCCACTTCAATTCAATTGAATGTGCTTCATTGGCATGACTAGTTTAGTAGTAGTAATATGAGCACTGACATAACATTATAGAGTCTCAGGAAAACATACATTTTAGCAAGAATCGCGGTTGTTTAAATGAGTTTTGTGGTGCATTTAAATTTTTTTTTTTTTGGTTTTACATTTTGTTTTTCTGCGTTTGAAGCCGCACATTCAGAATTATGCGTGAAAGTCACCAGTGTCGCACCCTGTGCCACAGCATCTGAAACACCTCATTTCAATATCACACTACAAGGAAGAACAGTTTGACAGCCTCAGCCTTACTGGTAACTGGGGCACTGCGGGGGAGAGAAAGTGTATTTCTTCAAGCCATCTGTGGCTGAGTCATGACCAGGGTACATTACGGATTGATATGTCATTATCAAACTCTGGCCTTCTGGCTTTGAAGAGGAAGAAGAGAGCGAAGCTCGGATGAGTGCCAGGGATGGAAAGTAAAAACTAGGATGAACGATGGTGGAGCGGGAGAGGGCATTTGGAGAGATGAAAATGCACAAAGGGGAAACGGGAGGAGATTGGGCTCACTAGAAAATTATAAACTCAAGGGTTTGGGCACTACGACCCAAAAGCAGACGGTGGGGTACGATTATGTATGTTTTACAACTGTGCTATCACAATACATGAACTGTGGTATCAATGCCAACGTGATATTCTGTCCTCAATAGCTCTTAAAGGCTGGGACAAAATATTACTTGATGTGATAGCCAGACTTTCACATAAAAATTGAAAAAGCAATTATATTACTATACTAATGGCTCAACGGCCCAAGTAATGAGTTAACGCTTTTACTTGTCACATTCATTTTGTGACTCAGCACAGCTCCAAAAAGGACTCCTAAATAACAAGCCTAATCATTGTAGCAAAACTTAATACCAGTGGGGATGGGTAGAAATGCAACCTGAAGTATCTAATATTTTCCGATAAATACAGCCGAGTGTAATTTCCAGTATTTGCCTCTAATCGTCGTCTAAGATGAAGATGTATAACATGGAATTCCTCAAAAATAAATCAAAGGTGTCTTTTTAAGTAGATGTACAACAACTTTACAAGGACTCCATAAATCGCTGTCTGCATCTAATGAATTAAGGAGGAAGTGTGATTTAAAAATCAAAAATCTTACCCTGACGAGGCATCTGGCCAAAGATTTGAATAAAGACCCGTTCAAGGTATTAAAGCCATAAAAATCAGTCTCTGTTTTGAAAGAAACCCCGGCCTTGGATGTAGGTATACACCTTTTCCTCATCTAGGTTGCAGTGACTCTATGAATGTACTACTCTGGTCCAGCCACATCTCCACCCACCACCTGTAGCCAGAGTGAGCTGGAGCTTAGACGCTCTGTTATCTTCCAACTTTAAACTCATCATCTATATGCTACAAGTTCTAAAAATAATTCAGTCATAATGACTCAGTCAGCATTAATTCGGACAGAATCTGTGTGTGGTTTGAACCGGAGTGCCAGGAAAAAGAGGAGGAGCTACAAGCACAAGTTCACCTACAAGTTGATTCATCAGACGGTGTTAGTTTCACAAGAGCCACAAGTTGTCAGGATTAATTCCTTTGGTTTTCTTTTATTTTCTGCAACTGCCATTGGTGGATTGAACGAAAGCAGGAACTTAAGCGATGACGCTGACGCATGAGCGTTTTACATAACGCATGTAAAACACCACACTGACAAGGCCAAAAACATGATTTTTATTCTAGAAAAACTGTGTTCCACTGAAAAAGCCATAGATAAATTGAAAATTGTGCTCTCTCATACCTTTGCTTATAATTCACAAGTTTACCAATAAGGCTGAGGATGTTCATTGGCAGGGAAGTGAAGGAGGGTGGCAAACTTGGAACCTGCTGCTGACGGTTCATCATATGGAATGGAATGGAAGCTCCACATAAAAAGTAAGGAGAAAACACTGTCCGGCTTTTATGACTGAAAACCAGGCAGCCAATGAAGCGTTCCAGTGAAGTCTCTGCCAGGAAATGCAGAGGCGGAGGTAAACAAAAGAGAAAGAGGCGAAGAAGCGATGAACGATGGCAAGACCTGGTTTTATTGCTCCTCGCCCTCTAACTGTTCCAGAAAAGACTTATCGCAATGGGCTGTTAATACTACCTCTCTTTCTCAAAACCCCCACCCCCCAGCGATTTTTATACTCACCCTTATTTATTTCATGCTTTTTTGTAAATGCTCCCATTCAGCAACGCGGTCAAATGCAATATTCAAAGTACCTTCAGCATATGAGGTAATACACCCAGCTCTCTATTTTAACTGCAGCTTCTTATTTGCTCACTGGGGTTGGACTTCGTAATAAATCCTCATATAGCTTTGGGATTTTTCATATGTTTTTCTTTCATTTCTTCCAGACGCCCCATCCCTCTCTTGCTCGCCTACTCAGGAAAAATCTCTTCTCTTTCAAGTGTTCTGCTAATCTAGTCTAAGAGAACTGATCTCTCAGCTGACACAAAAAGCGTTTTTTCTTTTCGCTCTGTCTCCCTTCTCCTCCTGCTTTTTTAAAATTTCCTCCACCTCTTGTTATTAGCCTGGAAGCTCACGGTGTCTTAAACACATGCTTAATCACATAAGATCACAACAGCTGTTCCGGGAATGTTTTGGGGTTTTTTTCCTCGCTTGACAGAAGGTTGCTGTGGTGACGGATCGGCAGTTTTTGACGGTCTCTGTCTTTCTCTGTGCTGACTGGCGTCTCTTGTCTCATGCCACTCAAAAGAGAATGACTCGGAACAATTATGTTTGTCACGTCAAATGCCCTTGACAGCACAACTTACCGTGTTTTGATAGACTGGTGGGAGTTTGGAGATAAAGGAGGTTTGCATAATGGTTCAGGACAAATGCATAGAATTGATATCAGTCATCAGTGTAAAGCATCTTTTAATTTTTTAATTCACAACACAATGATTCAATCACAGAACGGAGTGCAGTGGTGAGAGAGGATGAAAAACACTTTCGATGTTTGTTTACGACATGCTACATCAGACTGCCTAGTAATTTAGCTATTTTACCATAGAAGTCCTCTTGTGAAATGATTACCCTTGGTAGACCTTTGTCAAGTCTAATTAGAAAACATTCAATCTGCATGCTGATGATGTCTTGATGTTCATAATGAGTTTTCACAAAAAAGTGGAAAACTATTCTATGTGTGTGTTGGAGCTCCGCAAACGGGGCTGAACTTCCAAGATGACAGTCAACGAGCATTAATGTTGTATTTTAAATGTAAGCGCGTCTTGGCTCAAGCAGATTCTGCACCCGTTTAAGGAAAATGTTCTTTAATTAAGATTAGAGCAGTGTTGATGAAAAAGATGATAGAACGTATTAGTCCTTTGCAGCTTTTGACTACACATCTATTATTTGCTATGTTGTTTTTTTTTTTAAAAAGACGCAATTTCTAAACATTATCTTCCTGTCAGCATGTTGTCCAGTGTGCATTTTGTTTCCCAGGCCAGTCAGTAGGGCTGACACTGAATACTTAAAGGAATGCATTTTCAAGTCTACCAGGGATGTGGAATATCAAGCTGGTACAGAGAACTGCGTATTGTGGAATGACTGTTACCAGGTTGTTGACTACTTCCCATAAATCATCATCCAGCAAACTCTGAGGAAATGTATTCTGTGTCAAAACAGAAACTGTAGCTACAATTTGTACATTATGGGGCAAAAATATCAAAAATGTTTAAATTCGATTGATAGACGGCATCAAAGACAGATACAGCTTTCAGCAAATGAAGATGTTGATGGCATTTGCCAGCATTGTTTATACAACTGGAACTAATTGAATGATGTCCTTCAGTGACGATGTCTCATGTCTAACCGAGTTTGTCAATGATTTGATGGCTAAGAGCAAAGAGGACCGTTTCTGTACCAGAGGAGGCTTCCCAGGTGCTGTCTGTAGGGTGCCTCAGTTGGAGTACAAGTAATAGACGCATTAAAAATCAACGTGTGTAATGCATGAGTTATTACATTGGTTGCTAAATGGAGATTTTACCATCCATTTCACCACCACCAGTGTCCAGGCTCTGGGGGGACACCTGCTTCACACTGCCAGCTCCTAATGGCCAAAGCACTTCCGCTGTTGATCTTTCCTGCCAGGGTCCAAGCGTCAAATGTACTGTATGTCCCGTAAAATTAATCTACTTCAAATTCTGTCATCTCCGTGAATTCTGATTAAAATGAATATAAGGATGCATTTGTGCAAGTATTGCCGGACTAGTGATTTTATGTCCACATGAGAACATCATGTGACAGTGGATGGAAAGGACCACCACCAGCTAACTGATAAAATCTTCAGGTTTTACACGTGTGCAAGAATAGTTGCATTGTATCTGTTGCTAAACACCCATGAAGAGAGGTTTAGGGGAGAGGCTTTGGAGATTATTGGACTTTTCTTTACAGCAGGATGAGCACACATGTAACTAATGTGCAAGGCCCTCTAGATATAATAAGCTTTGGATAGCTCATCTCCAGTTATGTGTGTCAACACAGCATTCAAGGCAGCAGTATGGAGACGTTATAAACCTCATTAGTTGCACCTGCATTTGGCAGGTTGGACTCGTTGCACAGCAGACATCTTGTCACAGCTGGAAACACACAGGAGGACTTAATAACATTAATGATGACTGCAGTTTCTTTAAGCGTGACGGTGAAGCAGCCGGGAGGACTTGCTCTAAGTGGAATACAGCGACCATTAGTGTGCCTATGAGTTTCCTGATGAGATGTCAACAAATCTGCTGAGTGACAGCTCTTGAAAAAGCTATGTGACTTGTTATGTGACTTCTTACCTGCAAATTCTCCAAGGCCTGTAGCAACAGTGTGTGCTGATACAGAAAGAAGTCTTCAATATGCATCGGTATGCAGTATGCGGTGCAAAGGGTTTGCCACAACATGTAAAGTGCAGAACCAGTTGCATCAAAGAATCAGGGAAACAACAAAAATGTTTTATTTTGCCCAGTTTTATAATAAAATCTAAATTTCTGTGGTCCACAAAGCAGATATCCTGTTGCTCAAGCACCTGTAGGAGTAGCTATAGCTACCCAGCCGTCCAGCTGCGCTCACAGAAGCCATTAAGCCAAACAAAACACTGCAACAATGCAGCAGATAACTTGAGCAATAAGGAAAACCAGGTCCACAACTGTAAAAATGTTTTTCATTTTGCAATTCAATTTTGAATGTAATAATCATCAGTCATTAAGTTTAATGCAAACGCTCAGTGTTTGATTGACGTGAACAACAAAGTTAATGTTACAAAGCAACAGAAGCAACTTAATGGGAGGGCGAGCTGCAACTCACATTACATTTGCAGAGAAGTGATGTAACAAATAAGAATATAATTGATAAGCATTCATAGATCACAAAGGTGAGGAGGAGGTACAAAAAAAGTGGTTTGCCAATATGCACGGTACTGTGTAAGACTACAAAACTAACAGTACAGCAAAACAAATCAGATTAAGCAGTTTCATATTGCATAACAACATGTTCATCTACAGTATGTAGGAGGCATTTCTGAATACTTTAACTGTCTTCTGCAGAGCATGTAAAGAATTTCTAACACTAACAGCATTTATGTCTGATTATCAGGTACCAGGTCTGGGGGATCCAATAATGCAGAGACACACAGGGAGCTTTCTGAATCGGTAGTCGTTTTAATAATAAAGGTCAAAACCAGGAATTCAAATAATGCGAAGGTACAGATAAGGATAAGGAAAACTCGGTAATTGGAACACAGAATACACGCTGGACTGCTCGCTAGGAGGAAGGGAACACGGGGGTTAAATACACGAGGGAGAGGTAGACAATTGGACACAGGTAAGACGCATAGAGGGAATAATCAGACACACCTGGGGAACAGGACTAGACAGAAAGTGGGGAATAGACACATAGGGATTTCAAAACAAGAGGGGAAACACTTGATTGACCCTAAGAGACAGACACTTTACACTAGCGTAGGTTTAATTACAGTAAATGCACTACAGTAAATATATTATTCATGTACATATCTTAAAAAGTTCAAGCTCTGTGGCACAAAATTTTAAGACGGTGTAGTTCACTGGCCAATATTATGAACTTAACCTTAACTCAGATTATAAATCATGCATTTAAGTCACACTATTGAGCTTGAGCTAAATGAATTGTACAAATAGTTTTAAGACGAATCAGACTGTCTTGTTATCAGCGCTGCCGACACACTCTAATGATGCATGAAAGTTAAGTTCTTTAATTACTCACTTTTACATTGTGTGTATAGTTGCATTCATGCCACATTTGAGATGGAGAGCAAGCTCATAATCTAAATAGTGACACGTGAGTGGGAGGACTGTCACAGAAATGGCAAAATTTGACACAATGTAGGACAGAGAGACAGGGAGACGATGATGATGATGTTGTTTACTGTAAGGATCTTCTGAGAAGCTGCAAATGTAGACGTGAGTCACCAGCTACAATCCACAGAACGTCTCCCCACCCCAAAGCTGCCACTGTAGTTACAGATGACACAGTTTCAGCATTTTTCTATATCATTTCATTTGCACACACAAAAAAAAACTGTACTCTATGTTTGTCTGTACTGTATGTTTGCAGTACAATAATCTCAGTTATGTAAATGGCACAATTCTCTTACCAGAACAATCCGTGCCCATGTGTTTACACTTAGTCAATTCTGTCCCTGAATATGAGTCATTCCATGCTCAGTTATCACACTTCAGATGATTAGGTGAACAACATTTCCTGAGACGGCTTGTGTAACTGTCATCCATTTGACCCGAATGCAGACGTCTGGAGAGTCATTTCAAAGATTAAGTAGTTCAGAATACATCTGGTCAGTGGCACAGAGTGTGTACAGAGATGGGTGACAAGAGAGCTCCCAAAAAGTGAGGCCAAAGCATCTTGATCACCCTCTGGTCGCTGGCTCCACTATAGGTCATAAGCCCCTCCCCAGCTATTATTTTAATTAGGACTGGAGTAAAACTAAAACCTCAAATCACTGCTCAAATAACTTTTTTTCCAAATGTTATTTATTTCATCATTTTAGGTAATTGTAATCATGGTGCTGTGTTCAAGTGTTCATTTGTTCTGAACAGTCTGGTTTTAATTCGTTATTTGATGGCATTAAATGAAGTGGGGGGTTACTGTACACACTCTCAATCCAAACGATGTTGGAGCAGACCATTATCTGTGCTCCTCTGCCTTGTGTTGTGTACAATGAGGCACATGAACAGGAACAGGCAATTGAGTGGATTCATTCCTTAAACGCAAATGGGAAAATTGCCATCATCAAAACATCTCTCCATCAGCTCAGTGCCTCAGTGCACAGAGAAGCCATTCACAGTTTCAGTACTCAACTCAAACAGAATTATCTTAATGTAATAAAAGATAAAGTAAAATACTAGGAGTAAAAAAAAAAACTAACAAACCAAAACGATATAACAGATCAATGAGCATCAAAAATATATTTTTCGAAACAAAATTACATCAAAAACATTCTAAAACAGCAGGAAAATAATACAAATATACTAAATCAGACAATACTAAACATTATAAATACTAAACCAGGTGACGAAGCCTCAGAGTGGAATCTATTGACAGACTGGTATTATGTTGGTGAGTTCAGTAAAATACGAATACAATTACTTCATTAAAATTAATAGATGAATAACAACATCAAAAAAAAGAATGAATAAAATGAATAAAATTTTCTTCTGCCACAATTTCACCAGCACTACATTGTATCCAGAATATTTTGCCTTCATTTTTATACATTGGGAGGAAGCGGCAATGCGTCCTTCTGTATTTATCTCAGTGGTTCTTGGCTGGGATGCAGGTACAGGTAGCTGCAATAACTTGAATTTCTCCTTTAGGGGCCACCTCATCAGTGTCTGTCCAACAATTGTTGAGATATTTCAATCCGAACCATAATGGTGGAGCCACAATTTATGTAATGCCAAACAAAAGAGAATGGCCAAGTGGAAGCTGCGCAAAGCCGACACGTTTCAGTAAGTCCAGCTAATATCACCTTAACCCATTTCGATCAATACTCAGTAAACAACGTTTCAGCACTGTGGCTGATTCCTCTGTATTTCCCAGCTCTCATCTCCTCTCCTCCTCTATCTCTGTTATCCAGGTTGGATTCAGTGGGTTTCTTGGCTGGCAGACCAGCCAACAGATTCTGATTTGTTAAACCTGAAAAAGCACAGCAAGATTCCTGAATGCGGCCCCATTCTGTGGCATGTTTCCCCCTGCAAGCCCACTTTGAGCTGGTGTGGTTGTACCCCAGAACAGAGATGAGGGAAATTAAGTGACCGAATCTTTGCCTCATATCCATAACTGGACTGTGTTCACACTTGACAAACCGCTGACTAATCTGGCAAATTACAACACAAGCACATTAAAACTCTGCAAGAGAAATAGTCAAATAAGTCAAATCCCTCATTTGTGAAACTGTGTGTGTTTAATGAACAATGCCAGTATAATCAACACCATTGATCACTGGCTGAAAATTCCTTAAGGTGGAGGTGCACAGTCGATTTTGTGCGAGTGTGCGGCGTTTCTCACAATGGCACAAACACATTCATTACTTGACTCATAATTTTTCCCTCGTCGCCGCAATTAATGAATCAGACTTTTCATCTTCACAGCTCAGTGGGACCGAACAGGTCAGGTTATTAAAAAGTCATTGCAGCACAGTGATCTCAGGCAAAGGGCTAAATAAGATTCCCAATGTTTGATTGCCCTCAACTGGTCATTATATTCATAGTTCATGTTTATAACGGAACAATCCAGGGGTAGCCAATGAACTAATGAATCTACAGAGAGTTGTCTGTTCTTCAACTTAAAACAATACTATGCTTTCCCCTTTTCTCAGAAACTCTCTTCTTGCATATATCCAACCGTGTTCCTCATCTGCAATGACACGAAGAACACCTTCTCCGTGCGCCTCGTCGTCAGCACTGGCATCATGTCTGACAGGGGAGAAAGCAGAGCAAAAGCTGTTTAAATTGATCCCGGCGAAATGACGACAACATCCTGGCAGATGAGGCATTGTGCTTGTCCTGCAAAGATGGCTCGCCTTTTGGGCAGGAAGTGACTATGAGTGGTGGATTTCACTTCCTTTCAGCATTAATCAGCAAAAGAGAGGATTTATTCTTACATCCTTTCATTGCGACGGTGAACACGCTCCCTGTCCATCCCAGGAAATAGGAAAAGAAAAAACAAAAACACTGCACAGACCCGTATGAATATTGTTGTCAGCGAACAATGACAGAAGGAAGAAAAATTAGTACCCTTTGCCTCCGTGTTCCCTTCCTCTCCTTGCATCCCTCATTATGTCTTTGATGCCATCCTTCCTTTGAAACTTTATCTTTGAATCTGGTAAAAAGGAAAGGACTTCTCTCCTGAAGAAAAAAAAAAAAAACAACAAAAAAAAAACAACAAAAAGTCAATAAGCCTTTTGGCCTCTTCTACTTATATTCTTCTGTCTGTCTCTCCCTTCATCAACCTCTCTTCCCATTCCTTCCCGTTCCTAACTCAAGTCACAGCCTTTTTTTCTGAAACTCATCTCAGCCTGATGGATATACTAAGCACCGATGGCTTTTGATTTAGGCTTCAGATGCTGTCTGCCTCTCCTAACATCCACTTTGGGTGCAGAGCATCATCACATCGATTTCTTTGAAGATGAAACTCTGATTTAACAGACCTCTCCTGGCGGCCGAGGGCCCCCACGCGTGCCTTCACTGCATATGAAAGAGGGCGCATTCTCCTGCCTGACCGGCTAACGTTGTGAGGCCAACGAACCAATGCACTTTGCACTGTGTGACTTATATTTAAATATAACTCTTTTATGTATAATTAGTTCCAGCTCACTGCCTCGGAACCAAACTCTGCACAGTCAGGATGAAACACGGTTTGCAATTAAATGGCTACATCTCAGATGTTTGCTCAGCGATGCTGACAAAGTCTGATACATGAAAATCCCAAGTGCCCCCTAAAATGTCGAAGTTTTTTTGTCTTCCACTCTTTTGAAATCCAAGCTCATGTTTTTAAGTACGACCCTGTGCTTGGAAAATTAATCTGACGCACGCAATTTACCTCTCGTGCTGACGTCCAGCGCCAACGCAGAAGGCTCTGCACCCTCAGTGTGATGAAGCACAAACAGAGGGTGTCGAGGTTGCGATGCTGCGTGTGTATAGTATATTTGACCTTCAGACCATAATTCACATGCCATTTCAGGCCAAACATTAATTTCATCT
>KV751334.1:23997463-24049092 GCA_001698575.1 Mola mola
ACCCCAGTGATGGGAGGGCCCAGCCCAAAGTCCTCCGGCTCTGCCTCTTCTTCAGAATGCGTGTTGGTGGGATTGAGGAGATCTTCGAAGTATTCCTTCCACCGCCGAACTATAGACTCAGTTGAGGTCAGCAACTCCCCTCCCACACCGAAGACCGTGTGGACGGGGTTCCGCTTTCCCCTCCTGAGTCGCCGAACAGTTTGCCAGAATTTCTTCGGCGCCGACTGGAAGTCTTGTTCCATGGCCTCACCAAACTCCTCCCACACCCGGGTTTTTGCCTCAGTGACCACCCGAGCCGCAGATCGCTTGGCCTGCCGGTAGCTGTCTGCTGCCTCGGGAGTCCCACAGGCCAACCATGACCTGTAAGTCTCCTTCTTCAGCTTGACGGCCCCTTTCACCTCTGGTGTCCACCAGCGGGTCCTGGGATTACCGCCACGACTAGCACCAGCGACCTTGCTACCACAGCTTCGAGCAGCCGCCTCGACAATGGCAGCGCGGAACATGGCCCACTCAGACTCCATGCTCCCCACTACCTCCGGGATGTGGTTGAAGCTCCTCCGGAGGTGGGAGTTGAAGACCATTTTCACAGGGTCCTCAGCCAGACGTTCCCAGCAGACCCTCACTATTCGCTTGGGCCTACCTGGTCTGTCCGGCTTCTTCCCCCGCCACCTGATCCAACTCACCACCAGGTGGTGATCAGTTGACAGCTCTGCTCCTCTCTTTACCCGAGTGTCCAGCACATACGGTCGCAGATCAGATGATACGACTACAAAGTCAATCATTGACTGTCGACCTAGGGTGTCCTGGTGCCAAGTGCACTTATGGACACTCTTATGGCTGAACATGGTGTTAGTTATGGACAAACTGTGACTAGCACAGAAATCCAATAACTGAACACCACTCGGGTTCAGATCGGGCAGTCCGTTCCTCCCAATCACACCCCTCCAGGTCTCGCTGTCATTGCCCACATGAGCGTTGAAGTCTCCCAGTAGGACGATGGAGTCCCCAGTAGGGGCACTCTCCAGTACCTTTTCCAAGGACTCCAAAAAGGGTGGGTACTCTGAACTGCTATTTGGCGCATAGGCACAAACCACAGTCAGGTCCCGTTCCCCAACCCGAAGGCGCAGGGAAGCAACCCTTTCGTCCACGGGGGTAAACTCCAACACATTGGCTGAGAGCCGGGGAGCTATTAATAAGCCCCCGCCTGCTCTCCGCCTCTCACCTGGGACAACTCCAGCATAGAACAGAGTCCAACCCCTCTCAAGAAGACTGGTTCCAGAACCTGAACTGTGCGTTGAGGTTAGGCCGACTATATCTAGCCGGTATCTCTCAACCTCACGCGCAAGCTCAGGTTCCTTCCCCATCAGAGAGGTAACATTCCATGTTCCGATAGCCAGCTTCAGCAACCGGGGATCGGACCGCCAAGGCCCCTGCCTTTGACTGCCACCCGATCCACATAGCACCGGACCTCTATGGCTCCTCCTGTGGGTGGTGGGCCCACATGAGGACGGACCCATGTTTCCTTTTCGGGCTGAGCCCGACCGGACCCCATGGAAAAAGCCACGACCACCGGGCGCTCGCCTACGGACCCCTTCCCCAGGCCTGGCTCCAGGGCAGGGTCCCAGTATCCCTCCGGGCAGGGTACACAAGTCCTTGTTATTATTCACCATTATAGAAGTCTTCTTCAGGTGAATGGTGTAACAATCAATGAGTGCTCCATGTTTGACATGACCGGCTCCTCCCGGCTCAGCTAACAGCCAGCACTTCCTCGTCGCATGTAAGCTTTCGTTAACGAGACGAGAGTAAAATGTTAAACACACTGTATTATAATATTAAGTTGTATCAGAAACTTTTATAGCCTCCTTAAACTGTATTAAAGCAGTTGTGAATGTGAATATGATTAATTATGAGTCAACTTGTAGAAAGGCTTCTAAATTAGTAATTTATTTTTGTTTTTTTTATTGTGAAATAAGCATGTGACATTTTTTGACGCTGACCCCCAAAGAATCAGGATAGAGAATCATTTAGAACCAGAATTTAAAAGCAGAATTGGAATCCAAATTGAAAGCGCTACAATTTTTAAACCCTAAAAATATACAAACAAAACATTTGCAACCAGAGAATTTTTGGTGTGTTTGCCATAAAATGACTCCAATGATTAATCTATTGCAGATTATTTTTTTAGAAATTTGAGTAAATCCCTTCATTGTTTGGCACTTCCGTCAGTCGACTAACTAATTCAGTTAGTACCCAGCAGTAGAATGTTTCGTATTTATTTCAGACATCTGTTGCAGCTTTCTATTTGCCAGGTATCTGTGACTTTGTTCTTCTTCATACTCAATGTATGTCAACTCACAGCTGTAGAAACAGACTGCAGTTGCACACACAAACACACACTGGACTTACTTTGCCCCACATCGCATCACAGCCGTTGGTAAATATGCTCACTCATTCTAACTCCCTTCTCAGTTAACACAAAACCAACTGGATAAATAGGCTAATAACTATGCATAAACATCCTGCTAATGTTTGGGCCCTTAAGGGATCATTCTGTGCTCCCTCCGCTGCATACTAAGTTACACAGCTGGATTAGTTAGCCATTAGCTGCTGCTGCCTCTCCTGCCTTATCAGCCTAGTTTTCATGCAGACACATCTCCTTAAGAGCAGAAGCTGGTTATCAGTTATACTTTAGTGATTAAATCTTGTAGAGCCCCTCAGAGGTCTAGAAATATGCCCTATTTCTGACCACTCTGTTTGTCAAACTTTCTAGCTGATAATTAGCTTTGGCATTCAGAGGGGGATGTCAGGCTCACTATTGGTGTACTCTTCAGGTGATTTTGGATGCATGTCCATGTCCTCCTGGAGCTGTGGGCGCTCTGTATGCAAGGCTGCATATGCATGGTCCCATAGGGAAAGCGGAGAGCATGATGAGAATGCAGAAATGTCTATTCGGCAGTTTGATGGCTACAGATCATGTTTTCACAACGACAAGATCACCACAGAGGGATTAGAGAAATTGGGGTGAGAAGGGGAGGCACACAGGGTAAAACAGAGGAGGGCGAGACAAGAAAACACACAGAGAGCAATGAGGATGTAAAACAGAGAGACAGGGTGATGTTGAAAGTGATAAAATGGACCAACAGGAAAAAGGGAGAGAGAGTTGGATCTCTGAGAGAGCTGAGGAAAAAGGAAAGGAGTTTTTCTCAGCATGCAAGACAGATTAACGGAGGAAGATGCCGCCTGAATTTCACACTATAATCTTTCACTACTGTGGGATTTTCGATCTGAAAAAGCAAAAATCACTTCACTTGAGGCGAACAGGGAGTTCCAAAAGAGGTGTAAGAGGTTGCACCATGTCACATTCTTACCCAAGTGCAGTATGTCTTTATCACAGGCTTTTACACTACAGAAGTCTTGCAGTGTTTGTTTCAGAATATGAAAATTGTTCAACTAAAGAGCTAAACTTTCACCTGTTCTTGTCCAGGTGAGGTTGAAGTCGATAATGGGTGTGCAGGGTGTAATATAATGGCAGAGTGATACAGATGTCTATAAGCATGACGTATGACTTTGCCATCCGCTTGGCCGTGAATTACATCAAGTCCAGAGATGGGTAGTAAATATATGCCTGCATGAACAGCTTCTAGCCTTGACTTGTGTTAATGTGTGTGTGATCGGGCAGGGCTTTTGTGCACACTTTTCTAAAATCACTTTGCCCTCAGCTATCCCTAACCTCACTTCTCACTCTCAGCTCTTGTCACCCCATTCACTTCTCTGCTCTGTTCTTCCTTTCTTTCTCACTACTTTTTTTTAACTTCTCTTTCATTCTGGACTCCCTTTACATCCCTGAGGCTAAAGTCATTTCCTTCAACAGTAATCAAAACCTCCTGCTCCTTCTATAACCTTTCCTCTCTGTCTCCTCTCTCCCCATTGCTGCTACACCCTCTCTGTATGCATCAAACTATCAACTTCTTACTCATTCATCTCTTGTTTACTTGCTTCCATCCCTGCCACCTAAGTAGTCGATTTAAAAAACAGAAAGTTTTACTCACATCCTTTCATCCCTCTTGTTTTGTTTTTTCCCAGCGCTGATGGCCAGCCCTCTCTTTTGCCACCTGAGCAGGTGCAAGAGCTGAACCTGCGCTCAACAGGTATGCTGAACAATGTGCAGCGCCTCTTCTCCCACCATATGATCCAGACTTTCGGCTGCGACTACTCCACCAGTGGCATCACGCTGGAGGCCCTGCAGACGAAGCTGCGCAATTTTCTGGAGTTATGTACGGAAGACGGGCCCCGTCATGACACCTACCTGATTTTTTACAGTGGGCACACACACAAAGGCAATGGTGCTTGGGCTCTGGCTGGTGAGAAACCAACATATTTTGCTTTTTCATTCTTAAAAAATTATTCGGTCTTACCAGTTGAACCCCCAGTAATTTTTTTCTTACAATATAATATTAAAAATCACTATGTACACTACTGCTGCAGATCCTCCATGTCAGTGTCATAGGGCAAAACTGTTGAGACCTGATTTATGCAATCTTGAAATTATACCAGAAAAGAAAGAAAGAAAGTAGTCTGATACTATTCTTCATGTGACTACAATAACACCATGTTCCTTTTACTGTTACGTCAATGTGCTTCTCATTAAAAGTGAAATTAATAAAAAAAAGTTTTTAAATCAATAAATCGTCATTACTGATAGTAATTTATCAAAAATCTAATTGTGTTATTTTGTCAAAGTACCAATCGACAACCCCGCAGTATTATTGCAGTATCTATTTCAAGGTGTATGATCAAAGATATTTTGATATTTGATTTTTTTTGCACCAACCTAGCATTTCTGAAAAGTCTTTTGAGAAATATTATGAGAAATATTATATATTGTGTTTTGTGAGATGGCTTACAAAATTCCTGATATTTTTAGGCGTTGCTGCCTAGCCTGAGGATGTTTAAGCTGAGAGTATTTCAAACCATGTTAGCGAGCATGTAGTTACCTGATGATATAATGGAGAGACGGTTTTAATAGCTAGCTAACAGTTGATTACACAGGGAAAATAGATGAATTGTCGGCTAAATTAATGGATCAGTTTTTAATTTGGATTACAAATAGTGTTGAAAAACATCCAGTTTAAGATCACTCATTGAACAATGTGAGTGGTGTCAAACAATAACATTGACAGTTGATTAAACTGTCTAAAATGTTTTTAAGAGCATGAAGGCATCACAATTAAATATATAACACTACATGATCCAAGTATCTTCATTGACTAAACAAAATGAGCATAGCCACTTAAACTTACCGAATTCAACACTTAAATCAATAATATTATTTGGCTTTTTTTTTTTTCCAGGCGTCTTTTTTGTTCATGAAAATTGTTTCATGAAAGCTTCCCTGCAGGATGCTGACAGTCACACTGTTGTGAAAACAGCTTTTGTAAACATCAAAAAGAAATAAGCAAATTCAATCATCTCAATAAAGGGCAGGTTAGATAGTAGTTTTATGTCCTCAAGTTAGCTAGTTGTCAGCGTAAATACACAATCAGGTCAATACAACAAAAAATGTCTCAATAAGTAGATAGTTTACCCCACCACTCAGTTGATTCAAGTCCAAGGTGTACGGATCAGACAAGTGAGTTTGGTGCAGGAGTTTGTTTTCCAGTGGAGAAAATCCTGTGAAACATTCCAACATGCTGCTGTGACACAAGCGTTCCCTCAAAAAAAATGAGACTCACAGTTAATGTCAAGGTCAATGCTGGTCAGTTTATTTGACACAACTAAATAAAAGTGTGCAGTTTCCTAGTTATGTTTTGTACAATTTTAAAGAGTTTATGTGGAAGTCTATTGCATTGTGTTTGTGCTGTTGATCACAGTAAATGCATGCAGTTTGATTTATTAATGCAAAATTGGCCAGGTACAGTATGTAATATTGAGTCAAATATAAATCAGGCTTTTGTGGCATTGCTCTGTGGCCAGCAGTGGAGTCATTTTTCTCCTTAGCTCTTTTTTTACATGTTAAGCACTATCCTACAGTAAATGATGGGGATATAATGATTCATTTAACTTGCAATGCAATTCATGAAGCTGGTTTAAGGATTCATGATTTTCTCACGATTAGCTTCATATCTTTTGCCATGAATACACTGATGCACCTTTTGATTTCTTTGGCTCTTTTCTGCTAGTGGGGCTGCACATCCATTCGTCAGTCTATTTGGCCTTTTAGCAGTCAGGGTTTTTTTGCTCACACAGAGCTGACTGGAGCATCTTGCTATGGTGCTGGTTAACATGCTGCATCATGATCTTAATGCTGTTATTGTAGGTCAGTGTCTTCTTGCAATATTTGCATGCTTGGTTATCATCACTAGCGGGTGCCTTGTTTTCCGTTGTTGTTTACAGTTTGCTCGCTGCTGCTCACATGTGAAGCTTAGCCACATCAGTGCTTCTTGATGCTTAAAATGTGTATCGCTATTCATTTGATATGTAAACCGACCTGAGCTATCACATGTTTTCATTGGTTTTCAACCACCTTGCCGTGCATCATTACATCCCTAATATAGGAGGATTTTGAGGTAATGGGAGTAATTTTTGTTACATCTGTAAGTCAGGTACGCAATTCTGATCTTGGGAGCTGCCATCTGGAGTACGGCATCTTTGTGCAGTACGTGGCACAGTGATGACAGCACTTAGACAGACAGACAGACAGACAGACCTACAGGTGAAAGTTGACAGGCTTGATCCCTGAAAAGCCTCTTTGTCCATTAACAGCCATGTGTCCTGTCAAAATGCCCTTGAACATTAAACTGAATCACGACCAGGCGGCTCTATATCCACCACCGTATATCTCTGAGCATTTAGTGAAACGGCAGACAAAATGCAAATGAACCTAACACATGCTTCAGAGATTTGCAGTTCAAAAAGATGTCTAATCTGCTAAACACAGAAATATGTATTAATCATTAATCTCAATCATTAATCTCTCCCTTCCTTTTCCCCTCTCTCATTCCCCCACTTTTTCCTCTGGCTAACCCACTCTGCTACAGGAGGAGAGAGGCTTCACTTGGCCCATTTATTGGAGCTTTGGAAGGAGAAGAACGCCAGCCACTGTTCTCGCCTCATCCTCGTCCTGGATACTGAAAACTCCCTCCCATGGGTAAAGGAGGTGCGCAGGATAGAGGGCGTCTATGTGGCTGTGCAGGGGGCAGAGCTCTCCTCTGTTAGGGTGGACCCAGAACCTGGAGACATTCCCTCCCTCGGGGACTTCACCTCTGAGTGGGTGGAGTTCAACTGCAACCCAGACAGCGACACCCAGTGGTCAGAGAAGGGGAGGTCTGTGACGGCTGTCTACGGCGTGTCCAAACGCTGGAGCGACTACACCCTTCATCTGCCAACAGGAAGTGATGTGGCCAAGCATTGGAAGACTCACTTTCCCAAAGCTACGTATCCCATGGTGCACCTGTCCAACTGGTGCTGCGGCCTCAGCCTCTTCTGGTTATGTAGCTTTTGTCTGCGCTGCTTCAGAAGGTGTAAACTAGCTTGGTTCCCACCAGCTGTCCTGGACACCGGGCAGGGCATTAAACTGGTGAACTCTTAGAAATAAGGGAATCTGACGTCTGCATTTTAATTTAGTTTGTGTTTTCACAAACTATAAGGTTATTTATAGAAAAAAAATACTCTCCTTTCTGTAATACAATATTTTATCCCATGAGTAGAATGTGTCCCATTGTCACAAGGGTTCATGCAAAATGCATATTTGCTATGGTGCAACAAATTTTCTGGGGCCTCATTTATAAGATTAGAATACCACAATTTTCTTCAGGCCAAATCACTTTACATGCTATATTAAACAATGTTTCTCCTCAAGAGCTGTTAAGGACTTGTAAACTAGTGCAACTCAAAAAATTAAGTATCGTGGGGTTTTTTTTCAGTTTCAGTTATTTAAGAAAGTGAGCATTTGATATATTATAGACTCGTTACATGTAAACCAAAATGCCGCAAGCATTTTACTATTTTATTTAAGATAATCACAGCCTACAGCTCCAAAAAACACATCTCAAAATATTAGAATATACAACAAAAAAAACGGCTTATTCAGCAATATTCCAGTGTGTTGAGCTAGACTAGTATGTTGCCAATTCTGAATTACAGTTCATTTTGATCTTCAGTAGGACGCAGGCAGAAAATTACATATAAGGCAGTAATCTTATCTCTTAGTGAAATACAGACTTTATGTACAGGATTTTACTGCTGGTTATGACTTTCAAGCCTGTGGTTCACTTTGCATCTGCTTTATGGAGGGTGAAAATCAGTTACAGCTATGAGGGAAAAAAAAAACCCTAAGAAACCTACAGACCTGATTTTTTGACACACTGTTTTACTTGAGAATTTCATATCGAACTTTGAAGCAAGGCCGCTTCTTTTTGGCTCTGTTTGTCCCACCACCGAATAACATGTCTTGTCTGAATTCAGTCAGCAAAGAAACAACTTTTTGTAGCGGTAATATATAAGAGGTAAATTGCCTGACAGGTGCTATAAATTTGTTACACTCTTTTATAAATCAAACACTAGCATGGGATAAATTTAGCAGAACAAATCTTAAGAACATTTTTATAAATGAGGCTCCCGGCAATGGGCTCAGTGTTCTATTATGTAACCAAGTGAGAGGGAGTCAAAAAGCCAAAAGACCAAATTTTGTGTGCTTCTGTATACGTCTTGATATTTCAGGAGCATTTTGTTTATTGAGTGTCCGCACTTTCCATTGCTGCATAATTATTTCTTTATATGGCTTCTGTATATCTATATTTTTTTCACATAATATTATTTTGAGAACACCTCATTTAAGTGCCTTAGAATCGGATTTGGGGTCATCTTGAATAAAAATTCCTAATTCTTTATATGTAAATGTATGTGTATATAACATTTATACCTTTTGCATTGCCTTTTTTTCTATACAGTATATATTCAGAGGATTTAGTCCACTCTTAAACTGTGCAAGCAGGGAATGACATTGGCTGAACTCAGTGACCTACATGCGAACCAAAAAACACTGTGGCCTTGATGAATATATATATTTTTTTATGTCCAGATGTGGGTTTAACCCCGCTGAATTGAACGCAGACAGGTGCATCTGCAGCGAGAGCAGTATGTCATCAGTAGACACGGGCTATGTGTGGCGCTGTAACTTGTCACACCAATCGACAAAGAAAAGAAATATATCCAAAAGTCATTTATTGGTGTATTGACCATACTCTTTCATATTTCCTGCGTTATTTGCTTCTTTGCTTTATCGCCTTTCTGATGTTTCTGATAGATCAAGTGATATTTTTTCGACATGTGATTATTCTGTACCTCTCTTGAGTTACACCTGAAAATGTCAAAATTAAACTTGGATATTAAAACGGCCGCTGTGTGTTGAAGCTGTAGGAGAAATGTATCATGCTTGGCTTCAGCAAATGTTATGAGTGTGTGTAAGATGAAAGATGGGGTTCGCTCACTGAGCTTTCACCTCAGTTAGCTGCAGTGCCTGGCTGGACTCGCGTCTGCGGCGCTGCCGGGTATTATACTTGTCTAAAACAAAGCAGTGATGTGCAGCAGATGTGGCCTTGCTCACGCCTGAAGGGTGCTGTTAGGCACAAAACACAGTTTGGGGAAACCTTTGAAAAGATTAAAGCTGACGTTAGAAGTTTTCTATCAGCTTTCATCCATAACACACAATAGGGGCAGCAGAGGAGGGGAAAAAGGTGTGAACCGGTGCAACCTTTAACCGCCGTTCGGCTCACTGTGCTTCATTGCTGCAAATATCAAACCACTGGAGCATCAAACCTTGAGTGTCACCAGTGAAGAGACGTGTATAAATGCTGTGCTGTGTATGTGGGTTTTTTTTTCATGGCTGCACCCTGCAAGGTGTGGTTACAGCTGAAAGTCAGAGACTCTTGTATATGGCGGGAATCATTTATGTGAATATTAGATTATAGGCCGGATTCATCTCCTAAACTGGATTAGGTAATAAAAGAGTGCCGCTGAAGCCCATGTGGATGTGCTGAGTCAGAGCCTGCAGCGTGCAATACACACACACAAACACGTTCTGTAGCACACACATCAACACAGATGTAGATGCACATGCATAAAACAAGCGCGCACACTAATTCTCCATCCGCCTTTCAGTGTTTCTCTGCAGCCGAGTTTGCCTACATTAGTAATTATAGCTTGCCATGGGGCGTTACCTTCTAATACAGGCAAAGGGATGTGCCTGACGCTCGCCTGCAGTTTATTTGGGGGGAATAAATGTGCTTTTATAGCCCAAGTTGAATCTTTCCATTATTACTCAGAGCCACAAATGAATCAGCTGTTTTTCACTTATTTATTCAGATCCGTCTGGAGGCACAGCAGGGCTCAAAATTTGTGTTTTCTCTCTTGAATGCAATTTCAGGTGTTTTAGGCCAGTTTGTTCTATTTATCATTGTCTTAAAGAATATCTTAACTCTGCTGGGAAGTGATATTGACTTTCAGTGATTTTTAGAACAAAAATTAAGTGAGTTGGCTGCGATTTTCTTTTACCAAAGCATCTTTATCACTTCTACCTCAGTGATGGCTGGCATTCATTAAGCTAAACGTATTAGAACCAGATACATAGATGCCGAATCTTTTTCCTTTCCTCTTACTCTCCTGTATCAGAAGCAGAAATAGGATGACAGATTGCGGATTTTGCAGTTTTGGTGTTCTAACATTTGTGCCCTGCTTTTACGGAGGTCTGGTTGCTGTGGCTCCCAGTAGGTCCGACATTAAAATGTCAAAGCCATTGTCTAAAACTACAAAGGCTGGGAATGCATTTAGTTGCCGTTGCACACAATCATTTTGAAGTACGTGCCAAAATCAGGCTTTCAGGCTTTGCTGTCATCATTAAACTTTCTCTGAAACCCATACAGTCATTTATAGCATGCATAACACGCTATATTACTTGGCAGGACTCCAACATGATTAACTCGCTGCCAGGATGTTGGACACAGAAAATGTGTCCATTTTGCACCCGCTTCATCTGGAGGAGAACAGTGTTTGTGGTGGAGACTTCAAGTAATTACGACATTTTGATAAATGCGATTATATGCTTTTTTGCTGAAAGTTAGTTGAGAACGTCAATCTTTTGCCTCATATCTAAACATGTAGTTCGAGGCACCAGCCAGTGAACCACATTTAACTAGCAGCTGGCTTCAGTAGATATCAATAATGGATCTTTTAAACTCGCATATCTGAGCTGGATCAGTTTTGGATTGGCACTCATACATATACTGTTTGAACTCTAAGATGTGATCTAATCAGTCTCGCTGACACGTCGCCACCTCCAACTACAGTAGATTTCTAGCAGGCAAAATGTTGAGACGAATCAGTGACACCTACAGTCATTTGCCTTTCCCTTGCCATTTCCCGTGTCACGTTGTCTGCTTTTTATGACCAGACTAGTTAGGGGTTTCTCCGGGAGAAGGATTATGTCCTTTGTGACCCCCTGCCACCAGTCCATCGTGTGGTTTAAACTGAAAATGACTGCCAGTCTTCTGATCAAAAGACAAGATCAGAAGACTTATAGCGTTAACTGCACAGCAATCTGACGACTTTGAAAGTGGTAAGGTCTGAAGTCTTTAGTTCAGGCAGGCCATGGAAACAAGCTCAGCTAAATCAACTCTTTTTTAAAGCCAGCTCACACCAGCCGACGACTCGGCAGACTCTCTTCTATGTTCTCGATCGGCAAATCCCATACAAACGACAAACGCACATTCACTTATATCTTCTCTTAGGGCTTTCTTTGCCACCCAAACGCCTCATTTTTATGCTGTATCTGTCTGAATCAATGTCACCTCTGTTGTCACTGATGCCTGCTCTGTACTGGGGTATTTGCTACTTAGCTTCATGCCCTAGGCTTTCCTCAAAGGCATCTGGAAGGTCAGGGGGCCCCCAGAAGAGAATCTTACCACCGAATATATGTTCATGCAAATGGGATAACGTGCACTGTGTGGTCAGGGGTTTGGGCCACCTTGTCTTATTGTCATCTTGGCTCACAAATCTGCACTGTGTTGATTGGATGATAATAAAAAAAAAAACAGGCTGATATTGACTATTAAACATTTAATATTGTAATATCAGATATTACAATATGATATGTAATATGTAATATCAGAATATGAACCGATTACATAATATGGGGTGTGTATGAGGATCTTTTTCAGGCGTCTAATCAGTATGGATTACTGATTTCATACTCATCCTGAATCAAACTGAGCTGCCATGGGTATTGACTCGCGTATGCAGCTACATTTACTTTGTATGAGCCGGATGATGTGGATTCACTTGCTTTAATTAGAACCGTAAATCGAAAGGCTAACAAGACTGAAAGCGCTGCAAGATCGGAGACTCGGTAATTAGCTTTGTTGTCACAGTTGGGTTGAGATGGCACAGGGCTAGGCTGAGCTAGGCTTGTGAAACAGATGAGTTTACTGTTTGGATCTCACGAGGGGGGAGCCCAGACGTCTTCAAAGTCAGACAAAGCTGGCTTCTCCTGCTCAAGGGAAATAATGTTTTTCTCTCAACTGGAAGATGGACATGGATGACAGGATGAAATGAAAATGGTTGCAATTGTTCAACGCTGATACCAGCTGAAAGTTATGAAACGAATATTTCTCTACAAAGCTCTCAGTGTTGTTTGTTGAACATCACATTTCATAATCAGTCATTTATTCCATCTGCTATTTTGAAAGAAAAACTTAAGAAAAAAAAATCTGTTGAGAAGAGGCTACAAACTCAAAGAACCCCAAGTAGGTTTGACATGTTGGGAAAAATGCTATACTGCAACATGTTAGCTAAGCATGAAGACCAGAGGGACAGTTAGCCTGGCTCTTTACAAATAAAGATGAACACATCTACCAGGATCATTTAGCCTATAGCTTGGACGAATGAGGTAAAACATTCACGGTGAACGTGTCCCCGTTCGGCATGCATTCAGAGCGAACAACTCACACTTGGACAGTTTCAATTACAGGTGTTTTGAGAGCGATCGCTCAGACCACGAGTCCACATTCTTACAGCAGTGTGAATACAAATGTGTCCTGGGTCACACTGAATGGCCACCTGCCTCATAGTGCCAACTACATCATTCTGACTGAACATTGTCAGCTTAAAATTCAATAAAGCCCGTCGAGGTATATTACAGGTGGAGCAAACATTGTGGCCACTTTAGTTTGCCTGGAAGAAGCCACAAAATAGATACTCTCATGTGCCTACATCTACTGCTTTGTTATGCAAACACAGGGAGTGCTCTTTGGTTATATTTTGCAACAGCCTTAGCGGTGTTGGTTGGTGAATTTGCTACCTTTGGACAAAGCTAGCTGTTCCCATTCCAGGCGTTGTGTTAAACCAGGCTGACTAGCTGCAGCATGGATCTCTCTTAAAATTGTTTCCTCTGTCCCGGGCTACTCCTCGTCTCCTTGAAAAGTTTCATACAACGCATTAAGCGAAGTTTCATTTTTGGTGTTTAGCAAACATTGTCAGGTTGCTATGACTTATGGGTGTAAAGGCTGTCAAATTGATACTCCAAGCGATAACAACGTGCTCTGGCTTTAAATAAGGTGTAAATTTGCAATTAGAGTCCAAATTAGGATGGCTACACGCCAGATTTTAAGCTAGATTTGACCCTTACAATGATCAGGGACATGACCCGATCCATGGCTTCTCACAACAGAGAATTTGTCTGAATTAATTCTCAATGTGTTGTGTCAATATGATTATTTTACTGCTCAGCAATGACTCGGAGCCTCCCTGATCTCAAACGGTTTTAGGTTGGGCTGCTTCTGATGGAATATCCGCAGTGTCCAATGACAGCGGGCAGAACAGCAAGTGGAAGCGGATGTTACGTTGTCTGTGGAATCACCACCGTGAAATTGTTACTCCTCACAGAGTGTCTATGGTGTGCATTCGGGGGATTAATTGGAATGGATGTTTAGTCCAATATAACTGTAGGAGGGGAAGTGTACATGAACCTTATTATGATTTATTTAGGGGGTATATTTAAATGTGTTTGTGAAGTTCTTTGTTGAGCAGAATTTGGAGTCAGATCTAGTGCTAGGAAAAATCCCTGTGCTCTTTCAAGTCTCCGTTCCTGCCGTGAAGTTCTCTCTCCAGCCGTGGCAGTGCTGACGGCCGACCCACGAGCCCGAGATCCCCTGATCTTCAGCCTGTCTCGCTGCCGGTAAGTGACACAACAACACACTCAGGCACTGACTGCAGACTTACCAGTTCAAGGCCTGTAACAAGCATTCAGCCGGCTTCAAGTGTAGCTCAGATAGTGAGAAAGGTTGGGTAGAGTGGGTTTAAGGGAAGACATGCATATTTATCAGAGGTTGTTCACCGCTGCTCTCTTGTTTGTCTAGTACAGGACTACTACGTGTGCGAGTGCACATTTACTTTCTATCCTTCCTATGCAAGTGACATTCACAATTTAAACGATCGCCTTATTCAGAGGTAGAGAAATATGATTTTAGTGGTACTTTGGATAATGAGGAACTCTTTTCGTTAAAAGAGTCAAATCACTACCAAATTTATGCACAATGTTGGCAAAGTCTTCTTTACCGGTGCACGTAAGCTTATCCCCCACAACTCACTTGTATTGTGATTGCGTACATCCTTGTAAAAGGACAAATTTCCATGTTTTCCTCTCTGTAGTGTCGGGGGGGGGGTCTAACAGGGGCTTGTTTGATTGCAGCCTCACAGCTGGCTCCTGATGTAGGCCAGCCAGACTCCGAGTGAAAGAAGAGAGACAGAGAGAAGGAAGAGAAATTTGAGGACTGGAAAATAGAGATGACCCTGATTCATGGTGGTATGCATGGGCCATAAAGGAGGGGGATTCGTGAAAATCAAGGCGAGGAGAAGAGGATGGATGAGGAGAAATGGAGGAGAAATGGAGGCATGGCAGTACGCAGTGATCGAACACGCTCAATGTATCAACTCAACACATGCTTTGCAAAATGACAAATATATTGGATGTAGCCAAATAAATGCATTTTTTTGTCCACACAAAAGGCTGCTAACTACTGCAGCTAACAGACTCACGCTGTCGGGCAATTGGGCAACGGCATGGAACAACTTAATTCAGAGGCAGATGCCTGGATGTCCCTGAACAATGGGAAGATAGAAACATAGGAGACACTGCAGAAACTATTCAATTGCTGTGCATAGGTGTTGGCAGAAGGACAGAAAAACACTGTCATAGAGAGGCACGGAAAGCCCATCCCATTCTGTCTTGTCTCAGAGAGAGGAGGCTGAGAGAGGAGCTGGAAAAAGGCAGAGCAACTAGAGAAAGAAAGAGAGTAAGCAAGAGTGGATACAAGACAAAGGGGACAGATGAGACAGACAGGTAGAGTGAAGGGTTTTCAGGTGACGTGTTAGTGGGTGGAGGAGCATCTGTGGCTACACTCCCAGTCCAGCTGTTGCACGTGGTTGAAAAACAGCTTATCTGCACGTCTACAAGCAGCTTGACCTAGAAGGCTTCTTGGAGACAATAAGTAAAATTGCATGTTTTACCATTTTGTCAATATATTTGTGCACTCGTGACAATGAATTTTGTGATTAAGGGACACATGGATACCAGAAAAGAACAACAAATGTGTCAAAGGGCTGCAAAGCTACTGTCGTTAGCAGTTAAACGCAATATCACACAATAGTAGCAATAGCGCCCACATTACTCTTTATATCGGGGATGGACATTTTCAGTCATTTTAAAATTCGAGTTTGACTTGCAGGCAAAAAAAGCAACAAAAAAAAAAGAGCTCCCGGGCATACGAACGAACCTGGGTAAAGAACATTACCAAATCTTTTACATTTATGTAAAAAAGTACATAAACGCCTTCTCCAGTCACTCTTTTCTAATCTTCTCTCTTCTAATCTTCTCCTCTATGCTGCAGTATCATCACGACATTGTGTGGTTACAGGACTAAAACAAACACGATGAGGTTGCCTCCGTTGGCGTCTCTTTTCCCTACTTCTAATACGGTTGTATTTCTGAACCAATCACAAATGCCCAATATAATGCAATAAAAGCAAATAGTTTAAGTTGTTCTTATTTCTGGTGGGACTACAATGCTAGCAGTGTAGCCACACTGCAGCGTACCGAGCAGACTCCCGTTCCAGCTAACTTACGCACTGGACAAATAACAAAGTGGTGTCAATTTTCCCATTTCAATCCTGGCTGGAAACAAATGTAAACCGCCACTGAATTACAGTTTCTTTGTCCTTAATTACCATTTTAATTAAAGCAGCAGGTGTGCCACGGTGTCACAACAGGAAAGGGGAACTTAACAAAAGTAGATTGCATATTAATCGACGGCGCTGATCATCATGAATGAAGCATGAGGCCCGGTTAACCCAACTTGTCTCATCACCTACAGGGCTCCCTTCATTTTAAGTTACAAAACACAAATTCAATTTGTGTGAATATTTAAAAGGAAGATTAAAACCGCTCTGACGCAGCCCTTGTGACGGTGCTCGAACAGGGCCTTCAAGGACACCTTCAGGTCCAGAGCTGCTAATGTGAACGGTTAATTTTCTTCTGTTTTATTGTTTTTTTCTTGATGGGTCTCTTTGATCACCTCTTTCCTTGCCGTTAATCCGCTGCTGTGTTTCCCTCTCCTCTTCTCCTGCGACTGTTGTGTCACCTCCAGTTGCCATAAGCTGCTGTTGAGCTGCCTTAACACCCATCCATGGATCACAGTTTGTTTAATTACCGCTGCGTGGACCAGAGGAGTATCAGAAATCATGACCTGATGCAAATTCAATACATTGACTCAAACAGACAGGAATTTATGCAACAACGACCTTCAAATGTTTTCTTTCCCACCTGAAAGCAACAGAAATCCTATAAAAACGGGGTTTTCTGTGAAGAAAACCTGCTTGTGCGTGCTTCACACACTGTTTGTTTGCAGCTGCATGATATTAGGGATGGGTAAAGAAGCTATAAATAATTCAGTTTAGAGCCATATACTGTATGTAATACAATGTTTAATCCCAGTGGAGCCACGGAAAGTTATTTTTCATGCATCTATTTGCTTATCTAAGTTTCACTAGAAAGCCGTATGTCCTGCAGTAATGCAAAGCAGAGAGAAATGACAGAATCACATGCATTGCCAGTTGAGATACAGTATGTCTGAGCTTCTTGCATCAGCAAATAGAGAGCAAAGAGTTAAGATCACAAGGATAACAAATACCTCCGAGCTGTTGTGTTTCACAGTAGTCTGTATTTCTTTTTAATGTAAAGGGCCAGAGGCCTGCCCGAAAGAAAAATGGCAACATGGTCGCCTGGCACAAATCGTGAGTTTATGTTTTCTAATATTGTTGCACTATTTCTGCGCTTGTCTCAACTTGTCACGATAAGGCGCACATTAGTTACTTACAGCTTGTATATAATGTCTACCGAGGTAATGCGAGCATCTTTTCATTCTCTGGAGGAGATCAATTAAATCCCTGATTTAATGTGTGGCTTCCCGCCGCTTTCTTTATTTACTCATCAGTGATGTTTACTAGTGGCTAAGAAATTGAAGTGGCAACATCAGGGAGTGACTTTTATTACCTGTGGGTCCTTTGTATTCCTGGCTGTCCACTGCAAAAAGCTTTTTATCGATTGTCTCCGAGCAGGGGCGGGGGGGGGGCGGGGGGTTAAGACGCACACACGGGCGATGAAAAGACTCTGTGGCAATCTCTCTGGAACGCATCAACTTCTCTGAGCAAGGTGCTAATGCAGGAAGTGTCTTAAATGATCGTTTTCTTCCTGTGTTGTTGATGTTTTTTTTCGTCCTTGCTCTTTTTGTATGTGTGTGCGGTGTGTTTTTGCACACATTCACCACACTCTGCACACACAGTCCACCAGGATAAACTGTGTGTGCATTTTTTCGTTTTTACTGCGTTGCAGGAACGTAACTGACTGAATACCTTTCACTCTCACTGTACTAATGAATGTGTTTGCTCTCACAGTGACGGGGGACAGCAATTCATTTCTGGATGGATGCTTTTTTGGACACGATGTTCCGAGGACCACCAATGTCACATATTGTGTGCAGTTTGGCCAAGGTACAATTCTTAAAAGTGATTAATTAATGTGGAGCGAGACCAAAAGAATTTCTTGCCCAGTCATTTTCACTGCAGACTCTCTTTTGTGCCTCCCTCTGCTCAGAAACACTCTTTGGAAATGATTTGTCAACAGATTTCCCGGTTTCAGAGACAGAAAATGTAAAGCGTCTCTCACAGCCAATTGTAATGCCATCCTTTACAGGCATGTAAACATATTCCCCATAGTCTTTCGGCGGTAGTTAATTAATTCAGAGGCTATATCACATTCCTGCATAATACAGCGAGGAGGCAGGATGCTGACAGCTGCTCCTCTTTGCCAGCAGCTTTATTATCAGTCGATAATGAATTTAGATGTCTCATGTAATGCCGAAAACAACGGCCTCGCTCACACAATGCAAAGAATTTCCATCCAGCTATACCCACGCCACTGTTTCCACGGTTGTGTGACTCGGTGTTTTCGTATATACGCCTGCGCCGCGTGCCACAGAGAATCTCAGGAAATGCCTGACCCAGAAATCAGCACCAGGAATATGAGGCGCTACACTGTCGAGCTCTCCGCCCCACCATTCATTTCCATCAACAGCTGTAATAATGCTTGTACTCTCAGCTGAAATTGCTTTCTGCCTTTTCGGGTCAGCCCAGCTGGACCACGGGATGGGGGAGAGGGTTTGTTTCCGTGCAAGTGTTTCATGCCTTTCTTTTCTTTCTTTTTTTTTTTTCTTCCTTGTATGCGATAGTTAGCAGCCAGGGCCTGTGGTCAGCCACCATGCAAAAATCATATTAATTTAGTGGATTATATGTGCGGAGAGCCCATGCAGTACGACACCATGCCAGCGTGGCTTCCCGGGCGACCTGCAATTCTGCACTGCTGGTCCTCTTTTGCTCTTTTTTCCTCCAGTACTCACCTTTGGCTGCGCACAAAGCACTGAATTTATTAGTGATGTGATGACTAATTCACTCTGTCATATTGATTTCACCGTGTGCGTTTGAGCATGACACAGCAAAAATATTTATCCGTCTCTCTCTCTCTCTCCTGAGCAGCTAACAGTTGCTTAGCCGGAGCACAAATGAACCCTGATGATCATCCAGGATTTCTATGACAGCAGCAAAGTTTAGAATATCAAACATTTAGTATTTAAAATAAAACATTATGGCTAATCTGTATGCAGGCCTTCGCGCCGCGCGATTGCTTTGGAAGGTAACTGCCAGCTTTCACTTGACGGCGCTGATTGACCTGCTTTGACATTCCCAACAATGTTGCACAGGCTTGTCAGCCGGCTCAGTGTTCCGCTTGAGAAATCACAACCAATCATGCCCAGTTATGCAAAGAGCTCTTAGAAAATGTGAAGAAGTGAATACGTAAGGGAGGTGGCAGTATTTAAAAAATCAAAAAAACCTTAAAATATGCTTCCTTCGAGGCTCCACTCGATGCACTGATTTGCAAACAGGGCTCGCTGACGGGAGCAGTGCACTCGCAGCTCATGCTCACACCCTCGCAGCGCCGTTTTTCTGAGCAGAGCTGATGGAGAGCACTAAAATGGGCGATTAAGCAGGAGCTGATTGTTCTTACCCTTCTGAAATATGTTTGGAGAAACTACCTCCTGCACCAGCATTGGCATCGGCATGTGTCTCATCATTAGGCCAAGACCGCCTTTACGCTGCACTCTCCTCACCTAGAGCCAATGTGCTGCTTTTTTTTGTACATGTTAGACTGGATGGGCTCTAAATGGAACCAAATCTTAATAAATTGCATTTATTTTGAAATAATTGTATTACACATATAATTACAGGGATAAAAGGCATGTTGATCTTTCCATCCCACCTTAGCAGAAGCGCACATGTACTTTTTAAAGATTTGATCAAGAACACATCTCGGACAACATCTCAAGTAAGAAAACTTTTTGGACTCGTGGATAAAACAAATTTGGTGGTAAGATGGAGATTAAGATTTGGATGCTGTAGGCAGGTAGGTACATGTTTCCTGTGGCTCCAGATGTTGCTGTTCCTCACCTCCTCACCAACTGTTCTCACTGTGTTTCCAGCCCAACTCGTCTCCTGATCGGTCACTCGATGTTTTTATTATCAGATGGGAAACTTTTTATTTAGTTGTTAATTTTGTGTACAAAACTGCTGGTGAGTTATTTGACAGAGGGTTAGAGCCTGACATTTGACATTTTTTGAGAAAATCTAATTGAAGCTGCAGTGTTGGTTACTTTGGATGTAGCTCACGATGTCTAGATTTGGCCAGTCAATAAGAAAACTACAGCACCAAAGAGCCTGCCTTTCTCATTTAACTTAATGCAGTATAATAACAAGCAAAAAGCACAACCGTTTGAGTTATGATTGCTTAGAATGGATGTTTCTGTTTGTGTCCTCCAAAAACAAAGATTTTGGCAGAATAGAGAAGAGATATCGATAATGACATCTAGGTGCTGTTACATGTTGGAGTCCTGGATTTATTTCTATGGGCCTGACGAAGCTTCTATCAGCAGTGGAAAACGGCTTTCGCTGCAGAGGCTACACTTTTAGAGCTGTCTTGGGCCACAGGGAGTGGATTGTCTATTTGTTGCATCAGTGGTTTAGCAGTCGCAGAGGCGAGTATGGGGAGTGAATGCGGGGCCCTGAAGGAAGCCGCCATCTCCAAACTTTTTTGGGAACAATTATTGGATTTTCACAAAGTGGCTCTGCGGACAAGCTAGACAGTTGGGGGGATAAACAGACTGCCGGCCAGAAAATGTGTATTTATGAGCAAAATGCCCCAAAGATATCAATTCAAGTCAGTCAAGTTTGGACATTCCTCAATAGGACTTATTCAGAATGCAACATTTTCCAATTAAGACTTTTGGGACATGCAGTAGTAATCCTTTTAAAGGAAAATGTTTATGTATTATGCAGCAGACACAAACCTACTTGGACTTGGATATAACAGATTGTTGATATATGTCCAATATTTGATATTTGGTCAACCAAGAATGTGATTTATGTTCTTAGGTCAGTCAGAGTATGTTTGGTGCAATATCAATTTTTCATTTGCCATGTGAACAGCTTTTTTGTTATGTTGTATTTTTGGAATGAGTACGAACTAGAAAAAACACTTCCCGATGGTTATATGCCTCCACGAGGCATGCAAAGCCAACAGTGAAAGTACAGTTGTGGGTCAAGAGGAAGGGCTGGGCTGGTTTTTCTGTGGTAGTTTGATTGGTAGAAATCTTACTGTTTTAAGTTTAGGTGCATTAATTGCAACAAATTTTGGATTACAGAGGTAGATAAGTGTAGGGGGATCAGATTGGAAAAGATGACTGTACGTTTTATTAGGTGAACATGAAAAATAGCCAAATGAATGAAGGGTTTTTTTTTATCAGGACAGGAGTTCTACTTGTTTTCTTATATATTCTAAGGAGATGAAGTAAAGAATACGGAGTTGGATAAGTAATAGGATGCATGTCATCATAATGTTTGACTTAATTTATAACATTAGAGCCTGTCTGGGAGGGTAGAGACCAGGTTGTTGTTTATAATACCCTGGCCAGAAATCATACTGCACTGCGAACGCACAACCCTTAAGTCCAAAAGTAGGTTTTTGCCAAATTTGACAAAAAAAAATAAAACCCTCAATGAATTTTTGAGAGATTGTGCTCACAAGGTTTCAGGTCATACTGACCTTGACCTCTGACCTCCATAAGTCAAGGTCTTATGACCAAAGCCGTCGGTGGCTTTGATCTGAGTTTGTTCATATTCACAACTGTGGCCCACATGGGGCTGCAGTGACCTTGACCTTTGACCTATAACTTCAAAAATCTAATCAGTTCATCCGTGAGTACAAAGTTTGAAGAAAATCACTCAAAGCCTTCTTGAGATATCGCGTTCAGAAGAATGGTCATGAGTACATACCCCCGAAAACATAACGCCGCTGGTGCAGAGGCTAAAAACACGGAATATTTATGTGCATGTAAAAGTCAAGTGTGATGCAGTGGCACAACACTCACCCCTCTGCCCCTTGTTTCCTGCCAGGGAGTGCTGGAGCTTACCTGCTGTCATCTTCCGACTTTAAACTGGTCCACTATACGCTGCACAATAACAAGCTCAAACATTACAATAATTCAACCATACCAGACACAGATTCTCAGGAAGAAGAGGAAGAGCGACATGTACAAGGTCACCTACTAATTGATGCATCAGAATAGTAAGTTTCATTTCTACAACATTAAGCCCCACCCCCACAAGTTGTCAAGAAGACATGGACTCAGGATTTGTTTTTGTTTTAGATTGCCGAACGAAAGCAGAAATAACAACAAAATGCTGGAATGCACGCATGAATTAAATAAAAGCAAGCTTTGATTACATGAAAATCTTTTTATCTTCACAGGCAGTTAAAAAAAAAAAACAAACTCTATCTGATGTTAGCTCAGCATGTTTCTCGAGCAGTTAAAAAGAAGAACACAAAGCCCAGATAATGATTAAAATTCAATGGGAATCCAGAAAACTGATGAGCTGCTAATGTCTGAGAAACTCCGTCCACAAGCACTCACAAACTCACCTCTCTGGCCAGCAGCCAGTTCTCATCCAGGCCGTAGCCACAGAAAATCTAATACAGATGACTTCATCATTTTTTTCCTCGTGACCTTTCTGGCATCCTCTCCTCCTCCACCTCCTCCACTCACACACACACAAACACACACACAATCCTCCTATACAACCTCCCCACAGTCACGGCAGCTCTTTAAATGCACACCCTGCTGGTGTCTATCCCGCTGTATTTCTCCCCTTCCGCCACACCTCCTCTCGTCCTAACCGCCGCCCTCCCTCCTCCTCCCAAGGGCACTATTCATAGTGAGGTTGAACACAGCCTCAAGGTTAAGTGCCAGCGTGCATGTGCACTACCGAAAATTCTGCTGAGATGTGAACGGGGTCGCCGCTGTCGCTGCTATCATTTGGCAGCCGCTCTGATCGCATCTCATCCCAAAAACCAATGGGTCCTTGGCTGCCACTGCCGCTGCAGGCGAGCGTGCGTAAAGGCAATCAATAGGTTTCAATATGGCCCTGCTGGCATCTGTGAATGAAACTCGATTTCATTTTGCAAGATTGTGCATTTATTAGATGAACAGATATTGATGGCGGTATTGGCAAACTGCTCCTATCCAATGCACAAAGACGGGCCATGTTTGGTTTAATGGCAAATGCTGCAATTGAACAGTATTGGTCAGTGTTTTTAAACGGACATTTCTGGGGCCCTCCAGGCGAATAAAGGGCTGTCATCTTGTTGTTTGATTATTCTCTGATTACTGTTTTCTTGCTTAGGCTTCCTCCCATCATCTGGCATACTTGTCTCTGTCCTTTCCGACCTAATATCAGCTGTCTGAGCCTGATCCCCCTTTAGTGATTTTTAAAACTCCATGTGTTTATGTAGCCCCAGAGGTACTTTTGTTGTGGAAAACATAAATAAGGAAACATAAGATAGATTCAGCTAATTTTGGTTTCTGAATCCAGTTGTAACACTTAAACATTACAAGCTACAGCTGTAGGAGACAGAAGTCTGTAAATAGCAAGTGACAGTGACGATAACTTAATAATGATAAGTACTGGGTCAAAAGCAGTGCTTAAACGTAGCTTAAAGTAATGGTTGTCCAAGTGAAAAAGTCCTGCTCCAGCCTTCAATTATACCCTTAAAAACAGAATTCTGTTTTTGTCGAAAACCTTTTTTTTTTTTTAATGAAAAAAAGAAATCTTAAGATGTTTTGGATCTAATTCTACACTTTTGCCTCTTTATGGTTAACTATAAGGTATGACTGTGCTACTTAAGTCTCGCCCCATCTACGCTCACCGCTCCGCCTCTCACCTGCAGCTGGAGGGAGACTGTTCTGTCATCTTCTGACTTTTGAACTAGTCTACTTTACACTGCACAGTGGCAAGTTCTAGCATCCATCAGGGATTTAGCCATATATTTTTGAACCAGACACAGATTCCCAGGAAGAATAGGAAGAGCTGCTAGTATAAGGTACCTACACGTTGATGTGTTAGAATGGTACGTTTTGCTTCTTCCCCACCCCTGTTGTCAGGAATGGTCCCTTATAGTTTTTCTATGTAGACTAAATAAACTGTCAGAATTACTTCTTTTAGGAGACTGTCATTGGTGGACTGCAGAATAAAAACAGAGATCAGTTATGTTTTACATTGTCACATAATCGATATACCAACAAGGGTCAAAAACATGATTTTCCTCAGGGGCGGTCTTTCACTCAGGCTTTTAAGTGCTAAGGTTTGAGGTCTTCTGTCGCACCAACTGTGGCAGAGAAAACGGGCTTCAGGCAGGAACAGTTTATGGACAAACGGTTTTGAATACAAAATACTCTATGTTCCGAGAGTCAAAGTTCAAATGGATTTTAGTAAACAAAAAGCCCTGGCTTTCAGTCTAAAGAAGATAATTCATCCCAACTAAAAAAATCTTCACTCTGGTAGGCAATACAGGTAGCAAAAAGGGTAAACAGAAAACACCATTTGGTCACGAGGCGATTGTTCAACAAAGTGTTCAACAAACCTCACCTCCTTATCAAAACTGCAGGAGGAAAATAGAACAGCAGGGGGCGGTGGACCCACGGAAACACACCCCAAAGCCAAAAAAGCATGACAATAGAGTGGTGACAAAACTAAAAGTAGAGATAAAAGTAATAAATGCTTCAAATATACAAGTCACTGTAGTAAGAAACAGAAAATGAAACGCTAATAGTTTGTGGTCACTAGTTAAAATATAGCTGAAATGTTCAGTTCTTGCAAACGCTACAAAATTAACTCAACAGTTACAGCTTGACTGTATAAACGAATATAATGTCACGATCAAAATTAATTCATCATCACAATATTTAGACAATATTGTGAGTGGTACTTTGTCTGAGCAATGTGTGGGTGTACATCAGAGGCAAAGGTTCAGAACCACTCGTGCACTTGTCAATTGTTTTCCTTCTTTTTGAAATGCTGAACCCAATCAGGGTCAATGCAATTAGAGAGGCTCAGGTGTTTTTCTCTTGCTGCTATTTGATTAGGACCACTTCAGTGGCTGAGTAATCAAAACATGTATACACTAAACTTAAAGCAGGTGAGCAATCAGAAGCAGCTTCGTAAAAGCCTCTCTCTGTCCACTCCATCCCTCCTGCCCGCTTTCTTCAGGCACACAACATATTGACATTGACCCCCCACACCCTCTTAAAAAAAAACACACACCGATGCACAATCGTTTGCATTTTCCTAGTGCACCCTAGAACTGTCCTTGTCCTTCTCGCCCTTCTTCCTCCTCTCAATCTCTCTCTCTTTCATACACAAGCACAGTTTAGCCCTGGGGTTGAGGTTGGGTGATTTCAAGGTTTTTTGGGAGTAGATCATCTATGTTTACTGCACCGTGCCAGGTGTAAGGCTTTACCAACAGGTCTTGAGGCTGATGTCCGCTACAGGGACGTAGTTCTGGAGAGATTAAGTGGGATTATTAGTGGAAGTTGTATGAGCATTATGGGAGCCTCTGACAAAGTGGAGCCCTGTGTTACTACATTCACTGAATGTTTATTATTTATGGAGCAAAACATTCAGGGAAATGCACACAAATGTACACCTTACACAAAGTTTTGGCTTCATTTGTGATTAGACACATGCTTTTGGTCATTCTTCAGTGTTTGTACTCAAAATAACATCCCGGAAAATGGACCCACTGCCCGCTTTATTAATATTTTATCTTTACCGCTGGTTACTTTCCCTTGCTGCCAGAGGGGATGGAGCTCAGCTGCTGTGGAACCTCTCCAACACAATAAGGCATCCAACTAAACCTAAGGCTACTCAGCATGTCATGTGGTTATATGGTAAAAACATTAGTTTTTTGGAAAATCAGAACACTACAGCGGCTACAACAGTTACACTTGGACTAAATATATGAACAGGCCTATAAATGGCAGCTAAGAGTTGATGTTTGCTTGCTGTGTGTGGCTATTGATGAGAGGAAGCTTTGGGCTGGAGCTGTAACCATCGAAGTCTGACCTTAGTCTGTCAGTTTCAAGGGTTCCTCAGACTCCTGGTGGTCTAGTATTCATCTGCTAAATAGGGTCACAGTGTGCGTCCAAAGCGGCAGTCAGCAGCAGAGCCTTGTTACTGTAACTACGGCACAGTAGAAGCTCTCCCAAAGAGTAACTGAGGCAATCGCTTGTTGCTTAACACTGCATTTACAGTCCAGAATAGTCATGAAATATGAAATATGCCACATGGACGCCCATGAGATCAGCACTGAATCAAAACCCCTCAGTTCCAAGAGTGCCAGTACAGTCATGAAAAAAAGGGTCTCTTTTGAGGGTGTATACTGTGTAGATAACCTGGCCTCCCAGTCTTGCCACAGCACTTGCCCAGTTCAAGCGCTGCCAGTAGAGTTAACATAATGAGCAATAGATGTGCGAATCCTGGAGGAAGTGACATTTTTCAGATCAGAAGCGTTGCTGTTCCAGGTCTTCTCTAGCAGCTCATGGGTCGTTCCTTCAGCCTGGTTCCTTGACAGCAAGCTGGGATGGTAGGTTCGATTCCCTAACATGTTGGCACATTGTGAGCTGCTAACTTTGAGAAATGATTGATTGCGCTGAAACATCTCATATGTGATGAGTCCATGAATCTCCAAATATGTGAGCAAACTTCCATTAAGTCTGCGACAAGAGCTTGCTCTGAGAAGTTGGTTCTCAGCCCCAAAAACTTGCATATTGCTCTCATCACACTTGTCCTGGTGTATCCAGCAATAACAGTCTGATACATCTAACATGATACTTTCAGGTCAGAGTGGTCCCTGCTGGTCACCTTCACTCTCAGCTGACATTTCTTCAGAATCAGGTACACCCCCGGTTTCAGCTTTCCATTTTAGTCTCATTTGTCATTGGCCCACTTCTTCGCTCGTAAGGCACAGCTTCCGGATCCCTCATTTACCACTACTATTTAGGTTTTGACAGGTTTTTGATATCTTGCTCACGGACGAAACCACATATCCATTGTACCACAAAAAGCCCGAATGCTTTTATTAGTTATTGGCATTTCTCTGAAGTAAATGTTTCCCTGGGTGTAATTGCCAAGGTGGCATTGTCAGATTCTCTTGATTATACAGTTTAATGCTCTGTTCCCATTTGGAACCCAGTATCATCCTTTTTCATTAGAATTGCGATATTAAAGCAGAATTCCATCTGGGAAGAGCCTTCTGTGTGCAGACGGACTGAAAGGCATAGCCGTGTTATTTTACCTCGGCAGAAATGTTGTCTGCTCCTTTTTTGATGTGTAAATTTCTAAGCTCGGCATCCTCGAGAGCTCAACTCTTATCCAGCAGCCATCTGTCTTCAGCTGAGATATGCGCGGATCAATTTTATCGAGGTTCATATTCGGCACCGAGGGCAAACCTTGAGACCAACATGCCTGCCGACGCGATGCTCTAACGAAGGCTCCACAGTCAGCTGAGGACACAAAGACAGATTTATTGCTTGCATACGTGAGAGGAAGAGGAGGAGAAAGCGAAGGTAGAAATGAGTTACAGACGTGAACTCTCCTCCCGTCCCTGCTCATTTTCATCTCTAAATTACCTCGCCAGTCCTGCACGCAATAACTATAAATCACAGCATGAGAAGAAATGATTTTGCTGTTTCCAAAGGGCACATACGCAATGGTGCATAACAAGATATGGGAAGAACCAAAAGACTAATTAGAAAGCATCAATAACGAGTTGTGGGGTCTGGGGTTCATGGCCACCCGTGCAGAGGTTAATAGATAAAGCGAATCTCGTCCCACCGGCAGTCTCTGAATGTGTCTGAATGAGCTCTCCCTCTTTAAACAAAACAGGAACAGATGATCTGAATTACGTTTAAAAGCTCCATCATCCGACAGAGCGGACTGGCTCTCTTCCTCTGCAGTTGTCCCCAAAAGCGCTTCAGTCACCAAGAAGCTTCTGATGTTTTATCTTTTCTTCTTTTTTTTTTTTTTTTTTTTTCCCCTTTCCAAGGCATCAGAACCGATTCGTCTTGTCAAGAGCTGTTGTCATAGCGACTCATTGAGTGACTGAGGGGAGCGTTCGCGCTCACTGGACATGGTTACGTCTCATGACTGAGTGAATGAGGCAGTGTGACAGCAGAGACTTACGATACGGTTCATTATATTCCTCGGCCGATATATCCTGGCACCTGAAATAGCGCATCAGCTGAGTTTGTATTGTGGAGCAAATGTTTTTTTCTGACTGAAGCACATCCTACTGGGTTCAGCTCATCAACCAGGTTTTCATGATGGGATTGTTCTTGTTGATTATGCATTAGCCTGGGACATGCAATTCAATTTGATGCACACTTGACTGAACCTTTCATCAATTGATTTGTTTGACTCGGTACATTCATAGAAATGGAATATTGGATGATAATAGATAAGTGTGCTACTCAGATGCCGCATATTGTAACAACAAAGTTAAGCAAAGTCAGAAATGCACCTATTTCCACTTAACTGCAAAATTATATTTGTGTGAGTTCCAGAGTTTTGGAGACATGATCTGTAAAGGTGTCTACCAAAGTTATTTCTTTAACCCAAACCATGGCCTTATTCTAAAGCCTAACCAAGCCGTTTTATTGGGTAAAACTTAACTTGCACCCTGAAAATAAGTTAAAAAAATATATAGTCAAGACATGTAAATGGTGTCACACCAGACACAAAACCTTAAAGAGCCACTCATCCATCGAAATTCACTGTCGGTTATTCTATCTGACCTTCTAAAGAATTTACAGCGAAGACTGAGCTTGAAACTGACACGGAGCTGACTGAAGTCTGCACTGGTATGCCCTATAGAAAATATGCCCTCAAACGCCACTGCCAAAATATCAATTGCTTAATTCTTCCTCAAGATAAAAGCCACACACCTTGTTGTGAGTAGTTAAAAGCATTTTCCTACTCATTTTAAAATATTCAGCAGACTTCAGTTTGTAGAACCAACAATATTTCTAGAAAAAGTAAACCTGAAATATATTTCCCCTTCAGTAACTGTGCTGCGCCGTACTTAAATGTTACGAAGCAATTAGCCATAGAAAAATAATGAATAAGCACAGTCATTAGACCATCATAATATGATTTATACCTGCAGTTAGTGCACGACATGCTGAAGTGACACTGAAACCACGGCTTGTTGGTGTAATACAGCTGGTTTAAAGTGTCCGGTGAAGTTCCTCTCTATCACTGAGTAATAATTGTGATAATGACTATTGGCCCTATTTTCCACGGCAGATGTGAGCTGCTGCCTTTCAGCACATTATATTCCCCCCTCGTGGCTGCTTTCAGAGCTTCAGAGATGGTCAGCCATAAAGTATTCTTTTGGTTCGATTGTAAATTAAGGCAGAATGCACATCACTGGGGTTATTATTTGCAAAAATCCCTGTTTTTCTAATTTGTTGCTGTTTTTGTTTGTCTGGTTTATGCAAGCACCTGAATTGCATTATTTCAGCTCTTTTTTTTTTTTTTTTCCAAAGGCAAAGAGGATGTTTAAAAAATACTTTCACTTTGCATCTTTGAGACTGGCACAGTGCTGACCATGCTGCATATTGTTTGCTGACTGCCTTGACGTGCTGTTGTGTTTATTAGCTTCCAATTATTACATTCCAGAGACCCCCAAAACTGATGAACTCAGTGTCATGAACAAATTAGAGTTATTTTTAGAAGCAAATGGCGAAAATTGATACGCTGCTTCTTGTCAAGGTTATGGTCTGCTTTCAACCGTTTCATCGTTGTAGCTTGTGAGGAGGATTTCTGCATGAGAGAACTCGAGAGAACTCGCCTCATTACCAGGTAATTGCCACATTTTACCTCTTAATTAAATCAACCTGTTTCACCTTTTCAGATAAACATGTAACATTTAAAAAGTCTAAAGATAACCACACTGAGCGATGTGAGATTTTCCTCCGCAGTTATGACTGAACGCTTTCCATGCTGCTTACGTCTTTCTTTCTTATTCAGATACGACACGATAAGACACTACAAATTTGAGGTTTTGGTGAGATTTATTTTGTGTTTTGATTAGACTGTGTATCGTTTTGCGCGTAACAGATTGTAAAAGTAATGCTACCCAACTCTGATGACTGAAAAGTAGTGTTGGTCATTGTACATTAAGTGCTAAGTGAGTAAAATGGCACGTGGGTTTGTTCATCTCAGCAGTTTTTAAGTTTGCTAACATTGACAAAAACTAGCACACTGAAGCGTGCATGTCGTTGCATTTGAATGCTACGTTCATACAAAAAATGTGGCCTGTTGTCAAAAGGTAAACACTACAATAAATGGAGCAGATGATCTGTTTGTCATATCAGCATCACGCTGCCTACTGTATCCGTAAAATGTCACAGGGAACATGAAATAATTAGCTTCCCCATAGCTGTTAGCACAGAAAGTGAATCTAGATCAGTTTATTATAGCAGCTGTAACACTGAAATACTTTCTATTACCTTATGTTTCTGTCCGTACTTGTGTCTTTTGTCGTGAATCATTTTGCCTCGTTGTGATTTTTTTCATTCATTATCCTCGAGTGTTGTCATCACACACTCATTCCATTTGTATCAGCGTGCACAGTTTTGATCAGGCCTTTGTGCTTTCTGTCTGCTGCTTGATTGTCTAGTTTCATTTTTTGCCTTTCCGATTGTCTCTGAGTTGATTGGTGAGCCATGTATCTTCTGCTGTTGTCATTGTTACTTGTCTTTTCCTTTTAGAATCAAACAGTGTTGATCTTCTTTTATGTCCCTCTTCGGTTATCTCCTTCTCTGACTGTGAATGTCATCAACATTTATATTTCCGCTCCTGACGCGTATTCATCTTGCGTTTCCTCAGATTGTTCCCAACACCTCAATTTAATGTTTCTTCCTTCCAGGGCCTGGAAAATTTGTCTTTTAAAATGACTTCATGATTTTTCTTATTGCAGGTCTATTACTTCATCATTCTGTTGTCGAGTTTGGTATAACAAATTACTTAAAGGTGCATGTGTGCATGTTTTACAGAAACTGAATTTAGTAGTGGGACATATTATTCATAACCATGCTTTCAACTGCATTTTATATTTGTATTAATGTAACCAGTGTTGGCTGGCATTGTTATTGTGATTTTTAGAAGAAACGTGGACCTGAATCTCTTCATAGTTGATCCTGTTACGTCAACATCATGATGTGACGCACGGAGCAGTAAGCTAACTGTGAAATTAGCGGCCATCATCTGGGAGGGCGAGAGGAGAATTGCCGTGTGCAGTCACTTTAGATACCAGTAAATCCTACACTCGACCTTTAACCTCTCCTTTTGAAGCGGTCCAGCCTCTGGTCCTGTTGAATCAATCCTGTGATACCGTCAGGTTGGTTTGAAATTTCAACCGTTTTGATCTTTCCATCTCTCTTTTTTTTCCCTCCTGCTGTTCTTTACAGCGGAGTGTATGTAGAAGAAGGACAGAATAATGAGGGGGAATTCAACTGTGAAATGTGAACTCCGTCGTCCTTTTTGATGGCATTAGGCTAGCAAAACCCGGGAAGCCCTTCGGGCAGTGACAAAGTTATCTATCCAGAAAGTTAAAAGCAATTTAGATCAAATAACTGCCTGTGATGCAAGAAAACAGAGATACGCTTTAAATCCATCAGTACAAAATTGGAAATTTGCTGAAATAAAACTTCGTATCATTTTAGCAGAACTGTTTTAGACGATTATAGAACTTATATAAACTTTAATAATGCCAGATGTCAAGTAACCACATCTTTAAAATGCTCTTAATGCCATGTGGACAAGTTGAAACACTCAGTTTTTATCTGGAGATGGAGACTGTCTAAGGTTAAAGCAACAGACGTTTTTGAAGAGAGCTGGTTCTAAAACCAAAAAAAGGAGACCACTTCAGCCTGGACATGCTGCATGTTTCTTTGTTCATGGCCTATAACTGATGAACTGGGCAGAAGAATTAGGACCATACGAAATCTTAACACGCAACATTAGCAGCACCTTGTTGTCTTTGTTAGGTAGAAACATCACGGTTATTTTTGCTGTTTTCACATGTTGTGTTTCCATCGGGCACAAGCGAATGCTTTGCCTCCACAGGGTGTGAACCGAATGCCGTGGAGCTCGTAGTGCCTGATGTGAGGTATCTGGTCCATCTGCTGGCACAGTGTTGCATCTCAAGCTGAACGTCTACATGTACGTGTAAAGCAAGACAACAAGGGGTAATTAAGAAGACCTCAAACGAGGCAAATGGTGGTACGGTGCTGCATTCACACATTGAATAATCGAACCCAGGACCTTTTTGCTGCACCACACCATTTTTTCATTTTTTTTAGTTGCTATTTTCCCTTATAAAATAAATCATGTATGAAAAGGCTTTGACATTATGAAACTAAAGTTGCCTCATACAGCCCAGGTGTCTGAATCTGACAGTTTGGGGGAGACATATACAATAATATTGCTACAAAATGAAAAAACAAATAATCGTGATTGTTCAGATTGACTGTGCAACCGGAGCTCTTAATTGCGGTTCTAAAGATCTTAAACGTGGGGCAATTTCCCCCCGGAGTCAGGTCGCTTAATCTTTACACCCATAATATTTTCTATGCCTTTGGAGGACATTCATTTTTGAAAAATAGCGCTGCAGGACAGATGTGGCCTATTGCAACAAAGATGGGAGCATGAAAGTGTCCATAGCTTGATGTTTAATGTTGCTTCTGTAGTTCCCAATCTGTATCCTGTGATAAAAGTTGCTCAATTCAAAGTTGTAGACGTTCATCAGCCTCCATGCAGCATCCCACAAATCCACCTAACTTTCAAACGTCAGGGGTATGTCTCTCTGGAGATGTTTTCATTCTGTGGGAAAGGTTTGTATTGATTGTTGGCACATGATGAAAACAGTGATATTCAGTCAGCCATATTTGAAATACGTAGCACGACGGCAAGACAAGAAAAGCAATTTCTTTTAAAATCCGGATACCTAGTTTTGTAGGCGTTGAGACGTCACTCTAATCCAGATTGTCAGTTTTCGACATTTTTGTGCCTAAAATTTATGTAACTGAGAAATTACAGTATTCCATGTTTAATATAATGAAATGTAAGCATTAAATACCAAAATATTGACTTTAATGCCAATTCTAAGTTTATTATCATGGTACTTGATAATGAAAGGAAAGAATATTTGATATTAAAGCAATGCTTAATCTATATTTGCTGCACAGTCTGATTTTTTAAAAGCACAGGATGTCTGTAACCTTGTCACCCTGAGACTGCTGTACAAATCTTAATGCCATTTTCGCTGGATCAAGTGCACAAGTGAGAAAAGACAACGATTTGGGGTCATTTTCACCGGAAAACGTGAATAGAATACTATGTTTTTCACACATATCAGGACAAAACTGCTAATATGGGGTTTATTTGGGTTCACTATTAATATTATTATGTTATTTTATGCCTTGAATGTTTTAATAAAAAAAAAAAAAAAAAAAACACTACTCAAAAAAAAAACAAAACACAAACACATGTTTTTTGCCAGGTACTTTGTTCATTATGGACAATGCTATTTTTACTAAGTTTACAATGTGTGCCATTGCAGAACTGACGTGAAACTAGTGGCCCCATGCTATTTTACTTAGCCGTTTTAGAAAGTGCCAAATCGTGCAACCCCAGAAGACGGTAGCTTTTACATTTTCTACTGTGTCTGTGTAATGACACATCAACACACTATGCTGCTGTTAGCCTGTGTAATTTAGCATTATTATTATTTTTTTTAATCATCTTAACACTTGGCTAGCCAGATAGCTTAGACATTTAGGGAGGTGCCGTCAGATTTTGTACTCTTTCAAAGTTCTTTGAGTCAATATTATTGTCAGTAACACCTTCCGAAAGATGAAGCGATGCGATTCTGATAAGCTGTGTTAAGTGCCGCATTGCCAAAAACTTGAGGTATGCTTTTAGCCGTGCATTCAAGGGCTGAAAGGATCGTTGGGAAAAATGCTTAGCACTTTCTTGCTGGGAATTAAATGAGACAAGAAACTGCACTGATGCCTGTATCGCAAAAATGAACCCACACCGGTAGCGTAGACTGTTCACTTAGCTTACGACGTGCCATGAAAACAGAGGTGGACGCCAGCTCAAGAGTAACACCATCACATCACAGGCACCAAGTTTTGCATTTTGGACACTTTTGCTTTTGGCAACAAACAAACGTGTTGCCAGAATAAACAATCAATTTTATTTTTTGTAAACAATTCCCGGTGGGAGTACAAGTGAAGGAGATTGGCAAGTATAAATGGCAAAGGAAAAAAATACAAGGCGATTCTTTTCCAATCTCTTGTTGGTAACCATGTTTTATCAAGGAGGAGATTTCACAGCAGCGCATGTGTCTGGGGATTTTAATTGCCTCTGTGGGTCTAATAAGGAAATGTTTTTGTGAACAATAACAGGAACTTCCTGCACACAGCAACACTGAGGCAGCCAGACATATCAACTGGGCCTGCCAAAGATGGAAAGTGACAGACAGGCGGAGAAATTGGTTTTGCCCTGGGCATGCACAACAGTGACCTCTCTGCCTCTGTGAAACCTTTCTTTTGACATTTGTACACAGTTTATCTTGCAACACTTTCCTGAGCTGGTGCTTGTATTGTCCACTGGATGGGCATCCACGAGGGTAATTCATCATGGGTTTTTTTTCCACAGGAAGGGCACACTAAAAGGAACTTTATTGCATTTTTTCCATTGGATGGGTACCCAACACAGTACTTTATCACGTTTTTCCCACAGGAAAGCCATCTGAAAGGGTGCCACGTTTCAATTTGTCCTCTGGAAGCTCACACTAGAGGGCACTGTATCACATTTTATCCACTTGCTACCTCCAGTGTATGTTTTAAAAGCATTTTCAGATTTGACTGTGCAGTTTTAAACCTGTTGAAAAAAGTCTTATGTCTTGAATCGGTCTTGATCACTTCGAATTGTGAGATGAAGATGCAGTGATCAAACCCAAGGCTCAGAGCAAAAAATGCTATTTTTCCTGGGAGATTACTAAACATGCAGTGTCACCCTTTTCTTAAATTAATCGACCCTCTACAACATAAAAAAAGGAGTCCTGTAACTGCCCTATTTTTGGCGTATCATTATATTTTTGTGTGAAGAAATGCTTTAGCTGCAGAACATGTAAAATCTCTGTGGTCACTCATGGTTTTATATTAGACAGTGGTGTTCTTATGAGTCAAATGTGCATTATAGTACCAATTTACCAACAAGTGATCAATTCAACACACCTGCTGATAAAAATCTGTATGAACAGAGACACACAGTATCTACACACAAAAATACGATTACAGGTTTGTAGGTTTGTTGTTTCTACAAAACCAGCGTATTAACATTGAATTTTCTGATAAATGACGTATGGGTGCTTCATAACATGCCTTCATTGCACGTCCTGACATTGACCCCAAAGAAAAGAGTCGCAGACGCTGACATCACCTGCACAAACCGGCCAAGTTTGCTGTCGTCACCGGAGAGGTCAACAAGGAGGTATGGTAAACAGAGGTGACTGCGTTGATGGAAAGGAAAACGGCCGCTTATAAATAACATCAACACATTCACGGGCTGCTGTATAAAATAATGATGGGACAAATTTGAACCCTGAGCGCCCAATAAAAGGAGTGACAGATATACGGCATGCTGCTAACTGACGACAATTGGCTGGTTCTTACTTGTTTACATTTAGTACAGGAGGACGCAAAAAAAAAAAAAAGGATGTCTGTTGAAGTGGTGTGGAGAGTGACAGCACATTCATCATGCAACTGCACCCGCTTGTTGTTATTGGAATAGTGAGCCTCAGAGTGGCACAGCAGGCACGGTCTGATGGTTTGGAGGTGAAAAGGTGCTTTTCTTACACTGTAGCATTTCTCCTGGGTCACCGCTCAACAGCCTTGCTGTTCCTTGCTGTTCCTCGGCTCAACAGCAACAGCATTTTTCATTTAATGAAATCTGCTGAGTATTGATAGTCAACTTCAGCTGTCTCCACACACCTTTCCTTTCCATTTTAGTCACATATGCCTTGAAATCCTTCCCATGCGAATGAAACTACAACTGTACTTATTGCTTAATGTCCACTGCTTGACACGTGAAAAACAAGATTAGGAATTTGGATATTTCCAAACTGGGAGTGACAAGACAAAAGGTGGCGAGCAGCTGGTTAAACTGGTCCTTACTGATGCACATACATGCACAGCCAGTGATACACATTCCTTTGTTTCAAATGAGCACAAAAGGCCAAAAAGGCACATATTACTATATAATTTGGAAAGGATTAAATCAAGGAAGTAGTTTATATTATTTTGGAGATATGTCTCCAAAGGAATTCATTCTTTTCCTTTTGTCAAAATAAAATCTGAGAAAAACTATATTTGTTTGAAGCGGAGATACACACAGTATGAAATTTGTAATATGACACATAAATAAGAAGCGCTGCCGTCTTGTGTTGCTAACATCATTTGGAGCCAAAGTCTGCACAGGAGTAATTGGGTGCTGCAGCTACACTGAATTTCATCAAGTAAATTATTAATATAATATTAATAATTTATTTATACAGTACAATGCCTTATATAGAAGAAATGCAGATTAAAGTGCTTTACAATAAAAATATTACAAGCATAAAAAGTGCTTCAAACAAAAAGACGCCAAAAAGACATATAATGAGTGATGGAAACAGTAAAGTGGATAAAGATGGTAAAAACAAGGACAGGTGTCAATATGTCAATATGATGAAGAATAAAATCTTAGGGATGATAAAGAACAGGGCAAAATAACGCTAGAAATGGACAGAAAATAGGACAACTGACCAAATTGGTTTTAAACAAGGCTATTAAGACCATACGCAGTTTGAGTTTTCAGTTTTATCCGATCAAAACCTGGAGGCAGGACTGAGTATCCGTCCTGCAGCTCACCGCCGGCGGGCAATCGAGATGTTTCCATCTCGTGCGGATCCATCACAGGTAGGCCCAGGTACGTGGAAAAAGGCTTCTTGGTTTTCCTGCAAACATTGGGTCTTTGTCAGAACACTAATAGTCCACTGCTCTGATGTCTGCTCGCCATGTTAAAACACAGCCAGGAGGCAATCTGCTTAGCTAAGCATAACGTGGAAAGCAGGACGAAACGGCTGACCGGGTCAGCCACCCGGAGACACAAAAAGTCCCGTTTGCTGTCTTTATGTTAAGCTAATCGCCTGCAGCCTCTAACGTCATATTTAACATATAGACACAGTGGAGTGCTATCGATTTTCCTCATCCCACTTTTTGCCAGACAAGCTATTCCCTTAAACCTGAAGCTATCGCTTCGAGCAGAAACAGACAGAAGACATTGGAAACCGTCCCGCTGCTAAGAGACTGTCATACATAAGAATGCCATTGTCATCTTTCATAATGTGTCCTTTCATCTCTTTGTGTTCTACTACAGCATGTCTGTGCATGGAGATTGTGGCTGAAACCACTGTGTGTGTGATGAGCGGTGCTGTTAGGGCAGTTAGCCTTGCACCGAGTGACCTTGTTTTAATTCAGCACATACATCGTGGCGCTCACACGGGCCCAGAGGCGAGGCGCGTGCACAAAAACACACAGTCACACGCACGCACCATGCTGGGAGGCATGCGTGCGGACACGCAACACGGATGTGCGAACGCGCGCAAGCGTGCTCACCCCGAAGGCCGGGGACATGTTTTGTCATTGGTGCTCATCAACGAGTATAAAACCATGAGGGATGAGGGAAGTGTCTGCGTGCTGATTATGCACACCAGATTTTTTATTCCATTTCATGGTTACGTCCTTGTGCTGCATATAGAGCACCACTGTGCACCCCGTATATCACCCCCGTGTGTGGGGTCTTTACATCATCTCGGCTGGTGGGAATCGATATATTGCTGTGATCATTTCTCAGAATCAGCACCCACATGATAACATGAACAGATCCGCACCCCCTTCACCTCACGCTACCTTGCCTGCAATAGGACGAAGAACAAAAACGCCGCAGTGAAAGTAGGCTAATTAAATAAGATGAGCCGTGCGAGGCAACACTGGGGGTAACGAGAGATACCAGGAGTTGATGGGAAATCCTGAAGAGCTTCCTTTTACAGAACCGGCCAATCCACGTGGTGAGCTCCTACGGTGATGAGCGGAGGCGACCAATCAGTTCGCTCACGCTGAGCCTTGGCAACAACCTCCGTTGTGTGATGTGTGAGCGTGTGTGTGGATGAGTGGGGGGTTGTCTTTACATCTGTGTGTGTGTGTGTTGTGTCTGTCTCCTCTGTATTCAGGTCCTGTGTGGGATCTGCTGTGTCACACACACAAACCGTCAGGTCCGTTCTGATCCACTGTGTACATTGAAGACTGAGGCTGAGCCGCTTTCATCCCGTGACTGACAGATTAATTGATGATCTCGTGAATTCATGAGTAGCACACACACACGAGCACGGACACAGGTGTGTGTCGTGCAAACAGGATCGGGCGGGAAAAATTCGTCGTGGTTGAGTCAGGCAGAAATGGATTTGTGGAACAGCTGATGTACAGATAGAGGTCCCCTCTGGCAAAAGTGAAACCAATATAAATGGAGTATAAGGCTGACAGCAGCGTCTGATTCTCTGAGTTGGATTAGTCAGACGGATTATTTGATCCGACAAGGACAGACACTTCTCTCCCTGTGGGATGATTCAACCCCGGCTTTGGTTTGCTCACAGCGAAAACCTGCTTTGTTCACTCGGTAACTGTGGCCATGTAGATAGGCGAGATGGCCTATGAGACAAGTGCTGCAGGCCGTATATAATCACATTTTTATAAAATTCATACTCCAGTCTGTTTAAGACTCGTGTGAACGGCTGTGGAGGGATCGAACAGCTTCGGCTGCAGCTGAGGCACCTAATGTGGTTCATATCATGTCAACCACACCGATCATGTGGTTGAACCCTTATATACCTGAAATTAGACTTCAACCCTAGTCGATTTCCGATCATCTGGTCTCTACACCTGACATTTGTTGCACATCTATTCGTCCTAGAAGAGTTTTTTTGGGGGGGGTAGTTGAACCGTGTCCAGATTGTAAATACCACTGAGGTGTTGTGATTTATGATTCTGGGCTGAATAAATAACTTTACTTTGAAAATCAAAAAAGGGAAGGAAGGAACCAGATGTGGAGTCCCCAAAGTGAAACACACATACGACAACAATGAAGAGCACTGAGGGGTTTGTGTTTTTGTGCTTTTGATACTTGGTATGTGGCTGTTTGCTGCAGCGAACAAGCGACAAGCGAAACAAATTTCCTTTGATAGGAGGCTGAAGGGAGCAGCTGAAACAAACAGGAAAGTGTGGGAAACACTCTCGTTGTAGTAGTGTATGCTGTGTACTGTGCGTAATGACATAGTTTGGCATCTGGGGCTTGTATGGGCTCTGAGATAATCCTCGCAGCTCATTGTTCCTACGTTTTGTGCATCAGCTCTCATCAAACCTCGATAGAGGCGGCACTAAAAAGGATACCAGGTACCAAACTTTCCTTAGTGGCAAACTGAAAAAGTAGTCAAGGTGAATTGAGTTGGTACCACGTGATGGAAAAGGGGCTAAAAGCAACAATTTATTTATTCGATCCATATCCTGGACACTGAGACATTCAAGATGCCTGAAAACCTAAAAATCTAGGAACAATTATCCTGTATGTATTCTCAAGAAATATTGTTTTTGTTTAGAACCAAAGCTAGGAGATAGTTTTGTAAGCTTTGCATTAAAACTGAACACAGAAAGAAACAGTTGGCCCGGCACGCTGTAAAATTTAAAAAGTTCATATTCAAGCCAAAGTTTAAGACAAAGATTATGGTTTTATGAGGTGTTATGTCCTGGACTAGCTTCATTTTGCTTTGTATAAAATCTTTTTTTAGCCCACTGACAAAGCAAATGAAAGTAATCCTTTCGTTCTCTCTAGACCTTTAACACAGCAGTTATTTTGGCAAGAAAGATGTTTCCGACACTAACTGAGTTCTGTTACACTCAGGTCGAATAGAGTAAAGGTGCTGCTCTTGTACGCGTTGGTTCAGGTGCAGAAAGCAGCAGACATGGATACATTTTATTAACTGCGTCCGTGTTTACCTGCGATTAAATGTCAATATGGCTGCTGTGTAAAAGGTCTGTTGTGATGTTGTGGGTTACAATGATAAAAATGTAGGCATAGTCCAGTGCCTGGCGTTTTCTGAGCTCCACAGTGTCTCAGCAGCTGATAGTGGCAGCTAACAGGGAAGGGAACCCTGTTATCTCTTCCTGTCAACGAGGTGCAACTGCACTCAGGCTTGTGATTCAGGGTTTCAGAAGAGGAGATAAAGTCTCGGCCTCCCACATGTGCAGACTGAGCTTCAGATGCCAAATGTAAGAGGCCGTTCACTCTATGAATACACAACTAGACCTGCGTGTGTGTGTGTGTGTGCGCGTGTATACGCGTGCGCGTGCGACGCTGCTGCACACAGAGGACAGCCGTCTTCCCCTTTACCGTGGCCTCTCGCCTCCTCTCTGTGGCATCATCCGGCAAACAGTTGTCAGCCCTGATGGGGGTCTGCACTCATCACTGGCCCACATCGCCGAGAGAGGGAGCGAGAGGAGGACAAGGAGGGGGAGGAGCGGGAAGTGTGACTAGTGTTTGTCTGTGCATGTGCACATGCACGTATTTGAGTTTGTGTGTGAGTTTTACAGTAGCTATGAGTCACACAGTGTGGGGGCTGTAATGCATCTGCGCCCAGCACGACAAATGTGCGCCGCTTGACTCTATTTCAAGTCCACAACGACATTCCATATGGTGTCAGGCTTGCACACTATGACATCGAGCATATTCTCTTTTTATTCTGTCTTCTCAGCTCTCCGATCGGGTGTTTTATTGATACTGTTTTGTTGCCCCTTCCCTGCAGCCTATTTTTTTTTTTTTGCGAGTAAATGAGCAGAACCCTGCATTATAAATGGGAAAATGAAAATAGCGTGATTGTATGTGATTCAATTCATGGCTTAACCTCAAAGTCTCAGTACCATGAGTCGTGCTCAGTTGCCAGTGCAGAGTTGATTGCTGTCGGTTCAAGTGTCGGCTCGACGGTGAGCAGCTGCCACCGCCTGGTTAAGTCTAGAATCACACCCGCCTTGACAGAACTTATTATAACATCTGCTCTGTAACAAGGGTCCCAACAGCAATCCAAGCAAAATTAACACAGAGCATAACTGCATTACAGCTCTCCACTGTCATCTATACCACTAAATAATGCAAAAGACTGCTCACACACTACTGGCAGTTGGGTTTTGACTCAGTATATTAAGCATGAATTTTCTTCTTATTTATTCTGACAATAATCCATAAAGGCAGAACGCATCATTTACAAAACTTCTGCTGCTTTCAAGAGGATTTCAAAATTGCACATAAGTGGTGGGATTAATAATGTCATTGAGCAGTAATTATGCCAGTCCCTCAGAAGGGGGGAAACACACTTTGCAATCCTCTCTGAGAAGTTTTGTATCAGCAAGTAGACCAATAATATCGAACCTTAGTGACTAGTGTCCTTAAGCTGCAATGCTAACCTTAAATATTAACCGAAGGAGAAGTGGTGCTCACATGAATGCCGGTGTAGTTGGCCGACACACCAGTTAAATTATATCTTAAAGGGCTATTGCGTATCACTCTGCAGAGTATTGCAGAGTTTGAAGCGTGTGGTGTCAATCACGAACCAGTATGATCTCTGGTCACTGGTCCTTCATGCGTGCTTTGGAGTTATTATTCATGCATTGTCACCTTCCATTTCACCGGTACTTGGTTTTATGGTGTGTACGCATTATCACATGCTAGAAGGGAGGCTGTGCATCATATACCCCACCTGGTGCGTGTCGAGGTGACCACCTATAAGGCACTGTGAAGCTGCCCCCTAGTTATACTGTGCGTCACAGAAACCTTGTGCTGGCATCTGGTAGATAGAGTCGGAGAAGAGTTCACCTATTTGAAGGGGAAAAACACCTACTCTCATTTGAACAACGGCTGATTAAATTAAAATGTACCCAAGAACGATTTCTGGATGATCATCCAAATAAGGAGTTGAATGCAACAACAGAAATAAAGAAAACTTTGGCTGCGGTTTCTCGCATTCAGAAAATATGGTGATTAAATTGAACATTTAGAGGGTGAACATCTAGACACTAAATACCTATTAATCCAAAAGCATGGAGGAAAACGGTACACTCGTGGTTCTGGGTCACATTAGATACGCAAGTCATTAATTATGCATTGCGTATTTGCCTTCAATAGAAAACTGTGAGGTACAAAAACCACAAGTGAGTGAAGACCTCTATTATGCTCATTAAAATGTGCTTTTTTTTCTTTAAAATCATTCAACAATGCATTTGTTTTATTTTTCCTTTATATTTCTTTTATTTTGCTGCGTAACCTTGTGCACTTTGAAATGAAACAAATGCGAGCTAATGGTTGGAAAAACAAAATAAATAGTGTAATTTTTAAAAAAATGCTATGCGACGGCTCATAATAAAACTTTAACTTGAGCTGGGTGTGTGGGTCACTTTCAACAGTAGCTCAGAAGTCACTCCTGAGTGCAGAAATGTCCAAACTGTTTAGTTAAAGTAAGTTTCAGGCACTTGAGGGTTGTTAGTGCTGCTCATTTCCGAAACTACACCAGCAACATAACAGGGAAACGATGGCGCTGAAGTGCTGGTCAGATGTTTTCTTGAATCCACTCTCCATTGCGGTTCCATCATCCACTAAAAGAAAAAACTACACTCATAACTCTAATGCATTTATACATTTTATGCTTTGTTTAACGGTTAGAGGGCCTGATGTTATGGGCCATTCAAGCTCTGTATTGTTGGAGCCAGGGATGTGCCCTCTGAGTGATCGGTGCAGTTTGAACACGCAGTGTTTAATGTAATAACAATGCAATAAAATATATTGCCCATCTTCTGCTCCTCTGAGCCAAAACACAGTAACGGAGTTATGAAAAACGTCTTCTATCTTTTAAGGGATGGAAGTTTTTGAATAGTTTTCCTTTGTCACTGGTTTTGTGTTGTGTGGCGCTTTAAAGTCTGCATTAACACAACATAATCAGTGGGAACATAGACCCAAACAAACCCCTCAAGTTCACGTCCCTGACATGCACTGTGACGGTAACAATTAAAGAACAAAACAACGGAAAACATGACACATGTCATTCAAAATCATTTGTTATTAACAAAGAGAGAAGAATTAAGAATACACAATACAAATAATAACAGAAAACAAAAAAATCCAGAGGCAAAGGATCTAACATCCTCCAGAAAAGAAGCCCAAATACAGTCAAATATATGTTTTTTTGCTTTACAGAATACGGCATTTTCTCTTTCAGAGTCCTATAGGTCGCAAGTTCATAGCTCCGACAGTTTTTCAGATTTCCAATAAGCTGAGGAGCATTTTGCTCATAACTTATTCGCCATCACTGCACACATCCAACTCAAAGTGTCAGTAGATTAGAGATGTCACAAATGAGGAACATGCATGTGGTGCTACTACACTGTAACAATGAACGTGTTGTTTTAATTTAAAAATGCCCAGGGATACCTTAAAATAATGAGTTCACTAAACTAAAAAACACAAATCGAGGCGGATTTTTAATGTTTGAAAGATTCAACAAAGTCCATACTGAGCTTTTAAATATATTGATTCAAGCACAAAAATCTTGCTTGTTTACTATCAAGTTATTAGGGGGTTAGTGAGGGGGAAAAACCATCAGTACGTGCTGTGTCAGTGACTAATAAAGAGCCATTTTTCTACTAATATAGATGCCAATAAGCAGTCCATTGTGAAGCTTATGTTTATGTGAAAATTATGTTAATGTGGGACCTAACATCATTTTGGCTCGTTCACTCAGAGATGATTCTCCTCTGTTTCTAGTTCACTGCCTCACAATCTCTTCTCCTTAATGGCACCCAAGCTCACATCTCACGCTGAAAATAAAAACAGATCATGTTCTCCGACCCTGACAACAAACTGACACCCACCAAACCTGATTTATGTTATGGGTTCTCAAATGAAAGAAGTGAGCCTCTGGAACACGAGTCACTATGCATTAAACATGGACTGAAGTGTTTTTGGTAAGACGCAGGCCTAATGTGCACTCAGTGATTTATGGCTCGATAAGCCGCACTTTAAATAAACAAAAAAAAACAAAAGCTTATGTCTTTATCCTGGGAGCCTGCCAATTCGCATCCTACTTGATATGTAGACCCATTAGCATTTCTCACTTTCCGTTTACACCGTGTGTGCTTAACTTTTGCGCAGGCGTGTAGATAAGTACAGAACAAACAAGTAATTCATGCGCATGGAAATGGCCGCTTGAAGCTGAAAGTGCAATATGCAATGTCAAGACATCTAAGTGGTTAATACACAAGAGTGGTTGTTCCTGTTGTGGCGATGACTTCCTTCTGGGTCCGAGTGTGCTGCATCTCCACCTGCACTTCCAGCTGATCTGATACATGCTGATGTTCTCCCAGAGGAGCGAGAGATGCATCAAGATTTGTCATAAGTGTAGAAAAAAGAAAAAAATAAAGTAAACAAGCCCTTGGAAACTGAAGCACAAATCATTCTGAGGAATTCTCAGTGTATGACAGTAACTGGTGGCAGATCAGTGCCTCTGACAATAACATAAAGAAGAGGAAATGAATGCTTCCCTTGATATATATGTATGCAGAATCATAGCAGGCATCGGAAGCAGCCATTTTATCAGTGACAACAACAAGCCCCTTGGCGACCATCTATTTTTCACTATGATAGCTACTGTATACACCTTGCTCAAGGGAATGATCGGTGCCAACAATAGGAAGAGTTACAGAGAGAGGAAAGAGGAGGAGCAAGGTGACAACAGTAGACATTTGCGAAGATAAAGGCTGATCTGTAGGAGGTTCTGCAGAAGCACACGTGAAATAAATGCAGTGAATTGAGCCATGTCTGGCTGCGGATGTTATTGCCATACATGTTTAATGGTCTGGCTTCGGGCTTTTTAAGCTGCCATCACGTGGTATGATGATCATAAAGCTAAGATTGTGCCCTGTGTTCAAAATAAAAGCAGGAGAATGACCCTCTTGGGTCCATTCTAGTAAACAAAACACAACATAAATGTAGGACTTTTTGTGCTCAGGTTCCCACGTCATATAGCTGGTGCCTTTTAAACTATTTTGCCCCTGCCCCTCAAACATCCTGAGTCCGCCACTGCACAGTGTTGTGTTTTGAGTTCCACATCTGCATGCAACAAAGTCTAGAAGAGGAAATCGCTTCAGAGGCGAGATGGCGCCACACAAATGAAACAAATTATCGATTACACTGAAGATTCCTTATCGTGTCTCTCATTTGATCCTCATTTATCACCCGTAATTGCATGGTGATGATCTGTTTTTGCTAACAGCAGATCAAAGACGAAAAATGGTCCATTAGAATTTCACCCGCCTGAGTGTATCAAGGAGTAGCTCCCATCAAATGTTGATTCACAGACAAGCTGCATACACTGGGAGAAATTTGTGTGATCCAGAATATCAACACCAAAGTTAATAGTTTTTAAAAGCAAGTATTAGATTCTTAAGTAAACACTGGTTAATCAGATATGACTCTTCTACAATCATCTTTATAGATTAAATTGGATTAAATGATTACTTGAGTATGACAGTATGAGTATTGGGGCTCCATTGTGAAAAAAATTCTTTGATAATGAATTCATAAATTTACAGGGATAAACTCAAAATGTTATGAGAATAAAGTCCAGATTCAGATAAGGCTGAACAGCATCCCTCAGGCAGCCTGCCTGGCTTAGACAGGGGAAGGGTAGCTCTGCTAGTGTGCAGGAGCAGAGTTTAGGAGTCCATGATCAGAATTCCTCAACCTCCCAGAAAAGACCCCCGTCTTGAAGAGTGGGTCAGCAGAGGAACTAAGGCAGGGCTGCAGACAGTAATGGGTACTGCATAGGGGTCAGGGGCCAGTTGTCGATTGTTCTGCCCAACATTCTCGGGCAAGTTGGAAGAGAATTGTAATGGAGCCATGTTAGCTCATGGATACGGTCTGCAATTTAGGCGACGCCCCCTGTGTTAGAAGGGGAACTGCAGGCTCTACTGTAAAAAGGAGCCATTTCAAAATTGCCTCCCAGTGCGCAGCAGACTGGGTTTTATTCCACCTATTTCATAGTCCAAAAAAAGGACGATCTCAGGCCCCTCAACAGGTATTTGAAGGGGCTTCAAAATGCTGCATACAAAACTCGGAATGCGGTCAATCAATATGAATGCTTTTGGAGAATGGTTTACTACCCTCGATTTAAAGGACACATACATCCATGTGCAGATTTCTCCGGAAAATGGGCCCCTCCTCCTAAAAATTCTTCCGTATTTGGACAATTGGTTGATCTTTGCTCCTTCTCTGCATCAAGTAGTCAAGGACACGGAGACAGACACATCCAGTCCCTGGGGTTTACAGTGAAGTGGAAGAAAAGCAACCTGTAGCCAAGGCAACAGGTAATTTTCCTTGTTCTCCTCTTTGACTCTGCGACAATGACTGCGCATCTCACTCCTCAGAGGCCTGACAGCTTAGAGAAAGCTTCCAGTCAGTTCACAATGGGGAAGTTGGTGTCGTTTAACAAGTTTCAGAAACTGCAGGGGTTGATGGAGGCAGAGTCAGTGATAGTTCTGCTAAAGGCACGACCCATCCAACATTGTTTCAACTCATTTCATCGTCATCCAAAGACAGACAGGAGGTTGAGGCTGTTTGTGGCACAATCTTTCATCCGGGCAGTCCTCGAGGAACAGGGGCTTTGTTTTCGACACAAGCCCACAGGGAACATAGCTCACAGGAGATCAGTGATTACAACCGATGCCTCTCAGACAACCCCCCCACCCCCGGGTCATCAGAACACATGTTCTCACACTGAGTACTCTTTTTCTTACCCTCAGGGAGTTTTCACCATTCATACAACACAAGCATGTGCTAGTAAGAACAGACAACACCTCAGCAGTATATCACATAAACCACCAGGGTGGGACAAAGTCGCTCCGTTGTCTCCGGGCCGAAAGGGGACTTCAGACATGGGCATGGCCTCTCTGGCCTCTTTAAGGGCAATACACATCCCGAGTGCTATGAACAGGGCAGCAGTTATCCTATCCAGGATGGGGCCTAAGAGATACGGGCTCGGTTCGGGGTAGCCCAGGCCAATCTTTTTGCGTCGGCAGAAACAACCCATTGCCTGGAATGGTTTTCCCTCATGGATCGGGAGGGCAATCTGGGCCTGGATGTCCTGTCACAAGAATGGCCGACAGGGTTGTTATACGCTTTTCTTCCACTCCCTCTGATTCCTCAGGTTCTTCGGCAGATCGGGGAGGGCTGTTACATAGCCCTGTTAGTGGACCCACGCTGGCCAGGGCGGCCGTGGTGCCTGGACCTGATCCAGTTGATTCATGGTCATCCATGGCAGCTGCCATCAGGTGTGGACCTTCGTCACAGGTAGAACATCAGATGTGGCATCCGAATCCAACTGCTCTGCACTTGTGGGCTTGGCCTCTGCAGAGTCAAGCTTGCAAGTTAGACCAGACTGTTTGTCAGATAACAGCTATGTTTACATGGACAGAAAATATCCGGTATAAAGGGCTGAATAAAAAGGCTTCATGTAAACACGTCAATTGGAAGATTCTGATCCCATTTGGCTCATTCGGAAAGAAATTACATTCGGATCGAGAGGGGTGGTTTATGCTGATCCTTATTCTGAACCGCGTCCATGTACGCACCTTTTTCGATGGCGACTTCCTGCTTGGGTTAAACTACCCTCACTGCGCATGTGTGCCCTATGTCAGTATGTGACAGCACCACCAAACTTGGAGGTATGCCCTTGTCCTCCCGCTCTCTCCTCCTGTACCACAGGAGTCTTATGTATTTCTGAGCGTGTAGCTTGATAGCAGAGAACAGTGGAAACTAAAGTAGGGCTTTCAGAACCTGGGCGCATGTCCATTCTTTGAAAGTGCCGAGTTTAAATTGCAGGGAAAAGTGCAAAAGTGCAGTGTTGCCACATCGGCCTTTGCTTACAACACAGGCAGAAGTACAACTTCTTCTCCTGCGGTTATTTTAGGGAAATTAGACAAATATGGCATGGGAAAATGCTGCTAATCTGATTAAAGATTGATGCATGTACACGCACGTCATGATCGGATTATTGGATTTAGCGTCCATATAAACAGCGGATTCAGAATTTCCAATCCCCAAAATTTTTAATCTGATTAAGAAATTTTGCACATGTAAACATACCTATTGAGTAGTGCTAGTTATTCCATGAAGTGGAATAACTGCTGCTAAAGCATGCATCTTGACCCAGTAGCGCTCAGTGCCACTTGTTCTCCACTTTGTGCTGTCCCAAGTGGACCAGGGCAAGGCTATGTCTCTTCCATTTTGGCATTTCATGGAGGGAATGATTATTGCTGCAGCTTCATGGTCTCGGCCATGTACCTTTGCAAAGTTTTACAGAGTTGATTTGACCTGCTCTGCCCCAGTGAGCACCGCTGTTCTAATGTCTTTGGCTCAGCGAAGATTAAACAATGTAGAGTCTTGCCTCACAATGGCCCTTTTGGTATGAGTGGTCCTGTTAGGACCATAGGAACGGTCAGAGGGAGGCGCAAAATGATTGTTGGTTATGAATGTAACTGTGGATCTGTGAGACCAAAGGATGACCGTCAGTCAAAACAATCTGAGGGGTTTAAGATAAGAGAATGAGCCAGAAATCTACCCTGCTTTTATATAGTGTGGTAACTCCGCTTCCAAGTCATGGTCATGACTTTGTTTATATATTCATATAAGGTCCTGAGGATAGTGATGCATCCTTTGGTCTCACAGATCCACAGTTACATTCCTTACCAACATTTTTCTATAGAAAGAACTACACAGACTTGGAGGAAATTGCCTCTTTTTGCAGGCTGTCCAAGGACCTGCCTGTTTTGTTTAATTCCATTTAAATCTTGTAAAGTTACAACTTTTTCCTCGTAAATTTCTGACTTTATTTCTCCTAAGATTACAACTTTTTTTCTCTCATATTTAGGACTTTATCAAAATATAAAAAATAATAATAAAAATTTCAATGTCCATTTAAAGACATTAAATTTCCTCTCGCAAAGGTTGATTTCTCGCAGAAAGAGGAACAGCAGCAGCCCACTCGTGTCCAGTGACAACGGCCTCCGCTGAGAATAAAGACAGAGATGCCATTTTAGTCCCAGAAACGTTCTCTTGCTACCTGTCACTGCAGTGTTTGGGATCCTATGAAGACAGACAACTGAATGTAATCAAACTTGGGCAATGTGTTTCATCTCCAGCAGTACATATCTAAGGGAAAATTTCTCGTGCATTTCTGTAACTTCAGGGGATTTCACCAGCACATGACTATATACTAGATACTAGATACTAGAGGACATGTTGTTCCTCTCACCATGTTTTTAGTGCAACAAACAGGCGCTGCACTCAAAACACGACCATTCCAAGGGAGAAAGCTAAAAGACAGGCCAGGAAAAATGTATGAGATCTATTCAGTGAATGGATGCATTGATTGCAACGCACTTGTGCTCCGAGCTCCAGGCTAACAGGTTAACATTATTGATGGGATTATTTGCAGCTCTCAGACATTTTCATTTACCATCACTGCAGACACTGACTATTTCTACTGCCTTGTAAACACAGATGCTTTTCGAGTGGGACCCTGTGGGAGCAAATATGCTCTTTGCACATATGTTGCATTATTTCACCTAATTAGTTTCACTCAAAAACGTGTGTCAGCAACCCAGGAGGTTCAATCACAGACGCAGGGTTTACAGCTGAGTCACCCTCGCTATAATGTCATTTCACCTTGTCTGCAAGATCCATCACCCTGATTTGTTGCAATAAATCAAATTTGTACTGCCCTTTTGCTGAAAATGCCCTTTGTATATCTGGCGGGAATTAAGGATTTTAGGTTTTCATGTCATTTGCCAGCTTCTCTTCCAGTGAAAAACTCAGCTAAATTGCTCATCTCTTTCAAGTTTTTTCAGTCAGCCTCATTGTGCTGTGCTGGTACAGTACATCCTCTATGTTAAACATGCAAAAAATAGAGATCAATTTCTTACACAAATCCAGTGTGTATTACGCCACCCTTGCTCTCATTTGACCTGTAACTTAATGTGGTTTCCTTTCCCACTGATGACAAAAGCCAAATGTTGGTGGGTCTTTTTCTATTCAGTGTAGGCATATGCTTAAACTGCCATATGCCTTCAAAGGAAAAAATAAATTTGGCAGCTGATCAATTGAAGCTTTGGAAATCAAATAGAGCATGCAACGAGATGCATCATGGTGAGCAGACGTGTGTTCAAAGTGGCATCATTGACATATCACCAGAGGACGCCAATTTCAAAAAGATTTGACTCTTAATGATTATATTAAAAATACCAGTTGTGGGTTAAGACTCTGGAAGATAAACAGGATGCCATCAAGCCCATCAAATGGGTATACCCCTCAATTTGCCAAAGGCGGGGCCTGACTGCTCCCAACACAAACATGATACCAGATGAGTCTGAAATGTGGGCCAGAGACTACAGTTCTGATTCAGACCAACAGCCTGTTTAATGCAGGATTGGAAAACTGAAACCTAAATGGACTGCCTTCACATCACTATGCTTGAGCAATTATTAATTTAATGGTGCTGCACGGATATGCATTTGTCCTTATAAAAAGGTGTAGATGATTCTCCCAGACAAAAACAAGTAGACATTAACATCAAGTCTCCATAAGTGATTCAAAGATTGTTGTTTTTAGTGTTCCTTGGTGTCTTCCTAGGAGGAGCTATCATAGCACTCTGAACTACTCGTTCGATTACTAACACCAAGACTAATTGGAAATGTATTTCATTTATCATGTGCAGTACAGTTTATTGCTGTATGAAATCGATGTTTATTGTTCTCCTGATTCCTCCAATGCCGTAACAGCACATATTTCTTCATATTAACTAACAATTTTCTTCCAAACTTTCAAGTATAATTCATAAATCTGACAACATATTGTGCACTACCCCGTGTCTTGGTGTTCATTTACTCAATGGTCCTGTCGCAAGGAACTTTGAATCATTTGGTAAATCTCCAATTACACATCACGTGGCTGTAATATTAATCAGGATGCTAAATTTGTATCTGGAAGATATATTAGGTTAAAGTTACAGTAGTAGTAGTAGCAGCAGCATGCTTTTATCAATCCTAACTACATTTGGAAACTGTCACAATGAATGAACCATGACGTTCTGTTTGCTGGTCACCCTCCACGCACAGCTGGTGCCCATTTTTATTTTGACCCCCAACACCAGACAGATACAGTCCATCACTGTTACATTACGCAATACTAAAATGCCAAGGTTCTGTAGAAATAACCTCCCACGGACTAACAACGCGGTGCTACTCAATACACATCTAACAGGACAGCCAAAACATGTCTTTTCACATTGCTAAGCCACATACAACTATAATCGCAGGATA
>KV751334.1:24057155-24070694 GCA_001698575.1 Mola mola
ATTGATAGGTTCAGAAAATTGCATAATGTTACTGTAATGCAACCTTTAAAACCAAGAAAAGACAAGAGTTATGCCATTTCATGATATCCAATATATCTCCCATCATTATATATACTCTCATATCATGATAACAATATAAAGTATATATCATTTATATTACCCAGCCGTAGTCTCCATAGAGAGTTTATAGCGTTCTCTTTTACTGTCCTGCTGCCTGATATCTAATTGAATGTGTCACCTTGGCCTAGTGCAGATTATGGATTGAACCATTTCAGTTATTTGTATTATCAGGCTTGAACTATTTCAATTTGCATTTTGCTTCACAGGAATACTCCAGGTTCAATTACATGAGTGGAAAATCTCACACATGCAGTTTTCTGCTGTCACCAAGGTTACTGCCAGTTCAGACCTGACAAATATCAGTGCAGGTCGGCTCGCAGCATTCAAAGCTGTCTGTCAGTTTTCATTTTGTCGTGTTTAACTTGAAGGATTTGCAGAGCTGCTTCTTTGAACGCTCCCGTACACCTCCTGTCTGATTTTTAATCACCCTGTCTCTTTAAATTTTAACGAAAAAGGCTCATTTTCATTTGAAGAGGCAAAGAGAATAGACCCAGAAGCCCTCTCAACACGTGGGTTGACTGAAAAACTTAGCTAAGTGCTCCCACCAAAAGGAGATTTTTATGTATATCCTGTCAAGAAAAATAAGATCAGGCCAATGAATATTCCAGACAAAAAAACTCACATAACCAAGCATGGAAATTCACATTGAAATAGTGAAATGCATCTGCTTAATCACGTTAGCAGACAGTAACCAGTGGCAGCAGGAAGGAACCCTAGAAACCGTGACCAAACCTTCTTTATCAGATTCAGCATTGCATGTGTGGGTGGCACGAGAGCTTTTGAAACACTTTAGAAGGGATGGCAGCAAGATGCATTTGCAGCAAATTGTGATATAGCAGATAAAAAAAATCACAGTATTTCATTTATCCATAGACTAACAACGATACAATAGCAACGATATATGCAAAATCATATAGATTTGAATTCCTTGTTTTTTTTCACTCTCCATATAGCCCACCCAGCCTCTGCACTCATTTTTAGAAGTGTGGTGTTCAGGGAACAGTGCATGGATAATACTGCAGCATCAAGCTTGAATAATTCAGTAAGTGTGAAACTGGGTGTGTTCAGTGGCAGCTCGTACAGACACACGGTGTGAGGTCAAATGGGAGGCATGCAGCTATAGTCGTGGCAGATTCTGTGTTCGGTTGTTTTTAAAGATGCGTTCCCTGATATTTTTATCTGTTTTTTAATGGGAATCTCATAGTGCCCGTAGAAACTGTGGCTAACTGTTAACTGTTGGGTCATGTAAAAGGTTTTTGCTGAATATATAAAAAAAAAAAAATCTGGGTGAATTTGATGGTCAGCAACGGTCTGTGCCACTAGGGGGAGCCATTCTGTTTGGAATGTAAAGGACACAGTGCTCCCGCTGCACTACAGCAAGAGAGATTCCAAGAGGTGTGTTTTTGATACATAATTGATTAATGCAGTGTTGTGTCTTACTTTGAACGTTTGATGGCCTGGAGTGTGCAGTGCAAATATGAAATAGCCAAAGCAGCTGGATGTGTGTAAAAGCAGCACTTTAATATGTAATGAAAAGCAAAACAGATGTTATTTTTGAAACAACTGCTTAGGCAAGCTTAGGCACTGTGTGAGAGGGAAAGATAGGGGGGGAAAAAAAAATCATCTGCCGGCAAACCAGTTTGGGAGTGAGGAAAAAGAGAGCGGTCCAGTCTAACCTCGCTCGGCATGCCGGGCACGTTGCAACTGTGGGCACAAGCTCTGACCAACCTAATGCCACAGGAATACAGATCGTCACCAAAATAAGAGCAAGAATGCAGTGTGAGAGAGAGAGAGAGGGAGAGCAAGAGCTGACAGCAGATATTAAAAAATGTCTGAATATTAATATCATGTGTTATGCCTCTAATATTTAAATAATTCATAAATGACAAGGCCTGGAGCGATGTGGCGGGGCAGCTGCGGGGGGAGCAATGTTGGGAAATGATCTTGGAAAGTTTCACAGATGTGACCTTTCAAGTACCTCAAAAAGTTCTCTTTCTTTACTAATCAATGATTAGATGATGATTAGACTCAGTATCTTGATGAATATTTATTTAATTCATTTCCCTACGGAGATTAATGAAGTCATCTGTATCAACCTTGAGGTGAAGCTACTTCCTGACAACAACGCTGCCTTTCAACCCGTATCATCTGTATTTATATGAATTGAAGCTTTTTTGTGCAAAGGACCATTATGTGTGCAGGTCTATTCAAATAATGACACTGGTATTTGATGCCCTTGGACTCTCAAAATCATGCGCTACATATTAAAGGAGCATTTTTAAGATTTTGATTCTCATACTCAGATGTTTACATGTTGATGCTTTGGGTTGTGTTTTACTACGGTGCCCTGAAACCTGAATAACTGCTGGATATGTACATATCCAGCAGTTATATGTACATATCCAGCAGTTATTTAGTACATGTTATGTTCAAGTTTGAAGGAATAGTTCCTGGAAGGATGAGAATCCAGGAGCCGGTTCGGAAGGATCCACAAGGTGCTCGCATGGGCTAAAGGTTCCAAAACTCAAGAATTTGTCATTCCAAGCTAAGAAATTTTGGACCTTTGGATTTTTATTTATCTATTTTTATTTATTTATTTATTTTGCAGTTAATTGTCATGCTAAAACAGGCAAGCTAACCCTCTGTAGCTCCAGTCTGTTGTGATTATGGTGATTGATTGCACACTTGCAGCCACACCTTATTTAAGATGGACTCTCTTTCTTTTAAAGCCGTTTGCCTGATGAAGGTCTCGGGCATAAATGTTGCAAAAAGTGTCGTGCAAGTTAGCGAGAGGCTCCTTGCAAAATGATATAATGACACATTTCTTATTCTTCGATTTTCTCTCGCTGTGGTTGAGTTTTCACAACCTCGACCTGCAGTGGTCATGACGTATTAATGTCACTACAGCTGCTTTAACTGTACCATTGCGTTCAACTCTAAATAAAGTTGACTTGATATGGCCTGAGACTGTAGTCATTAGGCAGCACCTCCATCCGGACACTTTATTCCAATATTATTTATCAAATGTTCAGCCCTGCTCAAGAATAAAAATAACTGCGAGTGAATGAAGGCTGTGTGCTCAAATGAGAGCATCCAGCTACTAATTACAGTCTGTGAGTCACTGGCTAAATCCCATATTCTTCCCCCTTCACTTGCTTGTTTTGGGAGGGATTTAAGTCTTTATCAGACAGCTACAAAAGCTCGACTTCGCTCTTGTCATTGTAATTACCTTCTCCATCCCCGTACACATTTGTCTTACTGGGCTCATACTTTGCAACTTCTATCTCCATGAACCTTTTTAACTGAGGATTCCAGAGAAAGAGGGAGGGAGAGCTTCATTTGTTCTGATGATGTGATGAGCGTTTATCACCGTGGCGATTTGTTAACAAACTAAACTGAAGTCTACATGTGAAAAAAAGACAACATTTCGGTTAACCTAAACAAGAAAATACAATTTTCATTCATCTTTCTTTATGGTTTTGATCAAATTGTCCACATTACTCTAAGTCATAGCCTTCCCAACCCTTTTATTGTTATTTATTGTAATACCCATTTGTAACATCTCATTGTGTAACATCGAACATCTGCCTGCCGCCAAATTCTGCTTTATTATTATGTATGTATGTATTTAATCAATTATTCAAACAACATTCAACTTTTTTTCCCCATCTCTATTTTTGGTCCTTTGTATGTACAGCGTTTATTGATTGGAAAAATAAAACTGTAAAACGCACAATCCTGCAACTAAATTGAATTGAAAACAACATTTTTAATAGAATGGTGCCAGTTCTCTCCAAATGTGCTCTGGCATTTCATTTCAACCCTAAACCTGAGAGCAGAAAGTCACATAGTCTCATAGCCTGTCTTTCAAAAGTATGAGACGGTCTTCCAATTTATCCAATCTAACGTCAGGATGCGGTTCAGTCTTTTAAAATGCCACCGCTTGCTCTGGCTCCGATAATGAATCACTTCATGTTTACTCTTAAATGTTAATTTAAGGTGAGCTCTGCCCTTGTGTCTTTGCTCAACGGTGTGGTCATTAATTTGCTGCAGAATCTGAATGAGAATCTGCAATGACAGCATTTTGCTCCCCAGGTATGTGTTTATCTGAGTCCTTGGGAGAAAAAAAATCCATTAAGTACCACATGCACATGGACACTGGCTTGAGCACACACACAAGCACACACATACAGTATATATACACACAAAAAGGTAATGTCATCTCTCCATCTGATTTTGTAGATTAAAAACACATTTTGTAGCCGGTCGATGGCTGATGGTTCTGCATTGAGGCTTAAATGATAGCACTCTCACACACTCTCTGCTCTGTTCTCATTACCTGCTTGTAGCCACCATTTTACAGCTTTAGGGTCACAGGAAATACTTTATAGATACCCGCAAAACATTCCCAGGCATCCAGTCCTATTATCACCTGTTGCACTTTGCCGTTTTTAAATCGCATGCTCATTGGGCCGAACCGAGAAGTGGATGTGCGGTCCATTTTGCAGGTTTTCACGCACCAATGGACCGAGAGCCCTGGGCATTGAATTAATAGAGCAGAGAGCTTCTAGATAGCTTTTTCAATTCCATTTCCTCAGAAAAGCCCCTTTCCTATAAGGGAATTTACTCTTTATTCTCTCTCTTCCTCCACTGAAGGAGAAGAGAGGCCTGACAGGGTGGCAGAAAGTCCTCAAAATGAGTTCAGATATTCAATATGGAAAGGTTGATGCAGTTAGTGCAGCCACCAGGAGCAGCGAGATGAATGGAGCTTGCTGCTGAACAGTCTTCAAACTGCTGAACATCCCTCAGCTACCCAAAAGGTTGAAATCTGAGTTATTATTATAAGTGTACATAGTAAGTAAGTTCTTGATGTTGGCCTTGGTTCAGACAAAAAAGCACATGCGCAATACCATTTACAAAATAAGACTCCCCCTTCATGAAAATCCTGTAGGTTATCGGGGAGTCTGTGTGTGTCTGAGAGGAAACCCAGTGAAAGAAGACACTAAGCCCAAAGTCCATTAAAACAGGCAGACGATCAGTTTTGGGAATCCCTAGCAGCGTGTTCATGTTACATGAAGGCAGTTTGTAATACTTCTTCCTCTGTTCACGTCTAGTCTATATAAACACACAGTAACTGACTAGTTTACTCATATTTTGTAAAAAAAAATAAAATGAATATTTAAAGCAACTAGTAATTAATGTTGTCAAACAGATTTAGTTGAGGAAAAACTGCATTATTTTCTTCTAGAAGTATAGATTTAGCACATAATGGAAATATTCAACTACCAAACAAGTACTTAAGTAGAGACATTCACTCAGTCTGGAAGAAATTTGCCATAATTTGAAGCTTTCTCAGCACTTCAGTTGTGTAATTGTCATTTGTTATGATGTGCGCTATAAATAAAATATTAGAATTTCACACCCTGCGTCAGTCTACCATTTAAGACGTCATGATCACGTCCTGTGTGAATCCCTCTGACTGGAGACAAGGGTTTGTGGTGTGATTTAGCATCCATTCAGGGCTATGAGGGCTGCCTCTGTTCACCATACCACAGTGTTAACGCACCTGCACTTGTCCATACAGAGGACGTCTAGTGAGTTCTGCAAGCCCATAACCATCCATTTTAAAGAAGGGACACTGAACGCATTGTTCAGTGATGGAGACCTACAACCCAGTCCATACAGTGTATTGAGATATTTAGAAAATGGAAAGAAAACAACAACAATAAAACAGAGAGCACATTGGATCATTCATGATATTTAAAGTGGCCAAGACAGAATTATATGAGTTTAAGCTATTTTTACATTTCTACTGTATCAGACATGTTTATACGTAGCAATTTGTATTTGCATTTTTGCTGTAATTTAGCAAAAAAAACTGGTTTATAAAATTTAATTTGTCTTATGGTCCTGCTCCAGCCGTTGATTAAACGCAAAAAAAAAAAAGCTGTTTAATAAGATTGCATATTTTCTTTGGGGTTGTTTTCGGTGGGGGTGGGGTTAGACTGTTATGGCTGGACTGTAGAATGAAAGCAGAAATCCTCGGCCATGCTGTTGACTGCTTATTTCGACCATGATGTGTGTCGAAGTACATACATAAACCCCTTATGGACGTGTTCAAAGACGTTGTGTGAAAGATGACCATATTTAAATGTATTGATGAGAATGCTTTGTATCTGTGATTAAAGCCACAGTTAATGCCATGCCAATGTCATCGGGGCTGGCTGGAATTGGACTCGCGTCTTTTCTCAGAACATCATGTGTTATGAGCTGGGGACTTGGAGTTCAAAAGTCATTGGCATTAAAATAGCAAAGGAACAAAATGTTAACACTACTGAGTTGTTTGTCAGGAAAGTAGGATCAAGAGTTCTTGGAGACACACACCAGGGACTAAAAGTCCTCTGCTTCTTCTGTTTTTTGCTGTTCTTTTTAAAATCCACCTCTTAAAAAGCCCTGCACTGTTTTCGTCCAAATTATGTGTGAAATCACAGAAACCCAGGATGTGTATGTAAATCAGTGAGTCCTACTTGCTTCTTGTGATTCAGATTCACATACTGACGTTCACCAGGAAAGAAAATCTATATTTGTTAAAGTCATGTCTGTGTGAGTAACAATGAGCACACACTGGACGAGGACTCAGAGCTTCCAGTTAATTAAAATTATTATAGAGAATTATTCATCAACGGGATTTTACATCAGTCAATTCTGTGCGTTATGGTTGTTTTGTTTTTCCTGTGTGGCATCACTCATTGACTTATCACATATGGTCCACCTTCGCAGAAAGATAAAAATCAACGTTAACTATTAGTTAAGGCTGTCTGAGTCCAGGAAACACAGCTCCAAGTTTCTCAGGGCCGTGTGTCTGGCCAGGAAGTTAGTTGGGAAACTCTATGCTGTCATCTGGTGTCCAGCAGAAGTTTCTGTTCTCTATTCAGACTTCTCCTTTACGAAAGGCACCATTAAGAACTTAGATAAACATAAATAAAGGAGCCCGGTGACCTTTCTGAGCCACGGCACTTACAGCATGGAACAGGTGATTAAAAAGAGCAGAGTGTGTGTGTGCCACAAAAGGTTGCAGGGACGCAGCCAAGCAGACATGCTTGGAGTTGCCTGGCAACCCTCTAACCACAAAGAGGGGGAAGTGCGGTGCTTGTTATGACACCTTACTGCAGGGATAAGTCTGTGCAGAAAGAGTGGAAAAATACGTTCCCACAACTCAATATTTTATCTGGTAAAACCAAATTCAAAATACGAGTGTATTGGAGATTGTTGGATTGTGGTTACCATGTATTTCAAACACTATTAACTCTTTTTAACCAACCTGCCACTAGGCTCAACAACATATCATACATGCATATATCATCTTTTTAACTCCACACATGGTTTTATAGATGCACAATAATCAGTTTGTCCCTGGGGTTTCTTTCCTGGAGGTCAGCACCGACTGTTCACTGCAGGGTGGCGCGCAGTTAAGCCATGGGAACCTCCGGTGAACCTGCAGTGAGACCCAGTGGGGGGATTTTCTCTCTCTCTATCCTGCCTGGGGAGCCTCGGATAAAAACAACCCTTGGGTAACCAGCCCAGATCTTCCAACAGTGTGGAGGATCACAGAGAGAGAGAGGGGGGAATAAAGCAGGATAGAACGAGGCAGTGATGGGAACCTGCAGGAGAAAGGGAAACCGCAGAGGACTGGGAAAAATGTGGAGGTTCTGGATGGCAGCTAGGGATGATTACCATGCCCCAGTTCCCTCCTGCACTTGTTCACACCATCACACCTCACCCACTGTAGATGGACACCTGTGGTGAGCTGAGATCTGCTCATAACTCTTTCTATTATGGAGCAGAGAGGGTGTGGAGGAGGTGAGAGAGCTGCACAAACAGCTATCGATAATGCAGGTTTGGTTCATTTCTCTTACCAACAGCAAGCTTTGAGTCACCTTTCTGTCACAGAGTGAATACAGTTGCTAGATTGCACCACTGACCGCATATAAAGATGGATGACATGAGAGCTCCAAAAACGGAAGCCAAAGCGTCTTGATGGGCCTCTGGTGGTGGGTTGCAGTATAGGTCACACTCCCCGCCTCCTCAGTTATATCAGATAGATAGATAGGCAGTTGGGTGCAGGGACCCAGAGACGTGTTACCCAACTCTGCCACATTTTAGCCTCTTTAAGCTCGTTGCCTTGATTTTATAGCATGCAACTTTTATGTTTTGGTTGAGGCTTATGCACCTATGAAGCTTTAAGAAACTGAAAACACTACTAGCTCTGTGCCAAACAGTGAACAGAAAAAAATCTTAAACTGCATTTAGCAGCCTTGGAACCGCATTCCCCCCAGGAGCAAAACAGAGATAAGGAGGCAGTATTAGCCTTAATTCATCAGGTGGACACAAAATGATTCAAATGACTTCTGATGCTGTAATGTCTCCTGGATCTTCAAATATATGTAAGTAAGTGTTGCCCAGCCTGTACACCACACAAACTTTAGAACATGATTATATGTAGATGATGCGTTTACAGCCTTTTTCAGTGTCCCCAAGTAGCTACAAAAAAGGAAGAACTGCTTTAATGAACCACACATAATAAGACATCCACACACATAAACAAGCAGTGTAAAGGAGATTTCTCTTTCTTCTAAAGAAGCAATTCATTCAGCCAATACAGTATATAAACAGAAACTGAGGGATGGAGTCTCTGCAGAATATCTCTAATAATTACATATGTGCAGATAAAAACACAGGACCGTATATGTGCCTGAGGAGTGAAAATTCAAAAAATGAAAAATAATTAAAAAGAAACTAGACTATACATGTATTATACATGTTGCTCTGCACACATTCATTCAGTATTCAGTCAGTATGTGCACCCAGCATCTTGATGGCATACTAATTTCCTACACTGACACAACCCTTTGCTGTGATCTCGGTCTGAGCTCTACCATTATTGTCAGGGGCCACAAACACAGATAAGTGAATCAGAGGTTCGTGGAAAACCGGACAACTCACCCCTGAGCTCTGAAGGTTGGCAGAACAGATGAATAGTACGAGAAAAGGGTAGCAGTAATGCGAGGGATCAAATAAATATTGGGAGGTGGAGGTACGATGCTGTGAATACAGAAAAGAGTCACTACAAAAACAGAAGACAGGAGCAGTCACGGCAGGAAGCATGAGGAGGTCAAGTGAGCAAAAAGCAGGCGAGAGATATGGATAAGGATAAAAACTGACAAGTGCAGTAATGGCTGTGGGCAGTATTTAAATGAGTCTGTGGCGGTCCAGTGCACAGATTGACTGTGAATTATTACCACTGCGTGCTCACTGGAGCTATCTGCCTGCAAGGCCAGGTGCCCTCAGCAGAGTCAGAAATAAAGAAAGGAGGGCAGGGAATCAGAGGACCCTGAATGATTTAATGCAACAGCATGTTCAATTACATATTCATTTTACTATTTACTATTAGTAGTACTATTTTAGTACTCTTCTACTATTGATATACTAATTTTTTTCTTTGGTAACTTAGTTCCTGCATGGGGCAGTTCCTGGACAGTAGTGTGCGCAAAAAGGTTCATTACAGTGATGCCTCCTGAACCAGGCAAGTGCAGTTAAAAGGGAAAACAAAACAAACATAAACAAAGAGAAAATCCCAAAGAGATGATGGCTGGAGGTGATGAATGTGCAAATGAAGAAAATGGTGCTGGACCTAAGTACTGTTTTACTAAATACACAAGTTGTCTAAATATGATTATCACCCCTTTAATTTATGTGGCGCTGCCTACCATCTTGACTCACCCCGCCTCTCTACTTTGCTCCCGTCTGTTCTCTCCCATTTGGTTTCATAACCTTGTGTGTGTGTGTGTGTGTGTGTGTGTGTGTGTGTAAAAAGAGCTTAGATCTCTAGCAGAGCACATCAGTGGGCAGGCCGTGGGCAGAAGCGCGGCACTAGGCCACTGAGTCCAATGACTATCACCTATTCTCCAGCCTTAAGCTCAGTGTGTTTGTGTGTTTGCTTTGAAAATTCATGCTTCATGGATTATATTAACACGGACGCCACTGTAACCATTATGAAATTAAACACCATTCCTTCCCATACGTTCTGTCACGCCATAACCGTTTCCCAATAATTCTTTTAATTTGATTGCTATTTAATTGTTTCTGCACTTTGATCAGGTAAAGGAAACTCCACAAAACTGTCCTGGTAAAGGAGGTCGGCGTGGTTTTCCTGCAGCCTCTTATTATGTCTACATGTGATTTTTTTTTTTTCTTGTCTGCATATGCACTCTGTTTCTCCTTTTGCAGTATGTTTAATTTTGTACTGTTACGTGTCTGTCTCTCCCCATGAGTCTGCTTCCCCTCCTCCACTTATTGATTCTGGTGCCGGCTCTAACACACTGTTCAGGGGAATGTTTTCTCGTGCTGGGGCAAGTGTGTATTTGTTGGTGTGTGTTTGTTTGCCCTAACATATGTGGAGCCCTTGCTGTCCCTATTTAGGTAAAATACTTGTTGCAGGTTAACACTAATCTGTACCAATTTCTATGAGCTGTCTTTTTGTACCAGACTACCACAATGGTTCAGAAACATTGCTGGAAAATTAACTTTTTATGTGTCAAAACCGTTCGATACCATCTAACATGTCATTTTGTATATGCAGTATTTGTAGAATTTGAAAATATTTCAAAATATATGTCAAAGACCAGCTTGACTGAAATTATTTATATCTAACTGTTAACATATTGTTTTCATAGTTAAAATATGTGTTTCAAAGAGAAATGGCATCTGTGGATCCAACCCACCACCCCCGCCTGCCTCATGTATAATAAAGTCTTAACTGTCTCAAGAGAATTGTTGGAGAATTCATCATTTTCCAGCTTTCTTTTCCTCCAAGGTGCTTTTCCCATAAAAACCATCCTGGTAATGTATGCATCCAGCACCAAGATCAAAGATACATGGATCATATTTTGGTGTGTGCATACTTACATGTATGTGTGCTGCTAACAGGCATGTATGCATATCTTCAAAAGTCCTATGACTAGGCCCCAGGCAAGAGGGCAGGGAATATGGGTTTTGATGTCAGATGCCTTTACACTATGTGTCACCTTCATGCAGATACATTAGGCAGCCCCAGCATGAAGGTGAGCCAAATCTGATGCCTCAAAACCCCGACAGTTTTTGCCTGCTGACCTGTAGTACATATAACTCTACACAAACACAAAATTACACGTTTCAGTGCTAAACATAGGTGATTGATACCGTGTACACATGTTTTAAAGAAATATTTACAAATTAAGGAGGTAAACTCCATCACTTTTATGCAAGACTGCAAGAGATTTTGATAAGGTTGAATGTCGCTCCCAATTTCTGTTTGATAAATAGGATGTTATGGCAGGCAACTGATTAGCTTAGCATAATGTTTGTAAACAGGAAAAGTAACTTGCATGGCCATCTGCAAGGATGAAAATATCTGCCTGCCTGGAACTCTAAAATTCGGTAAACATTTATTTTTAACATTTCATTTATTCAACCCATCATTTGCGGCACTATGTTTAAGCATTTTGTTGTCATGATTACCAGCATAGACTTCAGGAAGTTATTACTCCTGCCAAAACTGGTCTGACACATATCCCATCCCATGCTATGATTTAGTTCCTATTTATTAAATAGGTCTCTTTGAGTAGCCACAGGTAATGCTTCCTCACCTGTGGTGTTCCCCAAGGCCCCACAATTGGCCCCTTGTTGCTTTGTGCAAACAAAAACTGTGTCATATCATAACAATAAACGTCCGGTGTCATTGTTCTGCCAATGACAGTTTATCTTTCTTTTGAAAGATCTAATGTTGCTGAATCATGTTTTCATCAGCTAAACAGCAATTTGTAAGATGCTGATTTTTATTCCTGGGTCATCAAATACTAAAGCATTGAGTTGGTAGCTTGGGCCGACCTTTGACCCAAACATCATTGGTTGATGACCCGGGATTGAGATTCAACAATCAACTATTTTATACATTATGGTTTTAGGGAGCATCTTAAAGACCAGATCATTCCTCTCATGGCTTTATCTTGAGAAGGTCTTTCATGACTTCATTAAATCTCAGGTAGATTATTGTTATTGATTTAATTCAAGGTTGAGCTAAAAGACTATCTGATGCCTTTCAAAACTTAAATTGAAGCTTGACCATTCACATTTAAAGTACCTAATAGTTTATCTCCCAGCTACATTCCTGAATCGCTGCTCCCCGGTGGGCCATGGGTGAAGCCTAAAATCATTAGCCAGGCCTCTGCTGGTTGTTCCTGAGTCCAGGCTCAAGACTAAAAGCTGAGCAGGCTTTTGCAGTCACGCCCCGCAGCTCTGACATGGCCTGAGTGAAGATCTGAGACTTGCAGAATCAATGAAGTCTTTTATCGCTTCTCAAAACATATCTCGTCAAAAAAAGAGTCTTCTCTCAGTTCAGGACACAGCCTTATAAGCAAAATTTCTTATCTGTTTTGCTGTGTACCTAAATAACCAACTGAACTGGTCAAGCAACACCGAGGCCCTCTACAGGAAAGGACAGAGCAGTCTGTTCTTCCTGAGGAGGCTCAGGTCCTTCAACGTGGACACCAGGCTGCTGCGGATGTTCTACCACTCTGTAGTGGCCAGTGTCATCTACTTTGCTGCTGCGTGTTGGGGATGCAGCATCAGGAGCGGTGGTGTAAACACACTGAACAAGCTTGTGAGGAAAGCCAGCTCCGTGGTGGGGATGGAGCTGGACAGTGTGGAGGTAGTGACTGAGCTGAGGATGAGAGGAAAGCTGAAGGCTATCATGGACAATCCCTCTCATCCTCTATACGCCAAGCTGCGGAAACTCAGGAGCACCTTTAGCTACAGACTCATACAGCCACGAGCCTCAAAGCGCTTGGGGGGCTCCTTCATTCCATCTGCCATCAGACTGCACAACAGCACAGCCCCCACCCCTCCCAGCACCACCCAGCACCTCCCAACAACACCCACTCAACAGATTAAGGACTCAATCAGTTTTGATTTATCCCTTTGGACTGCTACTTTTACTGTCACTTTTACCGTGTCAACCTGAATTTCTCCCAAGGGGGATCAATACAGTTACATCTTATCTTATCTTAACAATATGCATATTTGTCCTTGTTTATTGGCATCTTCCCCTCTTACTCTCAACGAGAAAGCAGATAAAGTCCTAAAGTAAATCTTTTCAAACATCGGTATTTGACAATCTGGGAACGAGACTTCAGCTACCTTGCACATTATGTCTCGAGAAAACTTATCTTGTCTGTGTGTAACTAGAAATTCTTGCTTTATTTTTTTTTTCTTTTTTAGTTTATTATCAGATTCATATTAAGGTGCACTGTACCATTTGTAGGCACTGTGCTGTGCTGCAGCTATATTGATTTGGTCTTTAACTTGAGATGCTATATGTCACGC
>KV751334.1:24070781-24117445 GCA_001698575.1 Mola mola
AAATAGAGCTGACTGATAGAAGAAACAGAGTCAAAGGGCTTTTAAAGGTTATGTCATCGTTTGTGACAGTCGAGGGAGAATAGAGTATCCGCTGGGACTGGGCTCTGTCTGTCAGGCCAGAGATGAGGACGGGAGATAGAGAGACGTATAGGGAAACAGATGCAAATGACTGAAATAAGTTAAGGCCTAATAAAGGCTAAAATCATTGCTTTTCATCTCCTGGATTAAAGGTTGGGCTGTCATCCCCAGGGGAAACCGTGTCGTTTTATTTGAGTTTGGAAAGGTTTCGATTTCCCTCCGCAGCACAGAAGTGTTTTTTTGTATTGCAGCAACACTAAAGTACAGAAATAAACTGAAGCCCTGATAACCAAAGGCACGTAGGACACAATCTATTTACTCGAAGCGACGTGAGAACAGAGATTGGTCTGCTTAGATTGGACATACACTACCTGAGGTGATAAACCAAAATCATGGGAACATAGACGCCGTTTCCTTCTCAAGGTCTTAGTCAGTCTCTCCTCTCATACATCATATGTGTCACATCTTATATGTGCCATATCCTGTGCTATATCCTTGCTTTCTCAAATATTAGCCATAAAAAGACAGCGCTCTGGTTGCATAAGACAGCACCTGACAGTCAAGCTTGAAGGACAGCAGATAAAACCAGGAAGGTAGGCCTGATATCCAGCTGCCCTGACATTTGAAAGAGAAGCCCCTTTTCATGTGGGAAGCAGATTGAAGCTGTGTTAATGTTTTGGGGGTTTTTTTCTCTTTGCGGTCTCTCCGCCAGTGTAAATCTGTCCAGAGCTGTCTTTCTCTCCCCGCCTCTCACGCTCCATGGCTGTCGTTTTATTTTTGTCAGTTTTATCATTTCACTCTCTTTTCTCTCTTTCCTGCCTGTTCCAGCCCAACCCCATGCTTGTATCCGTGAAGTTTCTGCACGCTTAAATATTGTGCAAGTGTTGGTTGTGGATATCTCTGCACCGCTCTCCTGTCTGTGAATGAGTGGAGCAGGATTTCAAAGGACTCCCCCCCTCACCGTCAGAGGGTTATCAGAGTAAAGCCTGGTGAGTCTCCCACGGAGCAGGAGGCACAGATTTTCCCTCCCCTGGCTTTTATCTTTACCTCAAAGTTACTAATACACCAAAAGCACAAAGCTATTTACCTGTCATATTTATTTCTCACCCCCTTGTCCTACTCGTGACCCCTCCTAACCACAAGATACCCAAAATGTTGCACACATGTGCAGTGCTGGTGAATGTTTATTTTTATTTTTTTTTCAGTGACAGTTATCTGTATTGATTGGAGTGTTGTTTGCTCACAGCCATGAAATGGGGAGATAAATAAGATCAAGAGCGTTCACTTAACACCATCAACATGTCGTGCAGAATTTTTGCATTGATTGCATCTGACCAACATGTTCTCAATGCATTCAATGGGAAATTCATGATCTCCACTCGCGTTATGTCAATTTGTTGCTCACAGCTGTGCAACCTGTAAATGCCATACAGTATGTATACAACATGTGAGAAGGGAGTCCAGATGGAGCGGTAAATCCAAGCAGATTCATGTAGATAGACCGATAGATAGATAGATATACTTTATTGATCCCGTTAGGGAAAATTGTCCTGCTGCGATTTGTAATTCTGTTGGCTTATCTGCCCAGATCCGTCTTTCCTGCTTCTGGTTTTGCTGACAGGCCAGAGCCACTCTATAGATCTCAACCGCACACACACATGCACAACTGCATACAGGGTCTAACCAGTTAGAAGCTACTCACTGCCGACTGAGAGTATTTGGCAATCTACAAAGATTAGAAGCTTCAGATGCTGTCGGTCCTCCCCACCACCATGATTTTACCATGATAATAATAACTAAGACATCATATCACTAAGATAATCATATAATGTAGGAAATACCAGATCTTAATCGCCAGAGAAAATTTGATTAACCGATCCCTTGACCTTGGGTTATCTGTCCCATAAATTTTTGTGTGATAAAATCAAAAACAACAGATGACTTTTTGGTTTAAAAAAAAAAAGAATAAATAAAATTGTAATTCTGTCAGCTGAAATATTGGCGAGGAGGCCTCCAGATTAATAAAAAATGATAATATTCACACATAAAGTACATCATCTGACATAGCTTTTCACACAGCATTCTTCATATATTCACTGTGATTACATGGCTCAGTAATCTGTGTAATGTAAGGAGAGCAATATGGAAATTCACATTTCCCTTGGTATCAGTTCATTAGTACTATAGCCATATTTTTTTTAACCACAGACAACCTGCTGACTTTCGGCAAAATAAAAGTATTAGCACTACAGTATGTAATTTCAGCCCTTATTGTTGATAGCACCATGCTGTCAGAGGTGTCACGGGGTACAGTTCAATATGTCAGTGTGTTTTTATGTTATTAGTTCATGTAAACATGCAGTCATGGTAGTCACACTGCTCATGGTATTTTCATGCCCTGAGGGCCTCGTGCACGGGAAAAGCAGAAATTATGAGCTCACCCGCGACTGAATCTTACACACCATCTATTAATGCAGATTACAGGATGTATGTGGGGGCTTACACTCGTCACCGCACAGACTGCTCATCAAACCGACGCCCATGGATCAACAGGTGGCTCGAGCAGCTAAATGCCAAACAGGAAAGAGCAAACAGCATTTAGTTGAGAGCTGCTGCGGCTACTGTCAGTCTGTGGTTTTGCAGATATGAGTAAGACAGGTGACTCAGCATGGAAACAAAAGACTAAATGCTTGTCTGCTGCAAAACTTGCTGTGACTTCACGTAATTTAATCGGGTGATAAATATAAATGTATGATTTGAATCACGGCCAAAACAAGGACTGTAAAAAACAAGGTAGTTATTTTATCTAGAGCTGCTTTAACCCGCTGAGTCACAGTTAACTTAACGTGACTTTTCAGGCAGCCTGGACATTAAAAATTTCCAACTTTGATGTTTAACTAGACCCTTCCCTCAATATTCTCCCATGTATCTAATTTCTTCATGATGGAATTTACTGTCATACAGTTTCAGTTCTGTATACGTGCTACTGGTTTCGCTAAATACAGAGTTCTACTTCTAAGTAAGTTACTTCGAAGTAAGACTTCTAACTAAGATAAGTATTTATCTTACAGTCCATTACCTTACAGAAATCACATATATGATGTATATGTTGTATAATATATTAATAGCACATGTTTTCTTTCTATATACATACGCACGTATATGTACATATATTCCGAATGCATATATGATTTATTTTTACATGGGCTTATATGTTGTGACCATATATGCTAACAATATATGTTTAATTCATATGTGCAACTGTAGTAAAACAACATACATACAAAATTCTATGTATGTGTAAACATATTTTTCCCGTTAATTTTAAACATACATGTCTATTTTTCAACATTTACTTCTATAATATTAACGTATATTGACAGGCTCTCAAATTGATACTCCATGTATAATTAGCACGGCAGTATGGTGGATTAGTGCAAGGCAGTTGCCTCATACCCATAAGGTCCCGGGCTCAAATCCAAACAATAACAACAACAAGTACAACAACAACAACCCTAAGGACTGTATGGACTTTAATGTTAACTACAGATATACTTGATACATGTGATAATATATTGATTATACATATGTACACATATATATTATATGGAATAGACATATACTGTATGTCAATATATGAAATTGTTCCAGTTTCTAGTAGTTTTCATGTATGTGTATTCAATGTGTAATGTAGATATGCTACATTTGCATATGGGTTGCTATTGTTGAAATAATAAAAAATAAAGGATTACACAGGGTTAGGCGGCCATGCTAACTTTTCTAGCTTATGGAAGCCTACATTAGAGAAGACAAACGTCGGTGCGTATGTGTGGGGAGGGAACACGTTGCCAAGAATTGCTTTCAACTTGCAAGCAGACACAGCCATTTGTGACAGCCATCTGTCAAGTGTGTGTGTGTGTGCGAAATTATGTTTTCGCTGGTGGGTATCAATATCCAGGTGGCTGCATGCTATAATATTGCACCCACAGCTTGCAACAACATGGAAGGAAGTGGGAGCTCACCAGATCATGTTAGTCATCAAAAGGCACTCAGAGAAGTCCAATTTAGGGTCACCATGAACAAAGAAATGCAACTTGAAAAGAACTTAACTCATCTTGGTTATATGAGTCAATAGAAAGTGGTTTAGGTGACCACGCCCAACAAATTTTTACTGTTGGACATCTGGATATTCGTGTGGATTTATATATCAATTTTAAATCTATTGCACAAATATTCTTGTTAGGTATGGCGTTCTGATGTTGATGGAAAAAAGGGATGTTTGACGATCCTTTGACAATGATTTGGAAGATACCGTGATACAAAGTAATTGTGATTCAGGGTTCAGAACTTAAAGATATTATGGACTAGAGTGAAGCAAAAATGGCTGGGTGGCAAATCACCACATAAATGTTGTGTGAGGCTTGTCTTCATAAGAGTTTCCTGAGGCAAAGAGGATGAAAACGACCACTTCATAGGCTAAATCAGATAAAAGATGACTGAATCCTCCTTTTAACTCCATTTTTTCCACATCTTACGGGTATCAAACAACTTTGGGAGGCAGCTGGAGACCAGGATTAGGCATTAAGAAAATATATATTTATATTATTTATTTGGTAGCCTATTGAATGTTTGGGGTGTATCTGAGAAGCGGTTGGTGAAACTAAATCAGACAGAACATGGGGGTTGGGGTGGGGTGCACTGCACTTATGCAGTCTTTAGATTTCTGTACTGATTGTAAGATTCGCAGATGCTCTGTCATTCCTGTCTTTCAGATTCAGACTGAAATACAATGTTCAGTCTATGTGGGATACCTTGTTCTCGCTTCAAAAGACTTTGGTTTGGTATAGATTGCCATGAAATTTATGCAGGCTGTCATGGTTTCTAGAGGATGAACCAGAACTTTGGGACAATATTTCAGTTTATAACTAAAAACATAAACTCCTGACATTCCAGTGAGTGCTGATTAATTAGTTTTAAAATGCTAGCATACTAAACTGCTGTTAAGTTGGGAAACATTATACCTGCTAAACTTCAGAATGTCAAGGTTATCATGCTAGCATAACACTAGCATTTGCTCTAAAATGCTAGCATGTCGTTCGATGAAATCTGCAACAGTGACAGGGAGCGCGCCATCACGCAGCAGCTCTAACTAGAGCCAGTCGTCCTCTGATACCATCATCTAAATTCAGAGCGTCTTTCACAAAATCATAAATCGTAAATCATTTAATTCACACTGTCTGGATGTCTGTTCACGTGCTAAAGTCTGCAGGATGCACTCGTGCAAAACCAACATGAGGATAACCTGACCACACTCCATGGTGTACCGCAGAAAGTCAGAGTGTTTTTGCCTTTTTATGTGACCGTCTGACTGATAATTGAACGGCATTTCTATGCAAATTTTTTTTTTTAAAAATAAACAACTCATAATCTGCTTTGGCTTTGTGAAACTACATGGTAGAGGTCAACAGACTATTGGCCTGGCTGATTAAAACATCTGATATTCAAAATTTCTCCAATTATTGCAGATCTGCTTGCCAATAAAATGAATTTATCTAAAAATGTTACAGCAAATACAGCAAAATATAGGTGAACGCGTTTACATTCCATCATAACATGTGTGTTTATGTGCACATGTGTAGCTGCACATGTTATTGGGAAAACGAATGGGCCGTTATGGGTGGATTATATCCTAAGAAGGCTCATGATATAGAAAGCGTAAATGACTAATCCCTTTCAAAGCCCCAGTAAACATACCAATACTGTAAATGTGCCGTCAAGGACAGGCAAAGTAATTAAGGCCACCAGATATGAAGGCCCTTGGTCAGAGGTATCGGGCTGGGAAATGCAGGCTTCATACTGAACAATGCACAGTGAGGAATGTTTTTCTTATAGGACACAGCCTGTATTCATGGCTATATATAGAGGCCTGTTTCTACTGGAGGTTAGGATATTGCCCGCTGTGTGTGAACTCAGGGAGGCATATGTTTTTTCCCCCCATCTGACCAACACTTCCTGGTGCGAATTAAATCAAAGCCAAGAAGTGCTGAGAGGAGGTGATAGGCAGGGGTCTCTTGAGATAAGCCAGCATCACGTTCGCTCCAACTAGCCGACAAACTAAATCAGCCTTATGTCGTCTCACTCTTTGGCAAATAAACTGGTTGTAGACACAGTGGTTTGATGCCCAAAGGGGTAAGTCAAGGAAAAATGAGAGGAAAGAAGAAGTAAATAAGGGTTGCTGCTAAATGAAACCTAAAGACTCTCTAATACACAACACTGACGATGTCATGTTGCATTTCCCCTGTTAGATACAAGCCGTTTGTTCCGAAACCAAATGAAGGAAGATCTGGTTGACGCGAAATCAAAAAAACAAAAATCTCTTTGCTTCATCTAAGCTCTTCGCGGCAGTGGGCCAGAGATGAAAAGTGACTGATGGTTGGAAATGCTGAGCAATCTTCAGAGCCCATCTGGCCTATTGGAGCTGTCTGCAAAAACTCCATCATCCCTTTGTCATTTGTGGATGCACTCCCATCTACAATGCCCTGCAATTGGCATATTGGTCCCCCTGATCATGCTCAGAGCAAGGAAAGGTTGGGATGAGAGGAATGGACAAGGGATAGGAGAAGATGGAAAAGATGAAGGGAAGGAGGAAAAAAATCCAGCACAAAACAGAATTCTGGGGGACTTGACATCTTCAGTCAGTCCACCTTAATAATCCTTTTACTTTGTGGTCAGTAAGCAGATCTGCCACCTCTGATGCTTTCTCCATTTCCAGCCTTTAGTCTGGCAGCTGTCAGGCTCAAATCTTCACATGGTAACGGAACACAGGCATCTAAAAGCAGGTAAATCTGACACTAATGATCATGTCTGGTATTTTTAGCCATACTAACATGGTCCTTTTGTTTGTAATACGCATCAGTCAGTTAACCACTTTGTTCCAGACTTATAAGCCCCATTAACTCTGTATTATGAAGGTGGCTTTTGTGCACCTTTTCTCAAACCTCACCGCCTGTATGAAAGGTAAGATAGAATCAAGGTTGCATCAGAGAGTGCAGCGGCGTGGTTCTCTGTGAATTGTAAGTGTTGGAGAATCGGTGAGCCTTCAGCACAGGGCTGCAAATGACAGGTAAATGATTCCATGGAGGCAAATTTCAAAATGGATATCTGACCAAAACAAGCACTTTGTATTTAAACAAGAAAAAGAAAAGAAGAGGGGTGGACTGCGCACCTGTTCTCTGGTTTTCCCTCCTCTGTGTCCAGCTTTCTGACTGTTTGCATTTGTTGTCTTTAACGAGTTCACACAAAGCTACTGGGGACTGCCAGTCAAATGCAGATCCGGCTCCTATATCGGGGTTTTGTTCTCAAATTGTTTTCGTCTAAAATTTGTCAGTGTGTAGAGGATTGGACTAGGAATTTGTTCTGTAAGCTAGGCTTTCGTTACAGCATGTTTTAGCATTTTAATAAGTCTTCCTGAATACTGACATTCTGTAAATTCAATCTCTTATGAACCTACAACTGTTAAGCAGAAAAATGGGACATTAGAGAAATAAATACTCTCATTTTGTATGAAACTCGTTGGGATAAAATATTCATTTTATCCAGTTAACATATATTTGTTCCCCTTTAACGCAACCGCTTGGTGACAGCGGCTGAAGTTTGAGCTGTGATCCACTGATGTAGAACATCAGTCTAGTTTCCACTTTCTGAAAGAGCACGCTGGCTCCAATCTCCTGTCCTCACAGGGATGAATCTATTGGGTCTCTGTGTTACTTTGCTTCCCGGCTTATGATTTATTCATATGTAGAGTAGAACATTCTTACAATCCCCCACAGCCCACCCTTTACCCCCAACCCCCCAACACTCCAATCAGAAATACCGAAGGAGGTCGTGTGGGGATGTATCAGTGAAACACGGAGGCACAAATGTCATCCAGCTCCAGCTGCAGGTCTCCATTTTAAATAAATTCGTTATGCTGCGGTAGTTACTCTGTGTCCAATCATGGCGAGTATAAAGAAACAGGGAGGATAAGAAAAGGGGACGACATGCAACCTGTGATGCCCTTGGCACATGGTATTTACTTTAACCCACAAGGCCGGCAGGAAACCTGGGTTTCTCGCTTTTTCATGGCACATTTATTCATAATTCACTATGTAAACTACACAGATTGACATGTGAAGCAGTGATGAGACTGAAAGAAAAGTGAGGCACATTTGACACTTAAAAGAAATTTAAAGCACAATTTGCAATTTGCAGAACAGGAAATAAGCATGCATTTGAGTGTTGTTGTTTTTTAACCCCAAACCACAACACCAGCGACAGAAGATGAGAATCAGTTGAGAATTAAAGAAAATGGAGGGAAAGTGTACCTGTGAAATGGATGTGTTAGATAATCAGGACAGCCAGCTCATAAAAAAAAAACGTGACAGTGGGTGTACATGCAGTCATCCCGCATGTAGGAAAAATATACAAACTCAACACAGTATTTGAGTTTGGTACCCTTTCCTTCTCCTCCCTGTTTCTGCACAGTGGGGTGAACTCTTTCATTTTTGACTGTAGACCTTCCTCTGTTTTTTGGTTTTATTTCACATGCAGACAGTAGACTCATGTTTTTTTCATGCACTAGCTGTGCCAGTAGAAGGTACAGCGTGTCCAAAAGAGGACTCTCCCCTGTTACAAGATCATGTTTTTCTTCCCCTGAAATTAAGGGTCAAATTTCTAATGTGAGTGAGTGAATTTATCCCTCTCTCTCTCTCTCTCTCTCTCTCTCTTCTTTCTTTCTTTCTTTCTTTCTTCTTTCTGTAGGCTCAGCCCAAAAAGAGAAGGATACCCTTTTTGCTGCACAGGTAGCTTTAGCTCTTCATAGCTTAATTCACTGGTTTCTACTACGAGTCCCAGAATGCATTGCTTCCGTTAGCGCTGACGACAGTTGCGTTCAATTACTCCTCGGGACTCCTCCAAAATCGAATCGTAAATCTCACCTGCCACTTCCAAACTCAAGCAGTTCGTGTAGAAATAACAATAGCCTAATAAAACTTTATATTTGATCAGATTTTATACATCTACGTCAGAGTGAATGTTTTATTTGCAGTAATGAAGGCCGCTATATTGCGGTGTTACGGCAGACTGATTCATTCTATCAATAGAAAAAAATTTCAATCACCTTCAAATGTCTCGTTTTAATAGGCTATATAATTTGTATTTAGCTGGTTTAAAGAAAAACTCACAGAGTGCGAAGTTAGCATTATTCAGCATCAGTAATTAGACAAGCTATTGAAGCACATGAAGTGCACCTGTTTGCAGGTTTAAAAAAGGGACCTGTTTTCTTTTAGTTCAGGCCTACGGCTTCTGTTTTTAAATAAGGCTATCCCAACACAAATGTCAGTTACAATCCGTGCTGCTAGCTTTACTGACTGCTACTCATTGCGTGACATTGCGTGTTAACTTTTATAATAATTAGTTTACAAAATTATGGTGAAAGATTAATGCTAAAAGTTACATGAACAGAAGAAAACTATTTAGTATATCATTTTAAGCGTCAGAGGCACACTTTTCTTCACCATGCTGGTAAATGAATCCGGCGTCAGTGCGCCGGAAGCTACATTTCCGACGGCACAGGAAGGCAGCGTGGCTCTGTGCGGACACAAGCGGGAGCAGCGCTTTCTTTCTCTCTCTCTCTCTCTCTCTCTCTCTCTCTCTCTCTCTCTTGCTCTCTCGCTCTGTGTAACCTAAACAATGACTCCTACTACATACCGGAGGAGAGCTCGTCTATAGAATGCGTTACACAGCACCGAAACCCTGCGTTTCGCTGCGATTCCGACCGCTCACTTCAATGTGCCCACCGTAAACATGTGGATACCCACCGAGCACGAAAAATACGGCGTCGGTAAGTTTATTGCCTTTATTTATTTCCATAAGCTGCTGTGCTGTGCGCGCACCCGCCGGCATGCGTGCAGGGATTTTGAGGAGGATATTTCCGGCATCGGTGATTGTTATATTGAGAGTTTGTTGCTGTAAACGTAAGGCAGCATCCGCTCTCTCTCACTCAGCCCTCGGCCCCTTGGGAGCCCGGCTCTTAGTGCCACATTGCCGGCACGTCGCTCGGACCCCCCGTGGCTTCCCAAATGAACAGCCACATTTTCATGTGTTTTCTTTTTCTTCTCCCCCTCTGCTTTGCCCCGTCTGCCCGAGCGTTGTCCGGGAGTGAACTAGGTGCGTGTCGGCCGTAGCCAGTGTGTTTGGATGGGGAAACCAGGCACCGTGCGTCAGTCCGCCGGTTCTCCGAAAGACACGCAAGTCTAGAGGAACAAAAAACAAAACAAAAAAAAACCCAAGCCAATAGAGCTGGTTTGTTTTTACTGTGTCAGGGATTGAGGTCGGCGTGAACCTTGCGAGGGCTCCTGGCAACGTGCGTGTCCTCCGCCGCATTGTTACAGGCTGCCGGTGGCTGAAGGGAGACAAACAAGCGATGCCAAACGCAGGGGAGAAAAACAACCACCACAACAGGCTCTGTCCTGTCGGTGTGCTGGGAATTTTATTCTCTGCTTCCCCCGCACGCACATTGAAAATAAGAAAGAGGGGAGGGGGGCGCTCATTGAGATGCGGCTGCACAGAGGAGGCTTACATGTCTCATAATTGTATTGCCCAGAGTTCCCAGGCTCCTCTGTGCGTGATGCTCTGGCCCTTACACGAGCCCTGTGATCCTCTGTGAAAATTAGCCAATCATCATTTTCTAATCACTTAAAGGATGCCAGAAAAGGACTCATGAAACTTCTCCGACTGGGACGCGATAAGACGTTTTATCCCTACCTGCTCTCTCTCCTGTGTGCAGCCTGTCTGGTTGCATAATAAAACAGTCGGCAGGGCCCTTCTAAGGGTTGCATTCACTTGCTAAAAAAGGTGCCACCTTGCCACCATGACCTGAAACCAGTGGAGTGCAGCGAGCCGGGAACTAGCCTCTGGACTCTCTGTGGCACAAGCTGCGTTCTGGTCACTTGACCGCTCTGCTAAATTTCCCCCTGGTCCAGATTCATTTCTCTTCTCTGGTCGTTTTCTGTACGGGCCAAAGACCTGATCCGTGCAGTCACGTAATGCTCCATCCAGCGAAGGGGCATGGAGCATAATCAGAATGTTTTGACAATGCAGAACAGATTTTAAACCCATTCCTTCCTGTCAAAGTACATAAAAGGAAGACATTTATTTTGAGGGCTAAATACTTTGCCATTGTCCCCAAACTGCTACAGGGGGCCCTGCTAATTGGATTATGGTTCTTAATCCCATTTTTTTCCTCTGAATAACACCAATAAGACTCATTTAATTGGGTGTGATTTATTTTTTAGGACATGTTTTGGCAGCGGTGCACTTACTTGTGGTTGGGTCTTATTGAGGAAGGAACTGGGATGTTTTCCTGTTGTGAAATTTAGGTTACATGATGCATACAATGCACACAATGTTTACATGCAAAAATATAACTTTAACACGTCAGCTAAGGCAGCAAGTGTTTTTTTTAATCCTAGTTTTAGTATTTGTTTTTATTTGCGCTGTCATTCATTCTGCGTAGATTGTTTGAGTGGAGATGTTAGAGGGATGATTAATTGCTTTAAACGCACTAAATGTAACTTCTGCTGCTAAGGGTCAAACAATGAATATATATATTTATATGTATAGTGTAATGTTAAGCAGCATGGAATTATGAGAGTTGTTCCCTGCACTATTGAACAACTTTTGCTGATTAAATTCTATTTGACCCTGTTTTACATTTTGTTCATGTGTCTTTAGTCTCGCTCAATAGCTTTCTTTCCCTTCGAGGTCAAAACCACCATGGACCATAAAGTTAAACATTTTTAAGAGTTTGATCAAGAGCCTGACCGATATATCGGCCAATATTAGCCACAGATTTATCGTTACCCGCATACATGTTATCAATATCAGCTTACATAAAAAAATGTGATTTTAAAGAACAGATAGATAGATGCTCGGTGTGATTTCTAATTATCAGATTTCTTTTGAAGGTTACTGTTTCATTGCACTGCTGTTATTTAAGAGAATAAAGTTAATAGTTAAGAGAAAAAAGTCCATAGTTAATCTGTTAAAGATTCCGCCTCCATTACATATCTTTGTTACAAATGTTTGATAGTCTAATATATCGGCATATATATTAATATTTTTTTGTACTCCCTCATATCAGGATCGATCCCCAGTTGTTTTGCAAATACGTACATTACACATTTTATCATCCATTGCTATCGTAATGGCCAAGTAATGCTATAAATAACTAGCACTGAAGTCATTTAGCATATCGATTACGGTTCCCCCCAGATTCCTGTACGTGAAAGATGATAGAGAATGGTGTTTCCTACGTTTTTGGACCTTCTAAAAGCACTTTGATCAAGTCTATTTGTGCCTTTAATCTCAACGTCAAACCTTCCCATTAGCACAGCATAATCAATCTGATATTTTTGTATCAGATAATCTCAATAAAATAAATCTTGGCTGATAACAATGTTTTTAGGCATGACAAGGCTAAATCTCTCATCAGCTGCTCACTTATTTTTCAGGGGAAATGTTAACCAAATGTTTATCCTTGTTTCAGAATGACTTCAAACCAGTAATTATAGAATCTGCTTAATTTTTCATGTCAGCACGAACAGCGGTTTCCTTTCCACAGGTGTCCACAACTCACAGCAGAACTCTACCAGAACTGGTAGCTAAAGCACACCTCTGTAGACTGAAAGTCATTGACCCACATCTGTTCTAACTTTTCTGCCCAGTCCTGTTGGCTCTTTGATGAATATCTGAGCTGCAGACTAGCTGTGATATCCAACTATTGGTACAACTAAGTCCCTTACCTCAGCAGTTTTACATGTGATCTCCTGCCGGTGCCTTCAGCGAACATTTTATCCCCATTTGACAGGGAGGCTGGCTAACTAAAAGGGCTTGGAAACCCTGGGATCCTTGCGAGAGCATTTGATCTCCAGCCAAATCGAGATGAGATCAAAATGTCTCGCTGTCTAATTGGGAGGTTGTAGCGTTTGATGTCGATTCACCTTACTAGAAAAAAGTGGGGCCCCTTCAGGACGGCGGCCACTGCGATTAATGAAATATGAATGGAATCTAGACAAGTTGACATTCAGGCCCCCATTAGCCCACCAGTGGAGTGATTACTGTTTTTTAACCTGAAGCATGGAGGCTTGGAGATTGATGAGAGGATGGTAATATCTTGCTTCGAAATGGACTTGGGATATGGAAGCATTGTCACATTAGATTAAGCCAAGAAGGAGATTATCAGTCATGTTTTCGAACACAAAGATTGGTTAGGTAGGCAGTGAAAAGATCAGATAATGGCAGATAAGAGGAAGCACGGTGTTGAGATAAGTGAATTTTGGATGTCAGCCGTACTCCAGAATGGATTTTCAATGCTCCATATGAATCAAAATCAGTGGCAAACTCTCTTTGACTTAGAACATACTCAAGTGTGCATTGTGTCATGTTTGGAGTAGACATCGAGTTAACTCTGTAGACAGACAGCGAGGCTTTTCTTCTCATTAATGCTCTCTGAATCAAGCAATGAAGCATATCATTGCTCATCATAATTTAGACACACAATTAAACCGTTTTAACGAGCTGGTTTACATCTGCGTGCGTGCTTTTGAGTTGAAGTCTCCACCAACGGTTGAAAATGCTCGATTGAGCCTGGCCAGCGCAAGTGGTATCAGGTAAAGACTGAAGGGCACAGTGGCCTGACTGAACGTTCCTGCTTGAGGCCTGGCTGTGATGCAGAGCTGATTTCGAGACTGCGGCTTTCCTGCTCTCCCGTGGCTGACATCGCTGGTTCTGTCCCTCGGGGGGGGATTTTGCTGTCGTTGACAGAGGGTGCTGGCGCGTGTCAGGGGTGGACTCATTGTCGGGGTGTCCGTCCCGCCCCGTTACCCCTAAATTCACCCCCTTTTCTTTCCCTCCCACTCCACAGGGGATTAGCAGGTTGTTTTGGAAAGGGGCCCCAAGGCCCATTCCACCATTATACCCATGATTCTCTAATGCAGCAAGCCCCACAGCGATGTATGGGAGAGGGTGTGGGGGGAGGAGGTGTGTTGAGATGAAGCCTACCAGCTTGTAATTGCTTCCTCGCCCGCTGCCTCGTCTCCATCTGCAGAGATAGCAGTCCCTTCTCCTCTGTGAGTGTGTGCTTGTGTGTTTATGCACATACTGGTTCAGCGCAATCAACCAGCATGGAGCGTTCTAGGCATCCCTTGTGAGCTGAACAGACGCAGAAAAAAAAAGAAAAGGAAAAAAGGGAGTAAGAGAGTTGACCAACTTGCCCACTGCTGTACTGAATCTGTTCCCTGGTGTGTGTCAGGGTTAAATAAATCTACATAGACATGTGACATATGATGGGCTCAGTGCATGTCCCATTCATTGCTGATTCACCCTGACAATAATAGCTGCTTTAGCATAAACATGGCTCGAGATGTGAGTTGGAAGAACGCCGCTGCTGGTTCGTTTGTGATATTCAATTAAATCATGCTCTATTTATTAAGGAGCCCTTAATTAAAAACACCCAAAACACAGACGTTGTGTGTTTGTTTCGATTCTCCAACACGAGACGAGAGGACAGAATTATATCCTCTCACACTGTGGTAATATTAAAGCCCCTATTTCTTTACTCTGGGGAAAACCCTCATGACTCCCATTGGAAGTCGTGACACTAACAAACCAATATGCTGTAATTGTCTGTCTGCATTCATGTATGCTGTCGAGGGAGGCGGGCTGCTTGGGTGGAGGTATCCTTGCCTTTCCACTCCACTAGCAGTCTACTCTGAGATGGCCCAGTGATTTCCAGTTTACCAGAATGCACACAGCCATTATAATGGCCATTGTTTCACATCCCCATGACATGAGTTATTCTTTTAAAATGCTCGTCTGTCTGGTAATTACCAACATCCTTCTTAGAGGTTTGCTTGTGCACTGCTTTTTTGTCAGTAATGAGTTATTGGGTACTGACTATTTTTTTCTGTACTCAAATGATTAATTGATTATACTTCATTAAAAGAAATGTCAAATATTCACTGACTCCAGCTTCTCAAATGTCAGGATTCTTTGTCATATATGACAGTAAATGAAATAATTTTAGGGTTTTTGGGCAAAGCAGTTCTTCGTAGACACTGTAATAATTGCAAAGTAATTTTTTGGGTAATCATATTTTCTTTCTAGTTGAGATCTTAAAGGAATTTTATGGCTTCCTCTACCTTTTTGGCACGCTTCACTGTTGTGAATGCTGGTGGTTTACCCTTCCTCAATATCAATCCTTGGTCCCTGCGTGAGAAAGGTTAATGGGATATGTCCTATAAGGAATTCAGCGGCTTAACTGCTCAGTTGCACTGCTGTGGTGGAGTCGAAGGTAGAATGTGTGTGAGTTGGTTTTTGTCATCTGTGTGAGTCGAGCAGGGAAAAAAAAGAAGAGACTGACGTGCAGATTTCAAAAACGGAAGGGATAATATAAATAAGAGCTGTTTTAAGCATCAAGAGACAACTGTTTTTTTGTGTTCATTTGCAGCAGAAAAATGATGGCCGGCACTGGTCCAGCATCAGTTATCTGTGTACCATGGCTGTAATCCAGGCTGCCATGTATTGACCATAAAGGAAGTGTGGATTGATTTGTGTGAGGGTTTGTGCGGCTGACCCAGTGCACCCTAATGACCTAAAGGCTTCCACTTTACCGCAAACCTCACTTTTAGTAATAGCGCCCTCTGTTCACCCTCGAGTTGCTAAAACCAGAGTGCTTAATTCATTATTAAAATGATAATAAAAAGGGATGGTTATGGTCCGTTCAGGATACATCTAACAACATTAATGCGTTCATAAAGGACGTATGCATAATTTAAGAATGTGAAGAGCTAATGGTCGTGGCTGTCTCTGTCTTCAATTACCCTAATTTTTGAATATATAATTGGCCTCTTAACACACTCATTCACACGCTCACAGTGGGGGATGTGTAACCACTGGCGAGGTCATGCAGATAGATTTCGTCCAGTTTGCTGGTTGGTTCTGCATTTGATGCCTCTTGGCGATTTTTCACCCTCATCGGGCAAAATCTGAGTTTTGAGAGGAGGATTTTTCTTCTGCATCTTACATGGTAGTGTTTCGTGATTATTCCAAATGCATGTCTGCATCGATTGTATTTGTCCACAAGCAACAGAAAAATGAATATGGTATAAAAACTGGTATAAAAATGAATATTATTATATATGAATGAGTATTTTAGTTTCCTGCAAAGAACACCCTGGTACATTAACTCTGATAGTAGGTGCTGGTTGGACACTGGTGATGTGACTGGAGAAAGCTAGATTTTGAAACAAAGTCTTCGACCAAAGCCACTTCGCTATAGCTGGGAAATTGTTTGCCACTTTAACTGCGTCTCTTAGCTGCCGGTGTCTATTGAGACAAACTTGAAATGCCTAAATGTAAGCATGGAGCAAAACAAACAGAAGCAAAATAGCAGCCATGAACGTACCTTTCTGAAAAGGCTGCCCAGTGCTTCCTTTTCAGGGTCTGTTTCTGCAGCAGCACTCGTTCTTACTGTACACTGCTGCTTCTGTCTGCTTTGTGCTGCTGGATCAGTTGATGTAAAAGTCTTTTGCCGCTACTGGAGCGACACTCATTCTTTGACTCAGGGCTGTTTGTGCATCTCGGTGAAGTTAATTTCAAGCTGTATATAGAAGAAAACATCACTGTGGTTGTTAAACGGGAGCTTTAACGCTGCTAACCTTTCTAACTACCTTCTGTGACTGTCTCATTCACATGTAAGAAAAACTTCTCAATGTCATAATGAATGTAAATGAAGATCCTCATTGTCATTACTTTCTTACAGCTGTCTAACAACATGTTGGGAAATTTTATTGGCACTATATACAATAGATGATATATATGAAACGGTGATCTTCACTGGAAATTCAATAGTTCTTGATCATCTCAAACATCTTTTTCTTCATTGTGTTCGTTAAAAACAACATTTTTTTATATCAGCTGATACGACGTGATGACATAAATGCTGATGCCAACAATGTTTTGACTGGACTCTTGCCACAGCAGGGGGCCTGTTTAGCATTGTTTAAGGCGATACAGCCAGACCTATATGTGAAGGTAAATGCTATGATTATTGTCTGAATATTACACTGCCCAGTGTTTTCCAGAAGGTTGGATTCAGGTTGTGTAAATAGATAAAACTAAAGATACATTTATGAACGTGGCCTATATTCATCTCAGTGCCAAAATTCCAATAAAACCAAACAGTCACTTAAAAAGTACAGCTCATCCCTACCCAGTTGCTCTGATGAGCATCAGCGTCTTATTCAGGTCACCGAGGACACTGTCATGAGTTTGTCAGCGGGATGACGGACAGGATTAATGTCATTGAGAGAGACAGTGGAAGAGGGCAGACGGTCTTCAAACAGAAAGCTTGTGGGAGCCGTTGCCTAACCTTGAACGGGCCTCCCCCACAGCACCAGGCACACTGTGGTACCCTCATCTGTTCCCCCTCTGCACTGCTCCATCTTGTCGTGCTGTCATTAAATGGAAATACTTAAGTATGTCTGTGGTAGTGAACCGGTTCCTTTTGCGTACTGTTCCCCCCCACCCCTTGCATCCAGACACCTGCTCTCTGGCTCATTCCTGTTAAGTGAACTGAGTAAAGAGAGAGCGAATCAAAGTGTTCTCTCTCTCTTTTTTTTTTTTGGCCATATTTTACTCATCTCTTGCTCACCTCATTCCTGTCTGGCTCCTTTTTCCCATTCTTTCCTTTCATAAGCTAACATCCCTTTATCTTGTTGTGCTGCAGTCTGTTCCATCTTTATCTCAACTTCCACATGTGTCTTTGCCTCCTCTAAATCCATACTCACCTGTCCAGATTTCCCCAGAAACTGTTTGTGGTTGCCGCTGGTGCATTTGAGGGTACTTGGTCATTTGTACCTCTGCGTTTCTTTGTGTGGTTAATGTTGATGTGCACAGGCATTTGCGCATCTTGGTACGTTCCGGATGTCAGTAGACTGCAGGTTTGAAGATGATAATACAGATGTGTCACATGCTTTGAATTAGAGCTCTACCTTGAATCCTGTTGAACATCATCACACACATCGTTTTAAAAGCTGTGTTGTTTTGAAGTTATTTCAGAGAGTATGTTGCTGTCACATAAAAGTTGAAGTATTTCAGGTCTTGGATGTATGCTTTTTGATAAAATCAAAATTAGTTTTCACTTCCTTCTGCTGAAATTGGTTGAAGTTCCAGCAGCAGTTAGCAGTCATCTAATATTGGATAACCTCCTCTCCCAAACAGTGACGGTCCAAACATAGCTTCCCAACTGTAAAATTGGAGGGCAATTTCATTTTACTCTTCTGGAATCAAAACACTGAAGTGTAGCAAATTAATTCAACTATGATTTTAACCTGTGCAAATATGTCCATTGAAGGTGTCATTTCAGTCAACAACATCCAGGCGGCTGGAAACGACAAGAAAATAACAAAATATTTAAAGTGGTAAATGTGCCTGTTGATTATATGTGTATTTATAAAAAAAGCAGTAGTGGGAATTTTGTTGTTTTCTCTCTTCCATCTATTCATGTCAGCAGACACACACACACACAAATCAGATTAGCTTTAAGTGATGATCATTTCAGATTATGCCAGGAAAATCGCCAGAGAAAATAGAGATACACATGTATGTCATACTGCATATTGCATATTGACTGTGGGCCCAAGAAGTGTGGCAGTGGCGTTGATCTGTTAAGGTCTCTATGAGTGTTTTCTGAGCCAGGACGGTTTTCTACTCTCCTCCACTCCATAATGATCATATTGGGAGCTTCAGCTGCTGCCTCGCTGATTTCTGGGCAGCAGGTTCTCTGACCTTGGCTGCAATAGCTGCCTTATTACCTGCTCACGGTGTGTGTCTCTCAGTGTGTAAACCTCTTCTGTGGTTGAATCAGTGTGTATTCGGTCTCTACATTCGATCTTCCACACAGAGCGGACGTCTTTATGTGCGGGGGATCTGTTTCCTGTTCTCGCTGCGCCGTTGATAGGACGGCCTGGCTGTCCTTGTCTGTCGACCTCCTGCCCGTCCTCCTCACCTCTCCTCTGTCAGCCATCCTCACTTCCTCTCTCTGCCCACATACAGAAAATCGAGTTCAATGTCTGGTTGACTTTCAGAAGGGCTTTTCATTGTCGCCAACTCTTGGTATCTCGCCTTCATCGTAGCTTCTTTCTCTTCGCTCAATTTGTGTCTAAAGTGTTGAGGCCGATTGCAATTGATTTTTGGCATGCAGGAGTGCCCAGCTGATTGAAACAGCTTCAGAGTGAGGAGATCTAGGATGCATGGTACACTGCATGTGAGGGCTTTCTTAATTTAGATATATGGGGCAAAAGAAATGGTGGAGTTCCAACTTGGCGAAGTCCGTGGTGAAGCTCCAAGTTCTGATTACTTCGTATTCAATCACTTTCAAATTCCTGAATTAATTGTGCGAGTGTTGTACAGTGTTATTGCCTCAGAGAGTCTGTTTAATTCATCAGGTTGACTCAACATCCAACTGAGACCCATTTCACTTCTAGTGTCTCCTCTGATCAGCCCAGCCCCTCTTCAGGGACTGTTCCTCTTCAGCATGTTTACCCAGTTAAGATTAAGCCTTCAAACCATACAGAGAAGGACACAGGTCACCGAGTCAAATACTTGTCTTGAATTAATAACCCACCCCCGCCCAAAAAAAAAACCAACCTAAAAAAGAATGCGTTGGATCATTTAAAGTTTTGTTTGTCTGAGGGGAGAAGACTAAGTGTCTTCCCATTTCCAGCCTCTCATCACTGACTGAATGGGGCCTTTTCAGTCTTCCCAAGGTTGGCATCACAGTGCATTGTATGGTTTGCTTTGTTTGTGCCCTGTTTCTGGAAGCACAGGGCATTCCTTCTATTAATTCAGTAGGCTAGTTATTTCTTTGCATGCCATTTAAGTGTTAACTGCAAAAAGATTATGTAGACATTTTGATATTTTAATGTTGCTAAATGACTAGTTTGAAAAGAATTACTTGTTTTCTTTCTTGTTGTGAGATAAATGAAAAGATTAATACAACTGCCTGAGCTTGTGGAGAGTAAGCCAGCAAAAGGATAACTTTCTGACAAAAACTGAAAAGTCAGCCTGGTTTATATATTTAAAACTCAATCATTAACAAATGTCTGATTAGGAATAAAGAAAAAAAATCTAACATTAAATAGTCAACTGAAAGGACAGGTGAAGTTTCTTTGACACATTTCTAAAGCTTCACAGCAAAACAAATGAATAAAACTATGACATGCTTTAACTCAGCCTGTCTGGTATAATGCAAGTCCCAAATTACTTGGACAACATAAAATTTTTATCCTTTTATAAGCTTTTACTTACATTTTTTTCTCCTGCAAGTGGTACTATGTAAAGTGTCAATAATGTCTCTTCATGTCAGTTTGGGATCCCACTCTCTCTCTCTCTCTCTCTTTCTCTCTCTCACACACACACAAACACACAATTCACATCTCCATCCTTATTTGTTTGTCTCTCATCCTCTAGTTTTTGTCTAATGGCGGGCGACAAGCAATACTTGTTTATCCCTCCTTCTTGATATGACCAATGAAGACATCATACGCAAGGAAGAATCAGCTATTTTTTTGGTGCTCGTGCCAACCAACTTTTCGGGTTCCTAATCTGAAAAGTGCTTCGTGTGAACGCTCTGGGCGGTTCAAAAGTATGCGCGGGAACTTGACGGGATACTAGATGAGAAGTTCAAAACTGTTCGTTTTCACATACTACCAACTTTATGGTGATTTAATGTTGTTTGTAATCCTGAAAGGTTTCATTTTAATCTGGGAAAACCTTAACAAACATGAAATGCTAACAGACTGTCTTTGTGCCAAGCTATGATAACCATCTCTTAGCATGAATGTGAAAACAAATGTTGAATGAGAACCCAAATTCTTTGTTTTTAAAAATGTGTACTGATGTTGCATTAACCCTAAAATAGCACGGCTCTGAACCAGGCGCAGAGGTCGCTCCAGGCACCGTTATCTGTTTCGTTCCTTCTGGCAGGCATTACCAGAAAAAGGCAACACTCAATCACAGTGGGATTAGCTTGAAGTGGCATGTTCGCCGCAAGCCTAACCTCTCTCCCAGCAACCACCTGGTGTCTTTATTTTCCTCTACACAAGTTGCACCCTCAGGGGAGGGAGGCAGGGGAACTAAAAGTAGAGAGTGGCACTGCTGAAAAGGATCCCTCTTGTGAGGGGGCGAGAGGGGAAACGCAAAGGAACCCCGATGTGGGAGCTTTTGTATGGGCAGTACAAGCACTTGGTTTCGGTGATGGCGGCTGATGGTACCCTCAGGCGATTGGTTCAGTCCTGCAGAGGAGACGACAGAAGACAAAATGCTTTGCTTGTATGCGTGCCTGCTGTGTACACAACATGAGCACAAACCATAGTCCTATAGCGGCTCCCCTCTCACCGGATTGTTCTCATACCTTTTGAGACCTCTGGCTATTCTTGCTAACAAGCAATTTTGTGTTGAGAGCTGGCCTCGGATAAAACACACAGACGCTGGCATTGAAATAGCACAGATGCTTCAAGGCCAGTGAGAAATGGCCACATTTATGCATTTCAAATGATGTCTTTTTTCCTGCAGTTGGTTGCGCTTGACAAGTGATGAAATACATTGAGATTGTGGTGGTTTCTGTTGCGCTCCCAAGGGTATCTGCGCTTTAAGAATAGCATTGCAGCCCAACCCACGGTATTTCCCATCGAGTAATCTCTGCCGTTAATGGATCAATAATGGAAATCTCTTTCTGTATCAAGTATCCCCCTACCTATTTATCTAAAGCCTAATGACCTGTCATGGCCTCCATTTTGACCTTGCTGGCCATGACAAAGCCTAGTATCATCTTTCAGTCGGTGAACACTTTGAAGCGTCATTCATGCTGTTTCAATGGCTTAACTTGAAAGAGTGGCAAGAGGGCTAGTGTAGCAATAGTGATTTATGAGTCTTCTCGTGAATCCCACACTCTTGACTGTTTTATGCAGCACCTCGAGAACCGCCCTGTGTACAGCTGCAGCAGCGAAATGAGAATAGCATTGCAGCCCAACCCACCCAACGAAGTTTTTTGAAAATAAACTTAACTGGAGAAGTGAAGAGCGAAACACATTCTTCGTGTGAGTGGCTTGCTATGGCGGAGTTGATGAGTCAAAGCGAAACACCACACATTTACTTTCTTCCTGTCCCTTGAACCGGTCCGGGCCTTCTGCTGTGCAACGCTGAAGTAATGGGTTGCTAAAAATACTAATACGCAAGGAGGGTGCACATTTACGACATATGTGGTAGCATGGCAGCTGCTGATGTTGCTGTTGTGTCCTGAGGCGGAAAACGAGGAACTTCTTTTGCTTGTTTTGAGTTCAAAGGTTAGTGTAGTAATGGTAGTGATTGAACCAGGCCATTGATTTGTAGGGTAATGTTTCAAGGCATCATCAGTGATGACGCGTCACCCCCTAAGCTCCCCCCGGACCCTAATCCTCTAATCTGCAGTGGCCTTCCTGATGCACCAATAACCTCACTGCCAGCAGCACATACTTGTATCCAGACAGGGTGTCTGGCTGTGACTCTGCCTGATTGTCACATACACTGATATCAATACTGCAAAATATGGATGACTACCACTCCTACTATTGCAATGTATTTACATGAAATAATGATAAATAATTGAAGTCAAAAACTGTAATAGAACTGGTACAGCAATTTAAGTTCAGAAAATAACATGATTACAAATTACATAATTTTACTGTAATGCAGCCTTTATACCAGGAAAAGCCAACACATGGCATGTTACGATGTGCAGAATCTTAGACGATATATATTTTAGGGGTGTGAAGATACACTGTGTTTACGATTCAACACAGGACACGATTTGATATGTATCACGATACATTAATATACACTTTTGTTACTTCCATGTACATTATATTACATTTCATATTACATTATATTATTTATAAATCATTTATCAAGTTCTTGTGAAATAAGTCTTTGTTTTTTTTTTATGGATCTACATGACATTCAATGGTATCAGAGTGCCAGATTAAAAAATTTCATATATGGTAAGATTTGATTGAGGCTTCAAAATATGATTATTTGGATTCATAATGTATTGTCACACCTCTAATATATTCAGGTTAGTTCACCTCTGACTGAGTGCACCTTTATAGCTGTGATTGCTATAAAGTGCTGCCCGTCACAGACTTCATCTGCAGATTTTATCGAGGCAGCAATGAGGATTTGACAGGACGGAGATATGAAATGGAAGGGGAGAGGTGGATTTGGGTGAGATGGAGGAAGGAGATACAGCGAGGCAGAGAGAATCAGACAAAACACAGAATGTGATGGTTTGATGGGCTGTCAATTGACAGCCTACAAGGAGTTTGAGCTGCCAAAGCATGTGGAACACCATCCAAGTGTGTCTCTATCTGCCTGCTTTGTGTTTGGGGAACTCTTTCTGTAGCTCATTAGAATCTTTATACTTTCTCCCCCCTTGGGGAGCACCAGGCGCTGAACGGGCACGCAAATGAGGCTACCTTTCTACTTTGTATGATGGTGTTTGCTCACAACAGTGGGAGGAGAAAAACAAAGATGAAATTATTCACTCTAGCCTCGTCCCTCCCTTCAAGTTCCGAGCTCCTGCAGACTTTTTAACTAGTTATGTTTAATTACAGACAGCACACAACTGCTGTTGACCTATATCAGGAAAGTGGGACATTTTTTTTCCCCTCTCTCCCTGCAATTTCTTACTCCACTCTATTGATGTTTAACAGTGCGGACAACAAGCATGTGCAAATTAGCCGTGCGAGGCCATCACTTGGACACTCGTTCTCTTGGAGCTTGTCTCTCAAGCAGACTGAATCAGCCAAATCGCCGCTCCCTCTCCTCAATTTAATGTGAAGGACATGCAGTTGGAATGTGGAATCTCGCCCCATTCGGTGGTCCCTGTAAGAGACGTTACACAACAAATTGGAAACCTGTCCCTTTGTTCCCATTGCCAGTGCCACAGTAATGGCGAAGATTCGGGCGATGCGTAAAGCTCCTCAAGCTGGAAGGAAAATTCAAAGCGGGCACCAGAGATTTTCATGGTGACAGTTGAGTATGGGTTAATCATCTCTCATGTGAGATCCCTTGAGTGGCCACTCTCCCTTCCCCTGTGTCTCTTGCTCAGTGTAGCTCTTGGACGAGTCATTTCCTATGTGGTTTGCCCTGACAAACACAGCTCTGATCCACACTTTGCCCAAGTTTCGATTCCGAGAAGAAAGTGTTCCAAACCATAATGGTTCTCTCTCTGTCTATTTCTCCATCACTCTAAGCCTCAGCATTTTTTGACCCCCAGAGTAATCCTTGCTGATCCACCAATGGCATGCAGCACACAGGAAAATAGCCCCGATGACAGCTGAAGCCCTTAGCCCTACAGAAATGCTTGACCACGTACATACGCACAGAATATACATCCAGACACACTGTGGGCGGCAGAACAGAGCGCTTCTTTCCAAAGGTGGCTGTTTCGAAATCAATTACAACCAAGTAGCGTGTCTTTGTTTAAATGCTCGCTTGTGTATGAAGACTCTGAAAAGAACATGAAAGTTGATGTGAGGAGCGAGTCATGAGGCGGACACTTCCTGACAAAAAGCAAGATGCGAGGTGGTCAAGGCACGTAGACGGAAGGAAACCCATTTCCTTCAGAAGGCCATTAGACATTGTAACATTATTATACCCTAAGCTGTATTTTCCAGTAAATCCGCTCCTACTGAAACACTTTTGCCAAAACGTTATTTACTGGTCTGCTCCATTACTGCCCATATTTTTGTGTGTGTGTTTATATATGTGTGTGTACGTGTGACCTTTTATTGATCTTGGTTATAGCCGATGCCAGAATGACTGGTATGCTAACAAGCCACGGAATCCAACACTCATTTTTCAGTTTCCAGTCTGCGAGGCTCTCTTATAGGAAAGAATGACAATCATTTCCAATGTAAATTTGGACACACACACAGACGCACTCATCCATTCTCCATTTCTCGTGGAAAGCGGAATGCATGTCACGTGAAAACATTTTATTTTTGCTCTGAGGGTTAGATGACAGATTGTGTCATATTGCTCGGCTTAGTCACCCCTCACCTCTGTTCCTATCTTGTCAGTGTTAGTGCAGCTCTCTTGTAGTCTAATGGCTGCCGCTGCTCTTTGTACTCTGCTGAGCTTGGCAGGACTTGTGGAAGCGCTTATGAAACCCTGCCTGCCATTGCCGAGAACTGCCCAATACCCAGTGGTACTTATTAGACTTGGAAATGACACAATTGAATGCCTCTTTGTTTACGGTCCCTTAGGATATTAAACTGTATCGATAACAGATAACAGACCGATATATCTGGTGGTCGTTGTATTGACTGATTTTTGGCCTATCACAGATGATGAGTATTTGTACATGTTATCAATATTGGCTGATGTCAAAGAATTTTGGTTTTAAAGAACACAACGCAGAAAAAGGTGCTTGAAGTGATTTATAATTATTGAGTTTCCAGTGAAGGTTGCTCTTTCAGTGTGCTGCCACGCACCTTTTCATTTTTTTCATAACTCAATTTTTGTCAAAATACGTTAACAAAAATGCTTGAAGATACTTTGAAGTTATTTTCATGGCTGCTCTGAAACACACACGTTTTACTGTTTTAGTTGCTCTTCCTTTTCTTTACGCTCCCCTTTTTATCAGCAGTACAGTGTTGAGATCATTTCCACCTGTCTTTGTCAAGCTGAATTTATAGAGAATTAAAAAATGTCTAATATACAGTTGTTGCAGCCACTCGGCGCACACTCAGTTGATCTCTTTTTGGCAACTTATCTTGATCAGACATCCATCCCTGCAGTACAGCTGCTCTGTCCACTTTAAAGAAGCGGACATATTTAAAGGTGCACATTTTGAAGCAGTGCCTTTCTAGCTGGCTGGTGTGGCTGATAATAAGATCTGCTCCAGTGGCTTTTTTTTTTTTAGGCCACTCTGTATGGACCAATGTGTGCGTGTGTCTCTCCACGCAGTCACTTCCTGTGAAGTCCTCTTCAGTTGCCCTCGCTGTGTTCTGAAGCCATCGCTGTCTGTTAATGTTAGTGGTTACACAGTGCATTCACGTGTCCCGCACAGCACATCTGCAGCACACTTCTAATGTCCCGACCCTGCAATCGGAGGCCCTCAGGCTCGACGGATGACCCACGCTGTGGCCTTTTCATTCACTCTTGTAGTCAACACACTCCCCGGTGACTGAAATCCATCACTGATGCTTCGGTGCGCTCTTCCTCTCTTATACACTCTCTCTCTGTCTCTACTAGTCACTGAGCTCTTTGTTTGCGTTCCACGGGAAGAGAGCGGAACGAAGGCTACTGGGCCAGCGTGAGAAGCGAACATAGGCTACACAGCATTTGGGACGTACGTCCAGTGGGATTTCCGCTCCCGTCATCTCCCCCCTTTCAGTGTTTCATGTTGTGTGCAACAAACTGGGCTAAATAACACTCATGGTTTTTGGGGGCAGAACTTTCGCAGGCACGAGAACTAGTAATGTAATTGCATGAATTGTCTTCAGCTCTGCAATTAGCTTTGGCCCTCCCGTCAACTTCATCGCTTGTCCCTCCTGCTCGTTTTGCTGCTCTTCTTCTTTGCACTTAGTTACTGGGTCTCGGCTCAAAGGGGGACATGTACATCCTCGCCAGCCTTATCACTAAAGGAAGACTTAAAATCTGCAGTGGGATTAAGATGAAAATCGCTGCTGATGAAGTCAATATGAACCTGTTTTTACACTTTTACTTATTTTTCACAGTTTCTTTTTTTTTTATTCAATTTTTTTTTATGTTGCTTCACTCTCCTAGCATTTCATCACTCATCCCTCTCCTCATCCTTTTATTCTTCATGTGTTCATTGCTCAGGTCTACAGCTCTGTGGTTTGCTGTTGCAGAGGCCAGCACACACATACAAATATATATTGTAGCCCCATTAAGACGTGAAACAGATACAAAGGTATGTGTGTCTTTTTTGCAAGAAACTGGGCTGTGGTTTTCACAAATATGAAGCTGTGAATTCTCTTTTCATTTCCTCCTTCCCCCTCTGCACCATAGCGTGTACCCTAGAGAGCTAGAGAGCATTACAGCCCTTTTATTACAGCACATGCATGACAGAATTACCCTTTAAGCACATCTGTGTGTTCCTGTGCTCTCTTGTATTGCCAGGAAACATGAAATGCTGAACAATAGTTTTAATTTTAGCTCAAAAGAGGTGTCTGTGTGTGCTGGAAATTCATACGTCTTCTGTGGGCTGGAACCCTACAATTGAGAGCGTGACGGTGATGTCTCGGTGGCATGTTGCCCTAACAACAAGTCCATGTTTAAAACAGCCTGCATCTGCTTGTGATGAAATGCCTAATTTACTCTCAGGCTACTGTTGTGCAACAATCCTGCAGGTTTAACTAAGAAGAAAGGCTACTTATGTTTGTTCATGGCTCAGCACAGATTCTGAGACGCCGGGCTGAACCCCGCTCAGCACACGGGTGTGTTCGTGCGTGCATAGTGTGCAACCCCATGCACATGCTCATGCTGAGATGTTGCATGTCCACAGAACAAAATGCTATTTGCTGGAGTGGGGTGGGGGGAATATGTTTTAATGGGTTGATGAACGCCAGCTGTCCATTATGATACAACAGAGTCAAACAGTAGCAGCATGTTAGCGCAGCAACACGAACTGAAATGTGAGGCGATCTTCAGACACTGAGCTGCACAGAACGCATTCGTCCTCAGGCTTTAAAGCCCCAATTTAACATTCAAGGTCCAATTATTCATTAAGAAACACATGATAAATGCAGCTCTCCTGCACTATAGCTCAGACCAGACTGAAAGATGTGTATAAAAAATATTGTACGCTTAAAATCTAAAATTATATAACCATACAAGATGAAAAAAAAGGGCCCTGAAATTCTAGAAGAACCATTGAAAAGCAGAAATCACATCCTGATGAAGGATGAATGCAGCCGCGGTAGACTTGATATGGACAGCAATTTCATTTTGCAAGCTGAATATCCATCAAGAAGATCCTTATTTCAGAGAGGATGGCGTAAGTATTGTACTTATTGCCAGTTTGTTCTTGTGTTCAGTAGCAATGAGATCTGGCCGTGACTCTGATGTAAAGCTTTCCTTTATCCTCATCAACCATTCAGGGACCCCCGCATAGCCTGTGTCAGGATCTGCAGTTGCTATGTTTCTCCACTCATTTATACAGGTTTTCTCTTTGTCATCTGTATTTATGTTCTTGCAAGTATCTGGCTGCCGCTCTGAAAATGTTTGTGCCTCAGCCCCTCTTATATGTAACTGTTCTTTGCTGTTATCTAATCATTTCACCAACCATCAGCTTTCTAAGTGGGAGCTGCTATTTTCTGATATGTTCCCATCTTTTGATGTCATTCTTTGCCAGAGCTCCACTGAAGTCTAAAGCTTTTATTGAACAACATCCCCCCTCAGCTCTTCCTCTGTTTCTGTACATTCTGTAACTCATGGAGTGATGAACAGTTAAAACGTTTAGCTTTCATTGCTGATGCAGATATGTTAGAATTACACACTTAAAGCTGGAATCCTTTTCCATGGAGTCATTTATCTTTCTACAACTAAAACCTAAAAAGTTCACCTTAAGTTTAATTTTCACCACAATGATTTCCGGATGTATCTTTAGGTGTTCCTTTTCCTGATCAGTTTGGTTTTAATCGGTTATTTGATGCCATAAAAAAAAAAAATGGGACGAAACGTCAAGATTGACAGCTGAGCTCTGCTCCCGACTTTCATGCATGTGTTCCACCTCCTGCTCTCCTCTGCACCTCCCTCTGCTGACCCTGCCGTCGTCGTGCGCATGCTTGAGAGCCAAGAGCTGACACGTCCCTCCAGCTCACACGCAGCACAGGGGCAAACAAAGTGAAGTGAGACACACAAGAGCAGACAGCTCCTTATCTCTCCTGCTTCTTTCTTTGATTCACCCTGTCTTCTCTCGCTCTCATCCTGCACATCTGCTTTTCTATTGTCTCTCACACTGCATTGTTTTGTTGCTTTCTCACTGTTCTGTGGTCTTTATCTGTCCTTCACCTTCCCCTCACTCTCTCTTTTTCCCTCTGTCTGTGCTCTCTCCCTTTGCTCCCCAGTCAGCACAAATCCCACGAGTGTCTGCACATCTCCCGGCTCGAGGTTTCGGTTGCAGGCTACAGTGAGCTGTCTCCTCTATTTTAAGACTCCTGACAATCCCACAACACCAATAACAATTTAAAATAAGTCATTGCAGTGGTTTTGCCCACTGCGCTCACAAAATCCCAATTGGTTTAGCTTCACCGTGGGCCGATGTTTCCCCCTATTTTCCATTTTTTTTTTTTGTTTTAAGTGCCACACATTTACTGCTTGATTTTTGGCCAACTGGAGCTGTGAACTAAATCACAAACGCAGGTTTTTTTTTTAAAGCTTTTTTTTCCCCTCATAGTTTCATCATCCCCATCTCGCTGTTTGGGTTGCTGTAGCCTGGAGTCATGAAAACCTGTGCCTGTGTGTGTTTTTTCCCCGGCGAGGGTCTGTTGCTGATGTCATGTCTGTGAGAAGTAATGTCAGACTGTGTTTAATACTGAAGCTGACGGCCAAGCACAACAAATATCTATATGGATTGACAAGGTCTGTGTTTGTGCTTGCAAAGGTCACACACCTACAGATACGGCAGGTGCATGTTGATTTCCTGTCAGCTGTGGGCATACGGGTGTGTTTACATCTGCATGTGCTCCTGCAGCACCGGAGCATTTGCCATAATTTGATTTAAGAGAGCTTGAAGTACAGGTAGAGGTCGGTCCTGCCGCCTCTTCCCCGAGAGCCAACCGCTGAGAGGAAAAAAACAGAATGATGCCGTTTCAGTGACGCTCCCAGCTGTAACCTTTGCACCTAACGTAGGGAAGCAGATGATCATCTTTTTTTCTCCTCTGTCTGTGGGAGACGCAGCCTTCTTCGCGCCAATCCATCCCCGTCCCTCCATCACGCTCTAGTCTCCCTGTATAGTCGTGAATCTTTTTTCTTGTACCACTTCATACCAGCTACATCCATCCCCTCCTCTCTGTATATACTGTATATTTTAGCTTCTCTTACTCCACTCTCCATCTGTCTCTTAGCGGAGTGGGAGGATGTGTAGGCACCAGAGTTGATGGGACTTCAGCTGCTGCTGAAAATCAACAGTCTCTAAAGCTGCAGCTCGCAGCATTTGCGTGTACAGAGTTAAGAGTATAAGGGAGTGAATTACCAGGCGCTTTTATTTGTGTGTGGTGTCATGCAGTTTGTGAAAGAACGTTGAGTAAAAACAATGTAGTATTGTTTCATGGTCATATTTTTGTACTAACACTGTGCCCGCTGACAGTTGCAAAGATCTGGTACTGTTGCAACCCTCCTGAAAAGGAGAATGGCGAGGCAAAAAGACAAGCAGTCACACAGATTATCAAACAAGTTTAGAGGTAACAAAAGGTCAAATTATAACCTTACCTGTCAGTTTTCAGCAACCATCACAGTTTGCAGAACAACTTCCTGATTCCGCTTTGGCTTAACGTACAAGTACATGTGTGTACCCACAGTTTTCCCATGCAACACAAGGTTCCCCTCCGTTACAGCATGTAGGATGTTTTAGCATCCTCCATGTCATTGTTGTGGTTTTACCACCTGCAACTTGAAATCATGATGACAGGACATATATTTACTACGGGGTGAACTGGCCCTTTAACTTTTTTATTCACAGTAGCAGTTTTAGTGAAAAAGCTCTTAGAAACTGATTGTGCCCCTTGTGCCGGTACCAAAAAGCAGCAAAAGTTGGTGCTTGGTTGGAGTTGGTGGAGTTCAAAATAGAACTACGAGGAGAGATAATGTTCCGTAACACTTGCCTTGTGGGCAAAGACGTGACTCCGTCTAAACACTGATGGCTGTTCATATGAAAGGCACATTATACACATTGACTTTATCATAATACACGCTGATGTTTCATTTGTGGCCTAAAATCAAATGACACAGCTTTTAATAAGAACATAAAACTTGCCAAATGGACATGATTAACTCACTTGTTTGTTTGATTTTAGAGTGTTTATTTTCATACATAAAATCCGGGTTGGCATTCACTCCTTGATTAATTCAACTTCACAATGACCAATGATGTCATACTAGCTGGACAAATACTAGAGAAGAAGGAGAAACTGACAAATTTATGCAGGTGAGATAAAACCTCTCGAGAGGATTCTAATAATCGTCTCATCTCAAGTTTAGCATCGGTGGGCTATGCAATGCATGTACTTAGCTAGCTGTGACACAAAACACACACAGAAACTCACGGATTCAGATTAATGCCTGGCAATAAGGTGAGGTTTTAGCGCACTGACCTACAGTTCTCTTCAATCTGAGTCATTTATGGTTCTCCTGCTCGGGCCAGTACGGCAAACTCAATTTTGCTTTTGAAACTCTGTTTTTTGTGACTCGGGCAAAAGCAATGATGATGTTACCTTAGTGGGTGATCGTGTAATGAGAGAAGCTAATGAAAAAAGTGTCAAGACTTTTCTTCCATGTTTCTTTATTTGGTGTAACTTGACACAGTTGGTGTATCTGTGTGTCTACAGGAGGTTCGTCTTTTGCAATCATGTTAGAGGAGAGGGTGGAGGGGGAGGCAGCACGAGCTCAGCAGTGTATAGACACCTTATGAAGTGGCTGACTGTATGTCACCAGCTCTGCCTGTGTTTATTGTGGGCTCTTTCATGCATCAGATACTGCAGATATAAGGCATTCAGTCTTTGACACTGGAGCAATCCTGAAATGATATTAAGCCCTAAGCTGAACTTTTTTGCTGTCCAAAAAAAAAAAAGAAAAGTAATATCATTTCTCACTCTCTGCCTCGAATTCTTTTGCTCCAGTAGTGTGAGTCTGATCAAAGCTTTATAGTTGTTGGTGAGCGATTTTTGTGATGGTAGTCGTGTTTCAATCTCCACACATACAAAGGCAGCTAAAGGAACCTGGCGGTCCGTCAGTGGGGAAGGCGAAATGAAAAGCCGTTCCTCCCGGGTGATTCTGCTGGCTTTTGTTCGCCCGCTTATCAGCCCTCTATGTCTGCACACGTGTGTGCTTTTGTCTGTTCGTTGCATGCACACACTGCCAAGTCGGGTCCTGTTCAAGGCCTCCTCATTGCCGCCACATTCAGACGTCTGCCTGCTCTGAGCTCCCCCCTGCCGACCCCTGTTGTTTCACCTGCTTTAAAAGGTGTGGTGCCATTTCCCAGCATTCTGAGCCCAAGAAATCAACTCGCGTGCAAGATTTAATTTGCCCGCAGCTCTCATTAAAGCTGTCAGACTTCTCTCCTGCTCCAATATACCCCTTTAAAATTTGTGTCTGTTACGTGCTATGAAGTACGTTCCACATGCATTTTTTGTGGTTTGGATTTTCTTACTGCACATGACTCCTGTGAGTGCTTTTGTGCCGTTAAATGGTCGCAGATTCATTACTGCATGAGGCATTGGGACATTTTGTAGTGATCTGACTTCACATGGAGGAATTTTTAACCTCACCACACAGAAAGATATATGCTTAAACCTTTTGATTAGTAACACAGTGTAACAGTGAAGTTGGCTTCAACAAAGCATAGTGAGAGTAGTTCTGGTCTGAGCTGGAATGTTTCGGTCACATTGCTGGAATAAAAAGCACTGTGGGTTTGGCGGATGCAGCCTGGCAGTGTTGCTTTTGGACTGTGGATGTGAAGAAAGCAAATTCTGCAGCGTGAAGAAGTGGAGAGGTTTATTGGTGCTGTAACCTTTTAGTTCCGCATGTCAAGTGTGTTTAAAAGTACTAGTAAATGTTTGTTTGCATTTCATAACGCTCACACTTATATTCCCACACAGAAATTAAACATTCATGAGCTTTCGATTTGGCAGCAATGGAGGCAAATTGGAGTGCCACTAGTTGCTGTGTTGTCACATTAGCATATTAATGATATAAATGCTGTAAAATTAACATGTGGGAGTGGATTATTCACGTGAATCATTGTCAGATCACTCAAAGAGGAGAAAGGCTAATGGGGGTTAAAAGCACATTAAAGAAAGCTTTGAATGAATTTGCCATGTGATTTATGATTTAAAAAGTGTGTGTGCGCTTAACAGAAATCAGTAGCTTCTTCATGTTTCTTTTTACTTTTAAGGGGGAAGTCTCTAAAATTGTAAAATTGGGTCTAGCAGCAGCAAAATTGAGCTTTGATCACTGACGGGAAAACCTGCTTATTCAGCTGTTGCTTATTTTGAAAGAGCTCAGGCTGTTTTTGAAGAAGAAACACTGGTGTTATTCCTATTCTGAGCGTTTTGCAGCCTTTTTTTTTCCTTACTAAAGGACGAATGACAAGCAAGAAAAGTGTTACATGGTGTGACAGGCCTTGACTTTTCAAGTGGTTTCCTTATACATGCAAGCCTAATCCAAATCAGTATGGCTTTTTACTTTTAACATCCACTTACTCAGCAGAATGCACTTGCAGTGTAGCAGACATAGATAAAAGTCCTACGGTGAAAGTGCATGAAAGAGATCAAGATGAGACTGCTTAGCCCATGTGCACACAGTTTCTGTCAGTATATGAGTAGATTATTTGCTTTCTCTGCAACTGCGTTTGGTCAGATTATGTGAGGAAAGGCAGCAGAAATGACCATTTTCATTATGAATTGAGTTATCAATCTGTTTTGATAATTGATTAATAAATAATATAGTTGCGAAAAATTTAACTATTCAGTTAAAATGCCTTAAAGGACAAGGTAACATTTTCAAAGGTTCAAAAGGTCAAAGATATTTTGTGTAGAATAAGATCAAATCCTCATATATAAAAAGCCAAAATTCTCCAATCAGTGGCTAAAAGTGTTGTTGTGCACACAGTGTGTGCTCTGAGCTAAACGCCAACATCAGCATGGTTTGCTTTAACAATGTGTAAAGTTGTTGACTGTCTTTGTCTAGCATTTAGTACACTAAAATAAGCTAATTAACACGACAAAAGAGCATTGGAGGCTGATTGGAATTACTTTAACATGGCCATTAAACAATGTACTGGATCACACTAGATGAAAACTGTATGGATTTCCAGTCATTACAGTTCTTTCTAAAGAAAAATTTCATGGCAATACATTAAGTAGCTGGAGCTGACTGAGCAATGGACGTACACAGGACCATGTTTTGAATATGTGGGAAACAAACCCTGGAGGATAAGGTCATTAATCAATTCTTAATAAAAAAAAAGTCTCAGCTCAAAATTGACCTATGATAGTGAGACCCATAATTAAAGAACACAGTCAAGCTTAACAGCGGCAATGGCTGTGCAAACAGCAGGTCGTGGCACCTCTTATCAAAACCGCTTGGGCATGTTGACACATTAACCTGAGTCCCAAAAGGAAGACACTTAACCCTGCTCGGACGTGGAACCCTGTGGACACACAAAGACCTCTACTGTCTGTGCTTTGATCAATGCTCGATTGACTGGCCCTCTACCAGTGTCTATGCAAAAATGACCCCAGGGACTGAGTTGGTTATATGTCTCACTAGGCTGCTCAAAATGTGTTCAGGGTCTGTATCTGTAGGTTAAAGTCTGAGAGAATAGCAAACGATCATCAGATTTGGCCGATTTTAAAATAAAATAGAAGTTAAAGTGGGATTGTCTGTGGGACATACGATTGAAAAATCGGCACTGGTCAACCAAGAGAAGGGCAGACCTCCCCACCAGTTTTAGATGCAGTCACAGATAGATTGTCAGTGACCTAGAAAAGTTGATGCGAAGCTGGAAATCAGCCTCTATATTAAACAGCTGAAGAAGGGTTTCAACGTTGCTGTGTACACAGAGATAGATAGCCTAGTTTGAAATGGTTTGTTAGTGTTGTCATTCCTAAGGTTCAGTTTAGCCAATAGACTAATGCTAATGTTTAGCACAGCAAACTGAGTCATGAGTCAAGTGCCGGTGTGTAGATCTAACTTCCAGAACCAACCAACCAACCAACCAACACTGCTGCACCCGTAAGGCCCATCTGGACCCTTTAAAACCGGTGGTTCAGAAACCGGTGGATGATGTCACAGAGGCTTTACACTTGGTGCGTATGCATTTACAATAGCCTAAAACACACAAGTTTGACCTGCCTGTATGTTATTTAAAAATGCAGGGAGCTCTTGAGAAAAAGCCATTTGAATTCCTCTCATGTTAGTTTTTTAATTTAATGAAAATTAAAGTTTTACTGCTTTCTTTCAGTGTCTCCCTCGTCATGACCTTCAAATCTGTTGAGACTCTCAGTTTAGTGAAACATTATCCCTGTGAGGAAACAGTGACACTCTACATTATTGTTAAACCACCAGCACTCCACTGGATTCCCTCTGAATTTTCATTTTAGCTTCTGTATTTGCTCTGTGTTCTTCTGTGGATCCACTTGTCACTCTGGATTCTCTTGCCTCCCCTGTGATCTCCGGAAAAGCACAACAGTATGGTTTTCCCTTCTCCCGTTGTCTTGATATTGCTGTTACTGTTTGTCCATCCATGTGCATAAGGCTCCTCCCGGCTGCCGTCTTTGCGCAATGTCTAGATGGTTTGGTTAAGATTAGGGGTGCCCTCGCTGTGACCTGCTGGATGTGATGTCGCAAGGAATCAAACTGTGTAGGTTTGGGTGGATCAAAGTTTGCCATTTGATGGCTGAAGAGCTGTTTATTCCAGGCCACCCACCAACTGTGTTTGTCAGCTTTTGTAGATAGTGTGTGTGTGTGTGTCATGTTATATCTGAGCATGAGCAGGTCTGCTCTTGGTCAATTTATTCCTGTCTCCTCAGTACAATGAGATTCTAACACACCAATCCACTTTTGCACATATGTGTATTGACCCGTTTATAGGATTTTCCTGTGACACCTGTTCTTGCACGCCACAACAACTCGTACCTGCTCCTTTCTTCTCGCGGCATTATAGCATGCAATCCCAACAAATGGGATGAAACAGCAACAGATCAATTCCGTCAAGTGTAAGGAACATTCCTGTCTCCTCAGTAAATCTTTTGGCGGTTAACCAGCCCAGATAGCTTACAAACAGATAGTCACAGTCAGACGAATGACAGGCAGTTAGAGACAGACGGACAGCAGCTGGCTTCTGGATGCGCAGGCGGGAAGCTTCCTTTTACAGCAGAAAATAACAAAGAAAAAAAGGGGCCTTGAAACTGAATAATTTAGTTAACTGCAGCTGGGAAAGTCACTTGGATAATTAATGCATTGGGCACACTTTATGAATGTGGTGCGTTTGCTCTGATTGCTTGTGTGTGTATGTGTGTGTGTGTGTGTGAGGGTTCTGGCTTTGAAAAAAGTATAAAAAGTAAGCAAGTTTGGGTTCGCTCTCAATGTGAGCTTGTGCAAGCTGTTGGTCTTTGAATGAAAAGAAATAGAACGTCAGATGTGCACTTGTGACAAATCCCTTGTAAAGATAGTGTTTCTGCTGCTGGAAGGATAACAAAGAGATGGCAGAGTTTCAGCATAAAATGCACAAGGACACAAACTGACACGCAGCAATGTTGAGTTGCCACTTGATTTTACTGCCCGATTCATCTCAATGTCAAGACTTAGTGGAGAGAATTCAACTGAATCCTCTCTTGTGATGTGGACTGTTCTCTGCAGGATTTAAAAACAACAACACATTGAATTGAATTCAAAAACATCTCTGGCAATCCTCCTCTGATTTACTTTTGATGATTTTTCTTTTTGAGTTCAGTGTAAATTTTCCAGTTTCAATGACAACAAACTATCAACATACTTTCAGAAAAACTGACAACATAAATTAGCTCTCCTGGTAATGACGAACGCTGAAAGAAAATGCCTCCACCTGTTTTGAAGTTTCTAAATTATTACCTTGACTTTGTAATCATTGATTGGTTTCAGTTATTTTATTTTTTGCAGTCCTTGTATTTTTAAAATAAATGTAGATACATTCGTCGGGAGAAAAAAGGATAATTATTGAGCTCCTTCCATTTAGAGACCAGCTCAAATAGACCTCCTTTTTTCTGAACAAAAACAGAACATGTGCGTAAGATCAGTGTTCTCACTGTGTCTTGAGCAAGTGAAATCTCTGCTATTGGACTGGTGCGTCAGGGTAATTTTCTTCAAACACAACTGTCACAAAAAAAGTTGTGCATGGATGGGACTTTTGAAGTGGTCTGTTTCATCTGCACACATGTCCATGTATGAATGCATGTCTGTGTGTGCTTGCATGTTACATTTTTCAATGAGCTACTTGTGTAAAATCGATGCACGAGTGTAGACACCTCCGCAGTTCTTGTGTTGATGGATTTGTCAGCATTTCTCTTCTTGCATAAACCTCTCTATTTACATGAGGGTTCAAGAGAGAGAGTTAATTTATCTGCCGTGTTGGGCTGCCGTGTGCAGAGCAGCAGGAAAAAGCTCTGTTTTTGGAGAGCGAGTTGAAGAGATGTCAACTGACACTTTGCTGATGGCTGTTAGACTCTCAAAGTAGCATTCACTGTGAATGGACCATCTGCTTGTCTGTGTCCGCACTTATTCTCCTCTTATAGTGTTTCGAACATGCAGAAACGAAGATTTTAACACAAAATGATCAAAACGTTGTCCAAAGTCAGTGGATTACGGTTTTTTTCTTTACACTTCATGAAGTGTTTGTATGCATAATTTCTCTCTTTGCCTCCAAACTTGTAAAGTGGTAATCAGAGTTTTACAGAGTTGTTTTACAAAAGACACATTGCAGAAAGAATGGTGCAGCAGAGGTAGGGATGTTTTGGCTTTTAGACCCCGACAATTCCTCAACAGTCTCCAACTGTTGTCACTTCCTTTGTATTACTCATCCCCTTTTCATGATGTTAAAGCCAATCTTTAAAGGACTAGATCACCTCGATATCTAAGACACAAGGGATACTCAAGGGTGTAGGTTTGCATGGATGGTAGGGACATATCTCTACCAATATTTAAGAGTTATATTCCAGTGAAGTCGCTTTACTGTACTGTGAGAAATCATGTCTTGGTCTCCTAAAGACCTTACTTTATTGATTTCCTACAATTTCTCTTCATGTCATAGGTTTACAATAATATTGCAACACATACAGTCTGGTTGTCTTTTGTCTGCATCCTCTGTTTTTATTTTTTATGTACAGGCTAAGAGAGATTTGAGGAGAGAGGTGTCCCTACCTCAGTGTTTCACATTGTTCTGGTATGAATTGGCCAAGGTTTGGTGATAGCTGCCTCCTTGCGAATATAATTCGCAAGGAGGGGAGGAAACAACATGTGAGAACAACATGTGAGAATTCAGAGTTGGATAGGCCGAGTTGCATTAGTGGAAATTTCTCCATCTGTTGACTATTCAGAACACGTTTATATAAGAATGAATTGTGTATCACTTTTTGGGGGGTATTTGTGCAGAAATACATTGATGTTTTATAACTCCTATTTCACCTACACAGATTATTGACCGCCTAGCCTCTTGCTTTTCCCGAAAAGGTTTTTTGTTTTCTATCACCCTATTGATGTCTTAAGACCTTTTTTTAACTGCATAACTGAGCTCATGCATTTTTAAAAAAGAAAAAGAAAAGCGTCATGTGGGTGTTCTGTGTCTCTTTTCGTTTCAGTGCTGGCCAGTTTCCGAGGGACTGTCCAGCATGGCCTCCCACTAGAAATTGGAGATACGGTACAGATACTGGAGAAATGTGAAGGTATTGTGCACGTTATTCTTTAAGAATGTTACTTTGGATGAAAGCAACTGCTGCTTTCGCTTGAGAGATGAATTGAACACTGACACCCAAAGTTTTAAACACTTCCTCTTTATTAAATGTACAGATGAAATTATTCTGTGTGAAAGCTGTTACCCTTTGTTTCTCTTCTCTTCTCATCTCCCATTAACGGGCAGAGGCACGCGAACAGTGCGCCGTGTACACATGCACACACTTGCATCAATCCACAGATTAATGAATGCAACCACAATTAATGTGGCTTCTTTGGGGTTATCGTGGCGCGGTGTGCGCACAAAATGAGCAGCATTGTGTCTGATGAATAGCTGTGGAAATTTAGGTTTGCTAGAGTTTCCTGCACCACAGACGGTCTGCTTTTCCTGCCTTCCTGCCCACGCTCTGTCTGTTTTTCTCCTCTGCTTGCTTCCTCTTATACTCTCCCTCTCTTGTTGTCTGTCTCCCCCTATCTATGCTAAAGTGTTTGCTGTCTCCTGCATTCCCTTTCCTTCTCCGTCCTGAGGTTGTTTTTTTTGTTTCCATTTCCACAATAAATCATGTAAGCACAACAAAGCTACACTCAAATGCATACACAAATGAGCATCCATTCACAAACACACACACACTTCCCTCTTCAGCAGCTCTTGTCGCTTGGTGTCTCACTTCCTGTTGGGAGACAGAGGCACATGCTCGCACTGAAAGATTCAGCGGCTCTTGCAGCCAGGCAGAAGGATGTGATATTGCATTAAAAGGCCCAGAGGAAGTAGACAATAGCGCAGCCAGCACAATGCTTGAGCCAGAGGGGAGGAACAGCAGACTCCGAATCCTGCCAGCAGCGGAGAGGCTGAGAGACGGTTCACTGACAGCAGAAGAGGCAGGCTAATGGGTCTGCCTCATGTCGATGCTGTTTACAGCACTGACACTTCAAAACACAGGAGCATACCAAGTGGAAGAGTCTTTACTGACATGTGGCTCCTGCGTGTAAAGGCACTGAAGGAATCGACTCAGACAGAGTTTACAGTGTGTATTTAAAGGAGCAACTTGTAAGATGTTTAGTGTCGCTGATGCTTTGGGTTGGCAGTTCGGACTGTCTGCCTACCTCAGATTGTTGGTATTTGACAACACTAGAAAGCCCATCACGTTTTTATGACCTTGGCTTAAGAGTCGGCAATCAACTAAGTTAATCATCTCATCTTCAACTGGACACAAACCTGTTAAAAAAGTACCGAACTATCAATTAACCATTATTATACCCCTCATTTCACCTAATGTCATTCCTGGTGTGATAATTTCAAATGATTTTTAAATCAGGTGAATGTAAGCAGCAGAGACGGTGATGATAATATGGTTGATGACTTACAATGTAGATTTTGGCTTCTGGAAAGATAGCCAAGCATCACTGTTCCCCTCCATCCATCCTGCCGTGGTTCTACACGATCGAGGGCAGCTGCTTGATCCAGGGTACTGTGGTGGAGACAGGTGATCTCGGATTTCCTGTTGGATGACCAGCCAGAGCCCCATTTCTTCCATTTTGTTTTCCTGCAACTGGGCTTTGACCAGGAGCTTTAGTCCCATCTTGGATCTCTTTCCTGTCATCCTAATGGCGTTGTGGCTTATCGGGCTGAACGTGTTGTGAACATGAGAAGCGATTTTCTGCTCTTATTTCAAACCTTGTATATCCCAATAGGTAACACATGTTTAAGCAATAAAGCCAGAAAAATGAAGAAAAAGACAACAAATTTTAAGTAAAAATGTAGTAAGTGTGTTTGCTTCTGTGTGTGTCACAGCCATGATATCAAAAACTTTGTTATTTTGATCATATCTTTACTAAAGCCCAACAACACCTGATTTCTCATCCAATTTGGCTCTTAGCTCTATTTTTCTTTTTCACACAGATGCATTGTTCTACTATTTTAAAGATTAGTAGAGTTACTGCCCTGGCAACAGTAATACTTCCTGGGGCAGGCCTCTTTGTACCCCAGACTGGGAATCATTAATCGACTATCACATTCTTCTGACATACTTACTTGACCTCTGCTAATGACGACAGTGACTCATCTTGGAAAAACCTTCCTGTTCCACAGTGCAGTCCAAGTAAAATCAGTCATTTCCTCTACCCGTGCATACCTGAAAGAAATGAGGGAGAAAATGTTAATTCCACCAGTGATTACGAAACTATAACATTTGAGCTATCCAGCTAATGCTCTTATCTGGAGGGACTTACAATGAGTTCTACAGGCAAATGAGCTTGAATTGTCAGTTTGGAAAAAGGCTCAAAGTCTCAGAGATTTGAATTTTTAGATCGTTTCTGTCGGTATTGGGATTTGCAAGCGCATCAGGCACATACTAATTTGGCTTTAGCACAGATTGGAGTGTGTGTGTGAAGTCAGAGTGTTGCAAACATTCTCTTTGTCACTGATTGTGTGGCACCTAATAGTGAGGTTTAAAGGGTTTTCAGTGGATTTGCTTGTCTCAGGTTCGCACTCTGCTGCTTATTAGCCTTTGGTCACTGCAGGTTCTCTCCACCACAATGAGCTTGATTGCTGTATACAAATCTGGCAGCTCTATGAAGTATCAATTAGAAAATCCAAAATAATGCTGACATTTTTATTGGCACTGGGAAGTTACTCAAGTTGGCAGTGACAGCCTCAGCGATCTGTTAATATCTCATTAAATTGAAACAAAAGTGAATGTCTGGTACCTTTATTGGGACAAAACCTAAATCATGAAATCACATGCAGCAAGCATGAACGCACATTTATCTCCTTCTATTTCTGTCCCTCGTTGATTATACATCATTTCCCCACCTTATTTCTGTTTGTGATCTGAGTTCTAAGCCTGATACAAAATTATATATTCTTGGAAGATGCTGAAAATTAAAATAACGCTGTGTCTCTGCAGGCTGGTACCGAGGATTCATCTTGAAGAATCCAAATGTCAAGGTGAGCAAACCTTTTATGCGTACGTTTACATGTTTTTCTTATTTTTCGGTTGCTTGTGACTCATTTGTCCCCTCAAATTTGCAAGCCTTAACGCAGCTTTCAGTTTCAACAGCTGAGATGACAACGTCTGATGTCATTGGCTGATACTGTTGCCTTTAGCAAAGGAACTCACTATTTCTGTTGGTCAAACGGAGCAGATTTTCTGAATTTCTGTCAAAGCTCTTTTTCAGCTGTAATGTATCAATATACCCCTTTTCCAAATTATCTCTTACAAACTCTTTTTAGAGTTCAAGAAGTGCTCCCAGACGTTTTAACCCACTCAGTTTTTACTCAATAAACATCTTGATCTAGTGTGTAAAATGTGCCCAGCATGTTAGTAACATAAACTGCATCTCTTTTGCTTCTGCTCCTTCCTATAAGATAATGCTAATGGCCCAACACACCAGTGTTTCATCCATGCACTTCTTTTACATTGTTGGAACTCTTCACAGGCCAGTGTGGGACAGGACTCTCACTATAACATTTCCCCTACACAGCCAGGGCGCGAGGCATTATGTTTTCAGGTCGTCTGTCTGTCCAGCCATTCTTGTGAACGCTTTCAGGGATTTTATTCTAACTTTGCACAAATGTCAACTCTAACTCAATGATGAACTGATTAGATTTTGGAGGTCAAAGTTCAAGTTCACTGCAGCCAATTGCGAATGTAAAACAAACTCGATTCAAGCCACTGACAATTAGCTTTGATCAGAAGACCGTGAACTTGGTCAAGGTCACTCTGACCTGAAATCTTGTGAGCACATTATCACAAGAATGCATTCAGGAATTTTTGGCACATTTGACACAAACCTTCATTAGGACTTAAATTGGTAAAATATTGGAGGTCAAAGGTCACAAAGGTCACCCTCAAAGGTCTATGTAATTAAATGGGAAAATGGCAGCCTTCAGAACACTGCTTTTGTGGATAACAGTAGAACCACTGTTAGTGTTATTAATACAGTACTTAACTGTGTTTTTTACTTGAAATGCATGTAGTAGAAATAGACTTTGACATTATTTCCCACAGGGCTGTGTCTAAGTTCAGCTTGAGCAACAGTTAAATAAGCCACTGGGAAAACACTTGTCTGAAACAAAGTCTGCCTGCAGGATCTTAATTGGAAAAACTACATGTACAAAACAGGTTGATAATACACTTTTTTCAGTGAAGTCACAGGAGGAAAAACACACATCATAATTCAACAGCTGAGTTCAGTTGAATTTCTTACTTTCAGGATCTAGAAATTGTGCATAAAGGTGACTAAATAGAAAAAAGAAAATATATATACAGTTAGAGCCAGAGGTATTTGGATAATGACACCGTTTTTATCGTTTTGCCTCTATACACCACCACAATGGATTTGAAATAAATCCAATAATTCTAACAATTTAAGAAGGTTCACAATGATATGGCATTTACCATTTTTAAGAATTGCAGCCATTTTCTGCAAAATACCAATATTTTTAGGACGAACTAACATAGTTATAAATATCACCCTACTATTTAGTAGTTAGATGAAAATCCTCATTTAATGACTGCCTGAAGTCTGGAGCCAACGGACATCACCAAATGTTGAGTTTCCTTCCTGGAGATGCTTTGCCAGGCCTTCACTACTGTTGCCTTCATTTTCTGCTTGTTTGAGGGTCTTTCTGCCTTCAGATTTGTCTTCAGTAACTGAAAAGCTGCTCCTTTGGGTTGAGATCAGGTGACAGACTTGACAATTGAAAAATGTTGCATTTCTTTGCCTTCAAAAAGTCTTGTGTTGGTTTCATGGTATATTTAGGGTCATTATCCATGGTCAAAGTTCAAGTTCACTGCAGCCAATTGCGAATGTAAAACAAACTCGATTCAAGCCACTGACAATTAGCTTTGATCAGAAGACCGTGAACTTGGTCAAGGTCACTCTGACCTGAAATCTTGTGAGCACATTATCACAAGAATGCATTCAGGAATTTTTGGCACATTTGACACAAACCTTCATTAGGACTTAAATTGGTAAAATATTGGAGGTCAAAGGTCACAAAGGTCACCCTCAAAGGTCTATGTAATTAAATGGGAAAATGGCAGCCTTCAGAACACTGCTTTTGTGGATAACAGTAGAACCACTGTTAGTGTTATTAATACAGTACTTAACTGTGTTTTTTACTTGAAATGCATGTAGTAGAAATAGACTTTGACATTATTTCCCACAGGGCTGTGTCTAAGTTCAGCTTGAGCAACAGTTAAATAAGCCACTGGGAAAACACTTGTCTGAAACAAAGTCTGCCTGCAGGATCTTAATTGGAAAAACTACATGTACAAAACAGGTTGATAATACACTTTTTTCAGTGAAGTCACAGGAGGAAAAACACCTGTAAATCATAATTCAACAGCTGAGTTCAGTTGAATTTCTTACTTTCAGGATCTAGAAATTGTGCATAAAGGTGACTAAATAGAAAAAAGAAAATATATATACAGTTAGAGCCAGAGGTATTTGGATAATGACACCGTTTTTATCGTTTTGCCTCTATACACCACCACAATGGATTTGAAATAAATCCAATCATTCTAACAATTTAAGAAGGTTCACAATGATATGGCATTTACCATTTTTAAGAATTGCAGCCATTTTCTGCAAAATACCAATATTTTTAGGACGAACTAACATAGTTATAAATATCACCCTACTATTTAGTAGTTAGATGAAAATCCTCATTTAATGACTGCCTGAAGTCTGGAGCCAACGGACATCACCAAATGTTGAGTTTCCTTCCTGGAGATGCTTTGCCAGGCCTTCACTACTGTTGCCTTCATTTGCTGCTTGTTTGAGGGTCTTTCTGCCTTCAGATTTGTCTTCAGTAACTGAAAAGCTGCTCCTTTGGGTTGAGATCAGGTGACAGACTTGACAATTGAAAAATGTTGCATTTCTTTGCCTTCAAAAAGTCTTGTGTTGGTTTCATGGTATATTTAGGGTCATTATCCATCTGCATGGTGAAGCGCCGTCCTATCAATTTTATAGCATTTGGCTGAATGTGAGCAGAAAGTAAATTCCTATACACCTCAGAATTCATCCTGATACTTCTCTCAGCAGTCACATCATCAATAAACAGCAGTGAGCCTGTTCCATTGGCAGCCATACAAGCCAATGTCATAACTCTGCCTCCACCGTGTTTGAAACGTGATGTGGTTTGCTTTGGATCATGAGCCGTTCCTTTCCTTCTCCACACTGTTCTCTTCCAGTCATTTTCATACATGTTTATTTTGGTTTAACTGTCAAAAGAAATCTGATTCCAGAACTTGGGAGTCTTTTTTAGATGTTTTCTGGCAAAGTCTAATCTGGCCTTCGTGTTCTTGAATGTTACCAGTGGTTTGCACCTTGTTGTAAACCCTCTGTATTTACATTCATGAAGGCGTCTCTTGATTGTAGACTTTGACAATCACAGGCCAACCTTCTCCACAGTATTCTTGACTTGTCTCCATGTTGGGATGGGCTTTTGTTCAAGGATCTGTTTTCTTCTGTGGTCTTCCAGGCCTTTTGATGTTGTTGAGCTCACCAGCGAATTCTCTCCTTTTAAGAACGTATCAAATTGTTGATTTGGCCACTCCTAAAGTTTTTGCACTCTCTCTGACAGATTTATTTAGTTTCTTCAGCTAAATAACGGCCTCCTTCAGTTGCATTGATATCGCCTTCATATTGATAGCTTCAGCTGCCAAATGCAAATTCAACACCTGAAATCACTCCAGACTTTAAACTGCTTCATTTGTCCTGAAGCAACAAGAGAACGGACCACATCTGGCCATGAAACGTCTTTTCAGAAAATTGTCAAATATTTTTGAGCCCCCAATAATAGAGCTACTCTTCATAAAATGGCTGTAATTCCTAAAGTGTAATGCCAAACCTCTTAAATCAAAGTTGAAATTCTGCACATCGATCACATCTTGATTGTTTTATTTCAAAGCCACTGTGGTGGTGTATATAGGTATATTAATAAAAACATGTCATTGTGCAGATACTTCTGCAACTAACCGTATATTCATATTTAGAAAACACCAGCCATAAAATGGCAATTATAGATAAATTATGTAGCACCTGAGATAAAGATATGGATTAAAACAGCTTGCAACTGGACCACAGCACCATCCATCTGCTTAAAGTTCTATTAAATATGGACTAATCTCACAGAATTTATGGGTTCCGTATCCAGTCCGTGTCCTATTATCAGACAGGTGGCCTTATGCTCAAAACAAATGATAACTAATAGATTTTAACGAGAGCTGATGTCCAACTATTTGTATTGCAAATATGTAAAAACATCAAGGTGATGACAGCTCGTAAATTTAATCTGACACCTTTGTCTTTGTCTAATTATATTTGAAAATAAAGAGGCCTGTCCTTGCTCACCACAGTAAATCATCACTCTCAGTTAAGATCCTGTAGAGCTCTCGAACATGATAGTGTTAGGTGTGTGTTCAGTCTTTGCGCTCAAGTGTGTTGTATTTATCGTCTGATTCTTAAACATAAGTTCAGCTTTGATCCTCTTGAGTCGACAGAGAACAAACTCGCAGTTTATTAGTGTGTGCATGCGCACACATTCACGCACATTCGCATAAAACACTTTTCATCTTTTTTTTTTGCTCCCTCCTTTTGTCTCTTTGTCTGTTTCTCACTCCTCTTTTCAACCCACACATACACTGTATTTAATTAACACCAGAGCCCATGTGAAGATTAAGAGTTGCATCAGTGGAGGGTCAGAATTATAGCTGGTCATGTGGTTTGTAGAACCCACCGGATAGTTCCAAGCGGGTAATTCGCAT
>KV751334.1:24117484-24141542 GCA_001698575.1 Mola mola
TTTCAGAGACAGTGAACGAGATATAAATTAATTTACAATATTGCATGCTGACATATCACCTTACAGTGCTCCCGCTTATAAATGAAAATAATGAAATTGAAAATTGCTAATATGTACAGGGTAATTTTATTGTCAGAGGGATATGTTGGAATGTATTTTTTTGTACATTCTAATCAAACTTGTCTTTTGTTTGTTTTTGTCTGCCAAAAGGGGATCTTCCCATCCAGCTACATCCACTTGAAGAATGCCCATATCAAGAATAAAGGGTAATGTGATGCCATGTTGTTGCCCTTTTCCAACTCTAACATCGCGTTGGAGGTTTGGCTTTTGCCCGCATGTCATGTTTTTCTTTTTTGTAGGCAATTTGAGACAGTCATCCCTGTTGAAGACTCGGTCATCACAGAGATGACGTCGACGTTACGAGACTGGGGTGCCATGTGGAAACAGCTTTACGTGGTAAGATTACACACACACACTTTTTGCCTTACTGCCCAAGTGAAGCTGCTTTTTTAGGCGTCTCATAAAAAAAAAAAAATTGCTTTGGAAATCCAAAAGCCTGGTACACATCCAGTGGTTGGATTGCTAGTGTCTGTGTCCTATTAAGTTATCTGGGTGCTGATTAAATTCAGATGAAGAATACTGACACATCAAAGTACAAACATTTACGGCAAAACGCAGCAGGACACCGAGGTTAATTTGCACAAATCCACTTTAAGTCCCTCTCTTGTCTTTCCCTCCTCGGACTGCCCCCTTGCTGTTACTGTCGATTTGGCCCTTTAATGTGCATTCTGTTACTTCATTTTCAATTTTCAGCAGCCCGACACAACTGTATATTTTCATCTTTTTCACCCGTGTCCTCCATTCAATCCGTCAAAACTCATTCCGTCTTTCCTTCCTGTCGATTTCCTTTTCACTCGTCCACCTCTGACTGACTCTCTGTGCTTCTCTCTGCTCATTTTTACTTCTCCATCCCTCCCCACCTCTTTCCCCTGCCTCCACAGAAGAACGAGGGGGATTTGTTCCACCGACTTTGGCACGTGATGAATGAAATCCTGGACCTGAGGAGGCAGGTTCTGGTGGGCCACCTCACCCATGACCGCATGAGGGACGTCAAGCAGCACATCACGGCGCGATTAGACTGGGGCAACGAGTGAGTAGGAGCAGAGAGTCTCCTTTCAAATTACTGCTTCAGGGCCGCATGTTTGTTTAGTTCTGGTTGTGTGTCTGTGTTTCAGAACATTAATTATTCATCTCTTAAACTTTCCTACTAGTTTTGATAATGTTTTCTTGCCTCCCGTTCAGCCGGTCAGGGATTTTACATTCACTCTGCATTACTGCATGAATCTCAAACACCACATTCCAGCAATCCATCACAGGGAACTTTCAGTTATTATATTTTTTTGTGGGTATTGCATTGTTATGCATTTTTGAACCACAACCATTTAAAGTTGTGCAAAGATTTTAAAAATGGCTGCTGAGGCGCAGTATTAAATGAATCTCCTCCTTTTTTACATTGTTTAGTCGAGCTGCCATGATTCATCGTTGATCATTTCAGTCATTTTTAAGGCAAATTTGTCAAACGTGTGCTTGTTCCAGCTTCTTGTATGTCAGGATTTGCTACTTTTCTTCATCATTCATGACGTTAAATGAAGCATCTTTTGATTTTGGACCTTTGGCTGATAAAAGAAAGCAACTTATTGATGTCACGTTGGGCTCAAAAACATTTTTCCTGTTAATCTAAGAGTGAATATAATCATTAGTTGCAGTGCTGTCATTTCTAATACAGTTCTATTTGTTGCTCTTAGAGTGGTAAACAAAGCCGCATTAAGCAGAACTGAATGTGAAACAGACAATAAGCAAGCTGTTGTTGTTTCATTGGGAGGAGGGAAGGAAGCAAAATTCTTTCAATTTAACCCTTTCAATGCTGTTGCATGCTCTACTAAAGAGATAGGTAACCATAAAACGGTCAATGTAATTTTCACATAACTCCTGTACCGACAGTGTGAAAACATATTTTCTAAAAAAGCATTTTATTAACAGTGATTTTGTGTAAAATAAAAGTTCACAATATGATCTAGTAGCAAGTTGGTGGATATTTGGTCTTTGACTTCACTATCACTTGAAGCAAACATATATTAATTGGAAAATCGTCTCATCTCACAATTCTTTCACCGTCTTTGGAAAAAATGTAATAAGGATGAATTTAAGATGTTCAACTTTGGCTTCTGGCTTGATGGACTCTTCTTTAACTCTCTCTCTCACTCCTGCTGTCTTAGACTCTCTCTCGCTCTCTGGCTGTTTTTCTTCCTCTCCTTCCTCTTCTGCCTTTTGTTGTCACCTTCCATCCCTGCAGGTGCGATCTCTCCATCCGTCCTTCCTCCCTCGGTCTCCTGTCTTTCCTCTCCATGCTACGGGAGGCTAAACAAAACAAAGATCTCACGGCTTGTGTTTTTCTTTCTTTATATCTGTCCTTACCCTTAACTCTCCATCGTTTCCCTGTTGTGAGGCCTGTTCTCTCACACACACACACACACACCACTTCTTGGTGAGGAGATGGGCAGACAGTTGCGCTGTGTCTCGTTGACCAGACCCGTCTCCTTACACTGCTGACAAGGAGACACGCTGTTTTTTTGGCCTGGAGGAGGATGGAGGATGGTAGTGCTCTTTGTGGAAAGTCATGCGACATTGAAAGAGGAAGAGATGGAGGGGAGCAGTTGGCAGGATAAAGGGGGACAGCATGCATAGGAGGGGGCTAAATGGGAAGGACTTTTCATCTCAGGGCTGAGGACGATCTGTCAAGTTTATTTAGATGACTGACACGGCTGATCTGACAGCGCTGGTGTGCATATCACACTCGTGGGCTTGTATGGGGGCGGGGTTGTTGCTCAGTTCAACCTTGCCTGCTCAGCCCAACAAAGAGGAGGACATGAACAAAATATTAATATGATACATTCGATCAGTTGTGTTTTAATCTTTGTGTTGCAGACAGCTCTGCTTGGACCTGGTGCCCAGGCAGGAGTTCAGCATGGTGGACCCGGATGAAATCAGCGTCACAGAGCTTTACAGGCTGGTGAGTGTTCTTCCACCTCTCTGCGCAGTGTTAACAGCTTTCCTTTCAGAGTAGTACTTCATTTAGGGAGCAGCAGGAGAGCTCACCGAGTATCTGCTCCTCTGAGGTGTACTTATGTAACAGGATAATTGGGTGCACATAATGGATGGGTGGATGTACTATAATCGTAATACCAAACTTCAAAATGATCAGACACACACTTTTCAACAGATCTCATAGTTGTTTTAAAGCAATCTTTGGAAGTTGTTCCTCAATGCTGGCTGCACGCCCTGCCCGTTTCCCTCCCAGGTGAAATTTAGTTGTGGAAAGCGGTGATTAGCTTCACAATGTGGGTCACACAGAAAAGGAATATCTCCGTCCACCATCAGTCCTCAGACCTCTCTCACCCATTTTCTCCATCCTTTCTCCACTGTTTGCTCCCTGCTCCCTCTTCCCAGTTGCTGCTAGCCCCAGCCGCTGTTACCGTGGCAACCACTTCTCTGCCCCGATCCATGGCAGAGAGAATCATATCTCACACACACACACACACACACACACACACACTGTGATGGCTTCTGCTTTTCATGAGGGTAATTGAAGCTCTTAATTCATTTGTTTCCTTTTTTTAATTTGTTTTGTTTGGTCCAAACAAAAGCAGTCATAGCAGGATATAAGATTAATACACCTATTTTAATCGCACGCAATATGCACAAGTGACTACAATATCCCCTGTACTGAAACAAGATAAAGGGCCTTAGTTAGTTAGTTGCTGTGATTCATACCTAAAACACACAGCACACGGTCACATCAATCCAACATTACATGAATAGTGTTCAGTGAGATCTTTTTGTGTGAGAGCGGCTTCTTTGTTTCAGTCCGGTGCTGCGCGGCTGTGGTGCAGCTTAATTAAATTGAGATGGGGATTACCTGGTGTGTGTGTGTGTGTGTGTGTGTGTGTGTGTGTGCTGAAATGGCAGTGGGGCATTAATGTGGGAAAATGTAGCCTGACTGCTGTATTGCGTAAAGGAATTATGTGATATCTCAGAATTGAAGAGGAGACTGAGATGGATAAAGGGCAGCCAGTGCACTGAATGAGAGAGAATTCACACAGCCTTGACATTAAGTCTATATTTGTCATGTTTCATAGCCTATAATGATATATATCATGATATAGTAATATCCATATCAGTAATAATATGTAAAGTAATCTTTTTACTTTGTGACTTGTTAAAGCAATAACCTGTTCTGCAGGCTTTCAGGCATCTTGTAGCTCATTACATGCACCGCGGAGGTTTTTGGCTGCATGTTTGTTTATTTGTTATTTAGCAGGATTACACAAAAAATAGTGAATGGATTTCAATGAAGTTTTGTTGGGAGAATGGGGAATGGGCCAAGGAAGAACCCGTTAAACTTTGGAGGGGATCCAGGGATTTTAATTTAAAGGGAGATGGGCTTTGACTGCGGCACTCCATGCTCTCCACTGAGTGCTTTTATACTTGTTGTTCATGTTTTCATTTAAAAGAAGGACTTTTTGATGTAGTTGGTTGACGTGAAGCTAATTTAACTCTTAATTGAACTCTGTCTCATGGGTCTGCAACTAGTGATTGTTAGCACCGCAAAGAGTTGATGTTTTCACCCCAGTTGGCTGGCTGGTTGGTTTTAGCACAATTATGCAAAAATCTACTAGATGAATTTCAACATAACCTGGAAATGATGATGGGGAATGGAACAAAAAACAAACAAACATTAAATTAAATTTTAATGCAGATCCAGGGATTTTTAAGATGACTATTGGGCTTTGGTGGTGGTATGCACTCTGCCATTCTATCTCAATGGATATTTACTCTTGCTAGCTGTAGAGTTAGCGAGCCAGCAAAGCACCAGCTCATAACTATTTTTCCTCTGAATTCTGTCAGGCCTACCACAGAACAGCCAACAAGCTCAAATGTTTAGCTTGATGCATATGTTGTTATGACTCAATTTTGTTTTTTGGTCAAAAAGACACATAGTCAGGATGAGCCAGTGCTGAGAAGACATATTCCAGGCACATCATTGCTGTAGAACTTTTTACCATAGAGAGTGACGCCTGATTCTGAGTCGACTTATTTAACTTGGCTTCTGAACACAGAATCCGTTTGAAGCATTCTTATTTGGTGGTACCTTTGAAGCAAGAAGACCTTCATCAAATCCCAAGTCTTCTCAGTTAACGCGAAAGCTGTCTGTAGTGCAAAGGCAAAAATTGCTTCAAATTTGACGCTCCCCCAACCCCCTCAGACGGCGGTGATGGTACGCTCATGGATACATGGTAGTAAAATTTCCTCTGTGGCTTAAGTGTCACTAAGACGTGCTTTCTGCTTCCTGCTTGTGTCACAGGGGCTCCCTCCCACAAGCTTGAAAGAGCCCTGTAAAGGAGCTTAAATAGAACTGAGTAATGAGAGGTAGCTCTGATGGAGGGATGCAGAAAAAGACTTTCTTGCTGGCCTCAGTTTGACCCCTCTCTCTTTCAAACAGCTCCTTGTACAGTGGTATGACAGTTTCTGCACCTGGTGCTGCTTCATGCAGAGCAATAATAAAATGATCAGGTGACCTCACAGGGTCGTGGTCTTTCTGTTCAGCTGTACCTCCCTCGCCCTCTTCTTGTTTTCCAGCAGGGCTGCCAGGCTGTCATGTCGTCCCATTGCGACTAGTTATTCTCGAGGTGCCTTAAAACTTACACAAGGCAAGGCAGCTTAAAAGACGCACCGAAAATAAGCCCATAATGAAATCACACAGCATGAATTAGGCTTCCAAAGACTCATTCATTCTGAGTCATTCTGATCATTCTGCAGTATGTTTTCTTCTGGGACCTCAGATTTAGCTGAGCAGTCAAGACAAAACATTCAATCCTGGAAGCAAATATCGCAGTTGTATAATGATTTGTGGTATGATTTCATGAGTTTTACATCTACAGGGACAATCTTTATGTTCATAGTAAACAGTTTATACAAAAGCCAAAATTTCACCACAACGTATCATACATTTTCCTCACCCTCCACTGAGGGACTGTTTATCCCAGCGTTCACCGTAACGTAAAAATCAGCCTTTAGAGATACTGCAGCATTTTGTTGCCTTTAGTTGTCTCACTTGGTTGGCATTGGCAGTCGTTGCTGATCAGCATATTTGTAACGTTTGTATGCGTTAAGTGTAGTGTTTGTGAGATATATGTGTCCTACCAGACAATATGCATTTTGTACAAATAGTATTAGTTATTTCTGAAAATATAAAAGAGATGAAAAATGTTTGCCCATTGGTTCAAAAGAAAAAATCAACACTCAACTTTCTCCCCGAATCTCGCCCAGAAAAAACTCAGCCAAAGCTTTGGGCAAATGACCAATCCATTAAAGGAATAGTTCAAAATTTTAAAATATACTTAACGAGTTAAATGGAAATCCAGGTATTTACCGTACAGCGAGCGAGGTGCAGTTTTTATCTCAGGTTTATAGTTACTGAGAAGTGGGTTTTGTTACCTTTGGGCACAGACTAGTTACTTATCATCTCCAGTCTTTGTGTTATGCTAAGCTAATTGTCTGCCGGATACAGGTTCATATTCAAAATGACAACAAAACCTTTGCATGAAATAATAAACCGGCTTTTTAACACTCTTACAAGTGGTACATAATATGTATGTATTAATAACAAATGAGAGGATATCATTCTCATGTCCTATTGGAGGTCATTGCCAGCAATTTCATCTTTGGTTGTGTGACTCTGGCTACTCAGTGATTCTCTGTTGTTATGACATTTTACTGCACTGTCTTTTCCTCTTCTTTTCCCCTTATCATCCTCTTGGCCCCCATCCCCCCCTCGCTTCATCTCTTTACATCCTGCTACAGAAGTTAATGTGGAGCACAATTTGGCAGCTGCTCTTCTGGCCATCTGGTGCTCTGTATGTGTGTGTTTGTGTGAGCAATCGTCCTTGTATTTTTGGATATTGACAGGAGATTAGGACGGGCCGCTCATAAACAGAGCTGCAGCGTGCATGTTGATCTGGAAGGTATCCGCACAGCCGCACCACGCTCTGCGAGAATCTATCGATTTACTTTTATATTGATCTACTAAATATGGCATTTAATATCAAACTCTGAGGTGTGAGTTTGTGTCGCATTGTTTGGCTGTTGCTTCCCCTTTCGTGTGCATTCGGCGTGAATGCCAATAGTTTGGTTCCAATTTCTCTAAGGTTAAGATACCGGTTGATGAGGATCCAAATTACAACACTGTTATTTATTTTTGTCAAACAAATTATGGTGCCAGTCTAAGATAAATGCCTCAGGGAAATAAATAAGATAGAGTACAAGATTTTCTGTGCTCTCATACCTGGAACTAATTATGTTTTCCTGAGTACTTAGGTTCTAGTGATTATTTGTGAAAGTCTAATAAAGCTCATAATCTCACATGTTAGCCTCTGGTCCTTTACAGTCTTGAGTTGTTAACTTACCCTGGATTGAACATTTGTATATCTTAAGCATGCTTTTTATTGTCTGTAAACACTGGAAATCTCACCTTTAAATAAAGCAGAATTGATGTGATTGGTTGGTATTAAAGAGATGGAATATTTTTCCCCCCCTTGTATTAACTGTATTTGATCCGGCATTTGAGGTTCTTTCAGGATTTAGAGTTTATGGATTTTTTTCAGCATTTTCCAAATCCATGCCTTTAACCCTATATCAGACCAATATAAAGTGCTTTTTTTGTGATTATAAGATCTCCTTGCCCAGAGCAGCTTTAAGAAATGCATGCCCTCCTTTCCTCTGCAGATGGAACATCGCCATCGCAAGAAGGAGACGCCCACGCCCGCCAGCACCCATCATTTGTTTGTCCACTTGAAGAGTCTGATGAGCGTCAATCTGGGAGAAGAGCTCGAAGTCTTCTTCCATATTTATGATGGACGGGAGAACCGACCACTCAGGTAGGCACATGAGAGCAATTACAGGCAACCATATTCATTTACCAAGTAGGCTGGACTACCAGTTAAGCCATCAAATACTCGGTTTTCACATTAATCAAAGAAAAGTCGTTAGCTGCAAGCAAATCCATAAATGTAGATGAGTTTTGATTCTTCATGGTATAAAATTATTCCATTAGATTTCATTATTATATTGTGTGCCAGTACCAAGATCTTCCTTCGTGTGATATATAAGGAGGTTAAACTGGGATTTATGTTGTTTGCAAAACTTTCTTGTCAGTTCATAAGGTTGCCGAGCTGTTTGCAGTGTCTGCTGATGCGCCGTTGAAACCAATAAATAGTGAGGTGGACCGGTGATGGCAGGGTAAAGTGGTCGCTCTTCTGATGTCAAGGAACCTGCTCTAGTTATATTCATGATATATATTATATTATATTATATTATATATATATTATATTCATTTTCACAGGCAAAAGTAGGCAAAAGTGTGTTATGTTCTCATATAAAACGTGCCCTTGCTGTTCATTTAAAAGGCCGTATCACCCTGAGAGTGTGTGCATATCACTCGCATGCATGGAAACACATTTCCCCATTATTCTGATGGCACGTCAGCCAAATACTAGGCCGCGTTTTAACTCCCTGGATTCATACTTCAAAGCCCCAGAATTCCATTTCATGTTGCAAACAAGTGGATTCGTCAGGCAGGGAGAGTGAGTGGGTGAGCACGGCAACTCTGAAACTTCTTTTGATAAGTCGTGCTGGAGTTTGACACTCCTCTCCGCCCCACGGGGTCACATCAGAGGAACAAGGGTGACGTTGAGGGGACTCATTTTGTTTCAGTACAGAAACTCCACTTCTGTATCTGTTGGGATCCAGTTAGTCAACGTATTGCTGGCTGGCACTGTTATGAAAACTCAGTTGACCTGGGTACCGTTAAGCCCCTCCTTCACCATTGCAGGAATAATTTTGCAAATAAGGATTGCGTGTTCCCCCACCAGCACGCACACGTACAGTCTCAGCTGATCAGAGGCACTTTTAACCAGTGAGGTATATTTAGATCAGCTTTCCTGTGTTCTTTTAACTTACTCATCCACATTCAAAGTTATGGTCAAAGGTTAAACTATTTTAAGACTATTCTCATCCTGTGTTTTATTTCAAAGTGGGTAATTACTGTCTGTTGGCATCATATTAAGACCCACTTAAGGCACTTTGTCTCATTGTCATTATCTGTCTCTGTATTCTTGTCTTGCTTTGACTTCATCCGTCTGTGTTCTTTCCACATTGCCATCTCGAGTACCTCAGCCATGTAAAAATAATTAGACTCCTTGAGTTCTTTTTATGCATTTGAAGTGGATTTGTGGCTAGTGCCTGTCCTCTGAAGTAGAATGAAGTCAGCTTCAGTTTGCAGGCTGAAGCACCTGTCACAACTACATCAACATACTTTAAGCACATTTGACATTAACATATACAAACCTCCTGATTTGTTTATCTTGTCTTGTAAATCATCTAATCGTCATTCCAATCAGTTTCGGAGGGGGACGAAGAGGGCTTAACCAATGTGCCAAAGTTGTTCTGTGGTCGAGGGAAATCACGCGGTGGCACTTTGCCAGTGTTGTCTCTCACTGTCTGCTCACACACATAAACAGAGGCACGCATACACATTTGTGCACGATGACTGGCATAGAGCCATTTCGTTCTGTGCTGCTGCTTTCTGGGTATGTGTGTGTTTGTGTGTTTTAGAGACCAGATGGGGGGTCCGACCCGTTGTTTCAGCACCATGCTAGCACCAGCGGCCCCTGTCCAGCTTCTTTGTGTTTCATACGGGCTCCTTGTCTGACTCGTACAATGTGACTGTGACACACGGTACCACATGATCCTGTTGCTCCCGATCAAACATTTATAACAACAGTGTGAAGGCCCTTTGCACACCTTTTTCCTCTCCACTATAACAAAGTCTCCCATGTATGACAGGACTTGGGTCCTCATGTTTGTGAACATGTTATACTCTGCGTTGTGTGTGAACTGCAGAGGTGTGTTTTGGACAAAGGGATGGATGTACTTATTCACCTCACCGTTTCTGCTGGTTACTGTCTCATCTTTTCATGTAACCTATGGGGGCACATTTGAGTGTCTCAGCAGCGGTGTCTCAGCATTAATTTGCCTTATGACAGGACTTGGGTCCTCATGTTTGTGAACATGTTATACTCTGCGTTGTGTGTGAACTGCAGAGGTGTGTTTTGGACAAAGGGATGGATGTACTTATTCACCTCACCGTTTCTGCTGGTTACTGTCTCATCTTTTCATGTAACCTATGGGGGCACATTTGAGTGTCTCAGCAGCGGTGTCTCAGCATTAATTTGCCTAATATTTTATATGCTCACTAGCCCATCCCCACCTCCACCCTCTCGTTGGGTGAGTGCGCAGCTTCTAATGCAATCATCGATATCAGGCGAGGGAATAGCGAGCGCCGCGTGGGCCCAGAGGGGCGGGAAATTGGCCATTCATGTTAATGTTAATTGGAGCGGTGATAGAGGGAAATAGGGTCCCGCTGGGGGACAATGGCCCCCTTAGCTTGGGCGATCAACCTGCTGCAGCTGTGAGGGAGCAGAGTCAGCAGCAGGGTGTGTTTGCAGGAGTGGCTGTTAATTGGGAGTTGGGGCTTCAACAATACAGTGCTAATTAGGGTTCAGGATAACATTCGCAATGTCTAATGCATTGGAATCCGTCTCCATATGGCCGGGAAAATGGCGTGGAAAGATACAGAGAGCTAGCTAATGAGGAACAACTGCATCTAAATCGCAATGGCTCTCAACTGGTTCAATCCAATCCGGGCGATAAAATGGCAAAACTTTACCGAAGGAATACATGTATGAAGAGTCATAAGCATTTACATCATTAAGAATTGGAAGTTTAATTAATTCAAAATGGGCACCCACTGCCCTACATACACAGAACACTGAATTACAGTGTGACTGGCGGCTCCTCTGTACATCCTGGAAGTGATATCTCTAAACATGTAATAGCTTCAGCCATCATAAAGTATTCTAATCCATTGCAGCCACATGCAGCATGAAGTTATTTAGGATTTGTTTTGGTATGTTCAGCTCTCGTGTAAAGGGGCCGTGCTGTCGCCTGTGTCTACTAGCCGTACCAGCGACTTGGCTCATTGTCAGGCGCTGGTGCATTACAAGGTTTTTTCTCTGCTTATCAGTGGACTGTGAAAGTCACCTAACTGGATTAGCCCTCAGCTCGCCAGCCAGAATGAGACGGGCCCAGCAGGATGCCTCCATTGCCTCTCTTTTGTGCGTATGACAGAAAAAGAATGAGAGAGAGAGAAAGGATGAAGTCAAAGGGAGTGAAAATGTGATCTGTGTCCTTTCCGTCCTTTCTGTTTTTGCCTCAACATGCACTTCATTTTCCCTCCCTGAAGAAGAGGAGGGCGTGGGGCAGTCGAAGGTCGTTCTTTTGATTTTGTTGTATGATCTTGAATTTCATATTAAAGTAGAACTATGTAATTGGATGACTAGGTGCAGACAATCCAAGATGTGATTAATAGTTATAGTTTATTATACCCATAGTTTATTTTGTGAGCATGCTGCTGCTCTGAAGCCTGCCGTGTTTTGTTTGTCGGTCAGACGGTTGTTGTTCTTGTTCTTCTGTATGTTTATGTCCCCTGTTTGTCTATATACTTAGGGTAACTATCATCATTTTAATAGCTGTGTTGACAGGATTTATTAGGTTAGCATTTTTCTGTTCTCCTCTTTCATATTGCTGCTTTGTTTTTCAAGTTTTAAGCTCAAAGACTTTAACATGGCAGATAGCTTGGCCACATACTTATTATCATGTGGTAGCAATAGCATAGCAGCATGGTAAAAAATGACACACAAATATGTCACTCCTGACTGAACTGTTTAAGAAAGCAGCACTATTCGACCTATAATTGCGATTGTTGTATGCTGTACAATCCAAACAGTATTTTTGGCATTACCAGGACTTATGTGGGTCATTTTCCATATTTTTCCTTTGTGTTTACCTTGCTTATAATCATATCCCTCAAAGCAACTGTCACAAATTTCAGGACAACCAGCCTGGCAGTTATTGGCCTGAGATTGTATATTATCCGTCACCATTTTTGCTGACAGTGTCTTAACTGGGCCAAAACATTTCAGAGAGAAACATTTTGAATGCTTTATTCAGCCGCAGAGGAGCCACATGTGGATCCTCCTGTTGTCGGATGTGCTTCAGAAATTCAGTGTTGGGGATTTGGTTCAGTAATTCAAGCCTTGTATATATTTTTCCTACTTTTATACATCTGTCTAGGCTCCCTCTTTGCCTGTCTTTGTCCCGCCTCACATTCTCTGTCACACGGCTTTGGGTTTGAAGCTCCGAGTTTGAAGTGATGTTTCCCATGCTCGACGTTCAGTTTTGACATCTTTTTGACATTGTTTCTGATCCTCTCTCTGTTCCCGTGAGCTGTGTTTAGTGTGGCATCCGGCCATAACTCCTGACCTCATTCATCTCACTGTGTGTCCCCTCCTTCTGTCTCTCCTCTGGTACAGTGAAAGGTTCTTTGTCAAGCTGAATAAAAGCGGTTTGCCCAAGTCGCCAGAGAAGACGGAAAGACAATGCACGCTATTCGTGGTGAGTCGTTAACCTGACTTTGAATTTACAGAGATTGATTGGGAACATGTAAAAGCTCTGCAAAACTGAGAGTCATGTTCCAATCTTCTGAAAGCTTGTTTACGATGACTGAATCTGGCGCTTAAGTGTGTTTTCCTGTTTTGTCAGGACTTGGGAAGCAGTGATCTACGAAAAGATGTCTACATCGTTGTGCACATCATAAGAATAGGTGGGAGTGATGATGCTGCTTCTTTATTTTACTTGTATTTTAAATCTCTTGAGCTTTCCTGGCAGTGCCAATTGTGACTGTGGATATGTGTGTGTGTGTGTGTGTGTGTGTGTGTGTGTGCAGGCAGAATGGGAGCTGGCGAGAAGAAGAATTTGTGCAGCGTGCAGTACAGGCGGCCGTTTGGCTGTGCTATCGTCAGCATCGCTGATCTCCTTACTGCTGACTCCAAGGATGACCACCTGCTGAAGGTTTATGCGTAAGTCGCTGTCAACAGTATGTATTTCACCTGTGATATGTTTTTGCTTGTTTCATCTTCGAACGCTTCATATCCCTAAAATGTTTGCATCCTGAGATAGAAGATTACAGTCCGTGAATTATATTCTGTGAGAAAGATACAAAAATTACATTCTAATCAACTTTTTAACCAAAAAAACCCACACAAAACAGACAGGTCCAAAAAGATTTCTACTACTACGTGTTGAAATATAACAGCTGCCGTGTGGGACAGCAGATGCGCACAATTGAAACACAACAGGTTATTGGATCGATATATTCCACCTTATGGCCGACACCCATTATTGACCCAGAATGTCGGTGCAATCCTAGTACCAAGATTTGCACCACACAATATAATGTGATGATGTTCATCCAAATGGACAGTGGGATGAGGTGAAAAAAAATCTTTAGCTTTCTGGTGCAAATATAATGAATCCTCTAGTTTTTATGTTTTTAACATTTTACATTAATTTAGATAGGACTGTGCAAACAAAAGCACCCTGCAGCAGGTCCGTTTCTTGCTGATAATGAAAAGGATAAGACCATCTGCCTAGCCATACTCTAAAGCTAATTAAGATGTTACAAGTTTGGGTTTTTCAAGGGTTTCCCTCTGTTAAGCTAAGCTAAATTTCCTCACTTCTTGTTATCTCATTTTCTGCATGCACATTAATAGTGAATTTCCAAAAACTACTCCTGTAGGAAACAGTTGTCTTTAAAACAGATCTTTCAGACTTCCCTTTCAGACAGCAAATAGCAGGAATCTCTTTTATGAAACTACAAAGCTGTTTAAGACATCTGGTTGTCTGCCATTATAACGAAGACATAACAAGAAAAATGCACCTTTTAGCTGGTATTTTAAATGCTCTTTTCACTAACAGCAGGAGTCTAAACACTATCCTGAGGGAAAGACAAATCTACCACTTGCACTAGTCTGACCCAATTTCTGCCTGGATTATGCTGAATCGGGGCTCAGAAGCAAATACAACACTTTCTTATACCTGCAGTATGACCACAGAGGTTTTAGCTGGATTGACACAAATGTTTTCAAAATAATGTCCGGACTAGACGTCACTGGAAACTTCACAAGAATTTCAGTTTCCTTGACATGCCCAAATGTTAAAAAAATGACAGTTGTCGTCACAGCTGAGTCATTAAGTGACATTAAACTTTCTGATTTATGTAACATTACAGTTGTGGTTAATCCTACATGATCTGACACAGTATATTCAACATACGCCATTTTTCATTGAGGAGCATTTTTTTATGGCTATTTATGGCTTCCTGCCGTTTTTGACGACCTTTCTAAAGTTTCGGGGAGAAAAGCCTAATGATGTAATCAGTAGGATCTTAGCCTGGATTTGGAAATGAAAAACGTCAAACTGAAAGCCTGTGTTAAACATTAGAGATGAGTTTAAGTCCCACAGTGTAAAATTTAAAAGAAGAAACACAAATCAGCCACTGCCGCGCCGATTCCCACAATTCATCTATTAACCTGCCTTTTATTGAAAGGAATAACTAACTTTCTTGTGTGACCCTTTAAGTAAAAGATCCATAATACTTTTATTTATTTTCTCTGATATCTTAGGTGTAACACTGAGAGTGACTGGTTTCAGATCCATGAGAACATCATCAAAAAGGCAAATTCCAGGTACAACCTGTCAGGCTCCAACACTGGTAAGAACCCCATCTTTTTGCTCCCCACTTGTACACAGTCTAAATTAATGGATTTGGTAAAGCTACAGATTAGTCTTCATTGGTGTGTGTGATCCTTTTTTTCGCTGATGGCAGTTTTATTGCTTTGTTTCATATTTTTAAAATCAGAGACCAGCTTTGGAAGCTGTTCATTCAGTAGTCTGATGAAAATCAGGCTTAGTTTTCTCACCAGACCTCCATTGTTCACCGGTGACACGCTCAGAGGCTCGGTTGCATCACCAGTCTTTTAACGTGCAATAGTCAGTTTCCGGTCAGTCTGGGCAGCGTTTAAGTGGGAGTGAAGTTCGTCTGTAGGGCCACAGATCAGTCCCTCTTATGTGTCCGCAGGAAGCCCGCTGTTGCATACACATTCAGATGATTGTTATAAATAGCCTCTTTGGCATCACGATGAACAACGGTCAGCAGTTTCCCGTAGCAACAGGTCGACAGAGAATCGGAACATTCGGTTCTTCAAACGTCAAGGAAAAATCACGTGACACATGAAAAGGTTGGTTCTCCAGTGAGTTGAAAGCAAACAGAATGACGGCCCAGAATAAATGTCTGATTTCGACTTGAAAATAAATTGGGAACAAAGTTTGAGGATGTGTTGTCTAGTTTGCTTCCGTTTACTTCAGGGGACAAAGTCCAAACAAGTAATCAGCAGCATTTTGTATTTATCTTAAAACTGATTTACATAAGCATCTTTGTGAAAGTGCTCTGGTTGATGCAGCCTGTAATTTTCGTGCTGAGAATTCTCAGTTTGGGGGTTAAGAGAGTTTATTGTGGTCTTACATCTCCCTTGCTTATTCTTGGAAAACACCGTGGCTGCCTGCTGCACGGGAGAGGCTGTTAATTGTTTGAAGACTATCAGCATTCAAACTGAAAATGAGATTTGAGGAGATTATAGGAATGTAAACAAACTGCGTGACTGATCTACTGACTCAGCTCCTGTTTCCACTGTCTCCCACTGAAGACTAATAATAACTTGAAGACAATTCGTTCACTCGGAATTATCGCGGATAATCTTAAACGCGCGTAGAGGAATGCAATTAATGGCCTGGATAACACAAGGCAATGTAGCACAGCCGGCGTTATCCAAGCAGCATCTCTGCCACACGTGGGCTCACAACGCAACCACAGGTGAAGTTCTATATGAGGTTGCTGCGTTTTGAGTACAGACACCTTGTAAGATAAGTGATAAGTGCAATAAAAATCAAAATTCCTTTTTGGTAAAGCCGAGCAACCACACTAAAGCATTAACCATTTACTCTGCTCTTATCTTATTTAATATGAAGATCTTCATCGGCTTCTTCCATTACCTTTATTTGTTACTCAAACTGTTGACTGTATTATCGGATTAAAATGCAGCTAAACACGTGTTATCTGATTTAATCACAGTTAAAGCATAAGAATAATGTGGTGTGCTGTGGATGTAAAACCTTCGCCACTTGTGACAGATGACAGGGCTTGGCTTACTCAGTGCTTCGTGCCTGACTGGTGGCAGCAGCCACAGACTTCAGGAGGAGCAACTCAGTGACCCAAAAACAGTTACTTATACTGATTTTTATCAGCAAACTGTACAGAAGACAAAACAAGCATGTTGCCTTAGTTCACACCATGTTCTCAACATTAAAGTCTTTGCTCAAGGCTCTCATTTTGCACGCACTTCCCAAACACATAAGAATATGATAGTAATGAGCTTTATTAGTATAGCTCCTCTTATACGGGAAATGTATAAATTCAAAAGCATTCAAAAGTATAAAATGAACACAACAGCACTGGTAATGACAAAGATGCAGTAAAGGCCACCTCCTATGAAAATCACTTTTTGGCCGTATTAACACAAGTATATAATTTTGTATGTCCGATGACACACAATGACAGAAATAAGCAGCATTTTGGCAGAGGATTTCTGGTTTTGTTTTTCTACCAGTGACAGTCTCCAACAATTGACGTAAACCTAATGAACCAACCCTAACTACTTGTGGAGGTTGGGCTTAATGTTGCAGAAAGGAAACTTACTGGTACGTCAACTTGTAGGTGACCTTGTACAAACTGGCTCTTCCTCTTGCTTTCTGGTAATCTGTGTCTGGTTCAAACATGTATGGCTGATGTACTCCAATGTTAGAACATGCCACTGTGCAGCGTGTAGTAGACTAGTTTAAAAGTCAGACGATGACAGAGCAGATAAACTCCAGCTACAGCTCTGACAGCAGTCCATGGGCAGTGTGGGGTGAGTGGAGATGGAGCAGAGCATAATTAGCTCATTCATAGATCTCTGCAACATAGATAAGAGTAGTGTAAAATTAAATCCAGGCGATTTTGGGGCCACAAAGGTGTTTTCTGGATGAAAAGGGAAATTGAAACATGTAATTTTATGAAAAGAACATTTTTTTTTAGATATTAATCAGTGGAATCAGTAAAATCAAGATGAATATAGAATAAAGAGAAAGATTTATGGGAAATAAAACTATAGAATGTGGAGACAAGTTTTAGCTTTCTGGTATTGAGCAAGTGGCTTCCCTGACATGGTGCGTTCCCTTTTGGCTGTTATTGGCAAAAGGTGCATCCCTGTTTTTCTTTTGACTCATGCTGGTAACTTCCAATAAACCAACAGCCAATGATCACGCTGTAGTTGAAAGGAAATAGTGAACATTGAAGGAGTTAACAGGAGTTAAGGGAGTCAAGGTAGCTATGCCCTAGACTGGTACAGGCTTTTTATGCAAGGAGAAGGACCGTAGAATCACTTCTAAATGTTGACATACACGTAAGTGAATTATTTACCATCTTGGCTGCTACAGGCAGTTTGTCACAAACATTTGGAGTGACTGTCAGCTAAAGACATTGATCCAGCATAACACCTGTTTCCCTGAGCGCTCTCCCTTTCGAAATGCATCAGAGGAGCATTTTGGGTGTTTATCACAACAAATAACCTGGCTTGCATAATTGGAGTGAGTTTGTTCCAATATCACATCTTCTAACTGGATTCGACATTGATCTCATAAAGGAAGAAGATTTTATTCACAAAAATAAATGTAACCGGATAAGATGATGAGCATGAATAGGTTTCATTTTTCTTTCATAAGCAGCATTCATATGCCTGTTCCAAACATATTAATTATAACTGCATTTGATTTGGCGGTCGACTCAGTGAGCACTCTTATACACGCACCTCCTGTCGAATAGTTATGGTGACAATAGCAAAAGAATTTGCAAGAGACAGATCAACCATATGTATGCAGATCCATATTCAACACGAGTCAACGAGCTGGTGTTTGCCAAATTGCCATCACCAAGCCTCATTAATAACTGCTTCCTCCAATGTTCACATTAAGCCGTGCATGTTACCTGTACGTACTCACCTGCAAGTCATTTATCCAGCCTCAACACAACAATTGCACAAACAGGAAAGCATATTTCATCCTCAGCAAACAGGTCACTTCCTCCTCTCCCGTCAGACCTATGACAATATTCGTGCAGGAGTTATGGAGCACCATGCATAATTTAGGGACCGCAATTTATTACACTCAGTGTCAGGAGGACAATTAAAACAAGCGTGCAGCGGAGTGAGATAATGCGCATCTGTGTGTGTCTTTGTGTCTCTAGTGTGCACATGTTGGTATAAACGTGCTTTGTGCTGCTGTCTGAAATTTTTCTCGTCTTGTGTGTCTCCTTCACCTGGCTATGTGCCATAAGTCTCTTATTAGCGGCAAATTAGCAGAGCAGAGATGAATGCGCTGCACTTAAAAGCCTCAAGAGCACCGGCTGGTGGTTGTTTTTTTCCAGTTCCTTTTCACCTGCGTGTTTTAGAATCACAAATCTTTTGGTGGGGTAATAGAATGTGAAAGACAAGCGAGGGAGCTGGCGAGAGGAGATGGCGATTTTTTGGTTTTTTTGTTTTTGTTTACATGTAGCCCAGTCGTCTGTAAAACATTTCATAGCAATCTGGCTCTGCATGAGTCACTTCGGGTAGGTAATTCAGTGCCCGCCTCCATGCGAGTGTGGGCAGTGACAGAAGAGGCTGCGACAGCTCTACTGTTTTTTTTTAGCGTTTGTTTTTTCCTCTTGTTTGGGCAAGGTCGCGAGGAGGCAGGCCGGCAGGGCCGAGGCCAGCAGAGGTTGAGGGTGTTTTTGACAGCTTCAGCTACCAGGGAGAATAGCAATGAAGCTAGTTCGCCTAATTATAGCCCCGCAGTAGGTTTTAGTGTGTGTGTGTACACTGAAGGCTTGATTCACATTAGGGGGGCTCACAGATTAAACTCGGATTACAAAAAAAAACAACCTCCTAAACCAAATGGGATCCTCCTTCCTTTTCCAACTAGGCATGACACAATGTTGATGGTCTGCGTTTATGTGTTGCTGTTGAAAAATTTAGACCAGATAACATACAATCTGAACATGTACCTAAAAAAGATAAACATCTAAACTGTACAGTAACTACATAAACTGGTCTGGTTTGTGAGCAACTGAACTCACTTTTACACTGTTTTCAGTCTCTGCTGCAGAGAAACCGTTAAACCAAGTTCAAACATCTGCTAAGATTATCCAGCTCAACCTAGCAGTTAACGATTGTGAGTAACCACAGTCTCAGGGTAATGATAATAACATGTAGAAGAAAAATAAGACGTACAAAAAGTTAATCACTATTGAAAATGTTTTTTTTTAAATAGAAATGGAAAAAAAGCTAAAATAAGGCATTTGGTTGTATGTGCATGTAAGGTATTATGCACATTCTATGTCTTTTAAATGGTTAAAAAAAAAGGTAGAAAATGAAGGTGTTTGTTCTTCACCACCTTTTACAATGCTTTATGTTTTTGCAGCGAGAGATATTTTTGCAAACAGCTAACAAGTTTGCGATCAAGTCAAGTCCCTGTCACGACTCCCTGTGACTGAAACATCCCCAATAATAACCACAATAACCATCTCATCTCTCACACACTGCCTCTGTTGAGGTGTTTGCATGTCTCCCTCTTCCTGTCGTGAGATGACAGCCATCATGTAGGATTTCCTGCTAACAAAAAAGTGCTGCAGGTGACTCACAGGCTGTTTGAATGCTCCTAATATATGTATGGGGATGTCCGTTTGCTTTCTATGCAAAAGGGTTAATGCTGGCAGCCTGGTTCAGAAGTTACTGTGGCTGTAATAAAACTCTAAATGTTCCCCTGTGAATATGTTTCTATGAGCTATCGTGATTGTTTATAGTGTTGGGAGTAGGGTCATGATGTAAGCCATTTATTGAGTAGCTTTGGGAGGGAAAATGGAAGGGAAATTTAGGGCTGTAATATGATAAATGGGATACTTCAGATTTTTAGTGTTGTTATTGCTTTGCTGTTAGGTTTGGCAGTGGCGCTGCAGCTTCTCCATGGTGACATCGACCAGCTGAGGCGAGAGTACATGGTCCTCTTCACTCGGGGCGTGTCCATCACCAGGAAACTGGGCTTCTCTGACATTATCATGCCAGGTAGGAAACAACAACAAGCTAACTTGCAACAGTAATATGTTTTGCTGTTTGCGCATTTTTTTTTTTACTGATCTTGTGTGTTTGTGACCATTATGGATGTCAGCTGCCTCCCTCATTCTTGCTCAACACAGTCGCCTTCTCGTTTTTTTCCTGCACACCGTAAAAAATAAAAACATTCTGTAGCTAATTCCATCTCGTCAAGCGTATGGAGCCCAGATACGTGTATTTAGCTGGTAGCTAAAAGAACGATTTCTGCTTCAAAACGTGCTGCACGTAGCCAAATGTTAATGTTACAAGTAGTTGTTCAAGGAGAATCCTGCAATGATATGTGGTGATTGTGGTGAAGCTCCAAAATGGCTTGTGCACAATGGATTATGGATGATTGTCAAAGGTGATAGGTAGACAATAACTGAATTTTCATTTGACCTGTTAGACCTCTGCTACACTTTTTGTTTGTTGTTGGGTTTTTTTTGGAATACAAAATTAGGCCAATTCAGAGCTACACTTATGGCGAATAGAAGTGGAAACTTTAACTTCTTGGAAAACAGAATATCATAAGTGGTGATCCAATCTAGTAACCGTCCAACATAACTTTCTGCACTATATCCTGCCCCATGTTTGACACTGTTGTGGCATCAGCCATTTTTCATTCTGTGGTCTGCTGGGGGAGCAGTATCACAGCAGCTGACAGGAATATGCTGAACAGACTGATCAGGAAGGCCAGCTCTGTCCTGGTATGCCCTCTTGGACATGTGGAGGTTGTGGGAGAGGGAGAAGGATGACAGCTAAACTGTTATCCATGATGGCTAATGACTCCCACCCTCTGCAACAAACTCTCACTGAGCTGCAGAGCACATTCAGTGACAGATTGATCCAGCCAAAGTGTGTGAAAAAGAGGTATGGCACGTCGTTTCCCCCTGCAGATGTTAGACTGTACCGCACAAACTCATACACAATAAAGAAGGTATACTTGCATTTGACTTTTCATAAAAACTCTCTAGTGTCTATCAGCAGACTTACTGATCAACTCACCTTCTAACCACCCCATCATTAACATATTGGGTTTTTAGTTTGCTGACATTTTTGGTGCACAAAGTCACTTCTGTGGTGTTTTTTCTCTTCTCATCCCAGCAACCACTTGTTATCACAAAATGATTTGTACTGACATATTTGTCCCTGATTTTCTTTGGCACAGAGTAGCGCTGGTCTTAGAATAATAATTTCATTATTTGTAGGTCATATTATGATTAATGGTATGTATATATAACAAGCTTTTCATAAATGTGAGGGCGGAGCATCAATATCATAATATTTTCATCCATATACCTTGGATCAATACAGATTCTTTGGATACATACAGTAATCATCAGTAATGTGGAAGTGGGTGAAAACAAACATCAGAACAGGGAAGACCATCTGAGAAGTTACATAATGTTCAGATCTATCTTTCTATCTATCTATCTCTCTATTTATCTGATCTCTGTGTAAGTAATGCATTATCCCCACAGAGAAAGGCCATAGCTGTAAGATTTGAACCACTGAGCCAGTTATACCGGGAGCTTATTTATCCCCCATGAACTGCCGTTGGAGGCATCATATGTGTAATTTAATATTCATAAGATGGGTGTAGCCAGGAAAGGCTTAACAGTAAGCTAGTGTGAAGATGTGGTGTATAATAAAACCCGATTTCCATGGAAAATGTAAGGCTATAAACTTAATACAATTACTTGTCTTTGTACTGTGCACATTGATCTGACTCATATTACCCACTCTCAGTGCCTTACTAACACTAAACGTCGCTGCCTGCGTGTATGAGAGTCTTATTTGATTTCCACCTCAGGGTACCCTCAGAAACATGTACTATTCTGGCTGTTTCAGTTAGATAGGCATCACTTAGATAGCTGCTTCACTAAATGACACAGACCACCGCAGAGACCCTCAGGCTTTGCTGTATAGGGTCTTGTTGCCATGGCAACAAATGTACAACTGCTTGACTAAGGGGGGGGAAAGACATGTACAGTATGCGTTTATCCATATGAGAGGAGTGTGGCAGGGGAAGGTTCTGTCCACATTCGCTCCCTGAATTTTTTTCCCTGTCTATGTATAAAGCTAGTCGTCCGGGGACGTTTTTTTTTTAATCCATAGAGGAGCCGTTCTTTTAAATAAGTGCTGTGTGTTGTCTGGTTGCACAGATAAAGAGGAACCACAGACGCTGGATCACACGGCGGCTCACTAACACAGATTTATGTTCAGTGCGTCGTTCTTTGTGTGAGTGTTTGCAACCTTTCTGCCTGTGTAAGCCTGCCCCTGGGCTTTGGGAATCGTCTCCTGTTTTTTTGTTTTTTTTCACTAGATTTATATCCGACGGTATCGTTCTCCTCCTTTTCTTTTTTCGGTCGCTTAAGCCCCGCTTTCTTCACTTCCCTTTTTTTCCTGTTGTACATTAAGAAACTACCCTGTGTGTGTCTGCCTTACTGCATTCATTTTTCTGTCTGTGTGTATGGAGCAAGCGTACAGTATGGGTGTATAGTGCAGTATGTCGCCATGGTTACAGTTGTGGAAGGCAGAAAATCAATGTTGACCCTGGAGATGGCGATATGATGAGAGTGCACACTCACAGAGGTTATATAGGGACCCTTTTTTACAACGTGTCTGACTACAGCTCCGCTGTAGGGGAAACAGGCCTATCCCCTTTCTTACCCACAGGGCTTTGCAATGTTTTGACTTCCCCTGCAGAAGGAAATGAATATGGATCTGCCTGTCTTCCTATTGTACATTTAGCTCAAATTCTAACAAAACCTGGAGAATATTATTTCCTGGGATTAATTTAATTTTAATGTCTTGAGCAGCAGCCTGAAAAGGGGGCCGTGATATACTTAAGAAATGTGCTTTAACGAACCCAAACACTACATTCTGGTCAGTATAGACGTATATACAGGACTGTATTTTACTAATTTTAAGGAAACACGATGGTGACGACCGTGTGGCTACAAAAAGATTCACTTTTGCATATTCTATTTAGTATGCTTTTCTTCACTTGGTACATTATTATTGATCTCTAATGTGTGTGGATTTATAAGGGACACATGCAATTAGTAGCTACAACAATAAGAGCAATTTGTATCAGTTCTGGGGTTTTGCATGTAAGCTATTACTGTCTATGTGTAAGTGCTTGATTTGAGCCATAAACAATGATATTGTTATTGCTGAAAATCAATTCCTCATTACCTGCTATTTTGTGTCCTGTTTCACAATAAAAAAATGTGGATTTAAGTGTAAAATCTGCATTTTTTTTTTTTTTTGTTGACTTTTTGTGGTTTTGTGATTATTTCCTATTGCAAAAAGGGAGACACTATAAAAATGTTTGACTCTCTTGACTGATTTTCTGTCTCAAATGAACTTGTAACGAGGCGTCATGATTCCCAGCTTCAGAGTAGATAGCTTTTTCTTGTGTATTTAAATGTGCTGTTTGACTTGACAAAACGAATGAGTTTATATGTACAAGAAAATGGGTAGTGACTGGATATAGCGCATATTAAATCTTCTACTCTCTGACTCACTTTTGCAGTCAACAGAAAATATATCATTACATGCTTCTAATGTAAAATGCTGTCCTCCCCTGTCATGAAGCATTATACTGAAACTGCTTGCTGTCAAGCTGTGGAGAGGTCATTAATAATGCTTGCCAGTATGCATAATCAATGCTGGGTTGGCTCTTGTACTTTCCTGTTCCTGCAGGAGAGATGAGGAATGACCTTTACGTCATACTGGAAAAAGGTGAATTTGAGAAG
>KV751334.1:24141625-24163595 GCA_001698575.1 Mola mola
TCTACGTGCTGGCTATCGATGGACAGATCCTTAAGGTAATTTTTACGTTTTGTTTTATTTGTTATGCCATGAAACCTTTGCACTTTGAAGGTTTTGTCTCCTTTATGCGTGAACAATAACTCATTTTCACGTCATTTTCAAGGACTTTGTTTGAGGATACTTAATAGCTTTTTTATGTCCTTATTTAACTCTTCAGAGCAAGCGTTTTATTTTCATTCGCTATCGCTGACCCAGATGAGAGCGAGTGTGTTGCTGCTTCTGGTGCAGTGCTGTGACAGTCTGCCTCTGTGGTTTCTTGCGCTGCCTTGGTCTTGAACATAAGATACACCAAATATAACTGCTGCCACTACCGCTGTGTGGCCCGCAGCCCTCCAGCACACACAGACACACACATGTAGACCGCCTCCATCTCACAAAATCATATCTGTTTTTTCAACATGTCCCTTTCTTTGCGTGCCTGACTTGGTTCATTGTGTCCTTCATCTGCCCCCTATCTCCTCCTCTCATTTCCTGTCTTCACTTCCTGTTCTTTCTTTACGTTCCTCCCCACACCCTCTGTCTTTCAGAGTCACGTGGCTGCCGGCTCTGGCGAACCTGGCGCAGATGAGTACCACTCCTTGGTGCTGTACCACAACAACAGCCCCCGCTGGGCGGAGCAGATCAAGCTGCCCATCCCGGTCGACATGTTTCGGGGGTCGCATGTCCGCTTTGAGTTCCGCCACTGCTCCAGTAAGAAGAAACGGGGTCGCGGATGAGCTTATTTTATCTGAAAAAGATTGTTTTTCCCATACTTTTTCAGATTGTTTTATAGCTCTAAGGTGTTGCTCTCTTTGTGGTTTAAAATTCAAGAGAATTGGAGGTTAAAAAAACAAAACAAAAAAAACCCACTGCTATGGGGAGGGAAGAGAAAAACTAATTCACCTTCCTCGCCCTCTTCACGCTGGCGACCCGCCAGCCTCAAGCCTCGAGGCTGCTGCTGGCCAGATGTATAATTGGGCACTGAAACTAACAAGCCCAACTTCTCACCTCTTAATGAGGCAAAAACATGATGACCACAATTATGACCATAATATTGCCCTCAGTCTTGGTCTTGCTTACCCTCTTCCTTGCCTGGTATTATTATGCTTTTTTGTAGCCAAGCTGGAGGCTGTTTGCCTGTGAGCAGTAGATAATGGCAGCGCTAGCATTGCTACCGAGGGCCACCTATTAAGAGCCCAATTCAACCCTGTGGTGACACCAAACTGAAGGGACCATATTATATGAGCTTTTAGGGCTTCCCAAAATTTGGAGACAACCTGCCGAAGAAATAGAATCAGCAGATGTTCTCATTTTCAATGTATACATCCGAGAAAGCTATTTTTATTGAATATTCCTTAAAATCCTGCCTCATTTTTGCACTCATTACACATCAGTGATTATCGTTAATTTGTTTGTGGCAGTCCAGTATTCCTAAATAGTGTCTAAGAGGAGTGTGAGGACCTGTCAGACTCCGCAGTGCAGTATGCTGTTTTATGATAGCTGATTGTTTATTGTTAAAAATAAAATTTTCAGAAAAATGAGAGCCCACTGCTTTCCTTTACTAGACAGCATACAGATAAAAAGGATTTTCTTGTTCACAGCTTAATCCTTAATCCAGCAGCATCTGTTAGATTCTACTATGACAGCATTTTTGGCAGAGTGGTTTCAAAATTCAACCTACATCCATCTGTAGGTGACAAGTTTCACACAGTAACTTTTCTTATTTACCTTTCCTTAATTTCCTCAAAGCCAAGGCTACTGGCGTGTACAGATTAGGAAAAAAGCCGTGCACGATAAAAACAAAAGTGTACAATCTTAAATCTCTGAAGCAGAAACCTTTCTTGGTGTGAAAATGTGCACACAGCAACACAAGACAGAAGCAAAACAACCATTGTACATTAGAAATTTCAGATTTGATACAGCGTTTCCCCACACAAACAGACACAAACACAGAGGACTGGAAGACAGTGCCATTCATTGCAATTAAAGAGAATAAAAAAACCACTCCACTTCTCACTCCACGCTGGGCACGCATTGCTTGTTTTATTGCCAAAGCCATGTATAAAATCAGATTGAGTGCCTTCACAATGAAAATTATGCCCAGAGCTTTTAGAAAACCTAAAAACACAACTGTGATCACGCCCTCAAAGAGCAAAGAGCATCTTAATATCTTGTTTTTTGCTTTGAGGCTGCATGTCAGTGTAATTTGACTGTGTTTATTGCAGCCTGAGACTCTAGAGCTCGAGTTCTTTTGTGATGTCCGAATACAGTGTTTTCCTCCAAATTCCACTCAGCGTATCACTGAGGTGTAACAAACTTTTTACACTCTAATAACCCGAATGATTTCCATCCATCTTCTTCTCTTTTGCCAATAACTTCAAGTTGTTTTATTGTCATATAACACAAACAACAGCGATGTCATGAAGGCTTTTCAGTTTAATTGCAAACTTACACTGAAGTCAAAGCATCGGACGCATTGCATAAGTGGTATCAAAATATAAGCTTCTGTTTATCCTCTCTGTGCTGCGGAATTTTGGACTCAATGGCACGTCCATGTGTTGTTGTTTGACAGCTAAAGACAAGGGTGAGAAGAAACTGTTTGGCTACTCCTTTGTTCCTCTGATGCAGGAGGACGGCAGGACTCTGCCAGATGGCACCCATGAGCTCATTATCCATAAGGTAACTATCGCATGCGCTCAAGTCGTGGCCTGAGCAACATGAAATGAATTGACTGCGTGCGTCACAGGGGCTTTTTCTTTGCCAAATGTAAAGTGCATAGTATTCATCTTGGTGCATAATTCCACCTCAGATGCAGTTTTATTTTTTATCGGTAAAAAGGTGATCATTTCACTTTGTCCAACGCTGTGCCACCTCTGTCCGTGCACAACACATTTAATAGTATATAAAACGATAAGTACATTGTCAAAACCACAGACGTCAGTGGATCGAAGGATGTTTGTAAATTGCAGTTTGAGAATCTCTCACTAAGTGAACATGCTTACTGTTTTGCTTCACGCTGGTGTCACCAGAGCTACGTTGGACAAGATTACATACAGTTTATCATTATGTGAATCATTCGCTCTAAACGGCACAATGCAGGCGCCCATTTAATCACATAGTGTGGTGCCACGGGGGAACAAACAGCTCATATCCCTCCATTACAGGCTGCTGGGACCATGAGTCATGTCCACTTGCACAACATTTAACTGCACACGAGTGTAAATGTATGTATGTAAGAAAACATTGGTTCTCAATTGGTTGTGTAAACAGCCTATGCTTTCTCTATTTGTCTTTGTTAGTTTTTTTCATCTTTTTACAGACCCTAAGAGACACTTGGGTTTCTTTTACATCAACAGACTTGAGCAAATAAAACCTCCAGCATCACCAGTGAAAGCTATCTGAAGAACATCTTGGGTGTAATTCAGAGTAATTGCAGAGTACATGCCATTCCTCCGCTGCAGGCAAAGGGTGTGTGCATAAACCCCAGGATAATAGAAAAAGCAGGGCCTTCATGTGTTTTATTAGAAGCAAAGCAGAAGTGACCAAAAGCCTGATTATTTGACTGTTAAACAAAAACTTTTGTTCCTGTCTGGCAGTCAGATTTAGTCCAACTCAAGTGTTGTAAGCTGAACCTGCCAGTTTTAGAGGGCAGCTCTGGTAGCACCTCTGTGCGTTCTGCAGTGGAGAGGTGAAACGGCCCGCTCTAATGCCAGATGGAAGTGGCTGAAAAGCTCAATGAAACTGGCATGGCCTAGTTTCTCCTCACACCCAAAATAGACACAGTAGAATGAGTCCAAACAGTGTGGTAGCTTCCGAGCTCCAGCAGCGTCAGCTGTGCATTAAGGCTCCGCATGGAAGCCCAAAAATAACAACATACCTCCGTTATGGATAATGAGCAATATTCTCTATTGTTACGTATATACAGCCTACAGCTAATGAAATATATTGACTGTCACCAATCCTTCTCTATACATCCCTTGGGCAGTTCGCACAAATGGGTTTACAGTATTTTCCACTTCTTTCATTTTCTTTTTTCCCCCCAAGTGTGAGGAGAATACCAACTTGGCTGACTGCTCGCGTTACCTAAAGATGCCGTTCTCCAAGGCCAACCTGCCATCCAACAACCAGACCCTGAAAGGCAACAAAGAGACTTTCTGGATCACCAGTTTTCTCTGCTCCACCAAGCTAACACAGAATGGTAAACCCAGACTCTGGGATATCGATATTGACATATCGGTCACTCGCCCAATGAGATATTTTTTGGCTGCTTCACTCAAATTCTTGATAGATTTCAAATTGGAGGTTTCTGGTACTTCAATACACCAGCTGCTGTGGTATAGTTATTAAAAGACAAGATGGGCCAGAACGAGTTCATTCTTGTGTCTACCTCTACAACACAATATATTCTTGGCATCACAAGGGTTGCTTCTCTTTATGATTATAAGTTTGGTCAATTTTTGGATGTTTTAACATCTAAAATTTAGTTTAAAATATCTTATAATCTCTTTATTATGCCACAAAAAAGTGGGATGGGCACGTGTTGTTCAAAAGAGCGAAGAAAATTTGCATTGAAACCTCAATTCAATCTAAGTCTTCCAGTGTGGAGCTTTTTTAACCTCATTAATTAGATGGTAGAAACATTAGAGTTCTAGGCAAATTCACTTCCACCATGCTGCTAGTTTCCTCAATACATTTGATAATTGTGAATTGATTATATATTGGATCTAGAGATTCTCTTGATAAAAAAAACAGTGGGAAACCCCATCATGCAGGCATACAGACACCCTTCAGGTTGAACAGAATCCAAAGCGACAGTGGAAAGAATTTTGGTCTCAAGACTTATGTTTTATTCATGTGTGCGTCTGGAGAACCTGGCTCGGGAACGTGACTTTTTATCTCTTTTCTCCCACCACATTTGAAAATGTGGATTCTGAGGAGTTTTGAGGGGCTAAGATTGAAAGGTGCACACTGCTCTCATAATCCTGCCTTCCCTATAAACAAACTAACACAAGATGTATTGAACTCCTATGCTCATCACTGTCATGGTTCTTTTACCTGCCCCTGCCGTATTTCTCTCTATACCTCTGTCTTTTTGTCTTTTCTTTCAGGTGATATGTTGGACCTGCTGAAGTGGCGAGCCCACCCTGAGCGGATCAACGACAGCCTCTCCAAGCTGAAGGAGATTGATGGCTCGGAGATTGTCAAAGTAGGTCCTCGATCATATTCCCAGCAATGACTTGACTGTTTTCTGATTTGGTTTCAGGCCATATGTTTATTGAGCTCAAACGGGGGAGGATTGAGACGATAAAAAAAACTCACAATAGCAGCTCTCTCCCTATATATACGTACTCTCCTTTTTCTCTTGTCCCTACCACAGTTTCTGCAGGACACCCTGGACACTCTCTTTGGCATTCTGGATGAAAGCTCTCAGCGATATGGGCTGAAGGTGTTTGACTCCCTGGTAAGTTAGTATTTCTTAAGAAAATTTCCATGGACCTTTTTATATTTTCTCTGTGTCCTTTGCCTTCATTTGTCAGGGGCAATCTCACCACGTTTGAGTCCGAAAACAGAAGCACAAGCTGACAGTCACACAAAGCTCTTGCGATGTAACGCTCCAGAGCGCACCTAACCATTCTCACCCTGGTTACGCTGCGCTGCGCTGACAGAATGAGTGATCGATGGCTCGCTCTCACCACACGGGGGTCTCACGCTGACACACAACACACGCTCTCCTCTCTAGCGTGCCATTATCATTGATGAGAACGTCTGACATGAAGACTCGTCTTTGGTGGTTGGACAGGCTCAGTACACTTCACAAGAACATGGATTAATAATTGCAGCCGCTGTAAAAATCAGTTGCTTGTTTTCTTATAATTTACAATGTTTGTATACAGTCTGTCGTTACGGTAACACTTTGGATTAGCAGTTGCTTCCTAGTAGCATATTAGCTCTTGATTAGTCATTTTAAAGGACTGAGTCATGCCTTTATTGTCCATCACTGTAATCTATGGCACCTGATTACTGCTTATTTGGGCAAGATAGTGAAATTGTTCAAAAAGAATATGTAACTCAGATTACGTCCCTTATTATTCATGTGACATAGTTTTGAGAAAGTCTTCTCCTTAAAATGGGAGTATATTTTTTGGAATATATTTTTTGGAATATTAACAAGGAAGGGAGATGATGCATCCCTTTACCTTTTATTTCTCTCCCTTAGCCCCTTTTTATTTATTTTTTCTAACAAACTTTAACCCTTTTAGAAGAAACTCACACATTAAAAAATGGACAAAACCACAGTTTTTAGCAACATTTTTACTTGTTTTATCTTAAAGATATCAAATATGTAAATGGTTTTTTGCACAAAACCAAACCTTTAAACATATTTTCCTTTGTATAAACATGTAGCTTCATTGGAATAAACTAATACTAATTATATATAATACTAACTAATATTCCAATGTCATAGAGTCATTTTAAATGTAGGTCTAGTTATACCTACCTGTGCTTACTTCTGGAGCTTCTGAGGAGGAAACAGAAATCAAGAAATCAAACTTCTGGGAGACAGAATCGTTCTTTAATTGTCATTGCTGTACATTTCCAGGTCCATATCATCAACCTCCTGCAGGACAGCAAATTCCAGCACTTCAAACCTGTCATGGACACCTACATTGAGAGCCACTTTGCCGGAGCGTTGTCCTATAGGTATGTGACATTCCAGTCTTTAACTTCTCTCGATGTCACCGTTTGAGGCCCTGGAGCGTGCAGTAACACATCATGTATTGTATTCTAATGAAATGATACTGAATGACGTGGCCAGGCAAGAGGAACCTGCGTCAGTGCCGAGGGGCATCTCGCTCGCCTCTGTGCTGTGATTTAGACTTTAATTAAAAGCTTACAGTGCCCCCTGGCTGTTGAAATGTGAAAACGTGTTCACCGCCTGCCTCCTTATGGCCTTCTGTTATTTATCACACACAGAATTACACAAAAAATAATCAAAACCTGCAGTTCTTCAAACTGTGTAGCTTCCAAGATATGTGAGTGTTTTTTGTTTGTTTGGGGTTTTTTTTTACACGCACCCACTCACACACCACATCCAGATATTTGAAACCCTTTTACCTGCAGTGTTTTTCATCAGGTGTGTCACGCTTTAAATAATACAAAAAACTCTGCATGCATATCACTTTCCTCCATATTGTAATTACTTTAGTTATTAAGTGGACCCCAGGCAGTATTGATAAGGTGCAAAAGTCCTCTCATTCATGTTTATTGTTTATGTTTATTGTGATGTTCACTAATGTATAAACTGGTACACTGAGTTGTTAGTCAAAACTCAATCTCAAACTGTAACAAAATCTAGCAAGAGTGGGGTACTCTGAAAGGGATTAAAACTTGAGGTGTTTCATGTTAAAATACTGCATCGCCTCATCTAAATTCGCCAAATCCAGTGGGAGAGGCTTCAGTGTGTGTGATACAGCTGGAGGTGAGTGGTGACCTGTGTGTGTTCTCCAGGGACCTGATCAAAGTGTTGAAGTGGTACGTGGACCGCATCGTCGAGGCGGAACATCAGGAACACATACAGCAGGTGCTCAAGGTGAGGCCTGTGCACAAAATTAACACGTGCAGAAATGCAAACAAACAAATTTCCTTCGTCTTGGTGCCACGGCTGCTAATTTAACCCCCCCCACACACACACACACACTCCATCCATCAGCAGTCAACCCATCACACAACAATTCATTACTCCCTTCCTCAATCCATTATGCTGCATGCAATTTTAATCAGCATGAACGCACCGCCTCTGGTGTCGGGGAATCCACATCACATTATTCTAATGACTCACGCAAACATGCCGTCAGAGAAGCATATTTCTGCTTTCTGTAACGTGGTCCCTTCCTTCTCCGAATGCGTTCGGCTCCAGAAGGAAAAGTTACTCCGCTGTGCTTTAAATAAAAGATAATTGGGAGGCTGCAATACAATTATATACAATTGCATGTTTCACAAGGTGCTGAACCTCGCCACATCCTTGCATCTGTGTTTTTGGCAAATTCCACAAATTCTCATGTCTTCCATTGCCCCATCCTAACTAGCAGGCATCAAATTCAGAATTATCATATGGCAGGGCATCTCAAATAATGATAATAATATTGATTTTCATGTGTTACTTAAAAAAGTGAAAGTTTAATGAATCCTTGACTCATGACCAATGATCTAAAAAACTTCAAGCATTTTATTATGTCAATTTTTGTCAATTTAAACTGCAGGTCAAAAAATGTGAAAGCATTTTTATTTTTCATTTCAGAATTAAAACAAAAAAAAAAGGCTTGAAATATTTCACTTTATGCATAATTAATAAAGAATATATGAAAGTTAAACTTTTTCAATTAAATTTTGAAAAGGGAACTATTCATGATTCATGAGACTGAGGAGGCTAAACATCAATAATATTCTAAAACCACTGGAAAGATGGCAAATAGCAAATGATCACATTGTGGTTTTATTTTTTTATTTTTATTCTTTGTCCCTAAGGGCAGAGGGTTTCACATCTGTACAATTTGTAAAAGCCCTTTGTGATTATGGGCATTGTTAAACCGTGCTCATTATAAGGGATGTCTGAATTGCAGGGTTGTTTTTTTCTCCATCACGTAACACAGATGCCGAATGATGACTCTTGTTTCCGTCTTCCAGGCCAGCGAGTACATCTTCAAGTACATTATTCAGTCTCGCCGTCTCTTCTCACTGGCCACGGGGGGCCAGAACGAGGAGGAGTTCCGCGTCTGCATCCATGAGCTCTTCATGTCCATCCGCTTCTTCCTCTCACAGGAAAACAAAAGCGCCAGTCCTGTCGCCCAAACACAGGTGCGGTGTGTGCGCTCATGTGAATGTGTGAAATCCATCCCTGTCTGCACTTCTGCGGCGTATCATGTTTTTTTTCTCGAGGTCTCCTCTTAATGCGGTTGTGATAGGTGAGAAATTGCCTGTAATTGAATTTCACGTTGCCAGAGGGTTCTGTGGAATTTCTGTGGCAGCTTTTCCCTTCTCTGCTGGGAGATCGGAGCAGCGGGGTAGGCGCCTTCACTGATTTTCAAACAAGAGCAAAACAAATCGGCCGAAGACGGCAAACATAATCCTAATTACACACCGGAAACAAGAAAAGCTGCCTGTGTGGCTGTTTGTGTCCCTTTGTGTGTGTGTGTGTGTGTGTGTGTGTGTGTGTGTGTAAAGCCTGAGCGTACGTACACCTGTCGTTCTGCTGCTCCTCTTCTTTTTTATCTCCAAACATTTTCCTAAACTTTAGTATGTTCAAATACTCTTTCAATTGATTCAATCTGAGGTAACAATTGGTACTCGGGTCTCATCCATGTAAGACCCGAACACTTTAGGGAAAAATCATTCCTACAGTCTAATCAAGAGGCAGACATGTCGATTAGTCAAAACCAGCATTTTGTTTGGAAACCTCCGCTCACGTCATCTCCTTGTGCCCTCTCTGCGCCTCCCGGAAAGCTCCACTCCATCCCTCAGCTGACTTCTGATCCACACTAATCTGTATTCTCATCGCAACAGTAGCCGTGGGGAGATGCAAAGGCTAAATGTTAATCCGGGTTAATCTGGGAGATTTGGTGACACACACACACACACACACACCAGGCTAAATGTTAATCCGGGTTAATCTGGGAGATTTGGGGACACACACACACACACACACAGACCCTGGCCACACACATAAACTCGTATGCATAAAACAGCACCTGTATCTCAGAAAATGACATAACATCTGAGTGTTGGGGTTTAAACGGATTACAAGCAAATGGAATCGGAGCATATTTGTTGTGTGTGTGCTAATTAAAGTCTGCGCTTCCATCTTCCATGACTGCTGTCTCAGTCTTAACCCCTCTGAATTAGCCTTTAGCACCAAGTTAATGAATAGCGGTGCTGTAGAACTACTGCTTGCTCCGTTTGAACTGAGCTGAGCTCCTTTTACTTTTCTTTGAAGCTGTCATTGGCAGGGTGACGCAGCATCTTGGTAACATTTATTTTCCTGTTGCGTGCAGCGATTACATGGTTTGACAGCAGTGCTATTTCAGTAGTCCTTTAAAATAATGCCAACACCGACCAAATCGGACCTTTGCTGGTGATATACAATAAAATGAAAACTTTTGTTTTCCCTTAAATACAAGTCTGTGAGCTACCGATTACCCATTCCGAGACATATTTACTCTTGAGCCTCACAGAATGAAATGCTGATTGAAAGGTGTATTGATATTACTAAACAAACATGGTATAGATAACGTATATTCATGTCCTGAAATGCACTCTTCAGTTAATTCTGCACTGACTGCAGCCTTTGACAAAGAAGAAAAGAACTTTATACGATTATAAAATCATAATGAACGTTTGATTCAGCCTCCAAGTGACTGGGCCTTCTTCTGTTCCACCTAGGCCGTGTTCCTGCGGATGTTCCCAGCTATTTATGGGGAGCTGTTGAAGATCTTCACAGTACGAGAGGTGGCGGGCTTTGTGAGGGAGACGCTGGGCAGCCTGCCCACCACAGTCCACGCTGACTGCCCCCTGGAGGCTGTCAAACTGCAGTGCATTGCCAAGACTGTGGAGAGCCAGCTTTACATTAACCCGGGTAAAGTCAAGAGCTTGTGCCCAATTTGTGCGCTTTGATGCATGAACATAATTGTTTGCTTGCAAGCTTGCTGAAAAGCCAACAGGGAGACATTTGTGATAAAATATCACTTGTGCACAAATTGCGAACACGCCGGTAAAGAAAGCAGCCGGGCAGCCAGCAGAAAATTAACAGTTGTACTGTGTGTCCCATCATGGACAATGATGATTTATCTATATTATTGTGGTTAGTGTTGTAGTTTGGTTAATTAAGGAGACCTACAGTGCTCCATGTCATTAAATAGTTCTAAATAATGGCTGTATGAATAAAGAGATAATGTTTTGTACCGAAGAAGCCTCCAAAGGCTAAACGTAGCATGGTACAAATCTCTCATGCAACTCACGCTAATATTACACGAACATTCATTTTTAGATGCAGTTAATTATATTTGAGAAACTTTGTGTGCAAAACACAGGCTTTCCCTGTTAGTGTCTGTTTTGTACTATTGTATATACAGTACAACACTTTTCATTTAAAGATTGTGTGCGTGTGTTGCAGAATCGCGGTGCATCCTGCTGCCGGTGGTGCTGCGGGTCCTCCAGGTGCACATGCAGGAGCAGAGAGACCTGGTCATGTGCGCCCGCATCCTCACCAGCATGCTGTCCCTCATCAAGAAAGAGGAAAACGGCACTGCGGTCAGTAACAAACCGGGCCTTTGTAGCCCACTTCATCCTTAAATGAGTAGTTCAGCATTTTGTGAAATAGGCTTATTTTCTTTATTGCAAGAAGTTAGAAGAAAAGTCTGATGTTTGTGCAATAAATGTTTGTTTGATCTGCACAAAAACTAATGTGGAGAAATATCAAGTTTTGTTTTTATTTGGGTGTTATTCAGCAATCATGTCATTGCAGTTGAAGGCTCATTGGCACTATTGAAATGACTAAATTGGGAAAAATATAGTAGCCTCAGTCCATTGTGCAATTTAATGGATATAATGAATTGTCAGTGCATTTTTTTTTTTCCTCATCATTCGCAAAACCAACCATGTAATCGTGTGGCAGACTTGATCAGACAAATGCCTTCAAGTCTGATTTGTCTGATATGAATGCACATGCCAGTAGATTTTTCTGTCTTGCTCAGATCAGCCGTCATTAAAATGAGATTCGGATCATTGAGCCTCTTTTCAATAGGGAGGTGCTAGCTGTCGTTCCTCAGACTTTGGGCTAAGCTAAGCTAAACAGATACTTGTAGCTTTATATGTGGACAGTTATGATTTTTGTCGGTCTTCCCGGTGAGAAAATGCATTTTTTCTGAAACCTCCTCCTCCGCACTGTCCTGCATACTCACGGCGGCAACAACAATAAAAGTTCAACTTCAGATCTCTTCCTATTTACTCACAATCACAAACTGGAGTTAAAGATCAGTGAGTTTTGCAATTTATCATGGATGAAGTTACAAGACCATACAGGGGATAATTAGAATAACTGGAAGATAATCTCAGATGAGGCCAAAGGTAGAGGAAGGAGTCTTGCAGCAATTTACTTGCCAGTTCATTGCCACAGCACATTGCTTTGTTATGTGTATATGGGAAATTAGTCTTTGTAACAAGGGCATTGCCGGACATGCAGTCCAGTAATGAGATCCATCAATTCAGCAGTGGCCATTATCATAGTGGCAGTCACTGTGAGCAGTGTGTGTGTGTGTGTGTGTGTAGAAGCCTGGGGTGCCTGGCTTGAACTGTTCGCTGCCAGAGGGGCAACTAGTGGTGACCGCAGCGAGTAGGACAAACACAAACACAAATACACACAGACAGAAAGACTGGCACCGTATTTAAAGTAAAGTGACAGCAGTGGCGGCCGATGTGCCAGTCTGGAGCTCCTTCTCATTATCGCTCTGTCCAGGACCTGTCTGTCTTGTCAGGGGTGGTCGCTAGAGAGAGCTGCAAACACACACACACACCCCACTGTATCCTTCACTCTCTTTGACTTGCTTTTAATTTTTTTCCCTGCTCTTTCTCATTTGTGTGCCACCTTTATCCTCTTCCATTCTCAAATGTTTCAAATGTTGTAAAATTTCACATTGCTTCCCACTCTTACTGGTTCAAGACTCATTAAAGCTGCATTGAAAATGTCGTAGGCAGTAGAAAAGTTCACAGTCTGGCACTGATGTAGAATAAAGTCAGCCGTTCACGATGGTCCAAGATTGTGTGCGGCAAAAATGCAAATACACCTCAATTTGGTAAAAAACGCGTTTAAGTGTCATCTGAACAAAGGCGGCTTTTTTTCTTGTATATGTGAAAAGAAAGTGTGGTTACCTGTTATTTATGTGTTTTGTCCTTTGTTTAGGAGCCGGTGGTCTCAGAGGAGGTGGAGCTTATTGTAGAAAGCCTGCTGGGAGTTTTACTGAGGACCATCCTGGAAATAAGCAACCGGCCCCAGCCTGCTGGTCCCCCGATGAGACTCCAGTTCCAGGATGTCACTGTACGTGCGTTGTCAGTTTGTGTATGCTCGCACGCTTGCCGGTGTCAATTGTTTGGGGATTTAGCTAAATGTGCAAAAGTAATTATGAATTTTAAATTGAGTTGCCGCTGCTGTGGACATAATTCCACTAACATTACGATCATTAATGGCAATAATTAAGATTTCCGATGCAACCCAAGTGGGAACGGTTGAGTGGATAATAATGAGATGATCATCATTGTGTAGGAGGGGAGGAAGGGTGGAGGGTTGTTCCACTTGTAATGGAGCTACAGTTCTTACAAGCTGCCATTAGAGGTTAATAAACGTTGTATGTTCAATTTAGTGTAACAGAGTTTCCTGTTGCAATTTCCTCTTAACATAGTTAAGAAGGGACAGATGTGTTCAATTAGACTGAATTTTCTTAATGATTTACACCGAGTGATTATCGTCCCTCTCTGTCTCTGTCTGCTCTCGGTCCCGTCAGGGGGAGTTTGTGGCATGTTTGTTGGCTCTCCTGCGTCAGATGAGTGACAGACACTACCAGAAGCTGCTGCAGGCATTCAGCAGCAAAGACAACCTGAGGGTGAGGCCGCCGCTGCCGTCTTCTCTCTCTCGCTCCGTAGCTGTCTGTCCTTGACAGAGTTTACTCTCCGTGACATGATCGTGTCCGAAAAAAATAATCAAATAATTCAAAGTGGAGTAATTTATGACTTCTGCCTGCGCTGTGCAAACGTCAAAGTAACCTCAGGGTCACTGATTAAAATTTAAACTGTCGAAAAATGTTACAGCATATTTACCTAAAAATTCTTTTAAACGATTTTTCACTATGTCAGTTTGTGTAGTTGAATGAGTGACGACTGATGGCCATTAAGCCTGCAGGACGAATGAGGTAAATAGGGCAGTTACAGAAATGTGGTCGAGGTGCTTTAACGGTCAAATTAGAACACAAGCTCGTGTTTTTTTTCATGTATATATCCCTTTTTAGCAACGGTGCTTTACACTTTTTTTTCACCTTTTCTCTGGATCGGCAAATACTGTAAATATTATATTGAGCGTTGGCATATACGGTATATGTTGGTTTTTGGGGGGGTTTTGATATGCTAAATATGCCTGTCTGAACAACACGTGAGTGATGCTTTTCTGTCTCTTTCTATATCATTTGCAAAAAAACTCTACAGTTTCAAAATGTCGCCCTCTAACAAGGTGTTATTACTGATGTTGCGATTGATAAGGTGCCATTAACAACATCACTGCCGCCTTGCTACTGTCCAAAGCAACTGTAAAATTCAGTGCAATTCAAATTTATTTCAGACACATAGGTCCATATCAACATAATAAAAGAAAGTAAGATTAAAAATACCGTAAAATAACGCGCGTAATAAAATATGAGGACAAAATCTCTCCCATCTCTCTGCATCCATCCATTGAATTGAATGAGGAAATGTATTTCAAGAGAAACTCTCATCCTTCCCGTTTCCTTCCACTGGATTCAAAATTGTCGCGGAGTCCGACAGTGCAGGGCTCCAGAACACGTCAGGTGTTCTAAAACTGAGCAATAAGTGTCGTAGCTCTTCATGAACAATTCATTTTCCAATGATGACATGTCTCCTGCGTGTTCCAGGACTTTCTCCTTCAGATCTTCACGGTGTTCAGGATCCTCATCCGACCCGAGATGTTTCCTAAAGACTGGACCGTCATGCGGCTGGTCACCAACAAGTGAGCCCACACGCGTGACAGTGCACATGTAGACACACAGACCAGAGAGTTTAGAAAACGAGGCACAATACAAACAAAAAATGATTTGTGATGATTTTTAAATGTGATTTGTTCCAAAATGAGTTATTATTGGCTGAAAGGTACTGTTGGTCAATTTCGATGTCGTTAAAATATGAAAGCGCAGAGATGATCTGACACGTAAAAGCCTTTGAAAACATTTTATCTTGACATTGATTAAGTATTTTAAGTGAAAAATCTGCGTATAGACACTGATTTAAAAACTCTACACTACTTGTGTTTCCCTTTGGCTTTTATATTTGACCTTACATGTTTCTGTATTTTTCTGTTGTGTTGTAGCATAGCAAATTACACATTGTTCTCCTGTTGTCCTCCTTTTAGCGTCATCATCACCACAGTCCTGTATCTCTCTGATGCGCTGAGGAAAAACTTCCTCAATGACAAGTTTGACTACAAGGTGAGGAAAATGTAAAAAGCAGATATCGGCATATTCACTGGGAATGTGTTGGCACGGAATGAGATTTTTGGTGGAGCAAGCTTTTAATGCATGCAGGTCTCTGTGGAGACCAAAGGAGGTGGAACACACTCGCCGAAATGCAACCTCAAGATCGGATATCATCACATGTGGATGTTGCTTTCGATCTGCGTTTTTTTGCCTCTCAATTTCAGCTCTGTTCTCTCACAAGTTGAAAATCAGACTGGAAGCGGTTACAGAGGAAGTCTTGGCGTCCTTGGAAGTCCTGGACGTTTTTTTCCGATGATAGGCGATTACGAGGCTGTGGAAAATGTGCTGTGTGTGTGTGTGTGTGTGTGTGTGTGTGTGTGTGTTCAAATTTGACCAATGCTTAATTTCTAAAACATATTATACCAACACACTCTCACATGCCTTTATAATACAACCATTTCTCAGTTTTTGTGAATTGTTTCAGCTTTATGAGGACACAAATCTAAAAGTGACTTAAAACCACCAGTCACTTGTGTAAGGAGGAGAATTAAGTCAGCTGAAAGCCAAAAACAATAACAAAACAATACAAAACACGACACAAAAGAAGAGATTTATGAAATTGTTTCAAAAAAGACTCTTTACCTCTGTCTGTCTGTGGTACAATAGATTTTTGGGCCCAAGATTCAATATTACATACATTTAGATGATCAAGTCCTCTCAGGATTCCTGTGTTGTTTTCGTTCTATCATTAACCGTTTTCATCGAGTTAATTCTACAGCATACAAATATCAAATCCACTTGGTTGCCAGGTGAATGTAAATGAGAATTTTATTTTCATTCTTAATTTTTTTAATTATAACTATTTCATTATTATGAAATTAAGAACTGCTGTTTATATTCAGTCCATTTTACACTATGTGACCCTGCGTTTTAAGACAAAAAAAGTTAAAAGGAATAAATAAATAAATAAATAACCCAAAAAAATGAAATACAATTATTTTTTTTAGTTACAGGATACAAGTAGCAAATTAAAAACTTAATTTAGAATTTTTTTTTTTTTTTTTTCTCCCCTCTCATTTGCAGGTGTGGGACTCATATTTCTACCTGTCTGTAATATTCATCAACCAGCCCTGCCTGCAGCTGGAGTCCTTCTCTCCCTCCAAGAGGAAGAAGACGCTGGAAAAGTGGGTTCGCCCGTCGTGCTTATGAAGGCCCACAATGAGACGCACACTCAATCATCAAGCCGTCTCTGTCAAACTTCCTAACAGTCACCCGCTCACACGCACACAAAGCATTCTGGGGCCACACACTGTACAATGAGTGCTTAACATGTTTTCCCGTGCAGCTTCTCTCTCTCTCTCTCTCTCTCTCTCTCTTTCTCTCTCTCTCTCTGTGTCCCTGCAGCGAGCGCACGTCTAATCGCGATGTTTTATCTTTCAGGTATGGAGACATGAGGGTGATGATGGGCTGCGAGATCTTCAGCATGTGGCAGAACTTAGGTGAGATAAGGAATTTCTGCGCTTTGTCTTCAATATACTCCCCAAACGACAGTTTAAAACAGACTTAAAATATTGTCTTACTTGCTCTAAGTGGTGTGCAGATAAATAACTTTAAAGGCAACTGTCTGCCTTTCGCTGCAGCAGTGAGTATCTCTTATTTATCTCCATACTTTGTTCCTGTTGAAGACAGTGAGATGCACTCACAACTAAACCCTGTCGCTTGTTATAAGCTGGATGCCTCACTCTGCTTCTGATGGTTGCTCTTATTCTCCTCTGAGGGTGTGATGAACGTATACAATCATTTCTCCTGTTTTTTAATGCACGCAAAATCTTTTCCACACAATCTGAAGTGCATTTTGACACAGCTTTATTTTGGTTTTGTTTGATGTCACATTGAATCACACATTCACCACGCAAACAATAATGAGTTTGAAGTAACACAGATACTATGATTATTTGAGTAAAGTGCACTTAAACCGAAGAATCAGCACGGTCTCTATGGTCAGTGCCTCTGAAATAAACAAATAACCGACACGCTGTGGCGGAACCTGACCCACGTGTCTCTCCTCCAGGGGAGCACAAGTTGAATTTCATCCCAGCGATGATTGGTCCATTCCTGGAGGTGACGCTGGTGCCCCAGCCTGATCTGAGGAACGTCATGATCCCCATCTTCCATGACATGATGGACTGGGAGCAACGACGCAGCGGCAATTTCAAACAGGTACACAGCATCACAAGTTATCACAATGACAAGTATTGGACTCAAGCTACTTGTTTGGCATCTATATGTTCACAAGTACAGGACGTGTTAGCCATAAAGTTTGTGTTTAATCGTAATAAATCCCCTTAAAACACTTAAAGGAGAAATGTGAGTTATCAACTGTATTAAATTAAAAATAGTTTTGACCCAAAAAGGTGAGCGGTTTTAAGGCTCCCCTCACAGGGCCGTTTTGAGTTCTGCACTCCTGAAACTTGAGCGTTTTTGACCTGGCAACTCGCGTGTGCTTTAAGCCTAGTGAGGAGGGAGCAGGGGGAGAAAGCTCTTTCGTATGTTTTTAATGTGGACTGCTCCTATTTTTAACACAGGGTGTCAGCTTTACATAGTGTTTCTTCAAGCGAAATCGTTTTTTGTTTTGTTTTTTTTCCCCAAGAATTTACTGTAAAACCTTAATGAAAAGCCCTGGGGTTTTGTTTGCCTCCATCATTTAATTCCTTCTGCATTTATTTGGACAGACTTTTAATTGTTTTTGCATAAAAACTAGAAAAGATGGGTAGAAGGCACTACTTTCCGTAATTTCTTGAAAGCGTTGCATACATGTGGATGGGATAACGTTGACATTTATGGACATTTGAGAGTTAGTGTGCTGTTTTGCACCATTAAATTCTTCAAATATTCACCCAAACATCCCAGCTGTGATGGACTGTAATAACAGCGCCATGATTTTTTGTTGAAAGATATGCAAGTCAGCATTTTCTGCGCATGTGGATGGATTATTGATGTACACTGTATTGTCATTAGCTCGTGTTTGTATTGAATTGGTCTGTTTCTGGAATAAATTTCTCAGGGATATACTTCATCTCAGTCCCACGCTTTGATCAGAGCGGAGATTTAAAGGTTGGGGCCTTGGCCCAGAAGATATTTAGATTTTTGGCATTCTTGAGTTTGGGAATGGCTGACTCACAGTATGATGACTGAACAGTTTGTGTTAAGATCCAAATCGTCCATGTTACTCTTCCTCCTAGTCGATATGTTTTAAACTAGCAGCCTCTCCTGACATCTAAATGCTTTTTTTTTTCTTGCCTTGCAGGTGGAAGCCAAGCTGATCGACAAGCTGGACAGCCTGATGTCCGAGGGCAAAGGGGACGAGACGTACAGGGAGCTCTTTAACAGCATGTGAGTCAGAGGAAGGAAGTTTTGGGGATGAGGGGACACATGGGTTTGTCTAATTATGGGAGATCAACTAGCTTGACATTTGAACAGCATGATGGCCCGAATAAAGAAGCCACAATAGCCGTTTATTCAACCTAATGACCTTAAATGATTTGGCCCACAGAAGGCTTAATCAGGGAAATGCAACTCACAGGTCATTTAGCTGTGTTAATAGGTGCTTCATCTGTAGGTCTTCTGCTTTTTTTTTAAAAGGGCATTTAACCCTGAAACCCAAAGCTAACAGACAGCAGCGTTAACACTCAGAGAAACCTCCTTCGCATGGATAAAAACCACAGTAAAATGTGTTAACAACATGCTGCTAATGAGCACGTTCTACATTAGCGTTTCATATTCCCAGCGCCGTTATTAGTGCGAGTGAATCGGCAGTGGGTGGCTCTTCATTTCCAACTGTTTAGAGTAGCCTGATTGAGTAATAACGCCAGTTAAGTGATCCGTGTTCAGCTCGAGTCATCCTCTGTGGCCAGTCCTCCTCCAGTCTGTCCTCGTTTCTCGATTGGTGCTCCCGCATGCGTCACGTGCTCACGCTTATGTGTGTCATACTTATGTCCCGCTTTGCAAGGCCTCATTTGCTTGTCGACATGGCTTCTGCGCACATTTTTACATTAAATGATGTCTTATTTTACCAGCACAGATACCATATGCATCATTGACAAAGTTGTGAATGAAACTGCTGTAAATGTCCCTTTGTCTTCTCGTAGTAGCCATTCTCTTTCCCCCCATTTTTAAATGTGAAGCATCTCATTAAAATGTAAAATCACTGCATATTATTAAACCTACTGTATTTATCTATATCTAATCCATGCTGTGCAATTTATTATAATTAGACATGTGGAACTGTAGTTGCCAGTATCTGTTTGCAGTTAATAGTAGATAGTTTTATGCTTATGATTATAGCTTTTCTTTGATTTATTGCTTTGACTTAGTTTCTTCAATTCTTTTCCTCCTCCTAACTCCACTAACCCCTATACTAACCTCTGTGCGTGTGTGTGCTGATATTAATCGTATTAATATTAATTTGTTCCGCCTATGCTTCCCGCCTGGAGTAGAATTCCTCTGTTTGGTCCGTACCCTAGGTAAGACGCTCTCCTCTTTGTTCTCTCTGTGTCGTCTGTGTGAGGGGGAACGACAGCAAGGGTCCATGTTGGGGAACTGAGTTCAGCCACGAGCTAATGGCAGCATTATGGCTGTTATGTGTTAAACAAATGACTAATTGATACTAAATCTCTACAGTGTTCAGGTGAGCTACAAAGCTTCAGTTGTATTTTTGGTAACTCTCACAGGAAGGGCCAACAAACATAGGCGACAACTGGCATGAAAGGAGCTGGATTTCCTTTTTTTGCTTCGCCTCCTTTTTGTTTTTGCTGCAATTCCTTCACCGTCCTCTCCCGTTCGCTCTCTTCTTTAACCCCTTGTCTCTTTTGGGTCTTACATTTCCCCATTTCGTCCTCCAGCCTGCTGAAGAAGATTGAGAGGGAGACCTGGAGGGAGAGCGGGATCTCCCTCATCGCTACCGTCACGCGCTTAATGGAGAGGTTGCTAGACTACAGGTGCGAGCACGCCTTATCGAATGATACGTGCAAGTGCATGCATTCGTGTCCCCACTTACGATGTTTCTGTCACAGGGATTGTATGAAGCTGGGAGAAGTGGACGGGAAAAAGATTGGCTGTACCGTCAGTTTACTGGTGAGTAGCGGTTAGTCTGAGATATTGCCTGTGTATTAAGGTAATGCTATGAGGGCTCCCCAAAGGTGACCCCAATGCACTTTGATCACCCTCTGGTGGTGGGCTGCAGTATAGGCCAACAAACCCCATCTCCTCATTTATAACATGTAGGAATAACAACTACATTTTTGGATATTTTGGCTTCAGTTTTGTACTGGCGGAGGAGGCGGTAATCTGTTGTTAATCTGTATTTATGTCGATGGTTCAAGAGTCTAAAATTGGGGTTGTTTTAACCTGTATATTTATTTAATAATACTAGTAACTGATTTTTAATATATATTTTGGTCATTTAAAGGGCTTTTACTAAACGGAACCTTCAATAAAATGATTAACTTAAAAAGTGCTCTGATCTTTAGGATGCTCATCAATTTTTTCTTAGATTATATAAGGAGCTAGGTAGAAGTTTAAGTTCCCAAGAAAAACAAAAAGTAAGAAGGTACTGTGTTTATTTTCCATTGTTCTCTACCAGCAAATGTGGCGCTTGCCAATTAGCATTTCTTTAATGTGGATGCTAATTGTCTGTCTGCACTTCTTTCAGTTTTCAATCATTCATTTCGATCTCTCATTTTCAACAGTTTTAAATTTTAGCTTCTAGCTCTTGAATGGCGGATTTCACATTACCTTCTTAGGTGTATAGCAGTTCTTCTAACGGCGCTCCCACTGATGGACGTCATCGTTCTTTGTCGCTCATAACTTTTCGGGCTCATCAGTTCATATTTCTGCAGCTCAGCAAATGCTTTCAGCAGTTTTATTGCATCCACAGGCATTTTCACCGGGAAATGCAATTTTTCTGCTATTATGTTTGATACTTCTTTTACAACTAAAACTTATTTTATTATCCTCCATTTTGCATTGAAAAAAGGACCACTGGATCTAACATAATTGATGAGTTTCAGAGGTGCTTGTAGGCTGTAGCCTTTGCTGCATTCATAATATTTTCTGGTTGTCCATTTGAAGGCGACCTCTCAGGAACCTATTTGAGGGAATTTCTTTAATTTTGCCACTTTCATTTGGACTCAAGAATAACCTGATTAGATATTTGTGATCAGAGTTCAAATATCAGGGTCGCTGTGACCACACGTCAGTTCTGTGCAAGTGATATTCAAGCCCTGTGATATTTTTACCCTTTCATTGATGAAGAAAACTCCAAAATTCAAATTTTGTTGCATCTATCATGCTTATTTTCCTTTGTTGAGGCATTTATACATAATTTGCGTTCAGATAGCTGTGTGTCTGTTTTAAGGTACACAATTTGTTTGATGAATGGCTTGAAAATATGTTATTATAATATATATTTATACTTGTTATTCAAGAAACTCCTTTTGTGTCATTTTAGCTCTGTTTGCGTTTCCATCGGCAGTCCGTCTGCCCAAATTCTAAATTTAGCCACCTTGTAAGGGCACCTGTGTGTGTGTGTGTGTGTGTGTGTGTGGGCCGAAGGATCAGAAGTCGCTGCTAAACTATACTATTGCACTTCTACCACAGAACAGTCACTGTTATTTTAAAAAAATGTCCTCATTTGCATTTGCAATTCT
>KV751334.1:24172115-24189475 GCA_001698575.1 Mola mola
CACCACCGTAGCACTCTCGTGGCTGTACTTTGTAGTTCCTCGGCTATGAAGAGACTTATGCAGTTCATGCAATGAAATAATCTTCATTTTCTACTCTCTGTGTGGTTTAATAAAAGGGGAGCTTGATATCGTGTACAGTGGGTGCTGATATATTCTGTCTTGATGGAGACAGCGATCAGAGGATGTCTGTCTGGAGGAATATTATTCCTTGTTTTATTGCTCACTGGGGTGTGGAGGTGTATGCGATGTTTGATCAATATTGAGAATCCTTCCTCTTTATTCTCTTTAACTGTCATATGGCTCTGTCTCTTTTGAGATAAACAGATGTGTCCTTGAAAGAGAGAGAGAGAGAGAGAGAGAGAGAGAGAGAGAGAAGAGAGAGAGAGAGAGAGAGAGGGGAACCATGCTGATCTTCCTTATGAGCCTCCCCGCTTTTTTTTTTTAACCTTTCAGTCTTCCTTTTTAGTGTGTGCATATCCCTCTGTGGCAGATTTGAAAGCAGATTATGACACCCGGGTCTTTCATCTGCTCGTCCTCTCTCCCCTCTTTTTGTACTCTGATGCAGACTAAAAGGGATTTGCCGTAAGCTGTCGAAACATCACAAGTGTTGATGGCATTGTAAACAGCGAGGAACTGGCATTTTAATGTATGGATGTGACACAAATGGTTATCAGGCCCGACATTTTTTTTTTAATCTCATCTTTTTCTCTTGAGTGTCACCTTTTTTTTACTCTCCTTTTGAAGGAAATGTCTGGGAAAGCGAATCAAAAGCTCAAAACCAAGAGACATGATCTAAAACAGGAAACAGTGACGTGATGGATCTCAATTTGAGAGGAAAAAAATAAAACACTTTTGAAATCTGAGACCAAATTGTCCTCTTATTTAAAGTGAAATCAGTCCTTTGATTGTGCTGTCATCCTTTTGTCTGGTTCTATGTTTAGTCTGCTCCCTGAACCTGATATTAATATCACAACACAGAAGCCCAGACAGGAATGTTACACCCCATTTGAGCCGGATGTTAGTTTACTCTGTTAAGCTGTTTGCTCGGTTTGTTTGTGAAAGTGTTGTTATTTTTGTTGTTGTTGTTGTTTTTTAAAAAGATTGAAAAAAACCAAAGTGTGCACTTGCTCATTTACTGATTCAGCCCAGCGGGGGTTGTTCAGGTAACTCATCCGTGCAGAAAGCCAACTGCCTCAGCTCCTGCGTGTGCTAACAGATGTTCTACCTTTTGTCTCCGTACAGGCCTTTTTCGCCAAGGACTACATTATGAATCACCCCGAGGATGGTGAGAAGATCGGGCGTCTTAGAGAGCTCATGTTTGAACAGGTTTGTAATAAGAACCAAAAGCATCTCTGGCCTCTGGAAGACGTCGTCAAACGGCTCGTGACAAAGCACTGCGCTGACCTTGAATTGTTTTATCGATGTTGCTAGAGCATGAACTGTCGGTAGTAATAAGCAGTTTCAATACAACTTCTGCAGCAGTTGTAGCTGTGAATGAAAATGGAATATTAGAATAAAAACAAAAACATAGTAGTAATGAAATGTCGAATGTTCATTATTCACACAGTTTTTTTGAAAGTACCTGCATTAGCTGTTAATAATCTATTATTTTCAGATATATTACAATATTTACTATGTACTATTTTGTTTGAAAGTTGAATATTGCAAAAAAAAAAAAAACAAGCCAAAAAAAGATATGTCAGCCCAAACATATAGTTTTGTTATTTAGTACATTTATTTACTAGTTAATTTGGAGATTGCATGCTTTTTACAGTTACAATTTTACAAATAGTAACTAAGCTACTTATTCAAAACATTTCAAATATACAGTTACCATGAATTAATACATTTCTAAACAATAACTGTTATGTAATAGATCATTTGGAACTTCACCTTAATAAAGCATTCATTAACCTGAATTTACCATTTATTAATTTTCTTTGTAACACTTGTACATTTGTGAAATGTGTCCCTTAATTGATGCTTATGTATGGTTTTAATATTGAATAATTTATGTTGTACTATCTTCGTTAACATGAAGACCATTAGTAAATGATTAGTTGACACATCCGTTAACTGTAAGTAAATGCTTATAACTGCATAAACTATTGTTAATTAATCTACCCTTGCGTAAAGTGTTACCAAAATCGTTATCCAAAGTTTATTTAATATCAGAAACTTTTGAGTATGAGTTGCGGGCAGATGCTTTTTACAACAGTGCTGTAGACCGCTGCTTTGAACCCGGCACCTGCTAACCAGCTTTATTTTTGCAGGCGCACATTCTGGAGTGTGGCCTGGCTGTGCATGAGAAGTTTGTTCCCCAGGACATGAGGCCTCTCCATAAGAAGCTTGTGGACCAGTTTCACCTGATGAAATCCAGTCTTGGCATACAGGTAGGCAAGAAAACATGGCAAAACAACTCAAATAATGTCATTCAACTGTAGAAAAATGCATTTGAAATAACAAAGTTCAACATACGTTGTGTTAGTTAAGGACTGATGATGGGTCGTTCTTGGCTAGGGGATATGAAATCATTCTGTTAATGAGTTTGCCTCAGACCGTTACGTCTCCTTTTACTGAAGCGCACAGGAATCGGTTGAGTCTTCAGACTTTCGTGTGAATGACCCTGAGGGGAACACCACCCCGCACTTCCTTCATCTGTATTTGTGTGTATGTTAAATGCTGTTAACCTCTCGCTGGCACGGAGAAACATTTAACCATGTGCACTTCCTCTTCCCCCAATTGGAACACCCCCCCAGGAGTTTCCAGCTTATGTGCGAGGGAGCCCAGTGCACTTCACCAACGGGAGCCCGCGCACCTGCCGCAACTCCATGTCCAACATCATTAGCCCAGACGGCGGCAGAGGGGTGGCCAGACGGAGGTGACCATCTATTTACCCTGATGTTCCTGTCTACTTTCTTTTATTTTTGATATTGTATTGATTACATATCGGCATGAATTCTTTATTCTTTATTATATGATGTTCAAAAAGTACCCAAAAAGCTCTTTATATATTTATAAGTATTACATTTCTGCTTCACGCTGTCTCGCCTTCCTTCACCCTTCACTGCCGATCTCTATCCTCATCTCACCTCCTTTACTTTTTTTACTTTCTTGTGTCCCCACTTCACCTCCAGCTCTTTGCCTTTGCTCTTGTCTCTCTCGTTCTGTACCGGTGTGGCTCCGTTTTGGCCTGGTGGCCAGGGGGGGCATCTGATTGGCACCCACAGGGATGTTTCTGTGTGGCTGCTGCTGGGCCAGCAGACAGACAAAAGTCTGTGTGTGTGTGTTTGATGTGTTCAGTGACCCTGTCACTCGGTCTACCTATGACAGTCTGCCCGGGAACTCCATTCCCAGGGGCCACGGCCACACAGACACACAGACACAGACAGAAACAGAAACGCACATCAGCTCCATCTCCCGCTGACATTTTTACTTATTGAGTTTTTAATTTGTTTTTTTTGTTCTGCTTTTAGCAACACCGGTTACACCTATTTTTTGTCCTCGTATGTAACCTTTTCTTTCATACTTTTTTGCCTGTCGGCAGATGAACTGCTGTGATTATCGTCTCATAATCTGACATTTTCTGTCGCTGTTTGTCTTTTTTTTCCCATCTCTACCTGTCTTTCGGAGACACTAACGGCACTTTTTTTGGTGAGTCTACCGTCTGTAAGCTCATATAGAGATAAGCCCCTTACCTGTCTCTATGTTCCAGAAGCCACCCTCACCATTTTGTCGGTCTCACCCTCAGCCTCCCCAGCTACCCTGCGGTAAACCGCTACTCCTCGTCTTCGCTGTCGTCCCAGGCTTCCAATGAAGTCAGTAACATCACAGGGCAGTCCGAGAGTTCGGATGAAGTCTTCAACATGCAGGTAATCTCTTGCTCTCTATCTGTCTCTCTAATACAAACATTCCTCTTAGGCCTTCCAAAAAGGCTCTTAAGGAAGAAGATTGAGTCCCCGTTTGCTCGTTTGCCAGCTGCTCCCTATAGGTTTCACTCAGAACTCCAATTAATCCCCCCTCACTCCATTCCACTCCTTTCTCTCTTCAGCCCTTGGCTTTGTCTGGCCAAGGAAATTGTCATGATCACATCAAATAAAGACACGGTGCTTTGTGTGGTCGGTGCGGGGCGCTTGCTGGAGTTGGCCAGTAATCTAAACTCAATTTGGCCAATTCACAAAGCTGCCGACAACTCCTGGCAAGCTGTCTGCCGCGTCTTGGCCGGCCTGAAATAACAGGAAGCAGTTGAAACGGGCGGCTGTCACGGATTTGACTGACCCTCATAGCGCCTGTATTCTATACATCAAGTACAATTTACTCAACGGTGGTTCTACAGGCGAGTGTCCTGACCAAACACAAGGCATTGTAAGGGGTTTTACGAGGGTTTATTTTAAAAGCACACTGTTTATGTTGTTTTTGTTGTTGTATGTTTGGTTTTTTTGTCTTTATAATGAATAAATTAATCTAGATTGAAATAAAGTATTCATACCATCAATACTCAGTTCATTCTCAACTGAATAGTACAGTAACTTTATAATTGTAAATACCAACAAAGGAGAACTCCTGAATTTTTCAGCCTAAGCACTATTTCTCTGTCTACACAAACTATGTAGATTTATTCTGAAGTGTGTATTCCATGCTGTGGTAATCTGCTTGATAATCAGACCTACTTTGGAATAAATCCACACAAATTGGTTTGTCCCTTGTAAACACTGAAAAACCTCAGAAATCTGTGCTTCACTGGTAATTGACTGGTCGTGTCTGAGGGGCACCGTCAGCAACAGGAAGTAAAGAGGCAAAACGCAGTCTGTACCATCTGCACTATCTTTGCTCTTCTTGAGTCAAGAACAAATGTACTAGGTATCTACTTCATGTTACCAGACACTTGTAGTAACATTTTGAACAGAATTAGAGGTGCAAAAAGCTATTTTTTCTTACATTTTGACTTGTATGAACTTGTTGAGCTAAGTGGTCATGGCAACTCCAAACTCCAAACTGTGTCTTTTGTGGGATTTTAGAGCCTAAAAGATCAGCTTATGTGGAAAAATCCCAGAGTTCTCCTTTAATCCTTCGTGTACCTCCTTAAATGAAGGCTAGAGGATATGGCTGAAAGCCCTTTTTTTTCTCCTATAAATGATTATTATTACCTTTTCTGTCAAAGGAATGCTTTGACATTTTGGTAAAACTGTTTATTGATTCAGATGATAGGATAAAAACCATCAAATGTTTGTCGGCCACAGTAAATAAGATTCTATCAGCAGCAGCGTCCAGCTTGTCCTCGCCATGCGGTTTCTAGGCAACAGACTCCAGTATTTTCACTGCCTTCAGCCAAGAAGTCTCCAGCATATAAATTCCATATAAACATGTTTTTATTCACTTTGGGTTAAACAAACAAAATATAATGTTATTTTCAAGTGACTTTTAAAGTTTAGATTGTGTCCCCTTTAAACAGACTTGTTGTTTGTTCCAGTCTAAGCTGACTAGCCTCAGGCTATGAAGCATTTCTGAAAAAGTAAATGCAATACTTTTTCAGCAAACTTCTGATTTATACTTTAAACAATTTGATTCTTCTATACGTGTTCCTTTGCACAATTGTTTATTTCTGGGTTTTTTTGGACAAAACACTCATTGAGAACAACAGAAACAAGAGTTCTGTGGTAGATAAAGCCACCGGTCAGGCGTGTGGGGTGAAAAAAATGTCATTTCAGATGACCCCCGGTCATCACTATAATCACTATTAAACACTATAATCAATCTATACTCAGATTTGATCTATTCTGTACTTACTGTAGCATAAAATGATCTTGTAAAAAGCCATTTACTTGTATAATGTTGTGGCTCATAATGATGATGCAGTCTTTGTCATCCCACCCACAGCCCAGTCCATCTACCTCGAGCCTCAGCTCCAACCATTCTGCCTCGCCCAACGTCACCAGCTCAGCCCCCTCCAGTGCCAGAGGTGAGACCGGCGCTCATTTCACCTTTACGCTGTAGGCTCCAGAAAATTGCAGTGGAGGAGCTGCACATGCCAAACATGGGGACTGAACCTTTGACCTTTACGGTGACATGGCGTTCTCTCAGGCCACCACAAATGTCTTGTCTGGTGCCGTTAGCAAGGTTAGCCGACAGGTCCGCTAGCGCGTAGCAGAGAGCCCATAAAGCCCAGGGAAAATTATTGCTGGTGCACTATTTGAATGAGAGCCAGCGATTGCTCTCTCCTACTCAAATGATAGCATTCCAACTGGTGAGACATTCACTAATGGATGGAGAGCTACACGGTGGCTCCATGAGGGAACGGTGCTCTGAAAATGGTCTTTGTACGTGGGCTGGGGTGTTTTATCTGTGCAGCTACATAACCTCTGTCGAGGTTTAACATGCATGCCTGTCTGGTGTGATTGTCCCATCTTACTGAGGAGTGTGTGTGTAATTGTGTGTGGAGAGGGTCCGGCCATTTATCATGTTGTGGGGCCAGTGAGGCTGAAAGAATGCTGGCGAGGTTTGGAGGGAGGAAGAGAGATTGGCTTTTCCTTATTAACAGTGTTTGTGGGTAGTAGTCTCATCACCTTGCTGCTCTAATATCTCAACACCGTCCACGTTTCCAGGTTCACCCCAGATGGCGGAGAAACACAAGCATTCCAGAGAAAACCCTTGTTTGTCCCCACGAGAGAGACCGGTCAGCGCCATCTTCCCTAATGCCTTGGACCCCGCACAGGTTAGCACACACAAACACTCATACACACACACTAACTGTGTGCCCAACAATCACAATAAATGGCCATTCAGTTCTTTGCATGGAAACATGTAACCACAGAAGAAGATGTACAGTATTTCCTGTATCTGTTGTGCTTATTTAAAAAAGCCAATCTAGCATTAAATGATCAAACCATAACTGAATCCCCTTGTGTTCTCCCTAAATATCTGTCATTTCAAAGCTTTCTTTAATCATTGACAATACCCTTATTTATAAATATTTTTGCGATAACAAACGTGATAAAGAAAAGCAAAACAAGACAGTGTTTTAAAAAACAGGCCAAAACATTTACAAAATGAAGGAGATATTTTAGTTAACATGACTGTCAGAATTCAAACATGTGGCGTCATGTAGCCCTTTAGCACATTAGCATCCCCAAAGAATGGCTGTAGTGATGAAGTGGGAGCACCTGATTCGGGCTCCTCTGGTTGCCGCAGTTAGGCACCCTTTCATCTTCCCACATCAACAAGCTGAGGTGACTCACAGCTTGGATGGACATGAGTCTTCCCCTGGTTGACTGATTGGTGCACAGCCAGATGACTTTTCCGTACCAGAAAATGCCTTTGATAAGCAGTCGGAGGTAGACTACACAGTTAACCATGACTCCCAAGATTCATTTTGCCCCAAACATTTAGTCACCAAGCTTAAAATTCAGCTACGCGAGCCGCTGAGAGTGGGCAGAAACTGATACGGTGTTACAGCTCTTCATTACCATAGCAACAGCGGTCAAGGCTCATGGATCTTAGTAAAGTTGACATAAGTTAGAATGATGAAAACTGACGGCCAGAATCCAAACCTTTATCATCGTGTGCAATATAGAAACTCTCTCTCTATAAGTTATTTATGGTTATCATCAAAGAAACCTGTTTGAAAAAGCTTCCTGTTCAGAACTCTCTACTGTGAGCAGATGGACATACCTTCTGTTTTTTCACTTTGAGTGTGATGGAAGCAAAACACTTACATTTCTCTCATTTGCAGCACTCACAGATGGTTGAATCCTTTATTTGCCAGGTTCACTTGGTTATAAGTTCCAGTACAACAATCTAACGTTTCCACAACAAGAGGCAACAAGAACAGCACGACACTGCAGTTTCCTCTGCAGCTGAAGGTCACCACATTACGCTGTCACATGCTCCCTCCTCAGTGACGAGGCTACTCTAACAGCGAAATAATGTGTTTGTTTTTCAAGGCTCTTTCATCTCTTACAGTCAGCGCTGAGGCTGCCGGCTGCGTTGGCCCTGTTTGTGTTGAAAGCAAAAGCATCGTTTCAGACGTCGGGAAGGCTCGACAATTATTTCCAGCCTGACAGTACTCAAGGACGCGCTTTCAGCTGCTCAGGCAGAATTGATTATAGAAACATTGACACATTACCTGTATCATGTACTCTAATTAAAAGCAGAAAAGCCACTTTTTTAAAAAAAAAAATTATGTTTGAAAACGCAATAGGAGCACTCGCCTGCTTCTTCAAATATCGCACGAGACATTGAGTTCATTACACATTCAACCCTCTTCTCCTTCTGTCTGCATTTGTCTGTCTCGGCTGCTGTCTATGTTTCCCTCTGCCTCCTCTGATGAAATTGTTAAGGGAATATTTCACAGCTTGATATTTATATTTAACATCCGGTCTCCAATTACTCCTCCGTGTGTTAAACCTGCCATTTACCGAACACTCTGTTTCATGCTGTGTCTTCTTGACAGTAATTGTGGACTTTTTCTTCTGCGTGCAGAGAGCTCCTCGCCATCAGATAGGTGACGCCACTTTACTGAGGAGCGACCCCAACCTCTCAGCACCAGACAAAGGTAAAAACATGGCATGAAGCGTATACTTTTGCATCCTTCGCCTCTGTGCACTCAAGACTGCCCAAGTTCTTAAAACACTGTGAAACACTTAACGGCAGGGAGTCCCCTTAAGCAGAATTTTAATACAACATATTAAACCTTTTCTAAGGTATTAAATTAATATTGCCTTGTTTTGTGTGTTATTTAAAAGAGCATTTATTCCCTCATTTGCCGAGCATGTGTCCCCTAAGCATATTCTAAAAGCTCTCTATATACAGTAACATTGGCATCCATTTAGGCGGCCGTCTGTCCAGACTGTCTCTGTGTTTGAGACCTGTTTGACCACAAAATGACTGGAGGCGTCCGTCGTAATACAGCTGCTTAATGAAGCCCCTCAGGATGCAAACACACACGTGCTGGGCTCTCTTTTCCTCCGACTTCTAACCAGACGCGCTGAGTAGATTACAGCGTTTCATCTTCCCTCATCCTGAAAGAGTAATGAAACGGCAGGTATTGTTCCTGCCATGCTGATGGACGTGCGTGAAATTCATATGTATGAAAGCATTCATCAGTGAAGGCCCCTGGTTTTCATTCTGTTTAGAGTCGTCTAGGTGCGATGCATATTCCTTGGATCCCTAGGAATAAGCTTGGAATGATCACCTGAAATGTATCTCGTCCCACTCTCTGGGAAAAAAAGAGACCGCTTTCAGAATGCGCTGCGAAACAATTATTGAGGATTGTAGACGCGATGCCTTAAAAATGAAGAGCGAGGATGTGACAGCTTCCTTGTGACTCGGGCACACCTCTCCGTGTGATCCAAGTGTGATCTGTAAATAATGCGGAGAGAGATTGATGAACTGCGGCAATATGGCGATGTGACACCTCTGCGCGTGTGACAATGAGGACAAGGTGCCAGGAATTACACAAAACCTGCGATCGAGCAAAAGTGGTGTTCGTCACGCCTTCTGCCTTACAGCTGCAGATACCTAAATATAGAGTGTTCAGATAGGACTTTAATTTAAAGTGGAAAGCAAATATAAAAAAAACAGCAGTTGGAGGTGTCATCGGGGGCGTTCCAGAGGCTACAACTTTGTAAAGTGTGAGGTGAGGAAATGTTTGTTGACATGTTAAACGAGCACCTGACATCTATATTCATGAAAAACTATTTCCATGTTTTTACACCCACCAGGGAAGAGAAACTGTTTCTTCTCGCTTCAAAAATAACCCTAAAACTCAACTAAAAAGTCTTCTCCAAACATAGAGCTACTCCATGATCAAACACATTGTAATGTTTATCAGCAAATAACAACAAAATGTCATGAAAGGAGGACAAGTGGAATTGAAATTGAATGACCTGAGTGCTTTTGATATTATTAGGCTCCAAAGTGGGAACAAAGGCGGTACCCTCCATTTCACTGCTTGACCTAAATGTCATGTCTGCACTAGAACTGTTAGGGAATGTTATAAATAAAACGTTAATGGAATACAGTCATCTACGTTATTCTGTAAAGGCCAGGAGAGACATTCAGTAGTGGCACCAAACGGCAGCAAGGCGCCTGAGACTGAGCCATGCGTCAGAGAACAGAAAAGGAAGTAATAAAATAAAACAAACATTGTGTTTCTTTTCTTTTTAATCGGCGACCAAACTAAACTGCTAACCATCATCAGATTCATGTTTCGACACCATCACCTTTATCCAACTCCACCTAAAGACAGGGAAAATACGGTAGTAACAAAATCTGTTGTAAATGTAGCTTTGTCATAAAGAGCTGTTTGTTTTTGCCACCTTAGCACACTTTTCAGGAAGTGTATGCAGTCCATTTCGTGAGAAACCAACATTAACCCAGTCAGTTTTCATACCATCCACCTGAAATGTGCCTATGTTCTCCATGTTGTCTCGTGTTGGTATTCCATAACCTTGTTGAGTGACCTGCCCTGTTTCTGTGTGCTGAAAGTGAGACCCACACCCAGTAGCTGGAGTCTTGACAGTGTCAAAGAGGGCGCACCATCCTTCTCTGACTCTGTCGGCAAATTGCTATGCCCTCCCGTGCCTCCCAGGCCACCGTACTCAGGTAAACTGTCTGATCATGGAGAAATCTCCCCGATGACGAATGGTACTAATTTTCCTCTCCGTCTTTTGACACCTGCCGCTTTCTTCACCTCCTCCTCCCGTAATGTTTTTTCCCCCATCTGAGGCTCTGCAGCTGTTCGCTGCCTCACTGCTGCTGAATGTCACTTAACTGGCTTGAAATGCTGATATTTTCTGATGCTTGTTCACTGGAGAACAGGCGTAACTATGTGTGCGCTCTCCAGTCAGTCCCAATTGAAATTCTAAGACCCATATGTTTGTTCCCATTGACTGTACATAAAGAGATCCCCAAAAGCACCTCAGACACCCTCTGGTGGTGGGTTGCTGTATAGGTCATAAACCCCTCCTCCTTTGTATTTTCAGGTAGCGCATAATTTCAAAGTACACCTCAAATAAACTTTTCCCAAACATGTTATTTTCAAGTGTTTGCATTGAATTAGTTATTTGCAATGTGCTGGCAATAAGGTGTGGCAGATCTGTGGGCGGGAACCCTGCTGTCCAATCAGCGCAATACAGACTCCGGTTCCCAATGACATCACCAGTGGATTATGGCAGCACTCGTAGCCCTGACATTTCAGCTTCATTTTGGTGCAATGGGAAGGCGTGGCGGCGCATCATTCATCTTACCTATGCCAGTGGATTTGTCTTTATTTTGTCCACTGAGAAATGAATCTCCCTACCCCCCCCCCAACTGAAGACGGAGGTTGCACACATCTAAGGTCCACATGACGCCAGGCGCTGGACCAATATGAGTTAACCCCGTGAAAAACCTCACTCGTGTTTAAATGAATTCAAGTGTGCCATCACTGAGCAGACGGTCTTCCTGTTTACTACATCTCTTCACCAAATTATCTCCACCAAATCGTTTCCTTATTTACTTAGAGTATTTACAGATGCATCAGACTTGACTTATTCCCCAGCGCTTTCCCATATATTATACTCCCCAGCAGTGTAATAAGCTGATGGTGGAGTATTTTACCCCTCACTTTTTCTGCGCTTACTGCATGCAGCAGGAACAGCTGTTAGATGCAGAAACAGCTTAAGGCAGCCTGAAGGACCTGCAGAACATGGGCGCTTATTTGACTCACTGGTGCTTCAAGCCACTGGCCCTGTCGGCTCGTTGTGTGTGTTTGTGTTTTGTGTGACTCATGCTGTGTCATCGCAGCGAACGGGTGAAAACGGTTCCCCTCATTTAAATGTGCCCTCTTTTTTCATTTCCCACCTCTCTCTCTCTCATCTTGTCAGCAGGCTCCTCGGCTAAAAGCATGAGATCACAGTCCCCCGTCTCCATGTCCAGATCGCCGCAAAAGGTTGGTTCTGTTTCTGTCACTCATTTCCTGTTTGGTCTGAGTTTGGGGGACTTTTTTCCTCCTTTAGTTCTCTCCTCGTTTGTCCTTGAGACTGCCGACCTTACTCAGCGACAGCCTCGGGGGGCCCTTTAGCCTGCACTGCTAGTGTCTTACCGGCCTGCTCCGGGGTCTTTATCCGGCTCTGTGTCAACCACAGGCCTGGGAGCTTTGCATTACTGTTCACTGAACCTGCTAACTGCTTCACTGCTGCTGTTTTTGTAGTTTTCATGACAAGGCTGTTCCATGGAGGACCTAAAATGGGACTGGCTGGAGAGCACTTTGTCATACTGGCTAAATGTGCACCTGGTAGACATAGAATGGTGTGTTTAATTCACACTCTGAGAGGATGTCACCTGCACTGCTTGCCAAAAAACATTCAGACGGATTTTTTCAATTTTACCTCGTTTTGTTTTCGTCTCATGCAAGTGCCCAATCCTCACGGGCTTACAAGACACCACATTTACAGAAGCAGTGAATATCCATTTCCTTACACTGCAGTACAAATTGCATTAACACTCTCGTAACCTAGTGCTTTGCCTACTCTCCCAGGCTTTGTAGATAAGATCTGCAAAATTGCCTTCCTAAAAAAGCGAAGTTTTTCATAATCATCCATCCGTATGAAATTAACATAAATTGAGAACATTTTTCTAAAAAGCACAAGTCTTTTGTCCTCACAGACCAGAAAATAAAACAAAAACTGGACTTCATTTTCAAACTCAGTAAACAGAGTCTATCCTTTTGTGGATTGGTAGTAAACCAGCCAACCTCCAGAGCTAATGGTAGGGTTCCTGAACGCAGTGGAGCACGTAGAGATAGATGTCTCTTCTTAAAATTAGATTTCACATATGCTTCTACATGAAAGCTATTTTCTATGAGAGGGTAAGTTCACCTTTGGTTTGTACCAAGTACCATTTGTCTTTATACATAGGAAACTAGAAGGCAGTCAGAGAGTGCAAACCTCCGCCAACGCAGCTACATTCCCTACAACATATGCTCGTCAGCGATTCTCCCAGACTGTGGTATTAAGCCCTTTTCGCACTTCCTCGTGGTAACACACCACCTCCAGCCATTTCAAAAAGGGAGGGGTGGCAGAAGGAAAGTAGTGTTGAACACAGTAGTATGATCAAGAACGCACACAGACTTTGCTGTGCTGCTCTGTTTGGTGTGTTGAACTTTAGGTGGCAGACCCCTAGTGTTTGTCCCAACACGATAACATTCATCTGAGCAACTCCCTGTGAATGGCTGCCCTGGACTGCAGCAGCAGCCGCTTCTAATAACGCTTTGCCTTCCAGTGGGATCTGCTGGTAGTTAAGAATCTTTCATGGTAGTTTCCACTTGGCAGTGAGAAGCAGCCGATATTTTGCTAATGAAACTAATTCAAAAATAAAATATAGTTGTTTTGTAAGATGTTGAAAACAATGTTAATTTGTTCTGAAAAATCCAAAACAAATTCAAAAGCGAATCAACCTTCAGTGTTGATGTTGATTCACCCGTAAATAAACGTTAAAATGCTGGCTGGGGTGCATGCGTGAACTATACATGGAGGAGTCACCGGAATCCCTGATATTCTACCACAGGACATTGCCTCATTTCAGCGGCAATGAAAACTCAAATGTCTCTTGATGTTTCTGTGACTCGAGCGCTTGACTGTGACAGTTGAAGTTCAAGGGCATTTATTGTTTTAAGGCAATGTTTTCTCACAGTACTTTAATATTGTTTGTAGCCATTTATTATACTCACCGGGTAGCCAAAATGCTGCCACACTGACAGTTTAAAAGTGGCAGAGGCATCTTCAATGCTAATGTCAGTATCTGACGCCATGCTGGCAGCAGCTGGAAAGGCTTCTTTGTCTTTTTCTTGTGGGTTTCTGGCAGACTTGACCTAGCGCAGACGTATTTCTGCCCCCGACAGGTCATAAATAAAAGCGTGGATGGGCCTCTGCTTCGCGAGACGGCTTTTCACGTCAATGAGGAATATTGTGAAGTTTTAATATCGTGAGCTCTCATAGCACAGGAACATGAACCACAGAGCCTCTTAGTTCTGGCTGTGTGATGGATCCTGAGATCAGTTACAAAATGACATAACCTGACCATAACCTTTGGTCTAACCAGTGCATCTAGTATCTATACCAAGCCACACTAGTTGTATACTAATTAAATTAGACTAAATTCACCACTCGGGCTATGAGATGTGAACCTCTCTTCTCTTAGCTGTGTCAGAGCAAGTCTCTGACCTTGAGTTTTTCTGTTTTTATACACAGTCAAACTGATTACTCGCCCTTTGTCTCCAAGCTCTCAATTATTGTTAATGAGCCTGGTTAATAGCAGTCGGCAGAGGTTGATGGAAGCTTAGCTAAGCGCCGAGTGAGCCCCTAATTAGGGTAAAAGGTTGTTTTGAAACTTGCCACCAAACCGTTATCTTCGTGTGCTTGTCAGAAGCTACAGTGCTAAGCTCCCAGCTTAGTTGCTGGTACGACGTCTTCTTACATGTGACATCCAGTGAGAGTGCGACTGTTTGCGTGTACTCGTGTGGTCTGTCTGTGGGAGGCGGAGAGAGAGCGAGAGAACATCTTTGGAAACCAAAGTGTGAGTGACAGCCTGGTGCTCAGCGTGCTCCGTCAATCAGGTCGGTGTGTGTGTGTGCTAAGGTGTGTGCAGGCCGCCACGTTTGTGTGTTTAATGGGAAGCCTGGAGCGAAGAACCAAGCTGCTCATCATGCCACAGCTAGAGACTGCGGCTCCGTGGACCTCCAGCGGGCCCCATTATCTGGCAAAGGCACACACACGCACGCATCAGTCCGTCAGGGCGGCCAGGGGCCCATTACCAGGCCACAAACCCCAGGACAGGGGTGAACCTGCCGGAAACACGTGGTGCCAGCTTGACAGGGCTGCAGAGGTGGAAATGATTTTTTATTTGTAGCCTCTATCTGGAAATTTGGGCCAGGAATTTAAACCGCTTCCCAGCACGACATGAAATATTTTCATCTGGCTCACCCCAGATGCAACAAGGTTTGCTAGTCATGCAGCTCGAATGGATACTTCCCTCACCACTGGCCCCTGTAGCACAAGCAGCACAGTCTCACTGATCAATTGCATACTCCACCAGATCCAATTAAGTTTTATCAGATATAATGGCAACATGGTGTAATTGCTCGGAAAAACATTTTTGTTGAGCGATTGGATTTTTGAAGGGGGGTGAGAGGTAAGCGCGACATATTGTGTTTTTTCATTTCAGTGCACAGGGCCGGTTGATAGAGTGGAAAAACCTGGCCCTCTCAATCTGTTCCACAACTCTGTTTTTTTTATTTATCTAAGTAGTTATTGTTGCTTTGTGGCTGTGTCAGCACACAGATGGAGACGGCTGACAATGGATCCAATATGGTTGTGCCATCACCCAATGGCTCACTATAATTTAGACTCAAATTTTCATAAGATAATTCCACAGTCTGTCATACCTTTACCACTTTTGGTGTAATGCAGTTTTTTGGATGTGGCATATGAATGCTTCCTGAGATAGGTGTCCAAGGGTTCCCGAGATATCATCCAAAAGGTTGCAGGAGAAACATTTTGTGACATCAATATTTAAGAAATGAAACAATTTAAGAAAAAATACTTTATAAAGCATCCTAAACATGGAGTGCATCGCCACTCCCCCCCTACCCATAAACAAATGTCCGTTAGCTTCAAGCTTTTGCCAAAGGAGTTCACTCATAGCAAAACATATGTCAACAACCATAACGACGGAGCCTGTGATGCCAAAAGCATGTTGCAGTTACTGGCTCTACCAGAAGAGGGAGACAGAAATTCTACATTGCAGGTTTCAAGCAGCAAATAACGACTCATCTACTTGGTTAACGTGCAACCACAAGAAAATCCCTGATGTACGCACAAAGACAGCAGCAAAGCGGGGGACACAACAAGGAGAAATACTTACATGAAAAATTTGATCTTATTTATTTTTTTATTTTGACCAAAATGCGCCACCTGTTGGCCAGTATTGAAAATCTAATCAGCTCCTGATCTCATTGAAGCACAGTATGTTAGCATGCAAAAATGAAGAGTCCACATCCTGAATAAGTGAACTGTGCTTGAGCGGTTAAGTAAATAGACCGTTAACGGTGTATGTGACTAAAGATTTTGGTAAAGACGCGTACTGCAGTGCAGAGATCAGCACTTTTGCCTCCCTGCAAGCTGTTCTGGGTTTGATTCCTGGGTCTTTACGGGCCTTTCTGTGTGAAGTTTGCATTTTCTTCCTGTGTTTGTCTGGGTTCTCACTTGGTATTCCAGCTTCTTCCCACAACCCAAAAACATGCAAGGGGGATTAGGTTAATTGGTTTCTCTAAATTGCCCATCACCTGAATGGTTTTCTGTCTCTGTATGTCAGCACTGGGATGAACTGGCGATTTGTTTTGGGTGTACCTCACCTTTGCCCGATGACGCTGGGATAAACGACCCTACAAAGGATGAGCTGTAGAAAATGGAGGGATGTACTGTGTTCTCTAGTTCCAGCTTATGAAGCAGAAAATGTTTTCGACTAATAGTGTAACAAAGCAAATTTCTACTTTGGGTTCTCAGACTGGACATTTTCAACTATTCCAAAGACAAACATTTCATGGCACAGGAGTTACTGGGTTAACAGTAATTACAGTAAATTGTTAGTAAAAAGCAGCAATTTGTAAGATTATTCCCTGGTCACCAAATGTCTTTTATTTTTAGATTATAATTTAAATGATAACATAAAAAAAGCTTGAAAAGCATTGTTTCAAGTTGTCAGCAGTCTCCACCATACAAACAAATGGTCACAACAATGAACTACAACGATGAAAAGCATATTTAATTCAAGCAATGTCCTGTTGTTGTCTCTCTCTAGACCACAGTGCCACCGTTTACCCCTTCGCCTACTGAGTGCCAGTCTACCAGCCTGGTCTCCAATTCCCCCGTCCTCTCCGGCAGCTACAGCAGCGGCATCTCCTCCCTCAGCCGCTGCAGCGTCTCCGAGGCCTCGGGCACCGAGCTGCCTGCTGGCGACCACCTGCCTCACCCGCTGGCTCCCCCCACCACCTTGCCAAACTCTGTGTCCAGCAGCTCCGACGAACCGGTCCGCAGAGAAAACAAAACCCCGCCTCCTTACAGCGTGTACGAGAGGAACAACCCCCGCCGACCCGTGCCGCTGCCCCACAGTCTGTCCATCCTACCACAGCCGGACCCCCCAGCGTTGCCCCCCAAGCCTCACCAGCTGCGCACGGGCAGCATGAAGCTGGACGGAACCTCCGACCCTCGAGTCCCCAGACCAAGGCCCCTGCCCAGGAAGGTGTCCCAGCTATAGGTGCTGGTCCGGGTCCAGCTCTGGAGCTTGAAGAAACACACTGGCGTATTTTGCACTTTTCTACCGGG
>KV751334.1:24192160-24202343 GCA_001698575.1 Mola mola
AACACAATAATCCAATAATGTGTGGTGAGTGGGTGAATGGAATTCCAGATGAAAGATGGGACGAAGTCCTTCATTTGTTTATCACGCTAACAACTCAACTTACATGCCTGCCGAACATTTAACTCAATTATTTTTAATGGCTTTCAATTTTTTTTTTACTCATAATTCATATCGGTAATTCAGTTATATATTTAGGAACGTAGTGATAAACAAATTCGAATGTGCATACTGTAGAGTATGAACAGGTTGTTTATGACATTTTCATAAACTAATTTCTCAACATTTAAAGGGAAAAACGGGTATAAAAATTGCAGTTCTCCTATTTAGTGGCTGATTACACTTATTGACTAAAGATGCTATTTTTTTTGTATTTTAAATGCATCTTTGTCCCAATATGACAGTTTGCCATGTGAACTAGTACTCAATTAATATTTCATTCTTAATGTTCATTAATGTTTTAGAACAAGAAAAAGAGGTCTGGTTGAAATGGCACATTTTGTAACTACTGATCCTTTATGTGAGACTGCAAAGAGGAAATTACATCATGAGCATGATTTTTTTAGGAATCATACTGGATTCTTTAAATTTAAATCCCTCCAAAAAACACGGGGAAAATGATTTTCATTTGTAATTTTCCTTTCACGGTACGCCAAGTGTGGCATTACCTTCCAACACACAGTAAATTCCATCTACCATTCATCCACCTACAGTTTACCCATCATGTTAAAATCAACAGCTGTCTGCATTTTCACAGTCCTCCTCCCTCACTGACGGGTTCATCAGTGTTAAGACAGAATGGACCTTCAGGAAACGGTCACAACGCTGCTCACATAGGCCTCACTCCCACTAGGCCATCGGTTTGTATGTGTAGTGTGAGCAGTCCGTACTGTGTTCAAGCACGGTACACTTCGTTGGTTCTGGCACGGCTAGAAGAGGTGCGATTCGGTTGCTTATGAACAAGCACAAGCAGGGGAACGTGACTTAAACATGACATATAATCTTTGCGATCAGTCCCCTCGACAATCGCCGTCTTGCATAAGTCAGGGAACGTCGGACAGCTGCATCTGTACAAAAGTACTCCAAATAAGCAAAGTCAGTACAGTTGCAGTCATGCTCTCTGTCTTATTCTTCATTGTGCGGGGACTGTGATTCCTGGACTGTGCTTTCTGTAAACTGTGCCAGGTGTGAGTGCAGTTAGAGAGAATGAATAATAAAAAGTAAAATTTTTAAGACCGCCTTTGATGAAAACCATGTTTTTGACCCCCGCAGAGTTTTTTTTTTTTAATGTGCTGCAAAACACATCATGTCCCCAATGAACAATCGATGTCAGCTCGGTCACGCTGAAGATTTCTGTCGTCGTTCTGCAACCAATGAAATTCATTCAGACAGTCTGGGTCGTCCACGTACAAAACCTAAGGAACCAATCCTGACAACTTGCAGGGGTGGGGCTTAACGCTATGGAGACAAAACTTACCATTCTGATGCATCAACTTGTAGGCGACTTTTTGCAAGTAGCTCTTCCTCTTCCTGAGAATCTGTGTCTGGCTCAGACATGTACGGCTGAGCTACTCCACTCTTAAAACTTGCCACTGTGCGGCGTATAGTGGACTAGTTTCAGAAGGAGACCAAGCAGATAAGCTCCAGCAAGCGAGCTGGAGCTTATCTGCTTTTTTTTTGAGGGCGACCAGTGTCGTCCCTTCTACATACGGCGCTCTAACCATCACCTGTACAGCCTATGCCAAAAGCCGGCCCTGGATGGTGTTAAGTTCCCTGTTGATAACAAAGCACCTAATAATCAGCTACCTAGCTTGAACTGCTCCTATAACCAGCATTCCGGCTCTAACAATTACAAATAGTGCATTCATTATGAAACATACTGTACTGTGTGTGTGTGTGTGTGTGTGTTTAATTTGGAAATGAGCACACTTCGCCTGTCAGCGCTCTTCATAATTGTTGGTTGCTGGCTGTAATTTGACAGCACTTATCACATTGGAACATGAATTCGCAGCTAATCGCGAGGTGTTCTTGCAGCAGCGGGTTCACATTTGCAGCCGCCGGAGAGACTTGCCTCACCCTTTCAGCGAGCCTGGGAGGATTGCTGTCGGTTACAGAAACCCCTCCACGGCCTTGTCAGTCCGCCCATTACTGAGAGAAAAGGCTGCTCGTACTAGCAGCGAACAAAGTCCAACCTGGTTAAAAAACAGGACAGGAGTTAAGCAGACAACAACTATGTGCCTGACATTGTGCGTTTGTGGGCACAGAGAGCCTCCAAACAACAAAAGCAGCTGTAGTCGGAAGGCACAGAGCTGTAATAACATGTAAATATTATGAACCTGCGGACCCACCTGTAAGACACCTTCAGCACATTTTTCTGAAAAATGCAGCATACAGTTTAGCCCTTTTAGAACAGCCTCCTTCATCTATAGGTATAAATGGGTGGTAATACACAATTATCAGGGGGAAGGCAGTGCTAGGTATTAATTTTGTGTAGCCTGGGGCAAATTTTGGTGAACACACAGCCGCAGAGAAACCCAAGGTGTTTGTCTCGCTCTGCAAATCTCTCCAGGGAAAAGGAGAAGCTGGAGCAGCTCTGCAGGGAGCAAGTAAAAAAAAAAAAAAAAAAAAGTTAAAAAAAACCAAAAAAAAAAAAACCATCTCAGGGGCGCAGAGAGTTAACTTGCACAGAGTAGATGGAGCGTTTCATCTCCACTGCTGCTGCTGCTGCTCTCTTGCGCTCCGCAGCTTATGGGTAAATTCTCACCTGACGGCTTCAAATGCTGCAGGTTGTCTTTAATGGCACGATGAGTGGAGCTTCATTTTTTGACTTGTGTTGTCCTCAGAGGAGGCCTCAGCGGAGCGAGTAGATGACTGCAAGTTTCAAATGATTTGATAGAGCAGTACAAGGCAACATGACATGAGGGAAATGTGTGTGTGTGTGTGTGTGTGTGTGTGTGCGCCTGTATATTTGGAGTAGACACTTTTTTTTTTTTTTTTGCTGCAGATCTGTGCAGTAATAAAACCACTACGTGCAGGCACGTGCAGGGTTCAACCCCTGCGTCACCGGTGCCGAGGAAAATGACTTCACTTTTGGCAAATTTGGGCTGACTGCGAAGCAAATGGGATCGGGTAAAAGTTCGTCTTGGCAGCAAATAAAATAATTTGATCTGATTCGATGTGACAACTTCATAAATCCACGGAGGGAAATCCAGTTTGGTCGCACAGCAACAAAAATTACACGAGAAACAAAAACGTCAAGAAAACACAGCTACCAATTATTCCCTTGACGCCTGAATTTATTTACAATTATATATATAAACTAATTCATTATTCGTGTTTTTGCTTTCGAGCAGATGCTATCTCAGCTGCAGTCTCAATGCAAGTGGTGTGATATGAATTTGTGACGATTGGCGTTAAGGGGTTAAGAATTCAAAAAAAAGTCAAGAAATAAAACTTCAACAAATATCAGAGAAAGTCCTGAATCAGAATTTTCACAGGATAGACGTTTCGTCTCGGAACCTTTTAAATTATTTTACTACTATGTGACGTCAGGTTTAACCTCTGTTCCACCAAGATGTTTCATGAATCTGTGCTGCAGAGCATTTTGAAAATCTACACATTCAAGGTCAGGTCAAACTGAAACACAAGATCAAGACCTTCTCCACATGTAGTGTATGTGGTCAAATGTAAGTCTTTCTATGTGTTTTGGTCTTCCGTCCACTTGCAAACTGCATTCTAGGTCGCCAAAACTGATTTTCAGACAGTGAATTTCAGGTAAACGGAGAAAACTGACATTTACACCACGTCAATACTGTTAACAGGTTTGTAAAAGTTTCCTGTAGGCTTTGAAATGCTGCACTGGCTGCTATTAAGAGCAAAGTGTGGAGCATCTTTAGAAGAACAGAGCAGAAGTCATTTTTTTAGAGCAGCACTAGTTAAGAGGGTTAAAAGGGTTTTGTTTTTTGGCAGAAAACCCCCTTTTTAAACAGTACCTGACCTGTAGGCTCAGGGATGCAGGTTGGATGGTTTGAGGTGATCGGGTGTCTGCAGCACAGACGTATAGAGGCTTCAGTTTTTTTGTAAGAAGGCCTCATCAAATAATCACACCCTTCATGTGCACCTGAAATTCCGATGTAGTTTGAGGTCAAACAGCGGATTCTCCAGCGGAAAATTAGATCAAGGTTCTGCAAATAATTTGTGCCAACAGCAATATGCCATGAAAAGGTGGATATGTACTCTGATGTTATGGGTTCTGAATGTTTTACGTGGATTTGGCCTCACGTGTTGACTGTGGACATCATGGGCATCATAGTTGTTTTCTATTTGATGTGTTCGTGTGATTTTGTCGATGATAATGGTGATGACGGTGATAACGTTGTTAGGTGTGACCGCATTGAATAAAACTTCTAAATAAAAGTCTTTCAAAAATGTCGAGTGCTAAACTGATACCGATCTTGCTGTGCACATACAATTGAAAGGGAGTTTCTGAGAACAGTGTTCAGTGATTAGAACAATGAAAAGGTTACTCGCTTCTAAAAAGCATTAATAATACAACAAAGCTGCATTTGCCCATTATTGGCAGCTCTGCATTGGAGTTGCTCTCTGATGAAAACATAAAAGAAAGCAGAAGCACCTGATAAAACCATAAGAGAAGAACACGCAGTTGAATATTTAGCATTCCTGAAACAAGGTAAAGGCCTTGAAGAATAAAAGTCTTCTCTTAACGTAAAAGGTCAGAAGTTAATTGAAAACAGGGTTTTCGAACAGCTTGTTCTGAAAAAAAACAACAATTTTTCCTTAATGCTACAGTCCTGAAGTCATCTTACATTGAGAGTTCGTCTAGGGAGGTTTTTGGTTGTACAAACAAACAGCAAATGGCAGTTTGTACTTGAGCTCCGCACAGACTCTTACTAGATCTTACACAAGCTGATAACAATATACTGCAGCTTCTTCTTCTTTTCTTTTGGCTTTATCTACGAGTCGCCACAGCGAATCATCGTCCTCCATCGCTGCTTGTTCTCTGCATCTTCTTCTCTCACACCAATCATCATCAAGTCCTCTCTCACATAACAATATACTCCAGCAGAATGTGGGAAAATGAAAACCTTAGCCAGCCTGAAAGGAACCGGTCATTTTTGCGCCACACTCAAGCCTCTTGAGATGCTTTCACCCAGCACTTTAACCATACTACAACGGTTGCCCTATTATCATATGCCACCGTCCTCTCCAGTGAGTCATCCTCCGAAGGTTGGCAAGTGGTGACCCTGTTTACTGAGGCTTCTCCGCTGCGGCTTCGATCGTCTTCAGCCCCTGTGGTTTAGCAGTCTACACGGCAGGACCAGGGAGCAGCTGCATCCCGACTTAAATCAGGTCATTTATGCTGAAAGGTACTCCTCTGCCCTTATCTAACCTCTCGCTCTCATCCTACCTCATTTTCCGCGGGTTGTTTATTAAATCAAATTTTGGGCTCTCTCCTTCTTGGACGATCACCTTAGTTCTGCCCTGCTGGCTTGGCTGCGAAGAGGCCTTTCTTGTTTCCCCTGCACACATGAATAAACATAAGGCAGGTGAGATTGTGTGGTGCTATAGTTATGAGGTTTTGCTGTTAAAAAGGCAGCTTGAGGGGCGGGAGGGTGGAAGGGAAGGCTGACGGAGAGAGCCTGGGGATGGAGAAGCGTCGGTTCAATTTCATTAGTGTGAAGGGAAATTTCCCTGACTACAGAGTGATGTAATTGTTGACAATATTAAAGACCTGCTCCAGACCGTGACTAAAGCTTGAAAAACCAATTTTCTCGATCTTAAACTAGTCTACTATACACTGCACAGAGGCAAGTTCTACTATTGGCGTTTCTTAGCCTTACATGTTCGAACCAGACAGGGATTGTTGGACAAGTTCGCGTAACGTTGATGCATCAGAATGTTGAGTTGCTTTATACAGCGTAAAGCGCCACCCCCCTCAGGTTGTCAGGATTGGTTCCTCGTAAAAGAACATCACATGTACCCCGCAACAAGGTCAAAAGCGGGATTTTCATCTGAGGCAGTTTTTAAATAGAGTAAACCCGGAATAAATAGACAATAAAAATTATTCCCACGAAACAGATGAGTTGCATAAAGTCATTCTAACATCAGCGCGGATCATTTGACACATGAAGCTCTAGTTTTTGACAAACTGAAACCGCATTACTGTGGCGCATACAGCCAATCAAACTTAAAACATTAACTTGATACATTGATAACTGATCTTTTTCTTGAGCAATAAAATCTTGAAAATCTGAAATTATTATGTGTGTTATGTCATGCTAGCCTAATGTTTGGTCGTGGCCCACTGGTGTTAAATCCACACTTTCTGACCGATGAGTTGATCCTTCCCTGACGTACAAAAGGGTCTTTTCAAGATGCATTATTGTCATGGGCTGACGCACAAAGACTCGTGCCCCACACGTTCACTCCTGTCACGCACGGTCTACACTACTTTAAATAAATATTAGACAGAAAAACCTAATGGTTACATTTATGACAAGATCATTGCTGTTTGGGGAGGTTTATTCAAAAAACAGATTTTTATTGGTGATTCATTTTCAGTTGGGACACAAACGCCTGAGTAAAATTGGAATTTATGTCACGCTGTTTAAGTCAACTGAAACTGCAACAGACAGCTGTAAATAGCCTCTATATTAAAGCCTTTAGTGTCTCCCCAATTATGCCAAAAGGTGTACCTTCTGCTTCTAGAGATGCCCCAGGGGGCTGTCAAAAAATGACAGCAACTGAGGAACGGGGCATGAGAGCGGGCTGGAGGAGTGGTGGGATAAAGGAACTGAAGGCAACAATTGGATTAATAAAACATAGTGCCGGAGCTATGAGGGAATACAAATAAATTCAAAGCAGAATGAAAAGGCGGAGACAGTGATGGGCAGAGTGGGTTTTGGAACCTATCAAAATCATCTTTACATTAATAATATATATTCCCCGCCGATGCTGGCTCTTACTTTTGGTTCAGTGAATACAGTGAAACTTCTACATTAATGCACCATCATCCATCAGTGATGTTCTCTCAGATGGCCCAATCGGAGCCGAGAGCTAGCATCAGAATCTACAATGACTTCTCCGCAGAGTTCAACAAAAGCAGCAAACTGGCAGCCAGAAAAATAGCTACAGCACTCTTGTTTCTGTGTCTTTCTGCAAACTTTTCATTTTGTTGCTTGTTTTCAGTTGCCCTCAGAGTGTAAATGGTGTTTCAAAGGAAAAACGTTGTCAGGATCTGGTGCCCGGGCATATGATGAAGGGAGGACTTGCATCGGAGTGTAAACCAAGGGAAGGATAATGCCTGACTGCCAGAGCACGCATGGTTTGATTCCTGCAGGAGAATGACTTTACTGGGCTATTACCGCTTGAGCTAGAAAGCACTGAATTGTTCTTTTGTTCTGCCGGTGGGGCTCTGAGGCGGTTTCTCACAATAGACTCCTATTGATTTTTCTGGTCTTGTCATCAAATTGCATGTGGCTTGAATCGTGACCACTGTTTTATCCTGTGCTCCCCCAAGGTTCCTCTGTTATATTAACTTTTTATCCTATTTGGATGGGACAAAACTAAACAAATGGCAGGGAGGATGAAAGCTTGAACGAAACTGGAAAACAGGAGCAAACACAGCGAGCGGACCTGTCGTGTAAGACCTTTGTTCAATACAGTTCCAGGACAGTTGGTGAATTGTAATCCTCAGACCTTTTTCCCCTTTGAACATTGGACTTCCTGTCTTCTTGTGGATGTCGGTGGTTAGGAGATGAACTTCTATCATAACTGCAAGATGGCGTTATTGATCACTCACTTTTGAAAGGAAGCGCAACACAACCTTCCTTTAACAACAAAACAATTAGTTTTGCCATTACATCTTACTATTTGTTCTATTTTGATGTAAATCTACTGGTTGCAAGTGTCAGCTAATATAGAAAACCAAGAATGGAATGTAACATGTAGGGAAGAATCGATTCTTCATTTTTTTGGGGGAAATGTTGTGGCTGATATTTACCAATCTATAAATATGAGTTTCAAGAATAGTTCTTCTAAATCCCTTTCCTTTCTTCTTCTCACAATTTTTTTTTTTTGTGCATTAGCGCCTCCCTCTGAAACACATGCAACTGCAGCCACAGTTAATAATAATCAGCATTCAGATTGGAAAATTACCCCAAAAAAGACTAACATGGCCGACGTGGCAGCCATCATATCGTTTCATTGTGTTTCAGCGTGTTGGAGATGAATCTTAATTGCTTTATTGTAAAAGGCCAGTTTATTTGTGCAACAGCTGCTAGCGAGTCAACATTTCAATAAAATACATTAAAGGCAAGGCGATTTCTAAAAAAAAATCCAAGGCACAATAAATCAATTAGTCAAACTGACCCTTTGAAGAAAAGAGCTGAAATATGATAAAATCGAGCAGCAAACACAAACACAGAGAAAATTGGTTTCCAAATTGCTAAGCTGTTTTTGTTTGGCACACAGACAGTGAATGCTGCTTGTCAGCCGTGGAGGCTCTGGTGACAGTACACGGGTGAAACCGAGCAGCCTGCAGAGGAGCCGCTGCTGATGGATGATGAGCTATATTTCAACACAACAAGACACAAAAGGTGCTATTGTAGTTGTGGACGGCCGTGTTTGATCCTGTGTTTTTTGTTACTAAAATATTTGACGCAAATTAGGGGGAAATTAACATCCTATTATCTTGTAATAGCAAATTTACAGTGCTAATCTCTGTAAACCCCCCAGAAAATCAGCAATTTTCAATGCTACACAACAGCGTGTGTCTTATTTCACTGAATACAGTTTTTCCTTTAGTATCTATACGTGCTGCAGGTTTTGGTAAAAGCTGTTTGGTGTGCTATCGTATGCATGCCAAACACTTCTCTCTCACTCGCTCTCTGCGCGATACGGCAGCCATCTGGTAATGTGACGCAGTCTTAATTATGCTCTCATCACACTGAGTCAACTGGAGCCAACTGTAACACACCAAGCCGGGACTTTTTACTGATCGATAGCTCCTCTCCCGTAGTCTTGACCAGATTGAGTTGGTGTCAGTGCATATTGAAATGTGAAAGTTAACTTATTTTCTTGCGTTTGATCTCAGTATGTCTGGTTTGGTGGCAAGTGTTGGGTTACCAAAGAAGCTCCTTACACTAACATATTTGTCTCAACAGTAAAGAAGTGTTATAATGCCTTACTAATACAATTTGGTAATGATACTACATTTATTATATCATGTGACACATTGCCAGTCTAAATAAATTTATTCTCATTCTTTCAAAATTTTCTTAGCATTAAATTGAGACACTGGGTCATGTGTGCAGACCGGCATTCGGTGTGGTAACTAGTCATTTGTAAGAAAACACATCAAGAATTTTGCCTGACGATTCGTAACTGTTCATTAGAAATATGTTACACTTTTATACCTTCAGTGGTATTTCTGCAGGTATGTTGGTGAAAGTACATGGACTTTAATATCTTAAAATAAGTCATCACTGACAAACACACAGAACTAGTATGTAATATATTACATTTTGAAAGCGACTGACCCAATGCTGGTGACTTCATCGCCAATTAAATGGCGTCTGTAAAAAGCTGTGGTTTGATTTTCACGTGGGTTTTTTTCTTTCTTTTAGAGAGCTCAGTGAAGTGATGTATTATGATCATTATTATTAGCTGGCCTTCATAATGATTTTGCACAGCTGCGTGTGACATTTTGACGACTTCTTAATTGACGACCGTCACATTAAACTCTTCTGCAGGAGGTACCGTTTTAGCCGGCGCTCACTGACAAAATAAGTGCACTTAAAAAATAATGAGTTGTGTGTGGGTTGTAAGGGGGCCAGCAAAGGAAGAAATAAGCTGCTTATGTATATCATGAACGCATAAGGTTATCTCGAAAGGTGATATTTTAGGTCAACATAACAGCACAGGGAGTTGCATGTTCTCCCTGTGTCTGCGTGGGTTTTCTCCGGGTACTCCGGCTTCCTCCCACATTCCAAAAACATGCAAATCTGGGGGTAGGCTAACTGGTCACTCTAAATTGCCCGTAGGTGTGAATGTGAGTGTGGATGGTTGTTTGTCTCTATATGTCAGCCCTGCGATGAACTGGCGACTCATCCAGCGTGTACCCCGCCTTCGCCCCAAGATGCTGAGATAGGCTCCAGCCCCCCCC
>KV751334.1:24218778-24243042 GCA_001698575.1 Mola mola
TTACTATGGTTAAAATAGGAGGGTATTTGGTTTTTTTTAAGGACGATGCATTAAATCTGTACCAGTACCTGACTATCACACCACATGTACTGGATCCAGTGTATTTTTGTTTGGGGGGGGGGGGATTTTGCAAAAAATATTGCTGAAATCACAATCAATATGACTTAATCTGCTAAAAACCGGCCACTTTGGACATGAAATATACTGCCGACATGCAAAATTTGTACAATTTCAGGTGAGTTTAGACATTTATATATGTTTGAAGGATTATTTAATGCAGAATTTCTAAAATTCCATTGCACAATGTATATAAAGTGTGTTAGATATCAGGAGCTCGGGGGGGTTGAGCTCTTTGTCACAAAGGCAGATGCACACTTTTTGAGACATGACAAACTTTTCCTTTTGCTCTCTCTCTCTCTCTCTCTCTCTCTCTCTCTCTCTCTGTGAGCACCAGCGTCGTATTCAGCATTTCAATATCAAACATGTTTGTTTCTGGCGCAGAGAGTCTCATTCCCACACATCATTGATATTCACTCTTGAAAGCAAATAGTTCAAGGAATCGTTCGGAGTCCGCCGAGAAAATGCCTGAATACGCTTCATTTTCAGGAGGCGGCATCTCAAAAACATGCCCTATCGCCGGGCTCTTCAGGAACCATACGGGGCTCAGTGCCTCTCTCACAGTCTTTGTCGTGCCTGCAGTGGGGGCCATCACAAACCCGACTTATTTGGCCTCCTGTTGTGGGCACACACATCTGTGAGCTGCCAGTAAAACTGATTCGTGTGAAGAATCAATTTACATCTGATGGTTCTGTTTCTGTGTACGCCTACATGCGAAGAAGAAATGTCGCAGAAATGTGGAATGATATCTCTTATTACGCATGGATCCGTCATGTGCTGCATGCGTTGGCCTGACCGTTATTGTACAGTCAGTCATCTAACTTTAGCTATGTCTCTCGGATCTCGGCTCTTCTGCATTACTGCATATTGTCTCTGGGACGTTTTTACTTGTTTTGAGCCTTTTCAGATGAAATATTCACTGATGCATATTAATGTATGAGCCATGGCAAACAAACAAGACAGTTAATTCAAGTTACATTTGCGGCTATCTTTGTGTCTTAGATTCTTCAAACGCAGCTCGCTCTCCCTCTCCTTTCCAGTGGCATCTTGGAAAACATTCGAAGCCCATATGCAAGACCAAGCAAACTAAGAAGGAAAAACAAACGAGATGTCTGGTTTATTTTTGCTTTCAAGACATGACAGATGAAGTGGAGGGTGAGAAAAAAACATTCTCGGCAGCGGCGACAGCTTTGAAACCTTGAAGAGCGCATTGCAACCAATTTTGGCTCTGCAGGCGTGCAGGCGTGCACAGTGGGAAGTTGAAGTGGCACACTGGTGTGTTTCAGAGGGCGAATGAAAGAAAATGGCAGCAAATGAAGTTGGCAGGCTGTGGGGTATTGTTCTCACCTGCTTGTATTAATGAACAGGCCTTTCCGAACAGGCTGGAGAAATTGCTCCCCGGTGGCCCCCGAGCCTTCTCTTTTTTCATCTGTCAGGTGAGTTCGCCACGCGGGGAAACAACTGGAAACACACACACACTCGGGAGGATGCACCTGCTGGGCTGAAGATTACTTGCATGCACTGGCACACACTCATCTTCTTATACAGTACAAAAAAGTGAAGAAATCGTCAACAACACAGTTGGGAGAAATGAGTGCTGAAGGCTTTTTTTTTCAGGCAGGATTAGTAATTAATTCATTTTTTATTCATACTTTAGCAGGGGGGAGGCACCACAAATATTCATTTAGATAAGGGCAACAAAAAATACTTGTTCAGGTTCAGGCAACAGAAGTGCGTCGTAAGGTTTACACATAAACACATAAACATCTACACCACCATCATGTTTGGGTTAAAAAGTTACAAATCAACAAGAAAGCACTCGAAGAGCCGAAACTTTTACCAAAGCAAAACAGTACCGTCCCACACGTCAGAAGACTTTCAAATTTTACTCACTGCACAATGTATCCAGATGATATTCTGGATGATGATTGGTCATTAAATCATTTCCCACCTCTTCTCAAAATTTCATCTAAATCTCTCTGCAACTTTTTGAGTTATCCTGTAAAGAACAAACTACATAAACTAAAGAACCTCTCGAGTGTGCCTACAACCAGGTGCTTCCCTTTCATTCCCTCGGGTCATTGTCTTCCTGTTTGTCTGCTGGCCTCTTCACATTCACTTACAATGACCTTATAGTGTTGTTCTCTGCCACCATAGATTGATGACTGGACACAAAATGGGTTGTTAGGGCCTAGATAATAAGGTGGACTTTATCGCCATCAGAACATGGTGTTTATTGACCGGGGTTACGTTCTGAGCCTGAACTTATTTCTTTCACGCTCATCCATTAAAGGAGTAATTTTCAAAAAAAAAAGTGTATTTGGTGACATTTTAGAGCCTAAAAGACCAGGAGATAGGGCTCTTGAAGGAGTCACCCTTAACCCTTAAAGCCTTAGCCCAACAAAAAACTGTTTTTTTAAAAAAAACAACTTTATTTATGTGCCAAAGATTACTGTGTATATGCACTTGAACAGTATGTTATTTTAATCTTGTGGTGGAAGGCGCTGAAGAGGCGATGTGCTGTATGCGTTGTATTCCTGTAGCCATGCTGTGCTCGTTCAATAAAAGGTTAAATGGATGTTTGATTGCCTGCCAAAGCTAGCTGTAGCTTCACATGTGGATGGTGAGATTCAGAATAACACCTGTTGCCCTGCATCTTGCTGGCAATGTTAAAGAGTTAATGTTTGTTAAATCTGTTTTTTTTGTTGTTGTTTTGGTTTGTTTTTTTTGAAGTAAGGCGCAAATCGGCCAAATCTCTCATGACTGGAACATCCTCCCGTTGAGAGCTACGATGCAGATTTTAACAAGCATCATGCTCTCTATTTGGCTTGTCTACACACGTAAACATACTGTACTCATGATTATTACCGAGGATGCCAAAGATTTTTCTGAGACAACCTGATTCTTTTAGAACTTCCTTATACATGTAGACATCACGTCAAACCATTCTGGGGTTTCTGACTTCAAATTGCTGGAATCGTTTGCTGGAACCAGTAAGAAGCATGCCCATTTTTTAAACCAACTCAATTAGCAATTGATTGAAATCTACTGTTTTGCAGACAAAACCACTAGCCAGGGCCTGCAGCTGTTTACTGTGTACTAAGACCCATAACCCGTAAAAAAAAAAAAAAAAAAAAAAAGAAAAGGCAATTTTTAAATGAAATAATTTCCATTGTCACTGAGTGCAAGAAGCTGTGTAGCATCATTAGCTAGTTGGTGGTCAATTATAGCGTTTCTGACTCTTAATAAACAGTAATTCTCCATGCTGTCCCTAAGCTTTAAATAAAGTACTTTCTATTTGTAAAGTAGTGGATTTAAACTTCAATTGTGTCCAGACTTGGAAGAAATGCTCCAAGTCACAGATGATGGCAAAAAGTCTATTAATACTTGATGGCTCATGTGTTATTAATTCTTTTGGTGGGTTTATTCATGAGTTTTACCGTAAGATTGAACAAAAGAAAAGGTGCGCCTTGGTTTGAAATATAAAATGATGATAGAGCTCAGATCTCAGATTCATTCTGTCTCTGAGGAGCTGCAGTGTCTTGGCCCGTTTACAGAAAGACAAGTGAAAAAAGATATGATAAGTTGATCACCCAGGAAAGTGGGGGCTTTGAAGCCATTAGGGTTGTTTCTTAATATATTGAGAGGATGCAGTAACTGAAGTCGTGTTCGGTAACCGCTGATCTTTGGATTGCAGTAATTAAATTGCTCAATGGAGGAGTGAGAGCTTGGCCTTCACTTGCAGCACCCCTCTTTAACATGGCAGGGGATATAAGTCGTAGAACCTCATTACAAACAAGGCCGGGCCCTTGTGTGTAAAAATAAAGAAGTGGTCCCACTTCATGCAAGCATTGACCTCTGAACATTGATTAATGTAGCAACAGGAGGAGCCGAATCGAGACCAGCTATGGTGCTTTCTGCACTTCATCTTTATCTCTTCCTCTGTGTTCTCTCTTTATCGTTGTCTCTTTATTCTCTTTCTCCCTCTTTCACCTTTCCTCTCTCACTGACTCTGCTTCACATCAATCACAGCGGTGTTTATTGTCAATTAAATATTTACTATGTTAGGGCCTGTGTGCACATTGCAGATTTGATCTCACCCCGAAACAATAGATGTGTGTGTGTCTCTGCTGATTTAGATGCAGGGCCCTGATGCTGACGATTTGATCCATTCCCATGCTATTTCTGTGACTGTTCTTGGTTATTACAGATGCAGATCTGAGGCTGTCCATACAGAAATAACATGAAGCTTATGGATAATGAAGGCAGTAGACCTGTGTGTCATCCAAGTGCAGAAATAAAAACACATGGATCAAAATATTAAACGCCATCAGTAATTCTAGATGATGCTTTTAAATACATTTTATTTGTTAATTAAAGCGCCTGTCGACAATTACGGCAAGAACACAGGATTTTTAGGGGGCAGAAAGGAAAATTCAACTGCACACAAAAAGTCATATATTTGTTTTGAAACAGTTAAAACTAGTTAGCTGCACAGCAACGTCTTTGTGAAAACATGAAGTTTTACTGTGGAGAATTAATCCACAGAGGTGCATAAATGTTGGTATCAACGTTTTAGTGCATTTAAATATATTCATACTAGTTTAATTGTTATTCTATGATGCATTAAGCACAGCTCATCTATGGCAAAACTCCACTGTACCTTTCTACCTATTATTTTAGAATGTGTTGTTGACTGTAGGTGTTTTCCTGAGATAGTTTTGTTTCATCTCTCTGTATCTTACTGCACTTTACTGAGCTGATGTTAGAGCTGTACTTCATTTTTTCTGTTTTCTGTACAGTGACCAAAGGCTCAATGAGCAGAGATGATAGATAGCATACGTGGACTTTGAGGTGTAGGAGTGTGCGCCATCACACTCTAGTAGAGACAATTTACACCTGTGCCAGAGCATGTGAGCAGTGCAGGGAGGATGAGCCAAAGGAGAGCTGAGCAAGTTTGTTTTTTTTCTTTTTCCGCAGGTGGAACCACCAGTTCTCGAGAGATTTTGGTTTGCAAAGGCAGTCCTGTATTTCAAAGGACACCCTAGAGGACACTTTACCACACTTTGCCCCCCGTTAAATCGTAAAATGGAGAGAGAAAGCGTGACAACCCAAATACAGAAACTCTTTACACACATGCAATTCCTTCACCGACAGATATGAAACATTTCATACAGTACATGTATACAAGAGAAAAGGCAAAACTCACCCATGCTTTTGACGTCCATTTCTGTCTTATACATATTTCGTTTGTATTTATTAACTGTTTATACACCAGTTATGGGGAGACTATAAGGTCGACTGGAACAATAAACACTTCAAAAGTCCTCTAACATGTACACATGATGGTGATTACTTACTATATAGACTACTTTAATCTCATTTTAATGGCATGCAGACATGCATTATATTCTTTCCTGGTTTATCTAAGCATTGCAAAAAAATAAAAAAAAAAGATATTCAAGAGTCAACATTTAATATTTTGAGGGGAACTCATATAAAAAACTGGAGCGTATTCAAGTGGTAATGAGAACACATGGCCAGGGAGACAGCAAGCAATTTAGTAGCCAAGTTTAATTAAAGTGCTGCAGCAGAGGCGTTGCACTGCGCTGAGTTACAGAGTCATAGCTGGAGCAAGGAGAGAACTGTGCTTGTGTGCCGTATAGAACCCGTGACTTGAAATAAACAGGACAGATGGGAGAAATGCTTCCTCGAATAGCAAACTGTCGACAGTACAGCATTGGTTAGACACATGCCATATAATAATTGGATGCAGCTCTGCTAAAAACCTTGTCCCAGAAAATGGGGAACTTAAAGTGAGAGAAATCCTCAACTACCCTGATATGCAAAATTTTTTAAAACTTTTTCTTTTGCCGTTAAATTTTGTGAGAGAAAAATGTACAACAGTAACTCATTTTTAATCACGGCTACAGGTAATGGAAAAGAAAAGTTCTCAGAGAGATAAAAAGAAAGAGGAGTTCTTGCCATCTCTAGAAGTCAGTGAATCATTGAATGTGCTTTTTTGGATAAAAATCTGCTGGCTGCTGGCTTGCATTAATTTGATATGCCTTGTTGGCTTTCACATCTCAGTAGTTTTACCTCAGGAGTCAGCAGAACCAGCCCTGGTTGCCATTTTTGCCTCTACGAGCACAAGCTTGGAGTTTAAAGATCTTCTCTAAGCTGTGCAGTTCTCCAAATCCCCAAAACGTTTTGGGCAATGAGACATATTCAAAGTTTCCACAATAGGAGATAGGGTATTCATAGTTGGCCACACAGGGAGTAGAGTCTATTAAAAAAAACAAACAAAAACCTAATGGGCAGAAAGAACGCCAACCGAACTGAACAAATAAACTGCACGGGACAGTGTGACGGGGAGAGATGTGGAGTGTGAGGAGAAACATCACTTGGCTATAAGGAGTCACTAAGGCCTTTGCCTTGGCCTTGTTTTAACTCCAGCAGAAGAACTAGCACAAAGCTAATTATGTTGACGTAAGTTGATTTTGGGTTGATTTTCTTGTCCGCGTGTCATGGAATATTTAGATCCAATGACCACACCTGACAAAACATGTGCACTTAAGTGAATGAGGGAAGAACTCCTTGCATTAATCTCACAACCGAGTGCTTTTATTAAAATGAATTTATTCAAATTTGCAGCCAAATTGAGTTGCTATAAGGGGCTCGAACCAGAGGGCTGTATGCACATTGAAATACAATAAGAAGAACTAAATTGACGAGTTTGGATCTGAAGCCATCAATAACATTATTAAATACTAATTTTTTACTATTATTCAGCTGAGAAAATGTTGTTTAATTACTCCCTAAGCTTAACATCTTATGATTTTATTCTACAGTAGTAAAAGTTAAAATCGTCTTGATTCTAAGATCAAGTATTTTTGATTGTTTTTTGGAATTTTGGATATTAAATTGCTGAAGCTTTGGTAGAAAGGTGAAACTTGGATGGGTATGCACATTATTGACACTGTTTTTTTCAGCACAAGGGTAAGGTTTGCATTGCAGTTCCAGATATTCTTGAGCAAATATCCAACATGTGTCAGCACTTAAAGGAGACTGCCAATATATTGCAAACTGTTCAACGTGCTGACACACCAGGAAAAGAAAATACTCTTGTCACTGGAACTCTGCCACGGTCCAACGGTCCTCCTTATCTGGATCCACACCGACATTGATTGGGTTCTTCCTTGACCCATTCGTCATCCTCCCAGCAAGTTTAAATTCTTCCAATAGTGTTTGTTTTTTTTACATAATTCTGCTGATAAAAAAGACAAACAAAAAACAGAAATAAATAAACACACACAAACACACACACACACACACACACACACACACACACATTCAAAAAACACCCCCCAAAAAGCTTACGTACGTGTGTTTAAAATAACCTGCATAAATAAACTAATTTTTATGTAACATCTTATTTCTTGTTTATTCACTGTTGGCTGTATATAGAACACATGTAGGAGTGTATTGATCTTTTTATCAAACATTGTAAGAAAGGATAAGCCAAGCTTCCAAAATGTCACACTTTCCCTTTAAATACAGAATGTAAGTCTTTCTATATTATTTTTGTGACTGTTGGAATGTTGGACAGCAGCCTGATGAAATCAGGTATTTATATCTAGGATTAGCACTACGGCTACTGAAATGTCATCTTTCCTCTCTGCCGCCTCTGGTCACACATTTTGATGATCACCATCGAGATAAGGCAGAGCACTGCCCTTCTTTCTGAAAGGAACCGCAGTGTTTTTAGCTCAAGTTTATCATCTATTTCAGTGCAAATATAGATTTTTTTTTAAACCACTGGAGACTGAGTTGCATTTAATTCTGCAAAGTATAATCTTCTTTCAAAAGTCTTCACCTAACCAGTCAACCTGTTAGCGGACAATATGTTGTTCCTGCATGCAATCTGGATCATTCGGAGATGCATGTTTGAGCACCACAGTTTGGTCTTTTCCCTCTCTGAACCCCCTCACACCATACTTAATGAAGGACAACCTTCATCACACTGACATCAACAAGTGATGGGACAACTAGGCCACGGCACTGACACATTGAGAGCAAAAAACCAGGGTACATTATTCCTCTTCATTTGTGACGCATCATTAAGTGACATCAACCAGTGATTAGCACCATTAGAAAAGACTGTTGACTTTGACTGCTCTGACCAAAAACATTTAGTGTGTAATATAAAAAAATAATAATAAAAGCAGGATGGAATATGGATGGATTCATTTTAACCAGGGAAAACAGGAAGAAACATCTGTTTTTGTACCAAGTTCAGTTATGAAGATTGATTGGTCAATTTGCAATGACTGAACCCTATCTCCTCTGGAAAATTGCATTCAAGCATGTGGTCCTGAAGCAAAGATTGCCTCTGTGCAGAGCGTCTCTGTGGCTTTGTGCGCAGGTGTGTCTTTGTCCGTATTTATACTCTCTTCGCCTGCGTTCTTGGCACGTGAGCACAGGGGTGTTCTTTCAGCTTCGTGTCTCGTACATGGCCACCGTCTCTATCTGGAGCTGTCCTCCCTGTCAGATCTCAGGTATTTTAAGTCTTGACAGCGGAAGACAGATCACCAGGCCTAAAGCTGCCACACATCCATCCTCCCACGGGCTTCTAAAGCGAGCCTTCAACATGCATTACTCATTCTGCTGCACTGTGCAAACCAAATTCTTCCCATTGGTTCCTGCTCATGCGCTGTTGGGGTGTGTGCCGGCAGGAAGCAAGGGTTCGGTGATGACTGCCGCGTTGCGTGTTTCCTCTTCAGAGGTACAACTTTGTCCGCTTTGAAGCCGCCTCGTTCACACATGCCACTTTGAATGATGCTCCCCCCGTGCACTTACATTTCCTGGGGTGCGCTGTCTGCCGCCTCAAGTTGCCTTCGCTGGTGTTTGTTTGCATATTTGTGTGTGGTCATGTCTGGAGTGCTTGGTTGTGAACGGTATTAGGGGGAGAAAATAGTGCTGAAGAAATGTGTGTCCACGCTGTGTTTGCTGTAGTTTACCTGAAATACAAATATTCAACAAAAAAAGACTCAATCTGTTTATTTCTTAATAAATGCTGTAATCAGGAAATGCAGTATTATCAGTGTGTCAGTAGGCCTTTTTTTTTCATCTATTAGCAACAATTGAGTTCTGAAATAAAAGTAGTGGAAAGGAAATTTAGCATTTCAGAAAATGGAAATACTAAAGAAAAATGCATTGACATTAAAGACAGTAAAGTATTAATACTCCAAAATCAAATCATACTTAAGTCCAGCACTCCTGACTGTACTCAATCATACTGCAGAAGAGTTAACCCTCTGTTAGCCTTTAATAGTCATGAAAAATAATCGAGAAGCAACTGAAGGTAGAAAATATCTGGCTTTTTTTTTTGGCTGTGGCTGGTGCTCTTTTGGGTTGCGGCGCTGAGGGGCAAGCTGTGATTAAGTAACTTAATAATGCATCATTTAATTTGCAGCCTGTCCGTCTAACTCAGTGTTTCTCCTCGCTGTCATCTTTCTGCTGAAACAGTGCTGCGCACTGCACCTCTGCCAAAGTGGTTAGCCTGCTGTGAGAGGTAGGTACTGAGGGATCTGTGGAAAATTCCATCCTCTTCACCCCTTTCATGTGTTCAGACAGGAATGTTTTATAATACATGATGCTTAAATACCAAACCTTCATGTGATTCTGTAGTAAATTAGGACAAACACAATTTGACTTCAGTGAATTCGCCCTCACTTCAATATCCCCCTGCCAATCTACCTCCATGATGCTGCAGTGCTCACTTAAAAAAAAATCCAATTTGTCCAATGAAAATACTGCAACGAGTATTGAACCAGCTGACATTAAGCTTAATGTGGCCAGAAATGTTTCACCCCTGTCTTGTCTGATTGCTCCATAGAAGGTGGCTGGATTCTGGAGGGTTGCCATTTTAAAATCCTGCTCCAGCCATTGATTTTATTCTTGTAAAATAACATACTATAATTAATTTCCATTTAAAAAAAAAAAAGCTGGTTATGGGGGTCTAAGAATGCTTATCGCTCTAAAACCTCTCCTATAGAGTAAAGCAACATTACGCGTGTTGTCATCTATTGACTTTTAAACTAGTCTATTATAGAGCGGCAAGGTCTAACATTGAAGTAGTTCAGCAATACATGCGTTCGAAAGAGACACAGATTCTTGATATGTGTACAAGGTTTGTGTACTAGTTGACGCCTCAGAATGGTACGTTTCATTTCTATAACATTAAGCCCCGCCCTTGCAGGCTCGTCTACATACAATTCCCAGCCTGCCTGAATGAGGTTTTTGGAGACTGACATCTTTGGATTGCAGAACACAAGCACAAATCCTCAACCAAGACGCCAACTGCTTATTTTGCTAATAATGTGTGTTGTAGTGCAATTATAAACACAGCGAACACGTAAGTAAGATCAACAGGAAAATGTAACAACAATTTGCTGTTAAGCTCAAGAAATATTCCACGGAAAACGAAATTTCATGTCATTATGTCTCTAGTTGAATGGGATCAGAAACATGATCTTGAGTGGAGGCGGTCTGTAAAACCTCAGAGCAGTCGGAAAAAGTCAATGAGTGAAGCTCTCTGGGTAAAAACTATGGAAATCTTACGTTGAAGTGGCCCTCAGCAAGGTGCCTAATCCCTGTGTGGTACAGAAAAGCTGCTTACTTGCAGGAGACAGGAGATGACTGTGGTTCCTCTGAGCTGCCTTCGGTTGTGACATGTGTTACACTTTCAGTCATTGCAGGAAGCCGAACAGGCAGCGATCCCTGATGGGAAACAATGCTGAGATACACTGAAGACAGCTGCTCTTGGATTTTTCTTGTTGTCATGTTACAGTTGTTTACCTGTGAATACAATGGAATAATTAGCGTACTATTTGCTTGTTGGTGCTGTAATATACTCCACAAGCCATGGTGTGATAGTTGAGCAGAGACTCTATACATCCCATGTGTCTCATATTAGAATATAACAAGCACTACTGAAAAACAAAAAAAAAACAAAAGACATCTTTCTTGTCATAGCTTTCGAATACAGTCAGCACAATATATCTGTTCTATGAAACACAGGCACAGATCCCTGGAGGCTGATCTTGGTATTAGAGTGAGAAAGTGATATTTATGAACTCTGGCCCTCACTTGTCTTAATAAACCCTTTATATTTCTCTGTTTTTATGACTGAATAAGTGAAGATCATTTTATATTTTGGCCCTCTGAAGAACTGGCCCCCTGTCCAGGGTGTGTGTAGGATAAGCAATGATCAATATGGATGGATGGATGGATGGACGGATATTATCTTTAGAAAAATGTCCTTTTTATCCAGAAAGAACTGGAGGGGTTTCTTTTAAATGGCTCAGCTATTTAATGTCAAGTGTGATAAAATGTTCACATCGAGTTTTGGGATACATGGATGATAAATCAAAGCCTGATAAGTTGAAACTATTGATATTGTGAGTTTATTCACCTGCATGCCTTTGCTTTCAAATGCTTTCTGCACATCACATTTCAGCATAACAAAAACAGGGGTATTTTTTTGTTAGACTGAACCCAGCGGTGTGTATTTTACTGATTCATAGGTCCGCATTTCCCTCTAATTCTCACAGGATCCCACACTGTTCTCCAGTCTATCCTCTGGGATGCATATATACTTTTGTGCAAATGCCAAGAGTCGTATTTTATGCCTGCTCAGTCTGCCAATACATGCACATGAACGCACCGACACTATCACAGTAACTGACCGCGGGCGGGGTTTCTCAACCTGTGTGATGGATGGTTTCTCTTATCCTCTGGCGGTTTTGGACTTTTATTTTTGGGTCTGCTCTGAAAAACCCAAGAGCCACCAGGGACAACAGCGCCTCCTTTAATCCACCAAATTCTAAATCTCCAGTACGATTCCAGTCTGGAAGAACAATACACCCTGGAGCTTAGGGAAGACTGAAGGAAATATGGAGCGATGAGGGATGTGAGGAATGGGAGTAGAGAACTACTAAATGGGGTTGAGAAAGTGAGCTAAATCCCTTTCTGCATAAAGAATGCAGTGTGTAGAGATGGCATATTAAGGTTTAGTAGATGGGTTTGTGGCCCAGAAGAGGTATTTCTTTCTATTGCAATGCATATACAACATCGTTTTTCAGTCCTATTCTTGATGAACTGCATCACAAACCTGTCTTTCAGCGACAGTTCAAGTCAATACGCAATATTGTCTGCTTTTCTGCAGTGTACAAAATCAGGCCTTGTGAAATCAAGCAAGAGTCCATCATTTAGAGAATGCATGAAGCACACTGGCAACATTACCCTGGTGTTGGTAGTACGTTTCTGTTCAAAAAGCAGACAGGGATCCCTTTAAACCCACAATCCTGCTTGGATTAAGGGAGAGCAGGTTCCTGAAGGTTCATAGAGCAAGAAATACCGATAAAGATAGGTCCTCTTTTTTCTCACAGGGAAAAATGTCCTGGGTTTAAATGAACCCACGCTGAAAAGTCCTCGCTTCAGGCAAACTCACTGGAGACGCGGTGGGAAAACTCTCACGGCTCAAAACTACGTCCTTGACTCTTTGCTGCTTCTTTCCATCTTTCTTAGAAAAATATGCTCTTTGGTTCTTTTGATACCTGGATATAGCAACTTTTAGAACTGTTTACTTGGTGTTCCGCTGTCTTTCACACTCTTTTTCGTTATAGCTTCTGTCTTAAAGGCTTTCTACACACCTGAATTAGCTTTAAAAATATATACATTTTTTTCAACTTAGTGTTTCTGCAGTCTCTTTTAGTTTTATATTTCCTTTTAGTGTTGTAAAGCACTTTATTTTAAAGACCGACACGTTAAAATTATTTTTTTCCCCCCAATATAGCAACTACACTGCCTGCCCAGAAACAAACTGCAGATTCACTTGGTTATCAACTAGTTTTGAAACACATGAAAGCAATTAGAAAACTTTCCACCAGGTAGCTGGAAAGATCACTCCAAATGAATGTACTGTAAATGTTGTCCCGTGTCACGTGGTTAACATGTTACCTACAGTGTGGTGGTGTCACTGTTGTGTTCACATCCTGACTCAAGTAACAGGGGAAAAAACAAACAAAAACATCCCTTCGACAATCTGCGAAAACAGTGAATGTGAATTCATGTTTTATGTTTAATATCTAAGTACTGAATTTCAGTGTAGAATTGTTGGACACATGAGGGTGGATATCTCCTGGCTGTTTGTTTGTGTTGATCCTGCAACATCAAAAAATGAGTGATGAGCAAATCAGTATTTGTGGTATTCTTCTCCCGAGAGCAGTGTGTTAAAGCTTATCAACAGACCCAATTCCAGGCTGGTAAAACCTGTATTTTGATCTTTTCTCATTGTTTTTTGTTTTTTTGTGGCCAACATTTGGACCATACTCATGTTCATACCATTCCTAAAGCTGTAACCAGCAGAGTAATGACTGAATGAGGAGTTTGCAGTAAATACCCTATATGCTTTCATCTAGATTGTAGCCTGTATATCATCAGGTTATTTAGTAATGAAGCCAGCCAACTGTGGCTGCCCTCAAAGTGCTTCATTACTCCCAGTAGATCACAACCATATTATCGGCTATCGAGTCAAAGTAAATGTAAGATATGTGCGTTTCCAATATAACACAGTGAACTGTAAAGTCTCAATAATTTGGTTCATTTTGTGTCAGAGATTGCAGCCAGTGAGCGGAACAGTAAAGGGAGAATGCTTGACTGCGGCGATGCGGGTACAGGTTTGTAAAGAGCTGTTATGGCATTAATATAAATGATTCAGTCGTAATCCTCATTTTGAAATACAACAAACCTTCAGTGTTGGCAGCAGGTCTTGAGAGCGATGCAGTTTGAGAACGAGAATGGGGCAACAATGCCATTATGATATTCTCGCAGGAACATTTCTGGATCTGCAACAGCACTGAAAAATGAAAATGCCTACACCCAACAGATCCATTCACTCCTGGAACAGCAGGGGAAAGTGAAGAGGAAGTAGAGTACCTGATGGCAATTTCAATTTGCCGCTGAATAAAGGCAGCGGCTTGCTGTAAAACACCTGGGCAGTGCTGTTTGTATGTGTGTGCGTGTGTAAGCATTCTATGAATTTGCAAGTTTGCCCAGGACCCCATATCAGTGGTTCCAAGATACATCGAGCGCATTCAGGAGTGTGTGTTTTAGTGTCTGTGACACACAGTTAAGGACTTTGCAGCTGCACCATAGCTGCAACTCTGCTACGAAAGTGAATAGTGGGAATTCTTTACTTAAGCATGCCCCCTTTTGGCCTCTGGAATGCACAAGCCGATTTCCCCATAATGGCTTTATCACGTAACCAGCTCCCATGGGAGTTTCGCTGCTCGCCTGGCTCCAATGTACAACCCCCACCCCCCTCCCTCGTAGAAGTGTGAAGGAGAAGCTGGGAGCGAGTGTGTTATACAGGGTTATGATGATTGAGCGCTGATGAGGGACAGTTATTATGCAGGGCTTATTATTCTCTCTCTGTACTGAGGGGATTGTCAGCCGTGGCTGCAGCTATTCATTAAAGCTATGAAATATGGCCCAGCCTTCAGTGTGTGCATGCGTCTGTTTGCCCAGGGGCCAAGCCAACAGATGTACTCTGGGGCTTTCGCACTAACTATAGAGCTCATATTTACTTTTGAGGACATTTTTACTTTTCCTTCTTTGTACGGCTTTTTCAAGCATGTGAAAAGAAAGAGCAAAAGAAGGCTTCTAATCCATTCATCACTTTTAATGGTGGGAAAACTGAAAAGGAGGACTTCCATTCCCTTTTCATCACCCAACATTTGAAGTATTAAAACAGAAAATAAGCCACGTGCAGATACACACCCCTGCGGACAATATAATGCATTTTTACATTAAATAATCATTATCACAAACAGTGTAATTATCAACGGAGCTGAAAGCAGAGAAGCACTTCAATAAAAGTTAAAAGTTACCAACTGTTTAATGTTTTTTTTCTATAGCTTGAGTCTCTAAACTGAAATAACTTTTTTGTGTGCATGTTCACTGATTGGAGCAGCAAAAACCTTGACTATAACATAAAATATATCATCACCTTTCAAGTAGCAATTTTAAAAAATATGGTGATAATTTCACCTTAAAAGTAAAAGTACATTTTCAGCAGAATGTGAAGAAACAGCAGTATTGACACTGTGTCAAAGACATCTATGTGTGCCAAAATATATGCACTGAAATTAGCATGCTTATCAGTTTGTCGCGGGCTTATAATATCACTTTGGCTGGATGAGATGTAGATTAGCAGAGTGTTTACGTTTCACAAGTACACTTAGATTTTAAATAAGCAAACAAACAAACTCACAAAATATCAAGTGAGTAAGTTTTCCTGTAAAAAATACACCTTTAAAGGTTTCAGTCTTTTACCAAACAAAGACAAGCTTCTAATTGCTTTCATTCAAATGGAAAAATAAAACGCACCACAATCAATTGGTTTGGTGGAAGTAAATTTCCAATTCACAGAGTAAGACGTGAACACATTCCATGGATAAATGCCATTTTGCATCAGACGCTATCTCGTCGTTCTGCCGTTTTTCCTCTCTCTGGTCCCCGCCTGCTGTGTCTTGTTGTCCCCGGAGTTATAGTCCGCGTTGGGGCCACTTCAAATCACCTACACACTCTATAACCCTGACGGCAAATTGGTGCGGTTGAGCTGAGCCCCCCTGCTCTCGGTGACTCCCGCTGTTACGAGGTCAAGAGCTGGGCAGACTTATTGCTAAGAGAGCTAACAGAGTCACCGCAGCTTAACCAAAGATAATGACACAGAACAAAACAACTAATTCACAGCAGACTGTATGTATAGTGACAGCTGTTGGGGGTTACCATAGTGACATGCTGCCCCTTGTTCTTTTGAGAGTGTTTTCAAATTTCTGTATGCCTCTATCATTTATATACTGATTAGTATATTTTAATATATAGACGAGTGGGCTGTTGGCCTTGGTGGGGTCACGCATTGTCCAATTATTTTCTACTTTCTGTGAATTTCTTCCTTCAAGTGACCTATTCCAAAATTACAGAATGCGTTTTTCATCATTTTGCATCTTTCTCATTTGTGATAAGAATAAGTTACTTGCCTAAATACATTTCAACAAACGGGACACAGAGAATTTGTCACTAAATCAAGGAAAATCTGTATTTTTTTTCCGTCTTTCTTCCATCCCCACCTCTGACCTGCTTCAATGTCTTTTTAAAAATAGGCCAAGGACCCTGAAGCCCCAAGCAACACGGGTCCCAACCCTGTAAACCTGTAAACCGTACTGCCATCCAATCCTCATTACCTATCACCTCACCAGGTAATTTAGCGCCACAGCCCAACCCTACAGCGCTCTCCTATCCGAAATGATCTTTACAGTGATTAATGCAAGAGGGAGGTGGAGACCCTGCTGCTGACCCATCTCTGAGATCCATTTCAAATCTCCAGCCTACTGGGAGCGCAGGCTGACGAGAGGCACTGCTATTTCAGGCTCCTTGTTTTGCTGTTTTTGCATCTTGTTACTGTTCTCTAAGCGTGCTACAGTTCAGGGAACTTTGGGAAAACACTGTACTATGTATCACATCGTTGGGGTGTTTTAATTGTGACACTGTCTCCCAGTGTCACAATTCTGCTACTCTGATCAGTATTACATTCAACATATTTTGCTTGTGAATAACATTTTTTTGCTATTTTTCTATTGAGTCAAATGCTCAAATTTAAATTCCTCTCTGTGCAAAATGCTCTTTATTCCTTAATCACACACAGATGTCATTTGTTTTGCTGTACAAACTTGCTAATATGCTAAAATAATACATTTACTGCACATAATTACTGTGTACAGTTGTCAGTGTCAATCTTGGCAGTAATTTAAATTTATGACAATCATTCTCTTCCTGTTACTTTCTCCAAAATCATGCAGACAAGCTCAGAGTAGTAATTACATAAATTATGTGTACATGACTGTCAAAGATTCAACTTTAACTTCAGAGAAAAGAAAAAAACATTTTCCTAGTTTTGACACATTTTTCCCAATTAATTTGCTTTACAACACAGCAATAGCTATAGCGACTTTGTTTTCTTGCAGAAAGCCTTTCAACTCCTTGAAATGACTTCCTTTTAAGTAGCTACAAAGTGTCTTGTCTCTGTGTAGCTCGTCTTCCTCAACACTCCATTTTGCTGTGCGTTCAGCATTGTGTTTGTGAATGATGAGGGATGAGACAACGGAAACTCCTTGCCGTCCTTGGGGGATTTATTCTCTCAAAGGCTGTATGAAACAATATAGCAATTTTTCTTCAGTTTTCTACTTTACATGAAACCATTTCCATGACGAGGCCCGTAATCAACTGACCATACGACCCATGACGTGTTTGTCCATATTCAGGTTGCCATGTGGTTAATAAAGCAAGACTTATTCTGGTCTATAGTTACAATGACGATTTCCCTTTTAAAGATACAATTCGTAGGATATGGCCATGCAGGGGCTACAGTTTTTGCCCACATCTGTAAAGGTAAATGGATTCCAGGTTCAGTATTTGACCCAGTTTTCAACACCCGGACTGTAGGGGTTTTGATCAAATCGCCGATCCTCCGATCAGATAACGACCTCCTCTGACTTCTGGTCAGGATCTCAAGCCAAATAAGTTGGAACTTGTAGCAACAAAACTGATGAAATTTTGGACAGCGACAAGCGTTGCTGCTGATGTGCAGGGTTGAGGCCCATCGGGTAAACCCATTTACTTTTTTGTTTAAACCAAAACATTAACATTATCTCTCTCTCTCTCTCTAAAAACCTCTGTCTGCGATATTGTTTTCTCCAAAGTCACTGTAGATCACCTGCATGGTTGCCAAACTGGCCTCCACTGGATTTACAGGCTGTGTCCGTTCCCAGTTTGGTTAGAAGCAAGGCTGAGCAATGCTGTTGTATATGAGTCTAAATTATACATTCATGACTGTAAGTGACTTAGGAAAACAGATTGTACAATTGATAAAATTAAAGCTCCCAAAAGATGCACAGTATACATAGATTAAAATACTTGAATAATGTAAACAGGAATAGAATACTGGTTAAACACTCTACATGAACATATAACACACATATCAGACTCTTTTCTTCCATTCTGTTACATTTCATTTAAAAACATGAATCTAATCCACTGGGTCTAGGCATTCAAAGTAGGTAGGAGTACATGAATATATTTGTTGGTTGGAGCAGACATATTGTCAGGTTGTGCTCATACCCGAGCTGGCATTACTGAAGTAACAATGGCAGCTAAGAGGCAGAGTCACAAGATATTCAGTGGGCAGGTCACCTCGCTGGAGTTGGCGCTTGTCCCATGAGACTTCAAAACAGGAGGCAGGTGTGACTGGTCTCTTAGAAAACAACTGAAAACGAACTGAAAAGAGGAGCGAGCAAAAAAAAAAAAAAAAGGATGGTCTTTTCTCATAGTCTTGAGGATTTTAGACCTTTTTTTTTTTTTTTTTAAACTATGAAAATGTGTGTTTTGCATGCTATGGGGATCCGTTGTTAACATTTACAATGTGATCTTGATAGTTTGTGTTGTGAAATATGTGACTACTGCCTCAATATGAGCTGATAGTTCATGTTGTGAATTTAGTCGACGTGATCCTGCAGATCTGAGCAAGTGTTCTTCACCACAGTCTTTCAATCATTATACCTTTCAGAGCCCTTTTAAAATGACAGGCCTTGGTGGCCATTTTTTCATGTGGTTGCTAGGGTAACCAGGCGAATCAAAGATGTGTTCACAACTGCGTACATGAGTGTGTATGTACTGTATGTGTATGCAGTCTGCTGCTTGTCTGCATAATTATTTCAGGTTTTCCTGATGGCTCAAAACTTCTTGAAAGGGTATGAGCTATATAAAATATTCAAACAATAAATCAGTTGAATAGGAAGGTCAGTGGCTGAGGGTGTTTGGATTATAAGGATAATGATCTTGCTGATAGATAAAAGCTTCCTTAAAGCAGCTAAGAACAGCCCGTCTGTGCCGAAAGCTGCCTCACAATCCACCTGCAACAGGAGACCACCCGCGTTTTCATGCTCTGCTGTGTTCAAGCATGTCGTTCAATTCCTTGAAATATTCACAATGTTATGATCAGGGTTCACAAATGTAAATAGAAAAAACTAGACGCAACCCATTTTTGCTAACATTTTTGTAGCAGGTTATGTGCCCCAATCTTTTAAAGTAGAAGTTCTAGCCAAATATAGACCCATATCCAACCTCCTTTTTCTTTCAAAGATTCTAGAGAAAGTAGTAGCTATAGAGCTATGAGGCTTTCTTCAGGATAATAATCTATTTGAGGATTTCCAGTCAGGTTTTAGAAAGCACAGAAACGGCATTGGTGAAAGTTACAAAAGCAGAACGGGAGGCAGAGCCTTCAGCTATCAAGCTCCTCTCCTGTGTAACCATCTTCCAGTCTTGGTACAGGAGGCAGACACACTCTCTGCTTTTAAGAGTAGGCTTAAAACTTTCCTTTTTGATAAAGCTTATAGTTAGGGTTGGCCTATTTAGCCCCAAGTTATACTGCTATAGGCTTAGGTTGCTGGGGGAACACTCCATGATGCACTGAGCTCTCTTCTCTCCCTATGTCTCTGATTCTGGATCACTAAACTCCACATACCCCTGGATTTATAGATTCCACATACTCTTGGACTCACTGATTTCATCAGCAACAATCAGATCTGGATACACGGACTACAGCAACTCTTGGTCTCTTGAATAGACTACACCTGCTTCTGGATCAATAGACTTCAAATACAACTGGATTTATTGAATCTTCGGACTCTTACGCAACACACAAATCTGGACACATGAATCACTATGACCCCTGAACCAACAGATTACACCTGCTTCCAGGTCAAGAGATTTCTCATACATTTGAATTTATAAACCCATGAAATCCTACATTCCTATTAATCTGTTATTGTCATGTTGTTGTGTTCTGTACAAGTCACATCTATTGCACGTCCGTCCGTCCTAGGAAGAAGGATCCCTCCTCTGTGGTTCTTCCTGAGGTTTCTTATTTTTCCCTGTTTAGAGTTCTTTAAGTTTTAGCTCACCATGTTTGAGGATCTAAGGGCAGGTGTCAAAGCTGTACAGTTTGTGAAAGCCCAGTGAAACAATTTGTAATTTTTGATTTTGGGCTGTACAAATGAAATTTGATTTGATTTGATTTAGACTTAACACCCGTTCTACAGTAATTTTAGGCTAGTCCATTGCAGGTTTGCCTATACTCTATGGCCCTGCGTCACATTCAGAAAGACGACAGGCTTTCATTGGCCTGCCAGTGATTTTATATTGTTTCACCATTAACTTTTGTTAGCATAGTTATTTGTTGATGAATACTAAGCCTGTAGCAGACTATTGATCAAGCCTACAGCTTGGCAGCTTTGAAGAAAGATGGCCCAAAGGGAAAAGTCGGAGATGAATTCTTAAATTAGAAATTGCAGGGCAATACTTTAGTGTTCCTAATAAAGCATAATCCTCTTATGTAGGATGCATATTATTTTTACATGGATGCAAATTATGCGCATTGAAAAAAAACTAAAGTTTGTGAAAATAGAACTAAGTCGCATTCTCTCTCAATAACATTTTAAATTTACAATTATCTTAAAGAAATTAAGATGATGTGTCCATTAAATCTAGTATGACTGTGCATCATACTAACTTAACGTACTGTACTACTATTACTGTACTTTGCTCATTGTAGACATTCAGGAAATGTGAATCTGGCAGACTCAGGCTTTTTCCAACAGTAATCACAAAAGTCATTTTGGCGTGAAACAGGTGGTACTTGTTTTGTATGACAACCATTGAATAGATCTTATTCCAGGTCTTCACCCTCCAGTCGTATCCAGATATACAAGGCACTCTGGCATCCTAAACCTGACCCTAATGTCACTTGCATGCAAAGACCCGCGGCCCACACCTCTTAGCCTGATGGGGAGGTTTACATTACGTTGGGAGCAAACTATTGGTGATGATCAGAAAAGTTGGTGAGGATTTTTGAAAAAATCATTTTGGTAATGATTGGCACCCAACCTACTCTAATTAGGTTTAGGAAGTGAGTGGTGCCCGTTGGTGTCAAACAAACTCTGGTCCCCTGGGTGTATGATCGTCCACTCACCTCCATCCTTCATCACACTTTCTGAATTTTAAAAGAATGTTACTCTGCAATGGAAACAGATGAGGATGGCTTAACATTGCAAGTACATTGCACAGGTGGCATTTGCATGATTATATTCAAAAGTGTGTACAAAAATCACATTGTAGTCACTCAGCGTTTATGTTCCAGCTGATGTAGGAAGTCTTATTAGCATGGATGTGAGTGAGTAAGCAAAAGAGATTGAGAAAGGGATTGATTCATGGTTTACCAACGCAACGCAACAAAACTCTCATTAACCTAGAGCAGCATTTCAAACAGCCAGCTGACACACCTGAAAAATAAGACCAGCCACCTAAATAACACAGTACAATATTCAGTATTGTTACATACTCTTAAAATGAATACAGCCCTGAGAAACCTGCAGTGAAAGTCAGAAATAAGGAGGATTCCTTCAGTCAGCAGCATCATCATGAAGAATAGATTAGACATAGCAACAACACTATGCAAGAACAAGAACAAACCAAACTGCTATACAACAGCAAACACTATAAGAGCCGTATTGGAAAATAGAACAAAATAGTATAGATTTTCGAAGTTCACTATGCATCTCCTGCTTGCATCAAACTCTTGCACAAAAGGCTCAGCATCTATTCCAATATCATGATCACATTGCAAAGTGAGCTGATCAAGGACATGTACTGTAGTTTGCAGCAAGCAACAGTAACGTTATCAGACTCAGCACTCTTGTCCTTCTCATCACAATCTTCACTGCTTCGGATGGTTTGCTTTCCACTTTCCTTTGCTCATTTCTAGGCTGATCAATTACTAGTGAACAAAACACACAAAACACACATTCATGCGATGACCTACAGCTGGTGACACTGGTGGCAATCATTGGCCATTGAATATATTTGCATTATAATGTTAGCAAGGTGGATCTAAGATGGATCTAATTATTCAGTAAAAAGAATAAAAAGAAATAGGATCTGCAAGATAGAATATAACACATAAGGAACAAAACCAGAAAAAAAGCGTGTAGAGGATTACAGCTGTTGGCCACAAAACATTTATGACCTTGTTTATCTCTGGCTGATGCCAAAGGGTAAAATCAATATATTTAAACATATAGGCTATAAAAAAAATCAATGTATTCCTCTGTCAGTCAGTCAGTCAATTTCCAAAAGTAATTATACACCTCAGAAAATAAGAGTATTGATTCTAAACACCTTAGAATCCCAAAACTGAAAAAACACATTCAGGCGTCTAGAACCGATGTAGTGTTAAGGCCTCTGCTGATTCCAGTTCCTGAAAAGTGTACCAAAGCATGCATTTTATTCAGGTGGATGTGAACAAGCAATTTTATTGTGTGTGTTTTTGACTCATTTGACCAGCTCAACCAATTCTGAACAAAGTAAACTCAGTTGTGCCCTTATTGCCAGGATCAAACGACAGTGTCGACATTTTTTGGAAACGGAGCTATTGACAACGATGTTGGATAAAAGTCGGGAAGTCGAGGGCACCTAATGACGCTGTATCTGTTGTATTCTTGTCCAGAGCTGTACATTTTGATCGCTGCACTATCTTTGCATCTTTTATAAATCTCGAAGGTCGCACTTGAGGTCTTGCTGATTCAGCAGCAGAAGGTCTGGCGCCTCCAATGTTTTCGAGAGGATTTGTGTTTACTGGAGTTTAAGCTGCCGTGCCTCGGATCAATCCTTTGTCAGATTAGCTTTGTTTAACAAGGTTTCTGTGTCTGACTTTCAAACGTACATCTCGCCTGCTTTTCCCAGAATTTCACATTGAGGACAGCCAGTGTGACGACACTCAATCCAAGCCCCCCTTCCATTCTACCGCATAGTGACAAAGGCTCTAAATGGATTAGTGTAGGTGATTATTGCCATTGTCACCGGTCAATAGCTTTTGGGTGTGTGTTGTGTGCTGTCGACCAAGAGTGTGTGAGTGTGTTTAGCCTTCCATGTTAACACCTAATGAAAGCAACATCATTCAAGAGATTTGGAGGCACCGTCCCCATCTGGCAGAATGAGATGGTGTGTAAAACAAAGAGAAAAGGGGTGCAGAAAGAAGGGACAGTCAGCAGGCACAATGACACGGCAAAGACGCACAGGAGGATGTAAGGGAGGGATGCAAGTGAGAGCGATTCACACTACAAACGACATTACAAGACCTTCCCTGTGGAGAGCAAAAGGAAATTGCCCAGAATGAAGATGGACTGGGAGGAGGGATGGAGGGAGTGCTAGCGAGGCGGTGATGGCGGCTGGGCAATGCGAGGAGCCTTGGCCACAGATTGGCGAGCCAAGAGGACGGGTGTTGGACAGGACACGAGAGGGAGCATGAGGGAGATGGGAGAGAAAAAAACAGGCGGGGACAGAGTCTCGGTTAAAGAGAGACTGATGGATCGAAGTGTGAGGGAGGCAGAAGGCTATCGACAAGGGAAGGAATTGTGTTTCAGGAGCTCGGTACCAGAAATATATTTCCATCTTGTGGACACATCAAAGAAAAGAGACAGAGGGAGGCTAGAAACATTGACATATACAGTATACAGTATATCCACATATACATATATTGCAGGCATGGCAGGGAGGTTAGAGAAGGGCCAAAGGGTTAAAAAGTCAACTGTAAATATGATATTCTGATGATGATTTTCTGCAGATTCTCAGTACACAGTGTTGAGTTTGTGCTTCTGAATATCAATAAAAGACAACCAGCCAGATGTCTCTGGCTTTATTTTTGTGGTTATCTAGAGTGAACCATGGATGCCGTGTACGTTCTCTCGCATGTGTGCCGGGATGTTAGTTGCTAAAAATCTGATTCAGGCTCTGATTTCAGAAGCTCAGCACACATAAGAGCCAAATCTTCAAGGTGAAGGGATGTCACACACACACACACACATACAAACTTTATAACTCACTGTTTTTCTTTTTTTTTTAAGAATCCAAACTATTATTTATTTACTGTAGCTGTTATTGCTCCTTCTCGCAGCTCTCAGGGGACAGAAC
>KV751334.1:24243098-24255185 GCA_001698575.1 Mola mola
CTTTTGTTTTTGAAGTCAGTGTTGCCTATCTGTTTAATTAGCACACATCATGCCAACTTGAAAAGTTTGCAGAGGACCACAAGTGAAAGCCAAATCTGTTGGGGATACCAGGCATCACAGCGGGCCAGATTAATCACAATAACAATGCAGCCTAGGCCCACTCCTCCTTTAAATGCAGAAATCTCCACATTGGCTGGGCTGTGACAATTACAATATGCTCTTCCTGCCCATTAGCCACATATTCCGAATGTGACTCAACAAAGAAAGGCTATGACAAATAAAGTTTTACATTTTTTTTTTTTTTTTACTGAAAGTAATATAAATCATATTTAAGTCTACTATACTACTATCACACAACTGAGAAATACTGTTTTGGTGTAACATTATGGCTTGTCTGTTGCAATTTGGTACTCTATCTATCTATCTATCTATCTATCTACACAAATACTATATATATCCCAGTAATATGACAGAACTAAAAAAAACGAAAATGTTGCTGGAGTTATATTTTGCCTGGGATATGATTTGAAAAGTGAGGATGATTCAGCTGAAAACAGGATGTTGGATTCATCTGCTTCACCTTTGGGACACAGAAACACATTGGACCTCAGCCATGCTATTTAGGAAGCCTAAAGAGTTTTTGCCAAATGAACATCTATGACCTGCACTCTGATAGCTAATAACCCAATACTTGGTAAATGGAATTTCGAACTAGCTTATATGAGCTATAAGTTAATTGGTACAACCCAGATCATTTAAAACACAGCTGATAATTTAGCCCCATATCACATCTGGCAACCGGAAATTAAGCTAATGTAATAATTAGCATAATAAGCATGGTCACCTTGCAATATGTAGTTGTTCCGTCTGTCACACCTTCTGTGCTAAGCTCAACATAAGCTACAAGCTATACATATATATCATAGCTGAAGGAACTTTCATCAGCAGCCAAAAACGCCATTGGTGTGTAGCACTGAAATGTTGTGGGTACATTTAAAATTTAGCAGCTCATAAAGGTCAATGTCAAGGTTAAGGTCAATTATTTACTATTTTGTATGGTGATAACAGAGATCACTGGGAATGATTCCATAAACTGTACTGGAACACATCCTATTTTCATGAAGCACACAGATAAGATGAATATGTTTAAAAGCAAAAATAGTTACTGCAATGTTTTTTGTTTCACTCAGGTTTATATTGCTTTTCATTATTTAGAACTCATGATTTAATTTAATATTGCTCTGTTGATCGCCGTATCATCTTTTCTAAATCTCATTATGAACCCGAAGTCTATGAGCTAAAGATTAAAATATGCCTGGCTAAGCCCTGAGAGTGTCATTTTCAAAAGCAGGATGGGTTGTGAAGTTTGAGAAACTATGTGCAATTTAGCATGAAGACAATTTCATACTCCCAGCTTCTGTCTGCCAGCCGAGAGGTTGGCTGAAAAGCTCTTGGCACATTCTGTTTGTAATTAGTTCACAGGCACAAACAGTTAGTGGGAAAACAATTCTGCCAAAACTTTCTGTCAAAATGTTTGTCACCCTTTTATCTGTTTCTCCAGCATGTCTGTGCGTCATTGTGCAATGTTTACGTCCGTCTCATTCTTCTATCCTGCAGTCGAACCATTTATCAAGTATTTTAAATGGTCTGAATGCTTCAGTGGAGCCTGTTAAATTTCAAAACGCTCAACCAGGATCCGTACTGAGGGCAGCGATCGCAAAATTTCTTTTAGGTCTCCTGTTCCACTGTTTGGACATATATGGATACTTCCAAAATCTGATTACTGATGTTTGTGAGGGCTTCTTGTGGAACATTCAAACGTTCAGAATTTAGACCCCCTGGCACCAGGGAAGATTCAATGAAGAGTACAAATGTAACATCTCAACTCACTAAGCGATAGATTTACGATGATAAAATGCCCCTTTATCATTTCTCAAACAAAAGGAAAAAACAAAATTGTCTTATCTTTGTAAAATAAAGAATGCTTAAACTTTACAAACTGCAAAACAATGCACATTTTACTTCCTTTCCTCTGTGTAAATGAGAAAATAAAGACATCTTTTTTCATTAAAGCTGAGGTTTGTAACTTTAAGCATAATAAATTAAGGACAAGACTTGTATGGAAGCAAGTCTGCCCCCTCTGCTTTCCCTGTTTCCGCTCCACCCGCCCTTTAAGACAGTCGTTTTGACATGTTAGCTTCCTGAACCTACCGCCATGGTCAAAACCAATTTCCTTCTTCTGCCTTTCACTCACTTTAAAGACTAGAGATGGCCAGTTGTATCCTTGGGAATTTCAATACTCAACTGACTTGAGCACACTTTTCTTGTTTTAGAACCAGCTCGCAGTGCATTGCACATCCCTACTGTAGAGGCATATGTTGAGATGTAAGGCCTTTTACTTTACTTTCAGAAAAATTGGGCAAATGACATGACGCCGCATTCATTTTGGATTTTAAAGACTTTTAAAGTGGAATGGCGCAGAGAAGCGTGGAGGTGGGAGTTCACAAATCTGGATTTAATGTCCTGTTTTAAACCAGCTAAAACAGTTTTTTGTTTTTTTTTAGCTAAACATAACCAGTCTCGATCAATGTTTTGTAGTTAAATTCAAACAAAGTAATATGTGCATCAGGAAGGGACATTTGGGATTTGAGCCTCTGCATCGGCCTGTAATACTAAAACAAAGACACATCAAACCACTGATGCCAAAGGTTCTGATGTGCATTAGGGAAGACTTGGCATGTCGGCTGGTGACCCCAAAGGGTACTTTGTCCATCTGGATCTTCCACAAGGGGCCCTGGAAAAATATTGTCAACTGACAGACTGGGATTGCCAATGGTTACCCAAATGTGGTTTGAATACACTGAATTACATACACTTGGCAAAAATACTCAATAAGTTATATTTAACACGACTGAGGGAGCAACTTTCATTGTAAAAGTGTTTATATGATCTATTTAAATTCTTTCAAGTTGCCTCTTGATGCCTTGTGTTGTTGGAGGTGAACCTGTTTCCATGGCCACCAGTGACGTCACTGCACTGTCACACAACTGGAGTAAACATCTGCATCACTGCAGCAAGGAGAAAGGTGAGCACTGGAAGTGAGCAAAAACAAGATTTACACCGTTCAAGAGTAAAGTGAATATTGTAGTTGTTTTTTTCATTTTATTGAATATATATTATTTTTCAGTATTTTTGTTAAAAGGAAACATAATTGTGATATTTTGAGACGGAATTATATAAAACGATATTCCAGAAACCTTTACTTTTATTGTTTCTTACCCTAGTTTTCCAGTATGGCAAAGCAAAAAGAGAAATGTGGTCAGCAGAACGTTCAATGAGGCTCTGAAATGAAGTCTGATAACCAGTCAGAGTATTAGACTGTGGCCAGAGGGCCTCACAGACCCTGCTGTGCCTAATGAATAGACCATTTCACATCGTGATTGCTTGAATTCACAAATAAACACATAAACACGCACATACTCATGGGCGAAAGGGAAAATGGCTGTACAGGCTAGAGAGTGTTTGTTGACGGCATGGATGCGTGATAGCAGTTATCTCTGTGCACAATTGCTTTTGTGATACACACAAACACACACACACACACACACACAAACACACTTGTCTCTTCCTACTCAAAAAGATGAGTCAGCCTTCGACTTCTATCATTATTCTGCAGTCTAGAAATACCTCATAGCTGATGGGACTTTACACTCTTTACTCATGTTTTAATATATTCATGCAAAGACAATTCATAGGAAAATAGAGCTCTTTTGCTTCATTTGAAATGGGGCACAGTGAGTTTGTTTGTTTGAAAGAGTTGCAGTGACGCGACTTGACAAAGTCTATCAACTGCTTGAAAAGTTTTCGGACCATGCTGCCTTCATCCACAGCTCCCTGCCAGCAGGAGATCTGGGCTGTCAGAAGAATAACGACTCAAGGAAGGTCACGCTTTCTAATGTTACCTGTCGGCCAGCCAATACAGCATCGCCCCGGAAGAAATTTAATTAGCTTGAAACGGCAGCGGGGAGAGAGGCGACGTTAAAGGAACCGAACGATAACCAGCTTTTAATCCTGTCCTGGCGAGGGAATAAAAGAAAAGAGGAGGGAGGGAAAGAAAAATCGTTCTCTATCGAACAGTCTTGACTTTGATGGAGGTGGAATCCTTTTAAGGTGATCTGCGTCATAATTAGTAATGCACATGTGTTTACAAGATAAATAAACCGTCCTCGCTTGCTTTGATGTATAATGGAACTGTCCTTAGACATCACAGGCTGGCAAAGCCGGGGCTCGCTGAGACAGCTATTTACGCCCTGTCCTACAGCAGCTCGGTGGGAAGAGCTTTAACTTTTGTTCCACTAAAGCAGGATGTTTTTGGCAGAATGGCAGAACCTGACCCTTCACTTCAGAATGACATATAATCATATGATACGACAGCTTTCGCAGACATCATTGTATTCATAACTGGTGCTGTTTGGTAGGACATGCATTTCTATACAGGCCTTAGAGTACAGTGTAGTGACAACAAGAAGATAAAAAACCATAAAAGGCATAATTTTGGATTTGAGGTTTTGGATAAAGGTTCACACTGCAACCCTCACACTGGAAGTTTGTAGAGACACTCAATCTGACTGTCTGCTATAAAACAAGACACCCTTTTTTATAATAAGTTATAAGAGTGCCTCATGAAAGACAACAGAATCTACCTTTGCTTTGTTAATATTGCTGTAAACAGTTATAACACCAATGTATTTTTTTTATATATATCATTTTCTAATTTGGCATATTTTTCTGATTTTATATCCAAATTTATAATACTTTTTTTCATAAAGTAACCCGCCAAGTACACAGGGACTAAAATATCACTTGCTAAAACCCTTTTAATGGGAAAAATGTAGTAAACATAATTGTGTGTCAGTAACTCTACAACAGCTGTGCTTGATTTAAGTGTCTCAGGAAGCAGCAGCAGTCGCTGTGAGTCCTCAACTATAAATCTGTGCGTCTTGGCAGAGCGAACAGTATGAAAGGAAATTTGCCTCTGCACAACCAGCAAACGTGGGGCAAGATAGGTTTGGAAGGTCTTTAGAAAAATATCTGCATCTTTAGTCCGCTAGCTGGTGCTAAATCGTGTGCACAGGGATGCTTACAGAGGTCTTCCAAGACATGATCAGTCTCACAAACTAAACAAAAGTAATCTGATATGAACCTCAACCAAGGCTGAAGCCAAACCCTTGGCCCTCAAAACACATATGTCAGGTATTTAGATTTGTGTCAATATATGCATGAAAAACGTAATTTCCTTAATGGCAGCATTGTGTATTGGATAATAATATATCTCATCATAATTTCATATTCGCCACTCACACATCTTAGTGTGTAATTTAACCACCAAGACCTTTGTCACAGAGTTGTACCCAAAGTATTAGTCAAGTATGTGCTGTGGTCTTCTGCATGTATCTCTGGAGGATACCTCAAATTTACTGACATATATAAAAGTACATAATGGCTGCAAAGCTACAAAAAACAGCAACAAACTGGCAGTTGCTTGTCTCAATCTCTATTTGAAAAGCAGTAGCTATTGAAAGCTCGTCCCTTTCAAAAGCCAAATTTTCAAGAATCCCAGGATGAAGATCAAGGTGCATCATTCAGTAAGGTGTTTCCTTTACATCAGGCTTTTTTTTTTTTTTTTAATATCCTGGAGCTTTGAATATTTTTACCATCTCCTAAGGTTAACAAACTTCCTGAAAAATTCTTGGATCCAAATCCAGATCACAGCCAAGTTTAATTGGACCTTTTGTAAAATTGCTAACAAACAAACAAATGTACATACAAAGAAACAAATCATCACATCCTTGGTGGAAGTAAAAAGGGAAAATCAAAACAGGCTGAAACAGGCTCAAAAATGTTTTACAAAGCAGGTCATTTCTGTTCAGCACATCCTCAGTTTTCTAGCTTGCAAACACATCACCACCAGTGTTTCCAGTGTTTGGAAACACCAATGTTTATCATCTAAACAGCAGTCAGTGTGAAAGTTGTAATGAACTGAGTACTCTTGTGCTATATTGATCACAAGATTGGTTTCTGTGATTATATCTGTCTGATAAACAGAGATGAGTAATCGCTCTGTCCACCAAAAGGCGTTCTCCCTGATGGGATGTCGCTTACTCCTGTTCCTAGAACCATGTTAGCTGGATGCAGTAGATTTTTGTCTGTTTTGTTGTTCCTGGATGTTCGCATTTTCAAACATTTCCCTCGCACAGTTTAAAGTACAGCAGTCGATTTATTAATTGAGCTGCTTGTAAGGAAGCAATTGACTAGTGCTAATTTGAGTACAACCCGATGCTCTGTCAGACGAAACAGGAAGCACTTATGTGTGTCTTAGCCAATGTTTTTGTGTGTGTATATCCATTCAGGGCTCCTCTTCTTCTGAAATATTCCCTCTGAAGCACTTTGCCTAATTAGAGATCATTTATTCCCAGAACTAATCAGTCCAAGTGTTTTTGTGTCTTCTAAAATAATAACATGAGAGAAGGCTGTTGCGCTAAGTGAGGGTTCAACGGCCCACACTGCTTACTAACACTTGTGTTTTGCGTTCTGTGTGTGTGTGCTGGTGGGGTAGCTGTTCTGCAAACCGTAGACTAATTTGATTAGTGGCTAGAATATAATTACTTAGCAAAAGGCGCGTCGTAGGATTCCTCTGATCTATCTTCATGAATGTTATCTGGTGTAAAAAATACACCGATTGTTGAGGTCGCATGGGGCTTCTCTCACAGTTTGGGAGCAAGAAAATAACTTAATAGAGGCAATTGCTGAACAGTCTTGATTGGATAAATTCAGGGTTTGGAAGCAGGCAAACTGATTTCCGAATTTAAGATTTTGAATTGGTATTAACTAACAATCAGAATGGCTTATTCATACTGTGAGCAGGGTGTTACTTTCTATCTCTATTCATTCTATCCTGGAAATAAAGAACATTGTGTGTTTGATCGTTTTCTTCCCATGTGTTCATGCTTAGCTGTCCATAATGGGTAATAATGCAAAAACATGCTTGTTATGGACTTAAATCATTCAAATATCCTAATAAAATTGAAAAATACATGTACAAAAGACGGTTTTGAAAGAAGGGAGGACACAAGAATCAGAATTGGATCACTTAATATTAAAAAATACACTTAACTACAGTATTTGAGTAAATTTCATTAAATGCCACCAAAACCCCAGGTGAGTGTTGAGTTGGCCTTAATTGTGTCTGATTAATTTCTCGCACTCCTGTGACAAATCATCCTGATACTCTTCCTGAGTGACACGTGTCCATTCTGGATTGTTTTCATGCTTATGTTTAACTTCAAACTTTGAAAACATGAAAACACAGTCTCAGGCACACACACGATTGTCTGGTGGCAGATTGTGTGCAAATGAAATTCACATTAGTGTAGGTCACTGAATTCATTTCTGAAATGGCAGTTGGTATAATCTCCCAAGGGACTTGTTGCGAGTCGTTGGCCGCATTTACCCAGTTACCCTTATACCCCAGTGTAAATTAGGAGATACATTCTCCCTCCCATGTGTCTTTTCCCTGGATGATATGGACTGAACCTTTTCTGTCTGTCTGTTCTCTTAATTTGAACTGGGATGCAGCTGCCTGGGAAAACTGTATCAGCAGACAGGCCAAGAGCTTTTTCTCGGGGAACAAACCCTGTCTTATGTCACCCTTTTGTTCTATGAAATTCTCTCCTCTGAGCTCATTGAGAGAATCTGGCCAACTCCAGCCTTATCCTTCGTGATCTAAACCAGAACAACTCAGTCATACAATTCAAAGTCAGCAGTGATCTGCAGGCCAGCTGCGTATATGACGCACTAAAAAAGTCGTCCAAAAGGGCTTTGCTTGGCACTCTCCATTATTTTCAAACTACACTCAGTTTAGATGCTACCTCTCTTCTCTTATCGGTGTTTGCCAGCAAGTAGACATGAATAGGAACGTCCAAACTGGGTGAAAGGTTTGAGGAAGATCTGCCTAATTAAATGCATTCATTTCTGAAGCGAAGGTCGCTGCTGCTCCTGCTATTCATGGTGCAAATATTCTGAAGTGCTAGGACTGAGACACTTCCACTGCTCCCGAGTGCCCCGTCAGCTCCAGTTGCCTCCCTCTTACAACGACCTTGGGAAGAAGACTCTCCTCTTTAACCCGGAGCTGTGTAGCCAGCTCAGCGCTGTCTCTACCGCACCTTGTCCCCATTGCTGCTGATCTTATCGTTCAGCCTATCTGAGGACTAATGACCCTGGCAATCGTTACTGACCTGTCGGGGGAAGTGCAGCTGCCAAAGAGAAGGGAGGAGAGTCCATTAAAAGATTAATATAAAAAAGTGGACACTGTCATCCTGGACCTGTGGAGCTGGAACAGCGGGAATTTGATTTATAGTCGTACACCCCTCCTCACATGCTGAATAGGCAAAGAAGGATGTGCAAGGTGAAGTGCGATGCTTTGTCAAGAATTAGTGCCCGCAGCTGTGTTTGTTTTAGATTTAAATAGAGAAAGGATGCTACGATGCTAATTTATAGCGATAGTTTGTGTATCATTAAAGGCTTCAGAATATTTCCTGTTGGCGTAGGCATTACTCAGCAGAAATTCTACTTTGAAGCAAAGTCAACATCAGGGTCTGACAGGCCAATTAACCCATGTTTTTTTTAAGAGAACACGCTAACCTATTTATCATTCAAAATGCTGCAATTAAGTATTCTGTTACTTTGGCAACCTTTCTTAATTATTTGATCAAAGATTAGAGCAGCATGGGCCCTGCCTCCATTAGTCATGCACATGGCATAATGTTGGCAATTGTGCTGAAGAGAAAAAAAAGTTTCCTATTACATGCTTTTAGTAATGATTTGCTGTCAAGTTTGAGGAGCCTTGTTTCCATGACTCCTTTACTAAGAGCCTGAACTTTTATAATGGCCACAAACAATGACGTGTGCTGCACTGTATGGGTACTGACAAAAACAGACAGACAGTAGGGGAGAGATAATTCTTCAGTTTTCATCATAGCTGCAGTCTGGGTTTATGCATGTGAACCATGGGACTGCAAAATACAGCTGTTGTACACTCAATTTAATCGGTCCATGTTAACACAAAAGTCATGTTTTAAAAGGCTAAAATTTGGAATTTGTCAGCTAAATCAGGACCTTCAATCTCATCGGCGTCCGTGATAGAAATTACTATCATCTGAGGGCTAAATGAGGTTAATCCACTTTGCATTCCTCCTCCCTTATTCTCCACCTCCAGTTGATCACATCCAGGTTGAATGTTAATTGAGCAAAATCCCAGACATCCCTGTGCTTAATGGTTGCACTTTTCATTTTCTCGCTCACTGCCACTGCAATTGGTACACACGTTTGAGGATGAGTGATTCCTGCAAATATGGCTTGGCCATCTCTGTGAAGACTCACTCTGCTCATTCCTCAAAAGATCGCGATGGGCTTTCTAACCATTTGCAGAAATCGCACCATTAGCCATAGATGACTTTGCGTACCGTGACTGAAATGAACAAGGTTGACAATGAATCGGGTTGTGAAACATTGCTGGAACAGATACTTGTTACAGCAATACCTGCAAAATGAGTGCACAACATCTAGTCAGGTGGTGACGACACATCACAAACTGGAATGATGCTCATCATGCACCAAAAGGACAAATCAAGCACTGGGACTGAATAACACACTTTTATGCTGACCATTTAACAGCAGCTGTAAGCCTGCATAACTATCTTTGTTGGGCACTCGGGAGCAGTGGAAACGAGCTGTAAAGATTGAAAAAATGGCATGCAGGATATCACATTTTAATTTGATATTAGGAACTTGTTAGCGCATAGTTGTATGTTTACACACCCAGCAGACACAGAATCACATTAGCATTCATTTGGAGTTCTGTGTCTGGCCATGAAATGGATGTAAAGCTTGTTTTCACCCTTCTCTCTGGCTTTGGATTCTGTTTTTATTGGAAAATATCACTTTTTAGCTGGCAGCCCATGTTCACTAGTCCCTGTAATTGCTGGTCAGGTGTACAGGGAATGAGCTTTATCAAAACTTTTTATAGGTTGAAAACAGCTGCCTGGTTGTGGATTCTATTCTGCTGAGCATATTTAGAATGAACCAAAACAATAATGTTCTGTATATCAAACCACAAAAGACAAAAAAGAATGATTATTTTTTTCCACAAAGTGTTACAGTAAAAAATTATAACCACTGGAATGTGACTTGCATTTTTGCATTCCATACATTATTTATCACAGTATATCCCATCTAGTGTCATAGAGGGACTGGAGTCTATCCAAGCTGTCATTAGACAGGGTAAACCCTGGACACAAACATAGTCTATCTTAATTTACCTAGCCGGGAACTGAACTTGGGACCTTCTTGCTGTGGTGTAAACATACTAATCACTGCACCAAAGTGCCGTTCCCAAATATGGAAATCCTTTTGGATTTTCCAATTCTAACTGGGAGATATGTTCCAGCAACGAGAGAGCAGCTACAAATATTGTACAACTGAAAATGTGTAAACAAACAAAAACAGTTACAAAATGTTCCAATTTGTATGCCTGTTTTTCTTATTCGAGTGAAAAATGCACCTTTAGAATTCAAGCATCTCTTTCACCAAACCAAGACTAGTTTTATTACCTGAACTCAAACAGAAAGAAAAAGCACTCAACAAAACTGTCTTAGTCATCTTTAAAAAGTATTAAAAACAACTCAAAATCCTACACTGCAGTACCGTAGGTATGAGAATGTGCTGCATATGAGTGTGTGAAGCAATGAGAAAGAAATAAAAATTGTTGGATAGAGAGAAGTTTTTTCTATAAGGACAAAGGGGCAAGAGTAAAAGAGGAGTAGTGAGTGAGTAGAGAGCAGACAAATGTCAAGATGGTAAGGATTCGGTCATCACATAGTGTGGTGAAGAGCACTTGAAGCTTTAAAGTGATTGTTAGGCAAGAAAACCCCCAGCCTCAGTGGCACATGTTGCCTACAGTATAATGACTGCTCGGTGGGGTATTTTACAAGCAGTGTGGGTAATTAAATCGGTGGATAGTGTTCTTGAATCAATATGAGCCCAGTCACATAAAGTGTTACCACAGACGCACTGCATATTTGTGCCTATACCAGTATACAGTGGCTAAAGTGAGAGTTAGAGGCAGAGAGGTGAGAAAGAGGGAACGTGGGAGACGGCACAAATGGCAAGCTAAATTTCTATTATGACTGATGAGATGGGTTATTGAAATCCAGGCAAAGCTCTCTGTCTGTAGGTGCCATTACAGGACACGGCCACTTTTAATCTAGGTCACCTATCGACTTAACCTTGCATTGGGCATCAGCAGGGCCTCATTGCTGTGTAATTATGCTCGGGATAAATAGGGCACTTGGCTTGTGGCACTACACCACATAGTGCTGGTATAATGGACAGTGTGGAATTCATTTGTTCTCCCCTGTTCTTTCCTAATCCTTCCTCTCAACCTCTATTAACTCTCAACATTTTTCATTCCTTTCTCTGGGCCCTCTTCTACCCTTTGGTTTTCAAGCCATCATTGTTTCTGTCCCTTCTGTCTTTGATCAGAGGGAAGGAAGGCCTCTGAAGAAATGCACCATTCAGGAAAAGTTGTTTGCAAAACACTGCTCAAAACTGTACAGCAGGGAGAGATTAAATAACAGGAAAATGACACGTAAGAATTCAACCACTGTGGCCCAATTAGGCAGCATGAATATTCTCTCTACAACGAAACTCCAAGCCTCCTCATCATCTAGTTTGTGAGAGTTTGGGTGGCCCTTTGGCTCCATAATGCCTGTTCGAACTAGATCTGAGTGCAGCACCATTATCGTCTACAGAAGCTTTGCTTTTGGCACTTTGGCAACACAGAAGCTCAAAAAAAGGGGCCCGAAGCTACAAGCAGGCAGTGCTCATACACTGTGAATTTATTCCTTTTGTGTGTGTGTGTGTCTTGCTGTGAGGTGACCAGCTCGGTAATTGGTCCTAGAGGCTTTTACCTGGCAGCGTTGACTGGCAACGTCAGTGTCTTTTTTTCTTCCTCCACTCCAAATGGCCTCG
>KV751334.1:24255310-24273885 GCA_001698575.1 Mola mola
TCATTAATTATACGCCAGACTTTTGTTAGTCGGCGTGTGTGAGCCATTTTCATGCACATCACAAAGAGACCAGACGCTTGTTCTTTTTTTGCCTTCATTAGAACGAATTCTGTACAACTTGGCTTTTATTAAAAACAACAGAGGTTCCAGTCGCCGCTTCTACTTTCATTGTTTTTAATCATTGTTAATTAATGTGACGAAGTCCTGATTAAAATACTGGAATAGTCAGGGAAAACAGCCTTTTTAAGCTTGTATGAATTCAGTTCAGCTGCTTGAACAGTACATACGAGGAATATTCAATAACTGAAGAAATAGTTGACACCAAAAATTAAGATTCTCTCTATTGACATGGGGATAAATGAATGACTAAATTTTCATTTTTCAATGAATTATTCTTTATGTTTTTAAGAATTTGAATGAATTTGAATGAATTTTCTGTATTGAAAATGAGTTTAATATGTATTATTAATATGGGGGGTGAATATTACCTTCAAGTAGTATAGTGGTATCAGACCACTGATGTGAGTAAATGTCAGAATATGACCATTTGTTTTCTGGTTAATCCCCTAGTATTATATTCTGATTTGATTTGTCCAAAAATTGAATGAGATTCATAGGAGAGGTGCTTCACTGGAGAATCACAGATATTTACAACAGAGTTATCGTGGGCTCTATCCTATCCTGCCTGGTCCTGTTGTGTCCTCTCCGGTTCCATCCTATCCTACACAAGTATACTTTATGGGAAAGTTTGCAATCAAATATTATGCAGACACATGTGGTCTTCAGAGTAAAAGTCCCTCCTTATTCCATTATGCATTATGCATTATTCCATTACTGTTCAATTCCTTTCTTTCCTCCAGAGCCAGCGTAAGGTTTACTTATTTCGTTTTTTCATTTAGAAAAGTATCTATTTCTTTTATAATTTAAGCTAAGGGTTGTTATTTTGTCAAAAAAAAAAAAAATCACATTGGTTTTGCTGAGAAATTTTAGTCAGATATTCATGGCATCCAGAGGATGAATTCTCATGACTTTGGTGATCGCTTGGATTTTCATAGTTCTAAGTTTCAATAGAAACATAAGGAACCATTGCCTATTCCTAGTGCCTCTATGGTCCATATAGCTCATGTTAAAATAGGTATTTTCTAGTAAATGTTGGTTTGTTTCCCAAAATGTTAGTGCTAGTTTTGAAAATGCAAGCCAACATGTTGAACCAGAAGAACCATAACATGACCACAGGCTTTCCCCTAAACTTTTTTTTTTTTTTTAACTGTTATTACTCTTCATAATTTAATGCTTATTACTGTGTTAACTAATGATAATAGCATTATTATAAACTATATAACGATATTCTCAAGAGGGGCATATCTTGAATGAATGCATAATCAATGTTTTTCGTAATGCTCATGTAGAGGATTTTTGAAACTGTAAAACACACAAATAGAAAAATCTTACCATGTTCTCTGCAGTAACTCTAAATTATTTATCTGCTGCAGGATTAGTATGTGCTGATTTCTATTCCATTGCTCTTCTCTCCTGCTTCACATTTCTTGTGAGCTCTAAAAAGGCTTTTCCGACCTTTGGTGTTTTGTGTCTCATAGGCAGGCATGCGGTTAAAAGCTGATTTTAGGAACAACGAGTCAGAACACACGGAATCTGTGGTACAAACGCTCTGAGGGCTCATCTCAGGCTGACAGCAGGCAGTCTCTCAAGCATTACCGTAGTTGGCTGTGACTGATTTCTCAGAGGCAGGCAAAGCCACAGGAGGCTAAACGTTCCGCTTTGGCTCGTCCGTTTTGATTTGCTCTAGATGTACGGCTGTTTGACATTTTGTGGTCTGGATGTATTGTCTTTGTATTTACTACAGTTAGCTGCAGTTGTTTGGGTTCAATAAATACAGCTTGGGACATGAATAGATGATGACAAACTTTCCATTCTTGTACTCATCGCATGAGAGTAGCTGTTCTTCTTTTTCCTGTGAATCCGTGTCTGAGTCAAACATGTATGTCTGAAGTTCTCCAATTAACTTGATACTCTGCAGCGTTTAGCAGGTAGGTTTAAAAGTTTGGAGATGACAGAGCAAGGAAGGCTTGGCTCGCTCCAGCTGCACGCGACGGGCAGAGCGGTGAGTGGAGAATGGACTACAGAAGCACATTCACTGATCCCCACAACCTACATGAGGCAAAGATGTAAAAAATAATAAATAAATAAATAAAAAAATAAATAAATGTGTAATTTTGTGAAACAGATATGAGCTTTTAAGGGTTTAATCCTACTGTGTCCTGAGAGCATGAAATATTCATCTATGTGTACGCAGGTGTCACCTGTTCAGCAGATGGTGGGCAGAGGGGCAGAGGGATTCATGTGGAGAACAGCAGGACAAATCCACCTGAATGTAGAAAAAGTACTCATCACATTTATCCGGTACAAGCCTCTCATCTTAATTTCGTTGGATCTATTTGCGGATGATCTCTTGTGGCGGCAGTGCACAGCTTTCTTCATGTTTGTGAACAAACCTAGACAGATTGCGGAGGAGAAATGCAGCATTTCATTAACTCTATTGTTAGCTTCAGCTATCTGACAAGGTTTGCAATGACAGCTTCCCAATAAAGGTATAGACAGTCATGCTTGGAGTCAGACCCTTATGGTGTTGGTATGCTGCAAAGCAGTTGCCAACGCGATAGTATCACCCATTATCCATCACTGAGAGCAACCAATCCAAGCCTTCCTCTTTATTCTTCTTTTTTTCCTCAGAAATGGAGGTGACAGATAGCCAGATGGGCGAGAGTACAATATTGATCAATACAAGCCCCAGCTTGTCCTGCTCAACGTTTTCTGCAGGTCTTCCAGCGAGCAGAGCGACGGGCTACCTTGTTTGACTCTGGTTTATGGGCCCTGTCATGTGAATCTGGAGGACGATGCACCACAAAAAGAGAATTCGAGTGAAGAGACTCCCCAAAGAGGGGAGAGGGCTCTTTGAGTACAATAATCTATGTCTTAGATTCAAGGGTGGAAAAAGGAGAGTGGTAGAGTTTGTCCTGCAGCTCGTAGGGGGTGTAATAGCTGGTACAATAATTTCGTCTACATCATAAATTTTTATCATCATCATTACAAAGAACAAAGGTATTGCAGTGTCAGTCAGTCCTATAAATTCCTGGTGCCTTAAGGACTAATAAGAACACTTAAAAGTTAAATTGCCGCATATGTACTTGTTTGTATAGTGCGGTCCTAGAGAGGGACAGAGAGGACTCAGTGCAATGCAGTGCAGACAACAGACCGGATGCTAGCAAATAGCAAATTACATCAATTTAACACTCACAACACAGCCATTTGTTGTTACTGCAAATAACAACACATATTGATGTTTCTAAGGGACAGCAAAAGGTGTAAACCTGGGGGAAAAAAAGAACAGTAAATTTTAACGCATGACGGCTCAGTGTGAATTAACCGGCTATTAAAGAGCAAGGTATGAAGGTTGGTTAGCAACAGGTATCTGTTACCATCTAATAACTAATGTCATCATATTAGTCAGATATTAGCCAGTGTCACAGGTGTCTGGTGTGTCTAATTCTATTTATTTTATTTTTTTTACTTAATTCTGTGCGTTTTTTAAATGCTTCTAAATGCTGCAATATGTACAATTGTTAACATTGACCAATATCATATGAGCTCGTTGAAAAGCAGAGAAGTGTTTTATATAATATGGTCTCAGTAACTCTAAGTGGTAAGAAAATCACTGCCATGGAAAAGAGGCTTAAAGCTTTGACATTCTCAATAATATAAACGTAGTTCTGAAATTCAATAGTTCTCAAAAATAGTTTTACCTAATAGCTCTTGTGAAATTATTATAGTTCACACTTAAAATAAATTTAAAATAAGAGTTGAGTTGAGTTCTCCTCATTTATATAACCTTCTGAAATAAAACCAGTGCGACACTCCCTTCCTATGCCAGGTACACCAATGACCTTCTTTTGTTAGGAGAGATATATGAGCTGGAAGATACAAAGCCAAGGCTCTCTATAAAAATCATCCATTTGGTCAGAGCTGGCCAGGGGACAAAATTTGCAACAGCATCAATAGACAGCATTTTTTTTAACTACTTTATCTCACTCTCTACCTCCATCTTCTCATCTTTCGATCTTTCCTTCACATTAACAGCATACATCAGCAGCACAGAGAGAGCTGCCACTCATATCTCCTACAGCGGTTTGCGTCTGAAGGCTGACCTCTCCGCTATACATTTCCGGGCTTGCAAGTAGGACTGAAAGTCACAATTATCAGGCGCGAAGGGATGACTACTGGACTGCCATTTATTTTCTGATTCCGCTGTGATAGGATTGTGTGGGTGTGATTGAATTCCCTTCTTTTGCCTCCTCGTAGGCATTCAGGCCCAGAGTGGAAGGAGTAAGTTCACTCTCCAAAAGTGCACCGTGAATTCACCTCTAACTACATTATTGTCATTTCCTCACATTTTGGATGGAGGTTTATATTCAATATGCTGCTTTATGAAGAAAAATGTTTTTTCTCAAATAACACTTGAGAGTTCCTGATGGTTTTTGAATCAGTCCCGGTAAGTGTTGAGGAGCGCGCAGTGAGGATACTGGGGGCTAAATATGATAAGAGAATGCGTTAGCACATCAGTCATGCTGGTGCTTTGCGGAGGTTGCTGATGTACTCCTGTAGGTGGGATTGTCATGCCTGAGGATGATGGGGTGTCTCCTCTCCAGGAGAACATCAAACAGGATTACGAGCACATCAGCAAACATGCAAACCACAACCTTTATTTTCGGACAACTACTTGTCAAAATAATTGCGGTTGCTGACTTTAACCTTTTATGTGATTTGTGACACTTGATGCAGCACTCCCTCTAATGCAAGACATATACTAGGGAAAGGAGTAAATCATATAGATGGACTTCCTGAAGTGACAAGACTCAGGGTTTGTGAACCTTTCTCTGCACTGCGACTGGCTGCTGCTCTCCTGACGCTTGGCCACCCACCGCTTGTCAGCCAGCTCCCATCATGCCGTAAACCCCTGCGGCAGCTTTTGTGGCTGCGGGCGACACGAACCTTGACATCACCAGGAGCGTGATGATGTGGCCTTGAGTTAAGTGCATCCACACACATTGACTCACCTGACTCGCACAGACACATGCTTTTTCCTTTACACCTGTCAAATCACGTATCCAAATGGCACCAACTGCACTGTTTCTGACTTCCACACCATCTGACCGCTTCCTCACTCTAAATGCTGCAAATTCCACTCGCTGCACAGGCTGTGGTGTGAAATGGGAGGCAGCAGACTCCCACTAATGCTATCTTTCACAGTCTGTCTGCAAGGGCTGAATATGAAGCAGGTGGATAGCTTACCTTGATAAGCAGAGGACTTTTATGTTTTCACTCGATTCAAATGTGGATATGCACTACAAAGATGTATCCCCTATCACATGCTGCATCTTTTTCAAAAGCCGCCTTTCCATCTTTTCTTGTCTTCTCCCCACCCTGCACTCCAACTCCTGCCTTTTCCATTAGTGTCACCACTTCTTTTTTCTCCCCCAGCCTGCTTTTAAATGAGTCTGCCTCTCTATCTTTGTCTCTCATGTTATTTTCATAGAGGGCAATTCAAAGTGGAATACATGTTAATTCGAATATGGGATCACTGTCTCTCTCAAGAGAGAGTGGACAGAAAGCAACTGCCCAGGAAAAGGGTGGACGTGTCTGACAGAGAAGTCCTATATGTGCCTGCTGCCAGGCCGAAGGAGTGAAAATGCAGATAATTTCTCAATTACCAGTGTGTGGACCCTCCACTTCTTTGGATTTTTTAGCTATGGAACACATTTAATAACAATATAAGATCCCGTTTTAATAAAAAGAGAGTGGCATACAGAGTGGGTACAAAAGTCATTTTTTGATTTTTTTCAAGCCACTAACTTCACTAAAGGTCTTATGCATTGCACGTATGGACTCACAGGCACACAAACACACATTTCTAAGGAGGTGTTTGCACATACTTTATATTGCACAAACACCAGCTCCTAACTCCTTAGCCATGTCATGTATACACAAACGGGAATGCTATTCCTTGCTTCCAGCCATATTGATGAACATCTACATCCAATATGTTGCTTCATTGATTCTTCATTATTTCAATTCCCGGGACTGTTTCACCACGGCACAACAATGAGATACTCACAGTTAATGTGTGCTTTCTATTAAAACTGAGCCATTAAAAGCATGCCGCGCATCAATTTATAATTAAAATACCAGCACACGTTTTAAGACGAAAATCTCATTAGTATTGATGCCTCATAGACCTGCAGTTTATTTCTGTGACTAATTTGAACAGCCTTTAGCTGCCGCCGTGATGATTTATGTACTTGTGTGTTTATGTTCACGTGTGCTCAAGCTTGAGCCTTTAGAGGCCATCCAATCCTATGAAAAACTGGATTTCATTGATGAAATTAATAGCTGGGAACATATCCGATGAAGACTAAATATAATATACTTTATTTATCTTAACATGTCAATAATTTATGCCCAGAAAAAACTGTTAGCGCTGTCTTTATAACATTTTAGCTCGATGAACAGATCTGCGGTAATCTGCGGTAAGCACTGCCCTGATCGAGCTTATTTTTCCAGTGTCATCAAAGTCACGTTTTTTTACCTATCGGTCATGTCAATATCAGTGTAGCGTGCTCACTGTCACAGAAATAGATCTATGCAGCGATAATGAGACCCAATTGATTAGCTTTGCTTCTCAAATGAGCCCTTCACAAGGAAATTGAAATAACACAAAGTCAACCCATACGGACATGATTAATGGCATTTTGAGATCGAAATCTAGTGGTATTTACATAATCAGCATGGGAGAATTAGCTATTTTTTATTGCTGGGCTGTATGTGAACAGCAGCCCCTACGTCAGCCTGATTGTGTTACATTGTTTTAAACTCTTGATTTCTCAAAGGGCTGATGATGATGATTGGGTGTATAATGAAGAGAATTGCAAATCTCTAGGGTATCACATGTATTACCATAATTAATAGATGCAATCTTGACTATATGCTTCCTCTGAACACACAGTTGTAAAGTATGCATTGCCAAACCCTGTTAAATAAGCATCTTTGTGCTTAATTAACTGATTTAATAAAGGTGGTACTAATTTGTTTTGAATCTAAAGACATTTTCACAAAATCATGCCTTTTCAAAGCCCATAAAAATGTCATCGTTATATTGTTGCCCCACTGGAGATATAATTCACCAAGCAGGGCCAGGTGTATTTGTCCCTCATTAATGCTGTGCTTCTCTGCCTATAATAATGTCTGCATCCTCTATTAGTGTAAAGAAATCTACAAAATAAAGCATCCTTGGGGAGAAAAGCGTAAACACTAAGAGTGCTTGTGAAACTTACGGGGGTTATCAGAGGTGCAAAGGATTATAGTGCTGCTAGCTGGTCAGTACACTAATATCAGTCGATATATGTATCTCAGTGACGAGTTCACGAGTAAAATTTGAGATGTACGGACATCAGTTGAAATGCAAGCACAGCACCTGACTGTCCCACAGAAAGGGTGAGGAGCTTGGAAGTCTGCTGAGTTGGTCGGTCATCTGGTAAGGAAGCCTCCTGGACAACGCCTTCAGAGGACTTCCAGGCATACCCAACTGGTAGAAGACTCCATCTGGCCTCGAAATGCCTTGGAATCCCAAGGAGGAGGGACCCCTGCTGCTACTGGGACCCAATTCTGGTTAAATGTACGTAATAATAATAATGGACAGATGGAAAAATTGCACTTTTTAAAGTCAAATTATAGCTATGGCTTACTACTTGTGTAGATTACAGAATACCTTCTTTTGTTACCCTTCAAATACTTAGTGAAATATGGGATGCAGTCTTTGTATTTTTATTGCACTTTGAAAACAAAACACAGGTTATTTGTTTATGCCTGAAGTAAAGTACAGTGTCAGCATAAAAAATATTTGCATACATTAAACTTTATATAAAAACACGTGAAAAACCAAGTGTGTGGTCCAGTAAAAGCACACGTACATGAGCGCACCCAGTGAGCAGTAGTGCCTTGGGACAAGCAAAGCCACAGCATGTCCTCTGCTTGATCAACCGCAGAAAGGTCAGTGCATGATTTATGCACCTGTTTTGTGAGCTATATGGGGGAAGGGTTTTTTGCTTTAGGGCACTTGACCGATCCAAAGTTAGTTAAATACTAAAATTAAACCGCATTCATGAATTGATGGACAGGGTTGAGCAGGTATTGAGGTGCCTGCTGAGGAGTAGCAGGATAAATACAGTATATATCTTCATTATATTTGTTTCCATATGCAGAAGTGCATTGCTATGTCTTCTAGCATGGGAGCTCCTGAAAGCCACCTTTACTGGTGAAAGGCAGTAAAACCAGTCACCCTTTGTGAATGACACAAACTCTGACTCTTGACTCAAACAGATGACGCATGTGTTTAAGAGACAGACAGTGACAGTGGAAAAGACAAAGTGAAAGGCTGAAAATTGCAAGCCATATTTTTTTTGTTTTTAATAATGTTATTAATAACTTGCTCAAAATGCTACAGTGCCTTCAGACTCTTAAAAAATGAATGTGATCAATTAACCGGATCGTGACAGGGGATCACTACAATATACAAGACATTACTATCTGCATGTGTGAAATCACGTGCATCCAGTATGCATCCATGCATCTGAACCATCTTAAAGGTAATCACAACAAGGTTTGTGGATTATCTTGATTCACTGGGTCCTAATTTCTAAACAGAGTTAGGCGAGTGAATAACACTACAGGTAAGAGGATGGATACGTTTTTGATTTTTAGGACAAATCAAAGATCTAATGCATGTATCCGTTTTTGGCACGTGTTTGTGGTCACCAGTAAATCATGAAACGTGTACATATATTTGTGAGGCCATGTCCTGACACTATACTCTGTTTGTCCATCTGATGCCAGCATGTGTTCCGACACTGTGTCAGGGACATGTATTCTTTAACATGGCAGCTCACAGGGGAGGGACACAGATGGGTTTTGACTTCCTAATGGCTCCGGCTCACCATGGATGATGTTATTTTGGCTGACAAGCTGCTCCCTATCTGCTGTTATCACACACCACCTGCATGCCCCTTTGTTACGCGGTCATAAAAATGAGAGTGATTCATTAAACAATTAAGTTAGTGCTGGCCTACATTTAGAGAAAGGGAGAAGTCAGTGGGATTCCCAAAAGAGCTTCTTTGTGAAACTCTAACAAAACTGTAGATGAGTACATTTTGAAAACTTTAATAAAATATGAGAAGTGTTTTATTTTCCATATCCTCCCCTGTGATGTGTGTGGTACTAAGACTCTTAGTGTCTTGTTAGATACATCAAGAACACTTGAGCTTATCCAAATGGAAATCTACATTCCCAGGGCGTTTTGTTTTTTTTCGTTGTTGTTTTTTTGCCCCTGCACACTACAAAATCACATTGCATGATTTCTAGCTACTCTTGCATAAAGTTAATTTACGATTGCATTAAAGGTAATGAAAGTTAATGCACTCTGGAGCTTTTAATCGAGTGCATGAGGCGATGCATTTCGGATAATACATTCACGCCAGAGGTAAATAGATGGTCCTTGTATGCGCAAGCTTGTTTAGCATGACAGCTGTGTTGGATACATTGCTGCATTAAATCAAACCCAATTACTGCTGGCTCGTTGCCCCGTGCCCCGAGAGGTGTCTGATGCAGAAGCAGAAGTGCGCAATCCTTCAGTGTTTCTGCGCTGAGGAGAAGAATTTTGTAATATGCAAACTAAAAATGGTGGCGGGCAGATATTTATTTCAAAATGCATGGAAGACATGCAAACTTGAACAGAAATTTCATTCATTAATATATCTTTTACAAGCTTTGTAACGGCTCCTTTGTTTCTTCCTCTCAGTGTTTTTCGCTCGAGCTGCGGCATGCTAAGGAATCGCTTCATTGTGGCCCAAAGTGCTGAGGTTGTTGTTACGTGCTGCTGCTGCTGCTGCTGCTGGGTCAAGCGGCATACAATGATATTCTCTGCAGCACTTAGAAGCACTGTGCTACGCTGATGGAGGAACCTTTTTGAGGACAGCACTGCTGGGATTGGGTTTGAGAGGTAACCTCTGAAATGGAACAATGTGTGAGTATGTGTTTGTGTTTGTGTGTGTGTGTGGCAAGCAGAGTGTGTTTAAAAATGGAAGTGGGGCTGCACCGAATGACAGATGAGTGGACAAGCTGAGGACAAAAAGGGGAGAGGCGATATAAAGAGGGTGTGGGTGAAAGAAAGGGAATGAAAAATAAATATGTGGGGGTCCATAGACCTTCAGACAGCCAGAGTGCCACACATGTTAGCCTAGCGGAGGCTCATGCCACCAGTTCTCTCCACTGAGACACACTGGAGTTGTGTGTCAGGATAATTAGTACTACTGTGCTTACATTTTCCACCTGACTTCTTTCATTAGTGTTTGTGTCTGCAGCCTTGAGGCTCCTCAGTGTGTTCAGTCATTCGTCAGGCCTCACCCACACACTCTTGGTGTGAAACACACTTATGAAAGTACATTAATCCTGCCAAGCACTTGACCTAGAGGAGGTCATAGCTCTCATACTGTAGGCTTCTAGTTCTGGGAATGGAAATGTCGGCCTGTGAGTTGACCAAGCATTTCTTTCAACCACTTTGGCTCGGACTAAAATATTTTAGCAAGGATTACCATGAATCCCCTACTTTTCCTGGAGGCACACCAGCAGGTGAACCTCTAACTCCTTTTTAAAACATTTTCAAGTGCTTTTTTGTGGATAAATCCCTATATCATCAACTCCACTTCTTATTTTTAGCCCTCTTCGTGCTCTCTGATTCTGTGTGCTATGGTCAGCAAGGTGGTTATGCAAAATGGGAGTTTGGCTATAAGGTTTTAAGAGAAGATGGTTGATGTTTAGCTCAAAACGGGACACAATCCCGATCTCCATTAAACCCAATAATATACATCCCAGGACTTTGCTGGGGCTGGGGTTGCACTGGAGCTAATTTAAACCTACAGCATGCCTCTTCTGGCAGTAGGAGTAATTACATAAACACTGAAGAAACATTCTGAAGCCTGTACCATGTTGACAGTTGTTCTCCCGTTAGTCATTGCTAAAACGATGCCAGTGAGCCTGCTGGGAAGAGTCGTCGTCAACGCCAATTTAAAATCTCCACTGTTAATTGAAATACAGAGAGGTTTATCTGGTATTGATTGACAGCAATTTAATTACTGATTTGACAAAAGCTGTAGGTAACTGGAATTCATTTAAAAAGTTAAATCAAATAAGTTCTGCACTCCAAGTGTTAAGTTGATATGCATTCAGTTGTAAAATCTCACACATGGTGTACTGTTTAGGCTCCTTTGACTTGCCAACTCATCAGTCCTGCTCCGCGAGTCGTTTTGCAACCTACCTCTAACCAGCTCCTCCTTTTTATGCTGTATCTGACTGCATCAATTTCAATTCTGCCCTCATTGATGGTTACTCTCCCCTGTACCTGCGTGGTGATTGCGGCTTAGTTATACCTCAGCCTTTTCAAGTAGGCATGCGGAAAGGCAAGGAGCTCCCAAAACAGAGCCTTACCGCCAAATATGAGAATAAGTTTTTAGGACAAAGGTAACTAAATTAATACATTGTGGCCTTTTATAAACAACTGAGTCATAACAGAAAGGGAGACTAAGGAAAGAAAAATAAAAAAATGCAAGGGAAAGACCTATTGTGGCATCTAACAGTCACTTATAAACAGCAGCTCATGAAGTAATGGGTGCATTACTGGAATACCGTATCACTGATTACAGTCAATATAAGTCTATACAGTCAACAGCAGGTCTCTGGGCCTGTTCATTTATTGTTTATTGTTTTATTGATCATGTCTTTGTCTGAGTTGCTAATGACACAGCAGTGAGCCAGCTGGGAAGTAACTATGATTATTCCCAAAGGTCCATTTATGCATGATTGAAATTCCAGCAACGTCCAGCAATGACATGCCCTGTCATGGGACAGATATGGGAGAAAACCAATATGCATTGAGATATGGGCATTTAAAACAGTTCAGAGTCAAGTATAGGCTTTGTTTGAGCGATGACTCCAGATGTGTCCATCAACAAAGAAATGAATAATCCTGTTGTCAAGCCGTAATAATCGATGTGTTGACATTCAACGAGTACATCTCTTCTTATCCAAAATTGTAGCATCTAGCAGATTACTGACTTAAAAATATGGGAGAAGTGCACTCGCAGCACTACATGCTTAGTCATTTGAGCTCTTTATAGACACTGTGATGTTGACTCAGTTGTGATTCACTTCTAAATGTGGTGCTCTGATGTGTTGCACAGAGTGGTTCTTTAATGATGTCCAGGAGATAAGAGACAGACAGTTTTGAATGCGTGATAGGGAATTAAAGCAGCGACTCCCTTTCAAGTTTGTTTCAGGCCACCTGCTGGGTCCTTCAAACAGAGCCACGTTTGGTGGATCAGAGCATGCCATCAACGCTTTGTTTTGCATAGGTTTCATATAATTAGTAGCTTTTTTATGTACCAGAGATGCATCTGATAACATTAGCAGCTAATTGCATTGAACCAGTGACAAAAGTCATCTAGTTTGAGACACATCTGTATTAGCACCAACTGTCAGTATGTAAATAAACCAGTCTGTCCTGGTCTTTTCTGGGAGAATCTTGGTTTCAACAATTTTTTTTGTTTCACAAAATTATAAATATTTCGATTTTTTTGTTTTTATTAAAAAAAAAAAATCCCATGGCTTTAAATTTGCTTAGATGTATTTCTAAACCTTTGCCTCATTTTGGTCATGGGGATCATTTGGGTCTGATGCCAGGATGCAGAACCAAATGAAGACCAACGGACCAGGCTCGCATAGTTCTTAGATGTTTATTCAAGGGGAGGGCAACTCACTCGTCAAATAGCAGGCAAGAGGTCAGCACCGGGAAATCAATCCACCCAGCAAAAAAATCCAACAGGGCGTGGGCAGAAATCCAAAATCCAAAAAACACTGTCCACAGTCCGAATACCAGAAATCCAACAAAACCAGGAAACACAGGAGATACATGAAAGGGCACGATAAAGGACAGAAGCCAGGTCACCCAAACATGCACGATGATCGGACAAAGAACAAAGGGAGCGCAAGGATTTAGATCCTGGAGGAAGGTAGAGCTAATTGGACACATGATGGTGGGGCAGACAACAAGACACAGGTGAAACACACCAAGGTAATAACACAGGGGGAAACGTAAATCAAGACAAGAGACAAGGAGGAACAGAAAACACAAGAAATAAATGCAAATAAGGAACAGGGAACACAAGGAACTTGACATGAAAGATGAACACTAGAAACACAGGTAACAGGCACGGGAGAACACTGTGGACTTAACAAGAAACTTAGAAGAAACAGGAATGGACACAAGAAAAACAAAGACTAAAGTAAAACACGAAATAAGCTAGAAACTTAAAACCATCAGGAATTAACACAAAATCATTTACATACAAATTCATCAACAGGAAGTAATACCAGTAATTGTGACAATAAATTACAAAGAAACAAGAAACTGGAAAAACCAAGCATTGAACCAGGAAAAGAGCCCATAATCATGACAAGTAAGTTTTGTTTCGACAATGTTTAGACCACCTCAGTTGGTTCCTTAGGTTTTCTAAAAAAAGACCTGGGATGTCAGAATTAGTATTTTTTTGAGAGTATCATCAGTGAGAGTATCATCAGTGGATTGCAGAATGAAAGCAGATATCCTCAGCCATGACAATGACTACTGATTTGGGTCGTTTCATTGAATACATATTAAAAAAAAAACATACAGACATGTTAACATGGTCATTTTTCATCAGAGGTAATCTTTAAATTCTACTTATTACTCTGCTGTTCCATGGTCCATAAATATAAAATTTAAAGGGTCAGAGGACTGTTACTGTTGTAGCATTTGCTCCGAATACAGTGGGTTACCAAGACCATTTGTTTTCTGGTTCCAGTGGACTGCTTCAGTGCCTTACCAGCCTTCACTGAGCAAATAATTTGCTGTCACATTCCTCAAATGGTGTGATCGCCTGTCACAGCCCTTCACGTCAGTTTGTTTTATTGGATGTGGCACTGGCCTCCAGGTGTTTATATCTTTTTACAGCCATGTACTGAAGAATCTAACATAACGGAACAAAACAAAAGTCAAGGAAAAAACGCAGTGAGAGAAGAAGAGGAGGCAGGAAAGTTCACAAAGCGGTGGGTAAAGTAATCATCTGCAATGCAGAGGAAGTATGTATGGATCTTTGGCTGGGGACACCCTCTATATTCATCTTCCCCCGTTTAAAGCCCCAGCGCCTGGGTAATGGCCACACGGCAGGTGCTTTCAGAGGTTGTGCCACAGTAGATGAGAGATCTAGGGCTGGAGAGACCAAAGTGAGCAGAGATTTCCCCAGCAGAGTTCTCTTCATTTTGGGGGTGAAGAAGTGCTGGCTTTGCAGCCGCTGCTGGAGCCTGAAGGGAAACAAACAAATTGCTCCACACAGGAGCAGAGCATGTGCAACAAACTGGATTCGACATCACACAGAGTGTCACCTGCCTTCCTCCCTTTTCTGTTCTTCTTATTAATCTCTGCGCCCATGAAATGTTAATTCCATCTACTGATCCATTTATCTTATCTTTCCTTTCGTGTCCATCCATCCACCCATACATTGGCCTGTTCACACGTACACGCTGTAACAAACAGATGTGCCACAGGAATACAGCACAAAGATATATTGTCACTAATAAAATCTACTGTAGCCCAGCACTCGCACATTTTATCGAGGTCACTACGCTGACTAAAATGAATAGAGTCCCAGGCACGTGCTTCATGATACAGCCCAGTAGTGTGTGTGTGTGTGTGTCTATGTGTGTGTGTGCCTGATACTGGTTGCTGGTTTTGTTGCTCTGACTTTAGACACAACAGCTTTGAGCAGGGAAGCTGGTCATTACAAAATGTTTGTGATTCAACCTGACAAAAGCATGGGTTCTGCATTAAAGTCAAATGTAGACTACTGGAGGGAGACAAGTCCCCACATCGAAGCTGTCTTCTCGCATCGAGAACAAAGAAGGGAAAGCGGAACGACGATCAACGCGTTGCTCGCTCCTGCTCCCCCATTTGGAGGACAGGACTGCAAAGCTGTGGCGGCTTCTCAAGCTATCCCATTCAGTGGTAAATTATATCTTCAGCTTATCAACAGCAAGATATGGTCTTCCTCCTACTATTTCCAGCCCTCTAAATACTTGAGTGAGATTCATTCCATTTACCTGAATCATCTCTAGTCATCTTTAATTTGTTAAAGGTTCTTTGGCACCGGTGAGTGCAGGGGGAGATAACTGAATTGAGCTCATTCTTCTTGCTTATTTCTCATGTTACCTAAAGGAACTTGGGCAGGAGAGGAATTTTCTGAAAACAAAGGCCTTTTAGAATCTATTGCCAAGGCGATTTGTCAAAGGGAATATGAAAGTGAGAGGGAAGAGTGAAAAAGGTAGCAAAGAGAAAGATGCCTCTCTTTCTCTGATGTTTGTAGAGATTTGTAGGATCACAACGTTCCTAAAGTTTCTTCTCTGAACAAATGTTTTCTCACAGTACAACAATAAAGGCATGTTGAGTAGACCCATTTGACAAGGAATACCGTGAGAGTATAAAACAAAAGATGCAAATTAGAAAAACAAAAACCTGACTCATCTGCTGGATGCAGAGATGAGAATTATACCCCTTTGAAAAGATAAACAATTTTGTCTGCTACCTTCCTGTGCCAAATTATCCAGCATATTATGCAGAACTCAACGGTTTTAGGAGGCGTCAGTTTCATTAGCTTTATCCTTTGTTAACATCGCACATAAGTCTGAGTTAAGACAATGTATGCCAATGTTCCCGTCTAAGTTCAGTTAAAGATGTTTTTAAAAGAGTAAAATGTCAGTTGCATGGTTTTGGTCCTTGATATGTTGTTCATGAAGACCAAGTGATCAGTGTGCCAGTCAGTAATCCATATCATGTTTGCTTCCTGCACTCATTATTTTCCCTTTAGTTTGACAGAGAATGACTTTAGCTAGCAAATACTAAGCTAGCCTGAGCAACAAATAGGCCTGTTAGAGTTATAGTTTTTAGTACTCAAAAAAATGTGAATAGTCTTAATGTTATTTACACAGTCAGAGATAATGATGAGCTTGTTTTGCCAGTCTGTGTAATGGAAATGTTGGCTAACGCTACCTCATTTGCAATAAGGGAAACAGCCATGCTGACATGATTTGCTAAATGTTTGCTTCATTTTAAACATGTGGAAATAATGCCGGTTATCACTGAACGTAGTTTAATAATTCCACTTTTAGATACTGATTAGAATAAGAAATTGTAATGCGACAGTGTACTTGTTAAATCCCCCCCCAAAAATTACATTACTATATTATAATTTGTGATATTTTACATGTTACTTAATGTTAATGTTATTTTACAGCACAAGTGTAGGGTTTGCTCCCCTTGGAAAGACCTATTTGACCACATCCCAGACGATCCCGGCTTAAACACTCTGTGTGTTTCAATCTGGAGCTTACATACAACCCCATCATGCTGAGTGTTGAACTTACCCCCATCTTTAATTGCCATTCACATACCAGGGGGATGTTTTAAGATGAATTAGACCACTGAAACCGAGAATTCCAAACTGTGCATCTCACTGTAAGAATCAGCATAACAGCTGTGAGCCTTTGGCCTCTCTTAAACATGTGGAATGAATATTATATAAAGGCATAAAATGTCCTTATTAGGGCGATATGAAATTGAATTAATGATAGAAACTGTAACAGATTTAAAGACCATATTCTAAAGACATGTCAACTTTTTTAACACATGTAAAACACACCAGAGCATGGAGCAGAAGTATTTAATAGAGACTTCTTCTTTCACAGGAAAAGAGTAAGCTCTCCAAAAAAATCCAACTCACCGTTAATTTCAAAACTGCCACACCATTTTGACATGCTTCTCAAAAACTGTTGACACATTCTAAATTAAAATTATCCCACCCTTTTCTTTCTTGGGAAGTAATACTTCATTAGCTGTGATTGTTCATCCATAGCGAGAATACAAAGGATTGTTTTTCCGAGAAGTAACAAAGGACCTCCCTCGCCTCAGAACCACAGAAGATGAAAGAGTAAAAACCTTTGACAAATTAATGAATTAGAATGGATAAAATCAAAAGTGGCCGTGTATACTCAGAGTAAGTAAAATTCAATTATGCAAAAAAGACGAGGCAATCAAGCGGGAAAAAAATGACTTATAGTGTTTTAGAAATTTTCCATCAATTTATGTTTCAGGTCAGCTTATGACTTCTACATTTTGTCTCTCCATATGAAAAAGTACATGAATAATGAATTACATTTGTGTTGTAAAACCAGACCCTGGAAAAGTTGGGAAAGTTGGGAAAACATCAGTAAAGTAAAATGGTTTAATTTCCTTTTCCTCATTTAAAGTACAAGTTCAAGTTAATTGAAAACAGTAGAAAGACATTGCATTAAATGTTTTGCCTGATTAACTTTATTAATTTTTGTAAACGTTGGGACTAGTTGGGAAAGGGATGACAAATAACTGGGAAAATTGTGGAATGCTGATAGAGCGTGGTGGCAAGCAATGGATCCCTACCTGGGGTCAGGGGCCCCCTTAGGTAGGGAGCGTTAAATATGACGGACTTTGTCCACTGTAAAGTGGTCACATTTTTTTATGTTGAATAAAATTACACAGCACATTTAGTGGGCAATTCTTACAAATGTCTGTATTGAAACTATTTTGAAAAGCAATTATTTGTCCTCGCTCAAACATTTTTGACAAATGAATGACAGGCATTCTTTTTTTGTAGGGGGAACCTCTAGAAATTTGGCACAGGATTTTGTGGCAACTAGAAGATGAAGCCTTAGGACTTAGGTGGTGCTTAGTTAATTCCCTTCCTTTAGTAACAGGATTACAGTTAAAGCTGAAGTGAGTAACACTGATCATCTTACCGCAATGGCACAATGATGTAGCGTTAAACTAGAACATTGAACACTGGGTAGATGCCTTGCATTGCAATCGTGAGAAAGTTATCAGATAAGTAAAACCCACCTAATGTCATTTGGGAAAATAAACCCCTTCATGGTAACAGCACTCCTGGATGACAGAGGTCCTTCCTGCCATGTCACAAAAATACTCAGGAATGTTTGGACATGAGCAGTGATGAAAAAAAAAAAAAAAAAGAATGACTGAGGTCCTTCCTGCCATGTCACAAAAATACTCAGGAATGTTAGGACATGAGCAGTGATGAAAAAAAAAAAAAAAAAAGCTGTAGTGGTCACGCCGGATGCCAAAGTCTTCCAGATCCCAATGAGATCGGATATACTCGAGTAAGTCCAGTCCATCAAGGCCCCACTTTGCAACCCACAGGTCCACTGCCAAGGACCTACCACCAACACCTCGGTGCAGGACCCCAGAGAAACACCAGACAGAGGTCATGTCTTGACAGGTTAGAGCCAAATCTGATCCATGATGGGACTTTACA
>KV751334.1:24273896-24285416 GCA_001698575.1 Mola mola
TCTAAAGCTAGTTCAACACTTTCAGTGTGCAGTTCATGAGCAGCTCTTGTGTTGTGGCAGCAGATCTTGTTCGGTTTGTCGGGTACCAATGTCATTGCAACGGAAGGTGTATATTTGCACGAGTGCTTGGGGAAGATGAGTTTTGGTTTTCCACATTAATGTCAGGATCAAGGGTTTCCCAGCACAACACAGAGAACTGTGATGATAAAAGCTTGTCACTTCAACTGTCTGCAAGTGTGCATTCATGTGTGTCATTTTCTCTTTCTGTGTGTTAAGTATTTTGGATTTGATTCTTTTGACAGCCATGGTATAAATGGAGGTAGATGAGCTAATGTTGAACCGAATGGAAATCTTTCTGGAAACAGCATATCTCCCAGAATGCAATGCTGCCTGGTTATCAGCCAGCCAGTGACTTTTAGTGCACAACAGCAAAGTGTACAACCTCCCAGACACCCAATACCATCAGTCCCGGCGCTCTCATGAAGACAGTCAAAGGTCTGATGTCTGTCTTTGATTGGAACGTCCAGTGTGTGAATGGAGCTGACACTTCTCTGAGTGGGTCATGGTTATCCTGTTGTATATATTATGCCAGAGGGCCTTTAAGGCTTATTCTGAAACAGTCGAAAAGACATATTGACTGCAACCACCGAAGCTATGCACACAGTGATTGCCTATATTTCACCTGTCTGAGACATTGTAGTTGCTGCGTGTCGGTTATGGCTGCGGCAGCCTTGCTTTGACAGTCTTGAGTGACGCTGGTAGTGTGTGCTTACACACAGGCCCACGGCAGATGGACAGAGACAAACTGATAGAGGGACAGAGGGCAAGTGGAAGAGAGAGAGGGAGGTAGATTAAAGTAAACTCAGCACCAAGGACAGCTACCATGAGACGTCTCTCCAGGCATCGTTTGTTTGCTTTTATCTCTGCTCGATGAATCACTTAAAGCTGGCAAAGCAAGTGCTGGAAAAGAACATTGGTTCGAAATGTCACTATTACAGGAGCCCTTTCGAAGTCCTGTGATGGTTTTCCTTTTTGTAATCCTGTTCTCTCAAACTTAACTGTGTTTTTCAGGTCACTGTGTTTTTGAAAAAAATACATGGATCTTGAAAAAAATGGGTTGATAACTTATTTGTATTGATGCATGTTTTAGCTCCTTCCCTTGTTCGCCTACTTACAGCAGTCACTGTATTTCAATGCAAGCTCTCAAATCTTATTTTAATGTTACGAAGTCTCCCTCCACTGCAACAAAGTGTAGCTTCTACGAGTGTAGGTGGTGATACTTGTTGTCCCCTAGGCCTTAAAAAACTCACTCCAATATTCTGAGGGTTTTCATTTTCATGACCAAACCATTACAGTGGATGGGATGTAATACTGATACTCCCTTATTAATAAGTTAAATTCCTCTTCATCAGGTCAGGATTATATTACTAATACGTTAAATATTTTTTTTGCCATGTAGAAGTTGCACAATGCTTAGAGACTTTACTAAAATCTGAAACTGAAAATCACACTCGTGGATTCTCAATAGCACTGCATCATTAGCACACCTTTACAATTCTGTATAACTCAGATAACAGTAGTCTAAAACACTTTCAAAGATGATAACCTTGTTATAGCAAAATTGCTGTCTAGATAACCAACAAGATATAGATATTTGTAAATACGTACTATTACAATTGAATATGTGTGATTTGATTAAATAAATACTGATATTGCAAGGACTGAAAGATACATCCTTTGTAATTAAAGTTGCTGTGGTATTTAAGGAGGCAAGTTGTTTTTTTTCTTGCGATTTAGGGGAGAGAATATCGATAACGCTCTCACATGTCTAATGAATATGAGACTCAACCTGGAGAAGTAAGGTCAGCATATAGAGATTTAGAAAAGGCTCTGAGCTTCATTGAGCTTCATTGGTTGTTTTGCCCCGTGTCAAATATTTATTTTACGTCAAGCTAATAGGTTATAACTGAATATTTAGTGTACGGGCATGAAAGATTTGAAAGGTGCTGAGATTTACTCCTGGTTCATCAGACCGTTTGGCTCGGTGGCTCGCCACTAACTCGAAGAAGGAGATAAAAAGAATGAAAACCTATATTTGACCACCTGAGAATAAGATTCATCAAGTTTTACTTTTATTTCATTGTGCTTACGTGTCCTGCATCTTGAAACTAATTTTGTTTTGATCAAATTGTCAGAAATATGCAGCACGCCTGAGGTAAGGAAGTTGTAGACATAGATATAGAAATGTAAGACCTTAAAATGGTTGGTCACTTTTGCTCCCAGACCCTCTTATATAGTCTTGATCCAAGCGATGGTGGTGTAAGCAAGACAGTCGTCCCTGTGAGGCTCCAACTCTTTGCAGTTTTATTTCAGATTTATATCACAGCTGTGTGGGTTGTTCTTTTTTTTCCAATAAAAAATACTTCCTTAGAAGGTAAATTGCATTAACAGTAAACTAAATTTCTACACACTGGAACCAAAATATGAAATAGCCTTAGGTCAGCATTGAAATATTTCAAGCATAGAGTTTTGGATCCAGTCAGCAGAGGACAGGAACAGACATCACCTAAATCTGACCAACTTCAAATGGCTGCATACAACATGTGTACAGCACAAATCTATGGAAGGACTGACAGCTGAGCTGTTACTGCAAGGATTTCTAGTTTTTATATTTTAAAGTCCTGATCCAGCCTTCACTTAAATCCTTTAAAATGTATTTTGTTTCGTAAAATAGCATTTTTAGAAGATATAATATTACACTTTTGCTCCATCTATGTTCCTGGGATCTATGTATATGCTACTTTTGCCCCTCCCTGTCTCTGTTTTGCCCCTCGCATGCAACTGGAGAGAGCCGGAGCTTACTTGCTCTATAATATTCAGACTTTTAAACTAGCCTACTATACGCTGCACAATGGCAAGTTGTAGAATTGAAGTAATTCAGCCATACATGTTTGAACCTGACACAAATTCCAAGGAAGAAGAGAAGAAGCCGCTTGTTCAAGGTTGCCTACAAGTTGATTCATCCGAATGGTTTTGCTTCTACATTATTAAGCCTCACCCCTGCAACAGAATCGGTCTTTTATGTTTTGTACGTAGAAGACCCACAGATTTTTTAACTGGTTATGGCTTTTTAGTGGACTGCAGAATTAAAGCAGAAATCCTCAGCCATGATATTGACTACCTATGTTGGTCAAAATGTTTCTCATAGTACATCAGAAAACACCATATGGACATGTTAAAGAGGTCAAAAACATGAACTTTAGGATAATATTGAGCAAAATGTAATGACAAATTGCTGTGAAGCTCAAGACAAAATGAAAAAAATGAACACAGAAATGTCCTGTTAATTTCCATCAACATGGGGGTGAGTAGATAATGACTGAATTTTAATTTTCGGGTGAACTTTAAAGTGTTTTTGTTTAATGATTAATTTTGTGTTCCTGGGGGCAAACTGAGCTTGATCAGGTTCATTTTTACAAGGTTACCTTTGACCAACAGCTATTTTATAGGTCTGATATGATTTCCATAATTGTTCATCCATAAACATGTCCGGTTGTTAATCTGAGCTCTCACATTTGAAGTGGATTTAAATCCATCCATCTGATATTTTTGATGAAATACAGCCTTAAAAATCCAAGCTCTCCTATATGCAGGCAGAGGGCATGATTCTCTGCATTTGGAACATTATAATTACAAGCTAGTTCCCTTTATCCCTCAGCACCTATAAAAGAAAAAAATGTAGGAGGCAGTGAAATCTAGCAAGAGGCAATTACCATAAGAGTGTGTGGAACAGAGCTTCATGTCGACGGGATTATGGTCCTCTCCAGCTCTCTCTCTCTCTCTCTTTCTCTCTCTCTCTCCCCTCCACCCTTTCATTCCCACTCCCCCTGTTTGTGAATCACTTTTAACCCACAATCCATACAGTTTTGACAGGGATTATGGAGTTTTGATGAGAGACAGAGAGAGAATGGGAGAAACAGAGTTCTGGGTAATGAAGCAGCAATGTCAAGAAATGATTTATGAACGGCTCCATCCCCCACTCTCCCTTCACTGAGACGCAGTCAGTTCAAATATCACATTTCAGAAAAAATTGAATTCTGACCACGCACAAAGTGATCAGTGTACCATTTTGAGAAATACGATAGCATTGTTTGTTTAATATACTACCCCGCTCCTTCCACTGATAGGTTCCAGCAATATTTCCACATAGCAGCAGAACAAAGCACATTCAGGACAGTGTTTGAGAATGATTGTAAAGCATAGTGAAGAAGCATTTATTAGGATTCTTTTTTCCCCTCCTGTTTTGTCTTCCAGTGGTGTAGGAAGAGAACAACATTGTGTTAGGTTTTAAATTTCAGAGAGATGAGTCACAGGCGAAAAACAGGCCCCGGGTCACTGCCTGAGCTAATGAACAGTTTGCAGGCAGCATCACCGGCCACAAAGCAGACTCATTGTTTAAAACAAATCCGTGCAAAGCATCATGCACACGATAACATCGTAACGCTGCACACTGGTTGTTAGCTGGAACGGGATTTTTAAAAATCCTTCTGTTTCTGGCATCAATGTTAGAGGTAGTGTGTAGGTTGTTAAGACAACCATTGATATTGCTTTTATTGGATTACTGCATCGTTTTCACCCTCCCACACTTTATTTCCATTTTAGACAGTAAGCTGACATTTTCATCCAGTGTTGCTTATAATGAGTTAGCAGGTAGGAGTTCAATGTCTTTTTCCAGGACAACGGAGAAAGAATTTGCTGAACATAAATATATAGCAAACAAACAAGTCTTTAATGTCCCAGCTATAGTCGGCAGGTAGAAGTTAGAAGGTAGTTACAGGTAGAAACTGATCAGCTCCAGGATCCTGACCCATCAGATTTGGGTTTCATGTCAGGTGACGTGCAATTGTTAATGATGGCAGTCTTTACATGAATAGAAGAGGAAACCGTCACCATTTTCAAGTGCTCTGAGTGCAGTCATATAGCATCATTTATGGTCTCTTCTTTAGAACTAACCTGTCCTTAGCGCATGTTAAGTCTGGGTTGTTAATATGCTCGAAGATAAAATTTCAACAACATTTAAGATAAACTCCTAGTAGTTCCAAAGTTATTAACAATTTACATCATAATTTCGTCATTTGGTAGTGATAATGGGGCTCCCATTTGCAATCTGGATCAGCTACAAAATTTAATGGGATTTAAGTTGGTTGAAGACACACGATTGGTAAAATGTGCATGCAGATCTGTTCAGTAGTTTTTGGGTGAACCTGCCAACAAGCACACACACAAACAAACAAACTTGCAGACAGTCAAACATTTGCAGAGGTAATAGTGACATTTTGAGGTTTTACAAGGGTTAAATGCTTCCACGTTGTCATAATATGATAAATAGTCAACTGCTGCTAGCTCTAGTTTCTGTCAGTGGAGCAAAGATGTATATTCCTGCAGCCATTTAGCATAGTTTAGCGCAAACAGGCTACTGAAGAGAAACTGACGAGTCTCTAGAATATTACTACGTCTGACCAAGAAATATTTTACGATATAACCCTGGTTGGCAGATGTTCATGTATGTATAAGCACCGTATGAAAAACAGCCAATAATCTGACATAAGGTATGAGTATGTAAAATCTCGTAACCCTGAAACATATCGAAGTTGTGTGCCTAGCTTTACTGTACAGTGGCAGCTTTAGGGAGATATCTCATTCACAGGACCTCCCGTCGTCTTTGACATTTATACTGACTTCGGCCTGTTGCAGTCTGGCGCTGCCCCGAGCTAACCACAACACACTGTGCTTTTCCATTTGTCTTCATCAGCGCCACCTTGCAAGGCAATCGCCATGGCCCATCTCACCCAGAAAACCATGAGGGATGGCTGTGACTGTCACTGGCCTCGTGTTTGTCTTCCTCTACGGATGATGAGTTACATCCCTGGCAGGCCTTTGATGTTCCGTATGTCGACCAATCAAAATGTATCACCTCATTTGACTGTGTATTGTTATGACTGGGCTTCAGAGTGCTGCAGACGCATGGCTCTGCCGGGCCCTGACAGGCCGCACTACTGCCATCTGTCTTTGGGAAATGACTGGCCTTATTCAAAAGGCCTTCAATGAGAGTGTCTTGCATTGTGGGAGGGACTGAGGCAGCTTTTTTTAGTGAAGCCTTGATCATCGCAAATGCATATTAACAGACGTTTGTTGCTGCGGCGCTGCTTTGTATGCAGGACACAGCATCACTGGTAATCAGGAAGAACAAACTTAACCAAGCTCTTAATTGTTGTTTGTGTAAGTGTCTGATCCGATTTTGATCACGCTGCTGCATCTGCGGTACAGCAAGGTGCGTATTAGGCTCTCAAAGTGGAATTGGAGGCTTCAGTAAGAATAAAGTTAAGAAAGCGAATACGACATAATCATTAGAAACTCTTTGAAAATTAAAGGGATTGAGCCAGCAAGAAGTTTTGCAGAGGAAATCCACCCACATTTGTTCTTTCTCGTCTCAAACCCACCACCCACCACCGAGGTGCCATGGCACAACTCACAGAACTTACTCCAGGTGAGTGGTGTTTAAACAGCACTGGGGGTTGGGATTTTTACTTATGTTACTAAACCACTGTCAAGAAGTGCCAGCACCCTTTGTTATGGTTTCAAATAAATTAACACTTTTTCCCCGGCTGTCCGATTATCCACTCGATTAACACCACGCATACTGAAATATGTGAATTTCATTGCAGGCGCTGTCCATTGTGTGTATCCTCAACCCTTCCACAAGCATCAGATTTATCTTTATCTTTGTGTAATCTAATCTCATTACAGATATTTAGAGATGATGGCTGCGTGTAAATAATTCCCTGATTATCTGGATAACCACCAAAATCTAATCAGTTGTTCCATAGGCAATTTCACACCTGTCCTGTTAACAGTAAAATAAACTAAGAAATAATTAGTTTAAAAAACATTTAAAAAAATCGGATTGCTGGTGTTTGAGAAGAAGATGCAGAGAACAGGGAAAGATGGAGGAGGATGATTGGTCATGGGGCCTCCTAGACAAAGCTAAATAAAGCCAAAAGAGGAAGAAGGAGAATTTGTATGTTTTAAAATTTTACCGCATTCATCAATCTTTTCCAATATAATATTTAAAAATACAAAATGTAATATCATTTGGTTCATTTTTTAAAAATTGTTGGTCATACACACATTTTTATGTCATCTAATATTCTCTCAGAGATAAAAACTGCCCTCAGACACCAATAAAAAAATACATTTACCAGTTTTTACTACTAAATCCTGTCTAGTCGCAAAGCCAGACCCAGAACATGAATTTCAGTTTGAACAATTACAACGCAGAATTCCTTCCAGGCAACTGAGTGGCAGATCAACGCCTCACTTTATTCCTGGAAAAGGAGACATTGTCCATTACGTGAGAAGGGGATTCTGTACTCTTACCCTCAAGTGATGTGTTGAATCACTCTCTTGCTGACTGAGTTGTAATAGGATCTGCTGTAATTGGAATAAAGATGGCCTTCTCACTTCAGTAAATGTGCATTTTTCGCACACACTGCTCATATTTTGTCTTTTTGAGTGTGGGCTTACCATGATTTAGCTGTAAAATATTGTGACTGAAAGCCAGTGGCTCCACATACGTTCCCCTGCGTGGAATAATCCATTATTCTGCTTCATGTTCATCTTTTTTGCCTTTTGTAGTTCCCGTGAGACGGGATGAAATATACATTTAAGAGGTGATTAATGGAGAAGTTAGTTTTTATTTCCTGAACGGTATCCAGTCAGATCACAAATATCCTGGTTTAAACTTGAGCTATTGGGCACTAGTTAGTTTACACATGCAGACCCTGATCAGCCACAGCATTAAAACCACAAACAAGTGAAGTGAATGACAATGATTATTGTGTTACAGTGCAATGTTCTCCTGGAAAACCTTTCCTTTAATGTGGATGTTACCTATGTAAACATTATTGCAGACCAAGTGCACCCCAGTTGTACTCGAAGGACCCCTCCCCCTCCTTTCCAGCAGCACTGTGCCCCACCAGACCACAAATTACATTCAGAATTGGCTCACAGAACATAACAAAGAGCCCAAGGCTTTGACCTGCCTTCCAGACTCCTTATATTCCACTCGTCGAGAATTCATTGGATGTGGAAGGATGGAACAGAGGGCCCAACCCCCACCCTGCACGGTGGATCATATACAGAAACAGCTGATCCAACTGAAACTTCCTGAGGAGCTGCAACACCACTGAGCCAGAAGACTGGCAGCACTTTTTTTTCTCAAGAAAGGGCCCCAAGCAGAGAACCAAAACCCACTCTCGTGCTGCCCACCATGAAATATGGAACAATGATGAATTATACACAACACCTGCTCATTTGACATGCCAAGTATACGCACCTTGTGCGGCCGTACAGGAGCTTCTCTGGCGGCACACCTGTTCTCCAATGTGACAAGGCAGTGACTCCTCATTTTACGTGCCCCCACTGAATCATTCTGCCCGAATGTATTATTGATACATTTAATCTTTCATGTCAGTCAGCGTTTGACCTCTCGCTGCGGGCTGCTCAGGCAGAGTGTATCATCGGATGTAGTCTGTGATTTGTCAGCGTTTAATTACTTTTTACAGAGATGAATGTGTTTCAAGAAGGGAGGGTATTGATTCACGACTGAGCGAGCCGTAATTCTACGTTACAATTATACTTACAAGACTGTCACATGATCTTGCAGGTGTACTCCAATGATGTAAACGCAATAAATGGATTGGACATTGAAGACAGAGCAGCAGAAACGGACAAATTTAGACAGTTCACGTGGGCTGAATTGAACAGATTAATGGACTGTTTGTCATGTGGCTCATTGTAAGTGTGACATCCTCATTCAGGGATTTTTTTTTAGACCAGTGATTCCCAAAGTGTGGGCCGCAGCCCCCGGTGGACTTTGGAGGAACTGCAGGTAGAGACATCATTTACATACAACAGGTACATAAAAAGTTTTCAGAGTTTACTTTCTTAACTGAGTTTGAAATAACTCAGAATATGCAAGTTGGGTAAATTCTGTATCATTCTTCATTAATCTGGCCCATATTTAGCTGGTTTTGCCTTGAAGTCTGTTTCCTGTTGGTGCACATGCCACCAGATGACTTGCTTGAGCTCCAGAAGATTTTCTGATTTTTAAATGGACTGTGGCATTCTTGAGTTTTGGAAAGCCTGATTTAAACTATTTTCACAAAGAGGATAATTCTGATTCTGTTAGTAATGTAGATGTTTTAGTGTGTAAAAAGTAAGTGAAAAATAAATCTGGAACGGGTCTGTAAATGCGTCTACCCCTTTTCCCTCTGTCTGGATTAATGAATTCCAGGGTTTTGTCCCTGCCCACCTCTTATTCAGATGCTTATGTTAGCTGGTGTAGCAGTGTTCTTCAAGATAGTTGGTGTTCATTGAAAGGACAGGTTTTAAATATAGCTTTTAGTGTCACCAAGCACACAAAGTGCTTTACAACAGTCATTATCACTCCATCCAATGCTTTCAGAGCACAATCAGGTGGGCTGCTGTGGCAATTTTAATTGACTTATATATAAAAGTGGTCAAGAAAAAAATGTGCTCAAAGAAATTACATCTGAAAAAACTGAAATACATACTTGTAATGAGCAGTTGTTATTTTATGTCACCCTGCATGAGACACTACTAGCTAGAGAACGTTAACATAAATAAGGATGACACGTCTCCACTCCTCCACTGCACAAAAGTGAATCTAAAATACCCAACGTACGAGTGCCGCCATCCTTTGCTGGTGGCGCCATTTGAAGCCGGAGCTGTGGTATCAAGTTCCCGCCCAGAAGTTTTGGAGCAGAGCTCAGCTGAAACTGAAGAAAGGAAGCGTGATGAGAATAACTTGGCCCAAATGCTGTCTGATATAAGTGAAGAGGGTAGGATTTATGGGCCATACTGCAGCCCACCACCAAAGGCAGATTGGGATTATTTGAGATCATTTGGCTTTGGGGAGCTCTCATGTCGTTCATCTTTACATACAGTCAGTGGTAGTTGCAAACATGTTTTGCCACTGCCGTAGTGTGAGAAAGCATGTAGTGGTTTTTGAAGCAACAAAGCGATATGGGAAACAAATTAAAGCTCTCTTGTCTACCTAGAAAGTGGACCTCAGTTTTAACAATCGGAAATAGGCCAAAAGCACAACTCAGCATTTACCCACAGACATACAAATAAATGCAATGTAACAGGCGACCTTCCAAGATGCAACCTGCTCCTCCTGGGCAAAAAGCATCCTCTCACACAGTGACAGCTTTACCTTCAGGAGCAATTTGGGCCTCAAATCCCTGAGAGCACGTTGACACTGCAGGGTCGAGGATCAAACCACTGACCTTTCAATTAGTAGACTATTTCCTGAGCCAGAGACAAAGCAGTATTAGTAGTTTGCATGTTTGGTTTATGCTGTTTGTTAGCTGTAAAAACAACACTGGCAGTGGGCCGTGGTTGTGAAACAATATATTTGCTACAGTGTGTTCACATCGTCATAGCCAACCAATCTGCCATTATGTTTGGAGCTCATTATTTTAGGAAATTCATAGATCTCCGCTCCTTTTAGGACGGGAAACACTTCTTTAGTGACAAACTTTAGAAACCTGGAAGTAAACATAAACAATTTTGCCTGGAAGAGATCTTTAAGCAAAAGGAAACTTTCTTTGAAACCCACATCAGGCTTTAAAAGCTACTTTAAAAGGTCGGTTCCATTAAATCACAGATATTGAGTCATACCTTTCCTGTCATACGCCTTTAGTCATTGTATGACAAACTACGTCGATAAGTGGTAAAGCTGGACGGGGCAGAGGGAAGCCTTTAAAACACCACATGCTGGCAGTTAGATTTTACCAGCGCTCCTGTGTACTCATATTTGTACTGTTGCTTGCCTCCCTCCGTCCTTCCATTTATCGGCATCAGTGAATAATATACTCCCAGAGCACTGTGAAAACAGCCTTTATGGGAGCGGGGGGGATGAATAGCATCTTGAGTTGACTGAAATTTCACACTAACTTCTTTTTAAGCCTCATGCTCCTATTTGGTAGTATGAGGTATGAGGTAAAAATACGAAAGTGCATAGACATTTTGCCAAGCCAGTTTGTCCCACAAAGTCCCTTTTTGACTAGCGTAATTACTGTTTTAAAGCGAGGTACACCTCTTTGGCCCGGCCACAGTTGGATGAGGTGCGCTTCTGCACAGTACGCTTGCCCACGCACGGGCACAAGCACGGGTAGGCAATGTGGATGTGACATATAATGGATGCAAAATTTCTTCTTAGTAATCCATATATCTGGGAATGTGAGAGGGTCATGAAAAAAAAGTCAGTAAAGCTGCAGACATTTTCTGTCTATTATTTTCCATTGTTCTGGGGCCACGCTTCCTGTAAACTAAGGGATGCTTCATGATGACGTGAATCCGTGCATGTGTCATATTACAACGTGATGGCTTATGTACAAGAGGTAACTGTGCTCAGGCCCAGTTGTTCTTCGG
>KV751334.1:24313656-24328429 GCA_001698575.1 Mola mola
TCAGATCCAATATCCAACATTTTCCTGATTATTAGAATCAGTGTTAAATTTTTGTAATCTGTGTGTCAATAAAAAAATAAAATAAAAAATGAATTAACATGTGCTACTAATGCTCTGACACAACATAATGCGCAAAGTAAAAAGTAACCTAACCCAGTTAGTTACATGTAGTGGAGTAAAAGTGAGATACTTGTATCCAAAATGTGGTGGAGTGGAAGTTGAAACAGAAAAGTGGAGTAAAAGTAGCCCAAATTGTACTTATGTACTGAATTACATTCTAAAACTTTTCATAAAACAGCAAAGATTCATTAAATTGCAACTGCTGGAAAAGCAGACCTAAAATAGTGTAAAATATGTGACGTAACATTAGATAATGAAGAGAAGTGGGGCTGCAGCTAATGGCTAATGGCTTTGTCCGACAGGTAATTTTTTTATATAGAATCCTAGAATATAATAAAAAAAATATTGATTATGGTGTTTAAAAATAAAAAAAAAAACACCCATTATTGGCCTCTACAGAGCCCTCCTGTTGGCATGCTTCAGATGAAAATACACCAGAAGGGCCTCTTTATGTGAGCGTGGTGGATGGAGAAAGGGAATATGAACATCTTGACAAGTGTGTGTCTGTGTGAGTGTGTTTGAAAGAAAGAAAGAAAGAGGGCTATCTGTTGCACTTTAAAGTTGTTGTTGTGTCATATCCCCTCCCCTGTCACTGTGTGGTGTTCTGTCAGAGCTCGCTGGGAGTGACATTTTCAGGCAGCTGAACTCTGGGACCTTTCAGTGTCACCCTCTGTTGTCATTCCTGACTGGTACAGCCAGACAATGATGCAGTTGCACTGTGGCAGGGGAATGATATGCAGCCAACCTCAAGGTCCGCCTGGCTCAAAGTTGTTTTTCCACGGCTCCAGCTTTTGCTGGCACATTCTGCAGCTCACAGCTGTGGTGAAAGCCAAAAAACACTTCTAGTGATGTTATATGTACTCAAGAACTTTAAAAAATGTTGTTTGCTAATTGTTATTCGCTAAAACTGATGCAAATTGAAGTGGAAAAGTGCAGTGCTCTCCATTCTTTTAAAAACATCATTCCTTATTGGTATTTTGGTTTATAGCATTTCACACATCACTGATCTTAAAAATAGTAATACTATAATTAAACAATAGAAATCATCATTGTTGTCTTCTCATAGTTTGTCATACATTACATTTTGAAAGCCTGACTCTGGACTGTTTAATTGCTCCTGACAAAATCAAATAGGCTTGACCCCTGAGGGATTTTATAACTGCACACATCTCATCCATAAATCCGGTGCGGAGCGCGGATCCAAGGTGGCAGTGGCAGTTATATAGGAGCCTCGGCAGATTCACGTGCCTGCTGCAAGGAAATGGAACTGTCGGAAGGATGGTGAAATAGTGCGGCAACAGCAACACTCATGGCTCCGCTCTTTTATTTCATTGTCATACTGGCACAAAACATGTGCCATGTGCATGCAGGGCACCACACAGGCAACAGGTGCAGCTGAAACAATGTCCAGGTTGTGAGTTTTTAAGATCCAAACACATGCTCAAGCAGACACCCGCACCTGCTTGCCTCTGACAGCCACTTCATTTCATCGACAGTGATCTAATTGCCTATGAGGATTTGAACTCTTTCTCAGAAGACAACCCAGTCTAACTAAAATGAACATCTGCTACCGACACAAATCTCTACCACGTTGCTCCTCACCTCACATCTACATTCAGCCAGCTCCGAGCTCCTCGAGCAGCTGTGTGAGCTGAGCTTGTTTCAGTACAGTTGCCTTTAACCATGTTCTCCTTATTGATTTGAGTCTGGCTGCAACCTCGAATCAGGGCTTTGCAAAGTTCTCCGCTACATTAAGTCCTGGCCCTAATTGAAGCCTCCCAGAGGCTAACTGGCTCGATAGCTCCGACATGTCAAAAAGCATCAGTCAGTTAAATGGGGCTGGGAGTTGGAGAGCCATTATTGCCAGTACTGCTGCTGCCGGCAGGCTGTGACCTTGTGGTGAGACTGAGCTTCAAGTCTCACTACCTCACCGGGAATGCCTGTGTTCTATTCTCGACAACACGTTCCATAAATGAGTAAATGTTCATATGTATATTCCATTGCGTGATCACATGATGAAGGCCTTCATTAGCATTAACATGGATATCCGAGGCAAAAGGCTGCAGAGAAATGAAACTGAATAGGAGTTATTCTGAGTGGCTGGTGCTCCTGCAGCAAATCCTCACAAAGATACGTCCTTGGCTGCTGGGGAATTAAAATAACATTACTGGGTCTGCCAGGAGAGATGACCTAATCATACTGTGCTGTATGTGAGGGATAACTCCAGAATGTCGCCATAGTAACATAAATGTGATGACAGGTGCGATATGTATCATACACTTTGTGTTCACTGTGGATGTCAAGAAACTTCAGAACTAAAGCTAAGGGAAGAACAATGAATTCATGTCACAAATAATGTAATGTTTGTGAAACTGAACCTATGAACTATGAAGACATGGCTGTATTTTATTTAGGTATAATGAGGATGTTTGCCATTGAGCTCTCACATAGCACTTGGTGAACTGTGTCCTTTGATGCTGCTGTCTGCTGCTCAGTGTCAAAGAGGTGAAGGAACTAGTCCATGACTTCCCAGAGGAGAAGCTACTGACACCTTCCAGCATTGATGTGAAAAGAGAAGAAATGCCAGTAACTGCCCAAACCTAAATACTCATCTGCTTCTTTTAAATTGGTGGCGTACAGTGTTCTGCTCTGTGCTGTGGTGTGCTAGTACAATTAGTACAAAGGTTGCTACAGCCTGAAGGCAGGGGCAATAGGAAGGGTTTGAACCAAACTGAAATCTGCCTGACACAGACATTCCACCCTCTTTCTGGTGAGAGGTGTCATCGGAACAGCACCTCCAGCCTCTGGCTTTTACCAACAAGGTGCAACACAAAGCTTTGTTGGCGCACAGTTGTGCCAACAGTCAAACCATTCAACTTGAGTGACCTCAACTGTTTGGGTGCACACAATTTTAAGGCATTTCATTATGGAGATTTGAAGCTCCAACATACCTAAATGTCCTATAACCTACATAAATTAGCATAGTTCCTTAGCGTTCTCTTCTAAATGCCGCCATCTTTCAAACCCTTCAGTCTAGTTATACGTAGCTTAGATGATTGTGTGGGTTGTATTTTTGAACTAAGTATTGCTGACTTTCTTAGTCCACCTCTGGCCACCTTTGGCCACCAAAGTGCTGCGGTAGCACACTGAATGCCACTCATAAAAACTTATTAATTCATGTGCTGACTTAGAAAAACAGTTCTCTCCACACAAAAAGTTAGAAGTGCAGTACACGTAACCTCAAGTGTCCAGTTTAACCTCTGAACACTTTTCTCTCATCCTAGGACAGAGGAAAGAGTACAGTGTTTACATAATGCACATATGAACTAGAATGTAAACTAGGGTAGGGTTTCCAAAAACCCTAATTACAGTGATTTAAAAACCCTACAAGTTTGAACTAACCTTTTTCGACAGGCTGTTTGCTATCAATTAATTAAACAATGCAATTAATTCAAACCAAAAGAGACATTAAACATATTTTACAGTCTGTTAACACTGTGTGTTCTCCTTTGTATTATTAATAAATAATCTTCCATTCTTAAAAAAGCAAACATTATTATAAACCCGGAGCCCAAATATGAGATTTGGTTGTTCTTTGCCCTTCACGGGCTATACTAAGGATAGGACCAGGTTTGGGATTGTCGAGGCAGGTGCATGACTGGCAGTATCTCCCAGGTACAATTTCAGTTTGATTGATGTTGAAAGATTATGGTTTAATAGTCTTTCCCTGTCAGCCATTTTACCAGAATGGTGGATAGTGATGCTGGAAGGGCCGTCTGCTTACTCAGGGCTGTTTGCCTGTAACTGGCAATCGACACGGGCCATAAATCACTCTCTAATATTTTCATGCATCCAGTCCATCCAGCTGCCGCTAACGTTTCCTCACCCTGCTTCCTTTGTAACTCATTTGGTCTGAGTGTCCACGCATGACAGTGTGAGCGGAATGGGGATTGCTGGGATCGGTTTGGAAGAGACAAGTGCTCTGTTTGGATTGGCTTAAAAGTGTAACTCCCATGACCTTGCAGCAAATGTGTGACGTCACGATTACGCTAGAGGCGGCAATTAAATGCAACCTTTAATCACAGGAAATTGTCCCACAGATGTCACTGTTGGGGCCCCCATCTGATGCAAATCGTGTGCCAGAGCTTCTACTATTCTTAAATGCTAAAACATGTCAATTTCCATTAAAGGTCTCATCTCTCAACTACACGTTCACTTTGCTATCTTTCCATTTGTCTCAGAAGTGATAAATCTACAGCAGCACCATCTTCTAGCCCTTGGATCACTTTATCTTTGACCCTGACTCTGAACATTCTCCCCGGCAAAGCGACTCAGGCTCTTGTTGCCCTTGTTGACATCATGTCCTGACCTTCCTTGCCTTAGCTTGTCACGCTCTTATCAAATGCTATCTGATGGCACCACAGGACCCCAAGCAAGCAAAACACTCGGATACGACCTGTCTGACAGAAGCCAGACACCTTTGCTGTTGTTTTCTTGTTTGTTTGTTTGGGATTTTTGTCCCCTTCTTTAACAACAGCTGGGGCTTCAAGAAAACTTAGTGCTGGCTCTGTTTTTTATCTCTGTGTTTTAGTTTGTGCTAGTTTACATATTTACAGTGGATGTCTCATTTTGAACAAGTTTTCCAGGTCCGTGTGTGTGCATTGTAAGGAATGATTTAACCTTGACGAGATAGTTTTGGGAAGTGAGTTGATTTGATAAGAAGATTTGGATGAGACGATTGCTGTTTTTGTTGGGTTACAGAAAACCTCAGTAAAATTGTGCATGAAATTGTTTTTCTTTGTCTTGACTGGGTTTGGGAAAGTTTACACTCCAGCATTATGGTTGCAATACACCAAAAGCTATATCTCCTGTAATGATAGAAGTGAAAAATACTATCAATAATAAACAATAAAGCATGCATGTGTCTTGCTTTTCCAGGTACAAGAAGAAATACATACATACATACGTAAAACTTATAGGTCTTTTCGACATTACACTGCAATGCAAGAACACTAGATTCTAATTTATTTTTACTTTTTCTAATACAATTCTATAGGGATCAGTATGTGGTAAGGAGGCTAACTTTCTACCTGGAACACAAATGCAGCATTATGGTGCTATTACACCAGCCATTTTTGGGTCCATTATAAGCAGACTCAGGGCATGTGCGCTGGTGTGAAAGCTAGCCATCGACTCGTGGTCTGGACCAAACTACTGAACCGAGGCCACTCGAGGGTGGGACCAATCACTTGATTTTTGGTAACAGATACTAGTGAGGGATTCTAATTAAAGATATGTCCTTTCAAATCGGCTGGTCGTGAATTTTCAGGAAATTGTCATACAACCAATCCGTAAGCAATGTTAATCGCATGGGAACCGTGACAACCCCACGGTCTCATCAGTGAAGATGTTTTCACTGATGAGTACAGTAAGTAAGTCAAAACCTGTTAAAACCACGGTGCTTTTATCCTGCTCAGTGTTCTTTGTCAGTTCATTATCACCATTTAAAAGTTCATGACAAGGATCCCACAGTAATAAGTCCTGAATCACCACATGCTAGTCATTAGTCATGACACGCAGGTTAATGGTATATCAATGCTTATAATCGGGCATTTCTTCTTGAGCTCTTTGTGGCACATTAGAGGCATTTAAGTGCTGTCAGTCAGTCACCAGAGTTTGATTCCCTCATGTGAGTCCTGCAGTCGGTGATTTACCTCTCTGTCTGTATAACCTCATTTTGGCTTCTCTTACGGTCGTTTGCAAAAGGTCAGTGTGAACAGGAACCAGACCGGAACTAAAATGCAACAATGTACCATTTATTACTCCTGGTCTGGCACAAATTTACCGGGTGTGAAAACGTTCTTAACCTGGGTCTGCTAGTATATATTTGGGACCCTTTGTAGGGTTTTTGTTTTAAACTGTCGTCCAGGGATGGCACTTTGTACCATATAGAGTGCTTACCATATATTTGCTTATTTACTTAATTATTTAACTATTCAAGGCTGTTTTAGTTGACCTTTATCAAAAACATGGAATTTTGAATTATTCTGAAGAATGTATGTGTGCCTGGGCCAGTCAGTTTGTTGTCTTAGTGTGCCAATGTGCAGGGCTCTTCCTTGTATTTCCATTCACACTTGGGAGCAGTTACAGAACACTTGGTTAGTTCTATTACTATGATGAAGTCTGTACTTGTTTACAGATATTTGCTTGTTCATACATCATCATAAAATGAAACAATTAGATGTATCCAAGTCTGTTATTTTGCCCTTTTAAAGCAGATACTTGCTCTAAATTGTACCCAGTGGGAAAGGGGAGTTCAGGAATGTACAAAAAACAATCTCACAACACTACTACTGACTAAGGTCTGTAAGATGTTAAATAACAAAGGTGCAGAAAAAGGCTGGAAAAGGCCATTATAAAAAAGGCCATTATATCAGGATGTGTTTATGTTCAGTGCATTGATTAAAAATTAAAAAAAAAAAACTTTTAGCTTGTTTGTGTTTTACCTAAGCAGGAATCCAATTCATAACATAACGTGTGGCATTGTATTTCAACTCACGCAAATATTTGCAGGCGAATTTGAAGCAAAGGCGGAATGCTACTAATGCATCATCCCACACACATTAGTCGCTCTCGCTTTGCACAAAAAAAGTACACCCATAATGACATGCACACACTTTTATAGACACAGCAAATGACTGCTCCCATCTACTACACCCCATGTGCATTAAAAATGAGTGAGCTTTATTTCCCGGCTTTGAAAGTGACATCATTCAATAAGAAATGAGCAGTCGATACAACTGCCGTTTCCTCTCATAAATGCCTCTGAATAGACACACTCACTTTACTTGCATTTACTAAGTAACAAGAAAACAAGGAACTGCTCAGTAATTTCATTTTGTTCCAGTCAGTACAGGGAGATTTCTGAATGGGCTTGAGAGAAAACTCACCATTACTAAGGTAATTCAGGAGTAAAGAGCTCTAATATGGGTAACTGAATGCATCATCAAGGAGCAAATCCCTCCTGAAATGCACACAAACAGCACCGCTAGTGACAATATTTCATCATCTGATGAACAGAGGATGCATTTAAAATGCAAGTCAGGCTGTCGCCAGGATAGGTTTCGTTCAGTGGCTGCTAGTGTTGTGAGATTGTATTTTTCAGATGGTAGAGCAGTTGTCCAGCAATCGGAAGGTTACTAGTACGATCCCAGACCCTGCAGTTCACATGTTGTCGTGTCCTTGGGCAAGAAAGTGAACCCCAAATTGCTCCCGATGAGCGGGTGGCACCAGTGTATGAATATGTGTGTGAATGGGTGAATGCAAAAAAATGTAAAAGCGCTTTGAGTGGTCAACAATGATGAGAAAAGGGCAATAGAAATACAGGACATTTAGCATTTCATTTATCCCACTTCAGCAAAGTGGCAATCCAGTTTGCAGTGGTCATCAGGATGTGAGTCACTTATGAAAGGTGATGGCCCTAGAGGCACTCGCTGTAATAGCTGACCCTGAGAGCTGGCTGGAACGCCAAAACTGAAGAGATTTGTTTTTGCAGGCTCTGTCGGCCGTTCAGCCTCTAAGATGTCTAAAACACTAATCTGTACATCTCTCTCCATTTGCCTCCCCTTTCCTGTTTTTCTGAAAATATCATCTTTTGTTTTCGCTGTATCGACTGCTGCGAATTGTGTCCCCGTATGGCTTAACAAACAAGCAAACAGACCTGAAAGCACTTAATTGACCGTGATGGCCCGTGTTTGGCCTCTCTTTCGCCACTTTGGGGCTCTTTTAAAACGCTGCGCCATGACACAACAAGACGATTCAATAAGACGCCGGTTTATGTTTTGAATTGTCAGACTCTGATGCCACAGCTTCCTGATTACTCCTTTTTTTTGTACAGTGAGCTCATTTAACAGCAGCACGCAAACAAACGGCTGTGAAAGTCCACATTCTCCCTCATTCACACATACAAACACACACATACACATTCTCTTTTGGTTTTCCACAAGCACTCACACACCTGCGCACTCACACACCTGCGCACACACACGGACTGTATTTATTTTGCTTTTCTCTCTCTACACCCCACTATGGTTTGGCAGGTGGCATAGTGACTGCTTCTATTAAAAATGAAAAAAAAAAAAACAGCAAAGAGAGAGAAAAATATCTATAAAGGCAAATAAAAAAGAGTGGGAGCTGCTGCCAGCTTGCTTGCATTCTCCACTGGATAATAGAAATGGAAGTACGATAAGGTTCTTGTATAACCTCCCACATAGAGGTGTAAGTGAGTTCACTCTCTCTTTCCTGCATTTAGATTCTGCCTTTGGCACCAGCCAGTGCTTGGCCCTATACGATTTGGACTAAATAAACCATACACGTTTTGGAACATAGATGGCAGGGACTTGACTCTATAGTGTACAAACACACAGAAACACTGCACAGTTTGTTTGTGGCCCAGGTATCCAATGTCTGTATTGTTCTTGTCTGTTTATTTCCCTATTCATTTCAATAGTGTACCTACTGTGAAGTAGTGACTCAGTTTGAATAACAATAGGGTGCAATTCTAGCTGCACAGGTGCATCAGGCTTAATAGATAACTGCTTGTTGTCAGGAAGCAATTACAGTGGCTGAATAGTTGATTTTCATGATGGGGTCAGATAAAGTTAGACAACATCAACCAAACATACATGAAGTCATATAGTAATTACCGTGCGCTCTAGCTTAAACATACATAGTGCTTTCACCCTTTTCTCTGTGTGTGTGAATGAACAAAATAACATGACATAAGTACAGCGCTGATCATCACCAAATTTTAGAAGGTGATTAATTTGATCAAGATCTTGAGAAGCTTAAATTTTGGGAACTCCATCACCGAAATTGATGAAATGATGGTTGACATTCGAGACAGTCTTTGCTGCTGCTGCACCGGGTTGCAGCCCACTAAATGTCTCATTTATTTGTTTATTTTTTTAATCTTTTTTAATCACTAAAAAGTTACCTTAAAGGAGAACTCCAGCAATATTCAAACAATGTCCCAATCTTTTCAACTCTAAAATTTCACAAAATATCCAGTATGGGTTTAGTTGCATGAGCCCTTACGTTTACAAGGTTATATAAAATGCAATGGCGATGGACTAGACAAAATGTTGGAAATAAGTCGCTTTTATCACTATTAACTGTACTGTTGAGTGTCAGGTATCATGAAGTAGTTACCTACAGTTAAGCGTGTGTATGTTTTCAGCTAAATAACTGAAGATACTGTATGAAACTAATGTCTGTACACATTGTGTTTGTCACAGCTTTCGGTGCTTACTGACTGACTGTGCACCCCATACGCAACCAATCAATTGTACAGCATGGAATAACTACTTTGGAGTAAATCTGCACAAAGTTGTCTGTCTTTCAAGAAGATTGGAAAACTTTGAGAAGCGTGCCCCTTAGTGCACCGTCAGCCACACAAAGAAGAGAAAGGTATAAGAAAAACACAGACTGTACAAGCATAACATAACAAGAAAGCAATTTATTTCCACAGTTTTGACCTGCCTATTACCTTTTCCATTTTATAGCCAAGCTAAAAGGTCAAAGCAGCAGAACTCCATACTGGAGTACTTCAAAAATTTTTTTTTTTTTTTTTTTTTTAGATTCTAGAGCCTAAAAGACCTGGAAATCACTTGGGTTGAAAAATACCTGAGTTTTCCTTTAATGTGTCCGCTGTACTCAGCCAACATTAAGCATTGATTTTATTTATTTATATCTAGTCTAGTTATCCCCTAGTCAAACGTTGCAAAAGATGCATATCACAGGGGCACTCGGACTTTCATGCAGTGCCCAGTTAGGGGTTATTTCCCTGGCTCTGCAAGACTCTGTGTCCCCCACTGCTGAGAGCGAGTGATGCACAGTAGAATCGGTGGGAATTACAACATAGGCAGTGAGGACATACTGAGCTCACACTTTTAGAGAATGATTAACTTTCTTCATATCCTCTGACATACAGAAAACATTTTTTCTTCTTCAATTTTCTTTTTTGTCTAAGACTGAAATAGTTTATACTGTATGTTTTGAAGATGGATTTGTGCCTCGATGTGCTTAACAATTGCCCTGAATTTTCTTAACTAAATTGATTCGAGCTATTTTCTGTACTTAAACCTTGATTTTTTCCTATATATTTCTGAGGGTAAGTTAGAAATGATATATAAGTGAAGAGATTCAAGGCTTGCTGTTTCCTTGTGTCCAGGCTTAATGCTAAGCTAACCATCTCGCGATTGTAGTCTATGCACTGTACAATGGAGAGGGATATTTTTCCCAAAATATCGAATTACTTCATTAGGTGTATCGCAACAAACAAACAGTTTTGACAGTTTTGAAATGCATCCATAAGTTCATAAGTGAAAAGGATGTCACTGATTGGAAGTGCTCATTAGCCAACGTATTCACTGTAAGGGCAGGCCTTTCAAGGTCTGAACACGAAGCGCTCGCTCAGATAGTCCAACCTTAAAGATGTGACATGATGGACAACATTAGTCTCCTCTGCGGCGTGGGATGATGACTTGCTGTGGCGCTGTAGAATCTGCTGAAAAGAGCTTTTTGTGAAAGAGACCAGCCCTCGAGTAAAATGCCTGTGACATTACAAGTGCTCATAAAAAATCCTCATGGATGGCAGCTGCAAAAGCATTCCCTTTGTGTTCTCTCAATACTCTGTTAAGCCTAATTAGGAGCACCGGGGGTCTGTAAATGTTTGAGTCCTTGTGGGAATGCGGAGGGCCCCAGGTGAGGGTGTAGATGAAAGGCTTCTTACAAATAAAGAAAGCAGTACAGATATTGTTCAACACAGGGTTAATGCATCGAGGCAGAAGGAAGGAAGACGATGACGCAGGATGAGAAGCAAGCAAAGGGGAAAGCGATGGAGCATGGATGGAGATGATGGGAAGAGACTAAGCTTGTAAGGCTTTGAATAGGCAAAGACCAGGCCACAAAGATGAAGGGCAGTGGCAGGGAGCCTTTCTTTCACCCTCAGCTCATTTGGTCCTGTGGCTGCAAAACCTGAGGATAGAGATGATCTAATGAGCAAGTGTGTGACACAGTTCATGCCACGAGGAGCTGGGACTTCCTTTCATTAATCTCACAGGATGTCATATATGCCACATGCAATATGCTGCAGCACTCCTATGATACAGTTTCTGCTTCAGTGGAAACACTTATGTCTTATGTGGCAGTTATGCCTGATACTGTTCACAGCGGATCTATTATCAGCGGAGCCTGCCTTGCCCAGAAGAGGTTTTATCATGGGGAGGCTTTTAGAAATTCTTTGCAGCTGAAACCGAGCTCAAAATGAGCACACTTGTGTTTTTGCATACTTTGCGTCCTTGTCAGCAGTACATGATCTCGATGAGCCTCCACTATGTATGCCCAGCCAGTGGGCTTACGAGCATTGATTGGCTGAATGTAATTATCAGATGCTGCTGAAGGCCACCCAGAACTCCGCCTCCCCAAAGAGTGAGAGGCAGGTGTTCCTGTGTGTTTTTGATCTCTTAATATAATGTTTCATCATTTTTTTAATGCCAAATGTATTCATGTGATTGTGTGTGACAATGAACGCACACTACTATTTGTTTTGAGATGTGTATGAAGGCCACCCAGCATCTTTGTGTGCAAGCGTGTGTTTGCATAAGCGCCTGCACCTACGCTGGCGACGATGCCCTTGTAGATTACATGGGGAGTGCAATCTGCTTTTAGCACATCCTCCCTTAGAGGACGGATTATGGGATAAGCAGCCTGGCGGGCACCTGTCACCCTACACACACACGCATAAAGTGTACCTTCTCCAGTCGGGCACTATGGGACTGATGTAAGGTGTTGATCAGCTGAGATGTGGAAGTGGTGAACATACACTGAAGCTCATTTATCTGCATTTGCACATGTGCTGACTGCCTGATTAGAGAGTTGCTTACAGTGTTCCCTACCTGCAGGCTCGAAGTGGCTGGGTGTATGAAAGGCAACTGATTTGTGCATATTTATTCCTTGCTATTTATTTCATGCTGCGGCATTCTGCTAAATAATGACACATTACTTTGAAATAAATCTACATTAATTCAGTTGCCCACGATGTTTTGATTATTTAGAGCACCCACTGTGAGCAGCCATGTTAGCTATTGTTAGCCCTAGCTTTTAGCTAACTTAAGTATCTTGACATTTTCATTGACTACGCTGGTGCATCCACACGGAAGGTAAAGAAGTGTAATAAACTGGAATTCATTCATTCATCTTTACAAGTCCAATATACATGTGATTGATCTTAATTTTATTTTTTGCCTTTACAATGACTTTTGCATTTGATGGCAAGACGGAGGTCACATATCTGCACAGCTGTGAATGCACCTGATGCGCTGTGTTCTCCATAATATCTGTGCGAAACCTGTCGACCGTCTCACTGTTGAGCAGCTGGAGAGACGTGTGCATTCAGCCTCCCGTCCATGCATTGCCTGAGCACCGACATCCGGACGGGGCTGACATTATAGCTGCATTAATGCAGTGGAGATGCCTGATTTGTATGTGCGCGGCTGTTTTTAGCGAGTGATTCTCAATCAAAGTCAAAGTCGAGAAGAACTGGTTTCATTCTCCAACGCTGACTACATTGCCAACGGTCACAATGTGGATAATTTGTTACCTGTGTATGGTGGACATAACTACAGCTCGAATTTCCACATTTAAGTATATTTTAAAGTTCTCATACTTTTTAGTATTTTTTGTCTGGAATTTGTACTTGTACTGTAGTATATGTGAACACACAACTAATCTACAGTACCTTGTGGAAGTTTTGCTTTTTCAAGAAGGTAATTTGTGTTCATGCTTGGGCAGATTTTCACTCTTGCCATTACAATGTAGATTAAGCATAACGAGGGAGATGTTTCTATTCACAAAATAGGTTTTATTTACAAAAGAGAAAAAAAAAACTGTCATCTGAATGCACTTCTTTCAGTTTTCAGTCAATAATTTTGATCTTTCATTTTCAACAGCATTAAAGTTTAGCTTTGAATTCTGGATTTCACCTTTTAGCTTCTTAAGTCACCGTTACATGTCAAACTATATTGTAGCTCATCATTTGTGCCTCTTCGTTTCACATTTCTGCAATTCGGCAAACCCTTAAAGCAGTTTTATGTCAGTAATCAGCATTTTTGCCAGGAAGATTATTGTTCTACTATAATATTTGTTGAATATTTCTAATAGAAATATCACTCGTATGAAAATGATCCACTGAATAATGAAGGCTCGTGAACTAAATCACACTTGCCTCCTTTTGTCTTTGGTCACGTTTTTCTCCACCTAATGATTCTCACGTGGACTTCAGAAAGCACATAGCCATATATAAAGAGACGTGGGCAGAGGCACGCTTCCCTCCCATCCACCATGATCTCAAGGACACTCAGTCAACATTTACTGGATCTTTGATGGCTTTATGGCCTAGGTTATTACTGCCTCCCTTCTCCCTCCTCCTCCTCCTCCTCCTCCCACTCTTCCTTCTGCTCCTCATGTCATCAGCGGGTCTCAGTTTCTTCTATCATTGTGTAATTAACCACGCAACAGGGAGTAGCTCAGCATCCAACTTTCAGCAGTTCTGCAACCTTAAGCCAAAACCAGTGGTCTTTTTAATATTTATGAGAAATTACATGTGCTTTTCTGGTGAAACAACAGATGCGCACTACATTTTTTTGTTGTTTTATAATCTATTTGATCATTTGATCACAAAAAAAGAGAGCTTGAGGATAAATGCAGAAGCACTTTTCGGTAAAATAGCTTCTCTTCCTCTAAAATCAGCTTTTAAAAAATGCAAGAGACAAGTTTCAAAACAGAGCAGACATTTGTTGTCCCCAGGAGATGAATCCCTGAGCCTTGTTCACACAGCACAATTTTTTTTTTTTCTTTTTTTGCCTGATTGTACTCAGCGACAAAGCTTAGTGTTCCACTAAACTCTTTAAAGGCTCGACTCGTCGTCACCTCCACCTAGATTTCTAACAGGTCAAACATTTGGATGAATCAGCGACAACTGCAGCCAATCAGAGTACATGTAACCTGAGGGAGAATTACAACATACAATTACATGCTGCCCAAATGCATTTGCTGTAAACTCAGCTTTTATAATAATGCCAAGGACATGTTACCCAGATGATAAATCCCAATGTTTTAGCGATTTCTAGAGTTTTCCTTAAAACATAGTTCAGTTGACACTTCTTGCCAAACCAACAAAAGTCCCAGATCACCATGCAGTAGACATTCGGTTGCTATGTGTGAAGGCTCAGCTCGTCACCACCTGCAGCTAGATTAGCAGGTCAACTACAACCAATCAGAGCACAGGACAGGAAACCTGGAAGAGAAATACAGTATAAACAAACATGGGATAGCTCTTTGTAGAACAAACAATAAATGCTACCCAGATCGTCAATTCAATCACAATTTCTTCTCTTTCTTTTGCCAATTTTCAGAGCAATCTAGTGCTTATCAAATGAAATTGCCCTGGGACTGTGGACTCATTTGCAATTTTCTCATCATTTCCTGCTAGTGCTCCAAATGTGTTTTTGCAACCAAATGCGGAGAGAAAATAAATCACAGGTTCCTCCTGGTGAAAGATCATGTAGTGTGTGACCCCCCCCCCCCCCCCCCC
>KV751334.1:24328483-24341619 GCA_001698575.1 Mola mola
GAAACAAATGCAACTCACAATAACAAGACCGCAATTCATTTATCCAAAGATCCAAAGACATGTAGTTGTCAGATCGCTGTGTGCAACTCGTAGTGAAATTTGAACTTGCAATTTGGCTTAAATGTGTTGGCATTTACTGGATGGAAATTTGACATTGTTTGAAGGGATTTGCTGTATTACCCTCAGAATGAATCATAATAACTATTCTATTATATAGATATGATTACAACCTGAAAGTTGTCATTGTAGTTTAAACATTAACTGTCTCTGCTATGTACTGTGTCTTTTATTTGTCTCCATGTTGACTGCAGGGCAGGCTGCTGTTGTCCGGTACATACCTGAAGGAAAGGTTGCACTTCTCTGTTTTGGTTAGTGATTGTTTTGTCATCCCATTGATGTTTCTAATGCACACAGAGGAGGATCATTCAATGAGGAAGAAAACACAAATTAGAAAGATTTAAGAAAAGCTATACTATAAACTATATATACTATATATAAACTATGACTAACTCACGATCTCATCAAATGGACAGGAGAAGGAGGCTGGCTATTCATTTAATCCCTTCAAAAATGCTCTTGCATTCTCCCTGGGTGGTATTGTAAAGATGTGCCAGGATGAGCTGACAGCACCGAATGTTTTACTCCTCCTCAAGCTGTCTTTTTTTTCATGAAATATGCATTTTCCTTCTATATTTCAGTCCTGTAGTTGCGACACGCTCGCTCTCATGCTCAGCAGGATATGATTTAGAGTTCTTTGGGAATGAAATCTGAAGGTCACTTTGACCAATTCAGCCTTAATATTTCCACTGACAGACTCACACTTCTTATTTCCTCAGCGATTCACTGAAGCTCCATCACACTTACGTTCAGAGAAAAATCGGTAAGGACATGTGTTAGCGCTCTAAACACAAACAAGCAAACACAAACCTCACACAGTTTCATTGTTCTCTCTCTCACCGTTTTGTGTCATTACCCAGGGACTGGTGATTATATTGCAAACAAACACGGGTCCTCTTCACACTTTCTCGACCCTGCTGTCGCTTCATTAGGCATGTGCACGTGTTGAAAACACCTCTCCTCCAACAACCCACCCAAACCGAGGCCCTTACTAAAGCTAATGAAGTGGAAGTCCCCTGGTATGGTGTGGCCCATGAACATGTTTACCCATGTTGTGTGTTTGTCTAAGCGTGAAGAATTAAAAGAGGTGTGAATATGGTATTTCCCTTCATTAGTTACCTGGATGATATTGATCTTACTTAATGGCAGTGTAGTTATAAAAACAAAAATAAAAAATGTATGTAAAGGAAAACTGCCAGAGACAACTAGTTTATAATTTAGTGAAGGAATTTCTCTTTTAAAAGGCTCGAGCAGCCTGTCAGCAGTATTGCTACAGTTCCTGTGTGCTGCTTTTAGCTCTTCTCTGATTTTTTTCCACAAAAAGAGTGTTTTTCTTGGAGTTCTCCATGGCACATTTGCGAGAACAGACCAGAATTTTCTCTGCATTCAAACCAAATGATGGGTTTTTAGTTGGTTCCACTTCGATCTGGGGTCCAGTTTTGCCTGCATTCCGTACCAAATGTTATTTACCTCCATCCAGGAAGGCAGCAGTTACAACCATGTTTTCCATAAATGTATTATTATCGTTGTGAAACAAGCCCATCTTTGCTTGTTACGCTAAAACTACTGGATGGGTTTTATGACAGAAAATCCTTTAAAGAAAAAAATACCCACTTTGCTAAGGGGCCGGTTTTATTGTAGTCTTCTAACATAGAGAATACAAACAATAGATTAGGTCATTTAAAGTAAAGTGCTCATCTTCAGCTCACAAATATAATAGTAATTCCGTCTGCAGAATTTGGATCAAGCATCTTGAGAGCAACACACTGCTTTAGAGCAGTGCGCCGCAGCAGCGATCTCTAAGGGTCTAATCCTGCAGAGAGTCCTGCAGAGCGCCGTCTTTCTTCACCATCTACAGCAGCAGGGGAAGTTTCTGCCTGTGAGGTTCTTCTCCAGTCATTATCTTCACTTGTTTCCTGCACGTATATCTGCAAACTGTGTCAAAGTTTTATGTTTACTGAATTCTCAATCTCCTTTCTTGTGTGAGCACCATTGATTAGCATATCTTAGATGTGTTTGTTGTTTCCTGTGGTTTGGCAGTCACCAAATGATTTACTTGGATAGACTGGTCGGCCGTTGTTCTTGTTTTTCTGTTGTGTTTTTCTTTTGTTGTGCCAAGAGAATAAAACTCCTCAAAAAGTGTATCAGTTTCCTGGACTGTTCTAATTATGTCCATGACTGATACACAAAATCAACATTTAATATCTTATGTAGCTTGAAATTGTAGGTAAACCAGTCAGATTTGCATGCAGATTTAAAAGGATTTCGATTCAATAAGCAAATTCTATTCTGAATTTTGATTAACTAAAGATCTGCCTAACCCCAGATGTAGTCAGTGATTTTATAGCTCAATTTTGTCAATATCTACATTACTCTGCTGATTCACTAGAGATTTTAACCTGTTTTCATCCCTGCTAGCCAGTTACCAATATCATGTCACAGCGCCTCACTGTATAATAGACACAGAGGGTCCCTTTTAGCATCTCGGCCCAATGCACCAACGCTACTGTCTCTTCCTAGTGCAAAAGGGCTTTGTAATCTTATTTGAGTTTAGGCGCAAAACAGTGACATTTGGTTATGTTTGGGGGAAAATAAATCTGCTTGGTTTCAAATGGGACGTAAACTGGATGGAAGTTGGTGTGTGATCCCTGACCTCCAACCTAGTCAGCACTTTTGCTTTTTGCAATGTAGTTCATGCTACATCATCTGCTCAAGTCATTTGAAACTGAAGCTTCTACATTAAACCCTTGTGCGTCTCTTCCTGACGCCCAACACTTTACTTCTGTCTCTGAATGTGCTGCAACAAAACCAATGACTTTGGCATGAAAGCAGGTTGGACATTTCGTTGATCAGTTTTGTTTAGAAATGTTTTGCATCCATTGCTTCGGACAGGGTAAGGACACTATGCATTTGTCTATGTCTATTTGCCAAGGAAAAAGATTAAATAAGCCCTGGAGGTCTCTGTAAGCTCCTTTGGCTTCTCTTTGACTTGAGTCCAAAGCTGCGGGTCTCGGGAAAAAAAAAATTTGTCTTGACGGTATGTGTGGGCTTCTCAAAATCCATAATATAGCTTTGAAAAGCTGTTGTTTTCTGTGACATGAGGCAATCTGACCTGTTGACTGGCAAGAACACTGAGGGAAACGATTTCCGGGAAGGCTAAAGTGTCCATCAACTAATAATTGTAAAAACGCAGAGCAATCATCGGTCGAGGGGCTGCCTGGCACGAAAATAAGACCCCATCTATTGAGAAACTCATCTCCCGACTGTGTGAGTGACGAGGGACCGAGGGGAGGGGGTGGAGGCAGAGGAAAAGAAGAAATAAGAGTGGCTGGGTTAAAAAGTTGTTTTTTTTTCTTTTTGTTTTACTGAAAAACATCCCTCAGGTGCAATAGTTATTATGGAGCACAAAATTGCCTAATGTGCTTATTTCTAGCGCTAATGCGGCAGGCGGGCAGGAAGACGGGGTATAGCTCTCCAAGGGGAAAGTGTGCAGTACAATAAGACCTGTAAGCACAATTCAAGTAATTAGATAGAGAAGCTGGAATTAAGACCCCACAAAAGCACACCAAGACCCACATATGGCATTCAAATACACACCCCAACTGGATAAAGTTCACAAATTTGTGCTTATTTCTCCTAAATAATACCCAGCATCTCTGACTATGACAAAAGCCACTATTAAAAAAAAGCACATTCCAGCTATTCATCCTTTACACATTCGTCTTTTTTCAGCCATTCTCCAGTTTCACTTTTTGACCTCTCTGCCTCAAAGTCTCATTAACAGTGAATAATAATTTCGAGCATAATTTTAACACCCATGCTGTACTCGGCAGGTGGCTACTCGTCCTCACCCAGGATGAGGCAAAGGATGGTGTGATGTAAACTGGGAGACCGAGAGAGCGAGAGAGACAAAGGGAGGGGGGGAAAGACAGTTGGAAACAAACTAGGAGAGGGACACGAGGAAATGTTAAGAAGGAGGAAGAAGCAAAATAACAAGGGGGTCCTGGCAACAGGATGAGAAGTGCAGTGGAGAAGCAAAAAGAGGGTGAAGGGGTGGACAGTGAGGAGGAAGGTAGAAAAAAGGATGATGAAGAAGGAGACAGAATGGAAAATAGTGTGGGTGTGTGATTTATGCCTGGGGAGCTTGGTTTCTCCCAGTGAGGCTGCCCACTGATTCCCTAACCTGAGAGGCAGAGGGGGGAGGGAGAGGATCATCATTATCCTATATGCTACACAGCAAAAAATGGAGTGTTAAAATTTCACGGTTAAACATCTGGGAGTTGATTTTAACTCCCAAAGTGTAAATTTAACACATTTGATGTTAAATGGTATCCAGAGTCGGAGTTATTTCACAGACTTGATCAGATCATCTTTAGTTTAACTCTGCTAAGATGTAATTAAGCTCCTCCTCCACACCCTGCACTTCACTTCTTCAGTTTGAGGCATGAAGAGTGTCAGCGCCATTTTCCTCTCATGCATGTCAAACACGGTAAGTGAAATTTAGTTAAAACTTTCTAAAACAATTATGAATTGATGGTGTTAACTGTAGTATGTACAATAATACATTGAATATATACTTTACAAAGCCTTGTTTGTCGCCAGGACTGAAGAGCAAATTTGTCCACGGCTAGTTGGCTAGTAAGATACGGTATCGTTAGCTTAATTAGCTAATATTCAGCGACCTGGTTGGACAAGGCAATATGGTGCTGACAGTTTTCTCAAATGATGGAGAGATATAAAGGCAAGTATAATCAAGCTCTCTGCACCCTAAAGATTAAGATAATGTACTTTTTTTTTTAAAAATTCCTTTAGAGTTTTCTGATTGGTCCTTAGCTTCTGCTTCTGAGTCGGACTCAAGCTTCAGCTCAAGTGCATCAACTATAAACATGGATGAGGTCCCCAGGAAGAGACAGCGATTTGAGGATACAAATGCAGCTTCTGCTAAACAGGTTGTGACACTCGATACTCATGAGTTTGACATTTTTGCATTTTTCAGTCTCCAGAAGAGCTGTTAATAACCATGTTTGACATTCTTGTGGTTTTGTTTTTTTATTAGTTGATTGAAACTGTGCTTAGAGGCAAGTCCGGTGGTGAAGAAGTACTACAGGAGTATCTGAAGAACAGAAACCCTAACAGATGCTGCAAGAAGGCAAAGGGTTAACATCCTGGTGGCTCACATGATTGATAAACATGGGTATGTGTGTTCCATATTCTTCTTATTTTTGCCTAATAATTGAATGGCCATTGCATACATTTGGATTACTAGTTTATTATCCCCTCTCAGGCACCTCCCCACTAAAGCAATCAGAGAAGAGTATGCTTTTGGTATAGTGATGCTGTTCCCTTCCCTCAAGGATCCATATTCCAAGAAAGGCTAAGTAATTATTATTGTTTGCATGACACATGCATGTTGTGACGCAAAGTCGTGTGCATGACTTTGACTTTTGAATTCTGAGATTTGTCATGAGCCGAGTATGACAATGCATTAATTTTTTTTTAGGACCACTTCTTTGACGCTGCAAGCAACACAGGATACATTTCTTGGCGTCTGAAAACAGTCCAAAGGCAGATTCGTCGAGGGTCTGCAACGCCACCAAATAGCTCCATTGGCTTTTCTCCAGGAGGCCCAAATTTCCAAAAGCCCGTTAATGTTGAGGGGGCAGCTTGATGGTGATGCTTACCAAGAAGCCATTTCTGTGCTCAACCATACCACGGACAAATCCCTGATTTTCCAGAAAATGAGGGAGATCTTTCAGCACCGTCAGAAGCTTGTTAATGACCCAGGCAGAAGTGTTGATATCCTCTCCACCTTCCCAAGATTCTTGGATACAAAGGGATTGGTAAATTGTGAGTGAGATTTTTAGAATTTGAAAGTATTTCCGTTAGTAGTAAGTCCCGTAGTTTAATCTTCTTTCTTAAAGGTTGATCAAGACTTCACACTCCTATTTGATGAAGAGATATCCTCCAGACTGCTTCAGAAATAGGATGTGTTCTTCAAGCCAAACGTCATAAAAGAGGCTAAGCGGCTCACTTCAACACCAGAGTTGAGATGCTTGGTGCAGTCAGCAGAAAGTCCCCCAGGAAGTGATTCTGATGAGGCAATGAGTGAGTCGTGTTTGTTTTGCTAGTTAAAAAGCATTAATTATAATTGCAGTTACAGTTGCTTAATTTGTTATCTTCATGATTATATGATTAAAATTGGGGAAACGAGCACTTGTGAGATTTCATTTATTTATTCTGTGTATCTCTGAAAGTTGATCTGATTTTTGGGTAAATATGGATAATGATAAATATGAATAATGAATCGCTAACTGTTTAAAACTCTCTTAAAGCCTCCTTGTAGTCAGTTGGACCTACAGCATTCAGTTTGAGTAGTCTTCAGTTAATTATTGTAACTATTTGTCCTTAGCCTTCGACCAAGAAATGGCCTCCCGGTTGTTGCTGATACATCTGCCTCTACCACCAACAGGGGAAGATGAAGTCTCCAAAAATCAGTGCGTGTGATGCAGTTGAGAGACTTGTAATCTTTCATAAGGGTGTTCCTCCCAAAGTGTAGGAACTGAAGAAGCTTTTCGGATGAGAGGCGAAACGTCTTCAAACAAAATAAGAAGTCCAGTTGCTTCCTACTAAACACTCCGAGATTAAGATGACCTGGATGACTGAGAACCTTCATGGACATAACCTATGCAGGTTTTCGGAAGCACCTTAATAGTGTTCATGGCAGTGCTCAGCGAATTGCTCAAGCTTCAACTGTTCCTCTAGTGAAGTAGTTGCAACTTTATCTCAGGCACCAACTTGGAGGACCTAATTAATCCCCCAGATGAATGTAGCTCCACTAGTGTTCCTTCTGAGAGCAATAACCCTAACCCTAACAAGTGAGCTTCACTCCCAAGCAAAGCATACTGCCATTTCTGCTCCACCTACAAGTGACCTCAACATATCTGTGATAAATTAATCTTTTGAAAAATTTGAAAACCTGCTCACAAATCTGAATACAGAGTGGAAACAAAATAATTACTTCCGCTAAAAGTTGGGAGTTGTTGGGCCAATAGAAATAACACTGGGTGTGAGATATGACAACAGGCGAAACCAGAAATCTGGTACTTATGATCAAATACCTGTGAAGGATACTTTTATATATTTGAGAAACATTGAAGTTCATGTGTAGAAATCCAGACCTTTGTCTTACCCTGAAAAAAGGAGTGTAGACAAGAGCCTGAAACTTATACTGACTTTTTTGATGGAAGTTATTTTAAAACACACCCTTTGTTTACAGCAAAAAGACATGCATTACAGATTCAGTTGTACTATGATGATTTTGAAACAGCCAATCCCCTTGGCTCCAAACGTGGAATTCATAAAATTGGCTGTCTTTATGTTGTTCTTAGAAACTTACCCCCAAAATTTAATTCAATTTTGATGAACATTCATTTGGTATCGCTTTTTCATGCACAAGATCTGCACAAGTATGGCTTTGATGTTATACTGGAACCATTAATAAATGATGTGAAAAAACTGGAGAGCCAAAGAATAAATCTTCCATTGTCTGACGAGCCAGTATATGATACAATCTCACAGATCACTGGAGATAATCTAGGGATGCACACAATTCTTGGTTTTAATGAGTCATTCAATAGACGTCATTTTTGTCGCCTTTGTGTGATTGAAAAGAATGATTCTCAAACAGTTTACAGTGAGGATGATCCTAAGGTGATACTTCGTGGAAAAGATGTATTTGAAATGCATTGCCAGTCTCTCCAGGAAAACCCACAATTGAAGTCACTGTATGGATTAAAAAAGAAATTCATTGAAGTATTTCCATGTTTGTAATAACTATTGATTTGATATAATGCATGATTTTCTTGAGGGTGTGGCTCAGTACGAGATCAAATTACTTTTTGGATACAAGAATTTATTTCAGAACAGGACTTGCTTTCCAGGATATATAGTTTTGATTATGGATTTTTAGATGAAAAAAAAACGCCCCACAAAGATTATTTTAGAGAGTACTGGCAATGGTATCACTTTGTGCCTTGTAAAAAACATTCCACTGTTGTTTAGTGACATCATTCCTCCAGGAAACAAAAACTGGAATTTTTTACTGTTGTTACTTCAAATAATGAACATTGTTTTTTCACCTTCTCTCTCACTGTAGGTATGACAATATATTTAAAGCATTTGATTATTGACCACCATTTAAGCAATTGAATCGACATAGAAACTTGATACCTACGCATCATTTTATGATCCGCTATCCATTTTCTATAAGGAAAATTGGTCCCTTATTTTATATGTGGTCTATGAGATTTGAAGCCAAACACAAGTTGTTTAAAGATAATTTCAAAAATTTCAAAAACATAACCAAATCGCTTGCTAAAAACCATCAAATGGCCATTGCTTATCACTGGGAAACCTTCAACCTCAAACAAAACGAGTACGGACCAGTTAAATCTTTTTCCCTCAGAGATGAGAATGTGGTCAATGAAACGCTTAAAATCATCTTGTCAAAAGATGTTTTCTCAACTAGTTGGGTTAAAATTGATGGTGTAGAGTATAAAGCTGGACTTTTATATGCTGTACAATGGAAGAAGACATGCTCGTCTTTTGTCAAATAAGTGATGCACTTTTGGTTGATGACCATATTTTTTTTCTGACAAGCAAACTATTCACAGAGAATTTTGATGGCCATCATCACGGTATTATCAGAGTATTGCAAAGTGAGGAAAGGTGTGTCGTAAAAATGTCAGAGCTTAAATGTTATAAACCATTTGATATTCAAAGCTCATACAATGTTTCAGATGAAAGTTTGTACCTTATACCTTCATTTGTGACGTTTTAATTCAGCTGGAAGAATGACTGCAAGGGAGGAAAAATAAATGCTAGTTCAAAAATGATCATGTTGATTGGAATTATTTTATATACATATTAATTTTAACACTTTTCAGTGTTGATATCTTAACACTTTAGAGAGTTAAATGAACACTAGCCAAATAGTAAAAATTTAACTCTGAGCAGTGTTACTTGTCTAATCCCTTAGTGTTAATTTAACTCTGGAGAGTGTGGAGCTATATAAACCCTCAAAGAGGGTTAAAATCAACTCTGGACTTTTTGTCCAGCTATGGGGCTCAGAGACTGTGGGGGAAAAGGGATGAAATACAAATAAAACTAGTGAAAATATGTCAAAAATGTGAAATTGTTTCCCCACTTCCGCCACATGTTTGGATAAGATTATGACACCTTTTCTCTAATCATGTCATTTTGCACCCCAAAACATGACAGCTGACTGGAAGATTGACGGAAGATCTTTTCCAAGAAGGATGTTTTTTGCTCTGGAGCGTTTTCAGCAGTGCTGCATATGGGTCGATCGAGCACACATCATGTTTGTGCTGAATGCAGCTGCGATTCAGATGAATATTATGAGATCTAAATGACATACACAGGGGAAATAACACGCTCGCTCCTGAATTGTATTTTAGCTCATCACTCCAAATTAAGCTTTAGTGAATAATCTTTACTTCCAAGTGGCTTTTAATTTGTAGCTCAAAGACAATTACCTACTATTAGATCTTCTATCATATTGAACAGTCAAACATTACTTAAAAGAAATAGTTTGGCATTTTGGGAAATATAATCGACTTCCTTTCTAGGGGTCTAACGAGAAGATTGATGAGATTTTTATATGTGTGTGGAGAATATGAAGCCAGAACCAGCTGGGTAGATCAACATGAAGATGGTAAACATGAGAGAGAAAAAAAAAACACGTCTAGTCTGGCCAAAAAAGCTTACATACAAAACTTATATGATACATTCCTCAATATGTAGCTACAATAAGTACATAGTTTACTCACCCCATGGTCTAGTGGGTACACACCCCTTCCGTAACATTTTAAATGTGAAATAGCTTCTTTTACCTTTTAATAATACCTTACACTCACCTAGTTTTAGATTCACAATTTAACTTGGCAATTTATTGAGCAATATATGACAGTTCTGGACACATTCTCTCCTCCACAGTGTTGCATGCCGCCCTCCCCTCCATCCATGCCCTCAGAGGATACCATGACTGCAAGCTCAATAGTATCACACACCAGATACTAGGTAGTATTACACCAGCACAAACATCTGTCTGAATTTCAGAATCTGGTTCTCAGTTAATAGGACTAACAAACATTTTGTAGATGACCACTTTTATGTGCTTCAGCCATCGACTTAATATAAAGATGGACAACGTAAGAGCTCCCAAAGGTGAAGCCCAAGCATCTTGATCACCCTCTGGTTGCAGGCTCCAGTGTAAAATCTATGGCTCTTCTACTCCATTGTTTCAGGTAGGACTCGAGACAAAATAAAAACCCAAAGTACACGTCAAAAAAAATGGCTTCTTTTGCTTTAAGTTCTTATCACACTGATGTATGTTTAAGAGTTTAATTTTTCTGATTAGTTTTAGTTAGTTATTTCGTCCAATAAAATGTCAGGATTAACAGCTGAGCTCTGCTCACTATTGGGCGAGCAGGTGTAGGGCAGGAACTCGATACCCCGGCTCCACTTCCGAGGCAGACACCCTGGGTCTAAATGACGTCACCAACACAAGACAACACAACACACCAACACCAGCACGCGTATCGCAGAGATTTTGAATTCCTTTTTGTGCGATGAGAGCAACTGGTGATGCATCCTCCGTCATTATTATCAGTGTTTTTAAGACATCATTATGAAAAATGGGAATATTCGGCACTTCGGCACAGTATTGCACAAATGTATTCTAATAAAAGCTACTGAAATTGGTGAGCTAACCAGATAGCCTTGGCCCATCATGTAGCCTCCTTGGTTTAAGCTAAGAGCTGTTAAGCTGCAAGTTTGACAAGGTTTTTTTTTAGCATTTAGCCTAAAAAGTGAGCAAAAAAAACAAAAACACCTATTTTCCTCCCTAAAGAGAAAAATACAACTATAGTCCTTCCGGATACAAGTTGGTCTTCCGAACAGAAACAAATTGCCTCGTTAACAAAATGCGCTTCCTTCAAATGAAAAAATAAAATGAAATCCACAAAAAAATGTTCTTTTTTTTTGTTTTTTCAAAGTAAATCCAAAATTGACTGTGAAAAATTTCCACATGCTGTTTTCCCTCACTGCATCCATCTTGCTCTACTGCCCAATTTCGCTTCTCTGCAGGTACAACAGTATTCCTCAAAAGTGCCACTATAAATCACCTTCATACTGTGTCCCCTCTTACAACCCAGTGTGGTGTCCAACCGTGTACCGGCAGGAGATTTTGCCGGCAGGTTTTTTTTAACATTTGGCCTGCTAGCTCCTCTGCTAAATATGCTAACTGTCGCAATGCTACAACGAAAGATATTTACACATGAGACAGCTAACTCACAGCACACAGTATAGAGAGAGCAGTTGTCTATTAGTGCCTTCAAATCTGACACATTCAAGTGAATATAATGTCGTTTAAGCCATATCTGCTGCCGCACAGCTTTTTTGGCCTTGTTAGAATGAAAAATAGATGAGGTGCTGCATTTATCAGTGCGAAGATGACTTCCATTGTTGCTCCATAGTTGTTTTCTCTGCATTATCTGCTGTTGCATAAATACAATGCATCAAGCTGCCTAAACAGCCTCACTTAGCTGGATGGAAATACAAACAAATGGTCACACTGAGATGGCAACGCTACGCCGTGCAGAGCAGTGGCGCACACACTGACGCCAATATGCATTCAGACGTACAGGGGCAACACACACGCTGCGAAGTGTCTAATTTCACACTTGCTGATAATTTCTTTCGACTGACTCTAATCAGATGGCCTCATACAGATCATGTAATGGATAATGTTATGGTACATGCTTGACTGGTGGAAAGCGTGTTTACTGAGGGAACACATTGCACCTCCATTGTAGTGTTTAAAGCTGTATGAATCGTGTGTGTGTGTGTGTGTGTCCTTGTATTGGTACAGCTTCTTGGTATGACTGTATGTGCCTTCCTCTACACCGCATATGTGCATCTGTATTTTTGTCAGGGCCCTGTACGTCAATGCATTTAGCTTTTACAGCTTGTGCAACTGTGCTCCTCTGTCATCCTACATTACCCATAATTATCCACAAGAAAGAGACAGCACTTATCCCCTGGGACACACGCTCACACACACTGCACATGAGCAAAACAACGAAGAACATGCAAGCTGTTTTTTCCATTAATTAGCTCCTCTTGAGATGCTTCATGTACTACAGGAAAACATAAATTGATGAAGCTGATGGCCATCCTGAGGTATCGGTTGGTGTCACTGCTTGGTGTGTTCACCTTAAATGTATCGTACTTTATACAGTACATGCTGTGGCACGCAAGCAGTTAAAGAATTCTGGCGGACCCAGTGTGGGACAGAATTTTCACTCACGATTTGCATTAATTGAATCTGAAACAAGGCTGTCTTCATTGCAACATCAGTAAGATGTAGATCACAGCAGTACTGCAGTATTTCATACAGATCACTATTAAAGTACTCGCTTTTTATATGGAATCCCCAATATACATTTATTATAACAGATGCAGTCAAGTGTATCAACAACTCAATTGTAGAAATTAGTCTGAGGGTGTTTCTTTATAATAGCAAGAAGTTCTTTCTTGACTATTGTTTGATTGCAATTTACTTATAGTTCCAAGATGCTTTTTCACAACATCCAGTCTACTAGGAACATTGCAGAATTAGTGTGAAGTGCAGCAACATTAAAAGCTTTGTACCAGGAAACAACTGTGGTTATTAAGAACACAATTAACTTCATAGGTTGAGACACTAAACACAATTTCTCAGGTCATGATGGGAAACTCCGCCAACCCGCATGCAAGAGGCCACAGTTTGTAGGCCAGACTCGAGGAGCAGAGGAGTTGTTTCTTTTCCTCTATGGTGAAGTGGTTTCTTGCTTCGGGACTGAGAGCCTTCACCTCTCCAGCAGTTGGGAAACAACAAACAGGAGCTTAACCTCTATAGAAGTCAAGTAGCTACAGCCTTTATTTAGTGTGAAATAATA
>KV751334.1:24367146-24379235 GCA_001698575.1 Mola mola
AGCTGTGTAGGCGCCCTTGGACGTAATGACCAATCGCTCAGTGTTGCTTGCTTGTGTCAGGGTTTGGGCCGAGGCTACAGTCAGGCAGACATGAGAAGATGCAAGAGGGGGAAAAAGCAAAAAGGATGGGACTTATTTTAAGCACATTTAGAGGTATCCACAAAAAATCTGCTCTTTCAAAAAATGAATGTCCTCATTGATGGTTGTTACTATCTTCCAGCATCCTCCGCCAGTCCATTCCTACCTGTGTCAGACAGAGACAGAGAAGCTGTATGAGTATTACATAATAATGGAGACATTCAGGGAATGTCATAAGAGAAGGATTTAGTCATATTGACATTTGTTATGGGCACACTGATGCATGCTGACATTTATACGTGCTGCCTTCAAGACTTAGAATCATGGATTTACGTCTGCTTGACCTTCTAGACTTCATTCAGGGGACCTAAAGATGTGACCCTACAATATGGCATTCCATCCTGATGTTAGCAGTGTGGGTCTATTATTGGTTAAAGAGAAGGCTTTATTACGATTCTTAAATGACACCTCCTTGAGCTTATGTACTAACCTACAAGGCAAGCTGCTTAAAGACAGAGCAATATGCCAGTCACTATAGCAACAAGTACACGGGCAGCCAACAACACACACTGTAGTTACACAGTGAGGCTGTACATGAAAACTAAGCATTGCACATAGTGCCTCTTTATTCAAATGTACAGGAACTAACGATCACGAAAATGAAAAAATGTTGTCGAGATAATCCATCTTTGCACAATCAACACTATTAGCACTGAACATTTTTGGAAAAACAGGTCATGCACTTTAACAGAGGCCACACACTGCATCCCACAATATTTACATAAATATGATTCCTTGGTGCTCTTCATTCATGTTCACAAATGTAAAATGATAGTAGAAAACCATAAAAGAGAAAACCACAAATCATATGTTCGGTTTTGCTTGCATTATATATTTCAAGTTCAGAGCTCTCTATAAATTTGTTTATTCTCTGTCTGAGTCTTTTTTCTTTCTTTCTGCCATCACTTACATGTGGGTAATAATTTTCACATCTATTATTAAAGAAATTAATTGGATTCATAGCAATAAGTAGAGTAAGTGCCATTGATGAGTTTGTTCTATTGTGTAATTTTTTAGGAAATTACAATGTACAAAAGTACAATAATAATGTACTATAATGTACAAATTTCCCACTGAGAGTTTAGAGGTAGTGTGTGTGTGTGTGTGTGTGTGTGTGTGTGTGTGTCTGTGTGTCTGTGTGTGTGTGTGAAAAGTGAAAAACCTTTAACAAATTTTAAATTATAATTCTTTTCATGTTTGTTTTTCATGTTTTTATGCGTGTTTATTCCTAATATGATTTTCTGGAGATTTCAGCTACAATTCTTTTTTCTTTATTTCTTTTTTTTTTTTACCATTATTGATTCTGTTATGAAATAGGACACGTGTCAGGGAGAGCTTACACAATTGATAACGTGTGCTGACTTTGTCCTTATCCGTCATAGTTTGAAAAAATGAAATGGCCTTTCCAATAAAAAAATATTGATCAAATTATCCATAAACATTTTCGTACTTTGAGAAAATAGCCACACCCTGCAGAACAGACATGAAACAATGATGCACTCTCTTCCATGCAAGTCTTTCTTTCATGTAGCTTCTATTTCACTGTCATATTATTCATGTACCCATCATCTTCTGCCACGACTGAAACCCCGCAGCTGGAGTGCACCATGTAATTTGTCAGAACTGCCTCTTGCTGAACAGATGGGTTTGATGGTGGTTGTGATATTTTGGGCCAATAAGAGAGCGCACCACATCAGGGAAAAAGTCAAGAGAGGGGATGAAATGGAAAGAATCAAGAGAAGAAGTGTGACAGCGGCTGCAAAGTGAGAACAAGGAAAAAGAGAAATGGATTCAGTTCATCACACATACCCGTTTCCACCTCAGTGGCCACAGGGGAGATTTTGGGATGGGATAAATTAAAGATAAAATAAAATAAACCTTCTGAGCTGAAATGGAGCGGTTTGCCCCAGTGGCAATCCAAGCCAAAGGTTCATTCTTCGGCGGGAAGAGGGAGGTGGGAGGCATGGAGCCAGTGGAAGGAAAGTGAGATGGAGAAAGAATGGGGGTGGGGGCTTATTTTTCAAAAGCACCTTGCACTTAAATAAGCTGCAGCATCCAGAGCATTCTGATAAACAGGATATAGCTTCTCCTGCTCTGAACTGGCTCTTCAGGTCTTACTCACACGCTACTCTGGCTTTTGTCTTCAGTAATCACTTTAACAGAAGTAAAATGTGGCCAAGTCATAACTGATAATACAAACCTTTATTGCTATTATTTGTTTTACCAACAATGTTAATTGTGTCAGTGGAAGTGCTTTTCAGTAATTGCTTCCAGTTTGTTTGTGATCAATTGTGTTGTCGCTCAAAAATAATGTGAATGGGAAGTGTGTGGAAGTGTGAAAGAATGAGTACTGCCCTATTTTCACAGTACAAACTCTACTCCGGCAATGAGGGGTAGAAAAAAAATGGACTGAGAACAGCAGTTCATTATTGTTTTTGGTTTAATGTTAATGTCTGCTGTCCCATACTGGCTAAAAACATGAGAAGGGATTAGGAAGGATTTACTGGACAAATGGCACAATGGTGTGGCCAGCATTCATGACAATTAATGCAGACAACATTTAGTTCAAAATAATCCAACAAGTCTTTGTTATGAGGCTGTTATGGCCACTGTTTTCACAGCCACAGGGAATCACTGTGACAGCAAAATTACAATAACTACCATCTGGAACATTAATATTGGGGTAAATTAGTTGCTTGATTATTGATTAATCACTTGCCCATAAATGTGGGATCACTTTCAATATTTTCCACAACCCAAAAGAAACAATATTATGTGTGTGTTTTCTTGCCAAAAACCCTGGAGCAAAAGAAAATCTGTTTTATCAATAACACAATATTGAAGGCCAGAATGGTCCTTATAAATGAGAAGCTGGTTATGTTATAGCTCAAGAAAATTACTTAAATGATTAAGTAATTATCAAAATTGGTGCAGATTAATTATAGATTGCACAACTAATCAATTAACTAATGACTTCAGCTCCAGTTAGAACTGAATTATTATCATTATCATGAGGTTACGTGCCTTGGGGAGAAATACTAAAATATTAATTACCTAATGTGATGTTACGTCAGTGAGAGTTGTGGCTACAGACTTCAAGTTTGACAAACTAACAAGAAAAGTGCGTGCCAGACTGTAGGTCCTCATCTCTGCTTGAGGTTGACCACAAGATGCCTGAATCGATTGGCACTGTGGATAATGAATGAAAAAAAATGTGGAATAAAGAAAGGCGACGTAGCCTGTTCAGGTTCTTTTGCATCCATTTTGATCTTTTTTAAAGTCTATCATGGGTCTGCCAGCGTGTCTATTAGAGCACCAGCCGTTGTGGATGAAAAAACATGAAAAAGGCATCATTCTTTAAGGTAGATTATCCCCAGGTAACAGAGACACAAACAGAACAAGAGCGAAACAAGATCACAAACCTCCACCAGGGCTGAACAACCCCCTAACATGCTAATGGCCCTGCAAAAAAATATTCACAAAAGGCAAATTTTCCTTTCAGTGTTGGGGTTCTGGATTTGATTATGAAGTGTACATCCTAAAATAACTATTTAGGAGTGTTTTTATATTCTTGAGCACTGAGAATTTCTAAAGTTATAGGCCAAACCATTGAAAAGCGCCCTATCACCTCAGAATACTTTAAGAATCCAAAAATCAATGGGTCAAAAACCACCTCTGGTAAAAATTTTCATGCAAATCTATCAAGTAGTTTTTTGCCAAATCCTTCTAGCAAACATACAAACTCCTCCTCCACCTCCTTGGTGGAGCTAATAACAGTGGACCAGATACAATATTGGTATGTAAAAAAAAAAAGAAGAAACCTGCTGACAGAAAAGTCAAGGGAAAGAAGGAGAGCAACACAAGCCGAAGTATTTAAGAGCAAACATACTGACGTTTATTCAAAGGAAAGTGAGAAGCTTTACAACCAGACGTTTTAGATGATTAAGTAGGAAGACCTGCTTACTTTTAATGCAGCCTGGTGTTTGCTCTAACTTTATCATACAGTAGCACTGGGAACAGATTTTCCATGTCCAATCGAATTTCTTATGGTTGATTTTGCCTCAAACAGTTGCCAGAACCAAAGAACTATTTGGAAGGTGATTAAAGTGGTCTATTTCCACTTTAAGTACACCTAGTTTTAAATGTTTTGAATGAAAATTTGACAATTAAGCTCAAGCTTTGACAATGAGTCAAGTAAACCCAGCCAATACAGCCCAAATGGAGGGTTAGTTTCAAATAATTTTCAATAATACCGCTGCTATTTTTTTTTTTCCTTTGACACTGCATTTATTTGACTCTGGGAGCATCAGCAGATTAAATATTGCTTGCCTTTCATTGTCGCAAAAGTCAGGTTTTAAATGCTGTAGATAAATGTATGCAAATCAGGTTTGATTTACAGTCTCCTGGATGTCAGCTGCTGTCCCCCTGAGGGGCTGTTGAAGGGAAACATCGGGAGTCATTTGAAAGAAGGAGCTGACTGAATGGGAGGTGACATTTTGTGCGGAAATGTGTCTGATGTGGAGAAATGTATCAAGTCTCCAGGCATGCTGAGCCAATGACTTTCTTACCTAATGAGACAGTTTAGGAAAAGCCAATTGAGGAAAAGATGGCTGTGTATTAAAACTCAGAATTTTTTTATTTCTTTTTGACAATTTCAGATTTGTTAGATTTAGAAGACAGGATGAGCCTCGTCGGAGCTCTTTATTCTTAATCGAGATGTTATATCACATCGGCCAAATTGAAAAGCGTTCAACAACACAGCCTCGATTAGGAATACTGCGGAGACTGCGTTTCATTGCACTTAGTTATAAAGTTAAAATATTGTACCAAACTGCATCATCTTAAGTGAACTATCCTAATCATCCACAGGCAGTTAAACTAGTAAATTGCTACCCTGTCCTTGCATTAGGTGAAGCCCAGTGAAAAGACAGTCCTTATTCTTGGGCCTTGCACCGTGACTGCTGTGACCATTGAGTCCACACATCACTTGTACTAACCTATTAGTAAGAGGTGCAGTCAAGCACACCCACACACACACACACACACACACACACACACACACACAGCTACAATGTAGAGCTAATTTCCCACAATCTGCCGATCAGTTGCCAGTAATTGAGCTGGCGAGTGAAAAGGGGAGATCTAAAGGACAGCAGACTTGCCTGGGAAAGAATTTTTCAAAGTATGAGTTGTTGTATATTAACCTCTGGTCACACTGAGAATGTTGTCATAGCCCTAAATGTTGAGCCTATCAACACTATAAAGCAGAGGAATTAGTCTAGCAAATAAATTTGGAGGATAACAAAGACTTCCAAGCTAAACGGTGTGGTGTATATTTGAGTGTTTGACAAAGAGAAATGTGCTTAATTTGGTCGAGCAAATAGAATTCAAAGACAGATGTTTGCAATCTGCGCCTGCAAATGCCTCTGGAAATCTTGAGCAGAGAGATACATAATCAACAGCTGGTAATTTAACCTAGAGGGCTTGAAATGGGATCTACTGTATCCTTATGTCTAACTGCACTTGCACATTAAGCCTAAGCTTTGACATTTGCTCGGGGGAGCCAATGGAAGTCTTTTATAGGTCAGGCTAAGGTGTTCAGTCATGGAGCTAACATGAGTTCCCATGTGTCAGAGGAAGGAGGTGGAGGCAATCATTCAAGCCATGGTCTCCTAAGCACCATCATTACAGTAGAGGCTGACAGTTTAGCCCATGGGCTTCTGACTTTCACCAGTGTTAATCCCAACTGTGAACATTACAACAAACAGGCTCCTGGTTTGTTTCGGGGTGGCTCGAACTGTGTGACATACAGCAACGTTAGTTTGATGCCATTGGCCATTTTTTGGGCTACTTTGGAGTTGTGGAAACACACATTGACCAAAACTCTTTCATATATTCTATATTCAGTACGCAAGAGGGTTTTGGGGGTTTTTTGTATTATTGCTTATACAGTTGCAGTGAAATATTCTAAAATTTTGAGAATATTTTTTTCTTGAGCTGTAAGGCAAAATTTTAAATAAAACAGTAAAATGCCTGAAACATTTCAGTTTGCATGTAACAAGTGTAGAAAATATTACTGTAAATGTTCACTTTAAATAGCTGATGAAAAATTAAGCTGTTCTAATTTTTTCAGATGCACTAGTACAATACCCACCATTTTACGCATCCAGAGGAGAAACATTAACATTTACTTAAATTCTGGCTCTCAAGTCCAATGTTTTTGTTGTTGACTCGACTACACCATGATGGTACTTTTCAGCCAATCACGGGTCATTTAATAGAGAGGGCGTTCCTGTTGGATGTTCTACAAAGGTATATGCAGAGGCACATCCCCAAAGATGGTGAAAGGCCAACGTCCCAGCTGGAAACGCTGCTCTTACAGCATTATCAACGACTGCATACACCGAAGAACAATCAAAGAGAGAAAGACAGTCCAGTCGATGATCCCAATTCTCCGAAGTTACAACCCCAAGCTTTAATTTTTAGCATATAGACCAATACTGCAAAAAAGGAAACAGCTGATATACGAGCCTGACCACAAAAAACAGTTGATGGTACTCAAGTGTAACATCCGTGTTAAAACTACATCTGTTTATTCACTGAGAAGATGTTGAGATAACTATGTCATTGCACCACCATTATAAACTGGTATGTCTCTAGTCCTCGTTAGTCACATTTCACTGCTTATTAGTGTAACATTTGACCAGAAATCATGGAATTTCTCCTCATTAAAATACTGCACATTTAGTTTGTTTTGCTGTTGTTGTCAGTTAGCAACTTGATTTTTACTTTTACATAGCCTTACCCTATACGCCCGCTATCTGCCAGACGGTCAGACATGAGCAAAATACTTTAATTTACTATAAGAAGGACTTCAGTCATCGTACATCGTAATATTACAGCATGACCAGGAACCACCATAGTGTCAGAGAATGTTTATATTTGCCCAAGAGAACAGTGCCGTCCGAGACTGATTAACTAGTGGACAATTACTCCTCACTCCACCCCTCCCGTTCACAATTATATATTCTCTGCAGAGAAACAGAGAGAAGCATGTATTGTTTTTATTTTTTTAACTGTAAATGCACTGATTGTAATGCGAACACTTCTCTTTAATGTACAAGACTACTTCTGCTGTTTCTTTAAGGCTGGACATTTCACTCGATGCGACAATGGTTTTGTTAGTTTCAATAGGCTATATCATTAACAAGCCTCGTTGAGGTACCAAAAAGTGCATTGTGTCTTTTGGACAGCCTCATTGAGCATACTGCTGATGAAAAAGTGAACAGAGCAGAAACCCACGGAAAACCAAGGCATATTAAAGTAGTTTGTGAGTTTAACGCTAAGATGGGGAATTAGATACTAAAATTTAAAAGGTGAAATTAGAAAGCACTGATTTCAAGACTTACATGCCAAAAATGTACTATTTGAAGATCTTTTGTTCTCATACGAAATACACACGATTTAAACCAAAGCGTGACGAGGCTACGTTAGAAGTTTAGCCACTGACAAGGTGAAAAGCTTTTCCATTCAGATCTTGGCAACACCTCATAATTACTCTCCCACCGGGTCACCTCCATTATACTAACACTGGGTCTGGTCCCGGATAGTAATGGCATGAATACAGTTTGATTAGACACCAGTGAGATATGACCACTTTAAATTAATGAGTGTGCTCAATAGGCTGCTAATTCAGGCATGCATGGCTCAATCTGACCAGGCAGCCAAGCAGCTGGGCAGAACTGTTTGTTTTCTGCTGTTTATTGAAATGAGAATAAACCAACACCCCCCCACTGGCTTCACTGGACTTGGAGCAGGGATGTAAAGACAATGTTCGACGATGCCCTGAGTGGTGACAGGTTAACTTATAGTTCATGTAAATAAATACAACCATTTATTACACAAAACACATGTTCAGTGGAGGTCATGACTTGGAATACAAGAGAACACTGGAGTACTGATCTGTGCTGTGGAAGTCTAAATGTAAGTTTTCACAGGGAGCCTATTGACCCCAGGGGGAGATGATTACAAGGCCTGCATAGTTTAAGTAGTAACACGGCATACTGGCTTGTTACTACCACTGCATCTGATGAGAGGTAGACGTTGCAGTCACTGGGGTAAAACTAGGCGGAAGACATAAAGGTCAGGCGTAAGTGGAAAGTAGGGCGCAGTTGAATTGCCTGTTCTTCCAGGAGAATAGCCTGTGTATTGTAGAAATGGTTCACTGGGAATTTTGATCCACGGGTAATAAGCCTCACAAGGCTTTTTTCTGCCCCCACCCCACTCTCTCTCGGGCTTTTCCTCTCTTCTTCACTTCTCTCATTTGTTTCATTTCATGATATTGCGAACTCCATATCTCTTTTAATAAACCCTTTTTTTTTTTTTTTTGCATCCTTGCTACTGCTCCTCAAACCCTTATAGCCAACATTATTTCTTATGTTCCCCATTTGCATCATGAGCCACCCAAGCAATGGACTATGGAGAGAGAGGGATTTAATTTGCTCTCCCTGCATGGTCGGATTCCAGTCTTTCTTTATGGGCATCCTACTGCTGTCAGCCTAATCGCCTTTTCAATACTTGTCACAACTGCTGTGCCAAAACTATCCACATACTTTCCGACTATCTCAGTCAGTTACCACTACTTCTTAATTACCAGTGTCCAAGGGGTTGTTTCAGTCCATGCAGCTTGGCTTTTTGCTAACCCCTTACAGATGGAGCTTGGTCCTGTTCTGGTTCTCCTGCAACAACCGACTGTATTCCACCCAGTTTGTCAGTGTTCAGCCGATACGTGCATGGTGGTCCTTACTCGAAACTCAGTGTTTCTTCTTTCCAATCTAAGTTTTTGTTGGCTTTCTTGTTGGCTGAATCGTAATTGTTTTAAATTCAATTTGTTAGGTGTAGGTGGAGAAAAAAATGCAACATGAAGATTGTTGAAAGAGCCCCACGTACTGATTACCTACACTGCTCAATTCACCCTGTTAAGGTCAATGCCATACCCTGTAAATACAACACTTTAATGAACACTTTAATTTATGTATAATTTATCTGAAGTTTTGGTGATGTGCACAATGGTAAAAAAAAAATGGGGCATTTTTATTTCATAAAACGTTGGCTATCATATTTGTAAAGGCAGTTTCTCTTTGGTATTAATTATGGTTTGGTATCAAATGTAATGTAAAAGCAACAAAGGGAAAGTTGTTTTAGAGAAGATGCTGAAGTTGAAGAACTTCTAAAACACTTCTGGTGGATACAGGACCAATTCTGAATAAACAATCCACCTCCAACAGACATGCTTGATAAGCCCCTGAGTGGGTGGGTGCCTCTGAAAGGCTTTACTGTCCCTCCCTCTGCCCTTCACCTCATTGATTTACTATTACACTTTCTCTAAGGTAAGCGAGAGTCCATTAAAGCCAGTCTTCTATGCAGTGCGTATGCATAAAGAAACCTGTATATGCGTGCATCTGTGGGAACGGATGAAAACCATGAATGGCCATGAATCAGCGGCAAGTTGAATGTTAATGTAAAATCAATGTTTCAAATTAACCACATGAATCCTTCCTGGGTTTTCAGCCCTTCTCTGGACAAGACATGCCCTTGGGCTGAGTAAGGGAGAGCGCACATGTTCCACTGCTGAACAGTACACCCCGCCCACCTGCACAGGGAAACACAACAGGCAGGATCACACACAAATGCAAAAAAAAAAAAACCCAACAAATTTATGCATTTGGACTCACGAGCGTGCACGTGAAACTTGGTGTGCATGCGGAGAACCTGAAAAAAGAAAGTGCCCGAGCTCATTGGCATAATGAATGCGTAGCGCACCACAGAGTGAAAGAGCACAGCTAGGTCCCCTTCACTGATTCGCATTGTGCTGCATCTATTAAAATTAAGCCAAGGTATCCAGCTTAAGGCTGCCGCTGATAAGGTCAAAGGCGTAGTGAGCATTCCAACACTCATTTCTCCCCGAACATAATCGTACTCACTCTTGACAAAAATCTGCATAATGCTCCATGTATAGCTGCCAGGCAGAATGAACGGAGGAGGTGTGAGGAGAGGGTGGGTATGGAACCAGCAGCATATATCCCTCAAAGTCGCAACCAAATTGAATCTGCAGGTGCGAATGTGGCATGTGTGCTGCCTCAACGATGCACAGCTATCTATATTTATATGAATAATATATGGCTGGTCAAGGGGCCACAAGCCTGCAGGGAATAAGTTCCTACGGCAGACGGAATCAATCGTTATATGCCACTGAAATGCATTTCTCGCTCGCTTGGACCTCTTTATTACAATTTCATGGGGTTTCATGGGCTTTTTCTTTTTTGTTTTGATTCTGTGCTACTCCTCCTCGGCTGAACCAGATGAAAGGTGCAGTGCTTTCAAAGCCTTTGCGACCTACCGATAGATTTAACAGCGCAATGATTGGCTTGTTTTTTTTCTAAACAGTAATTGCTTGGTGCGTGTGCATTTATGTGCGTATACAGGCATCCAAGCATGCGTGAACGTCTCCGGTGACATTAGTCAGTGCAGCTTCATTCGCGCACGGCACTTGGTTTGGGCTCATGATACAACAACCACTGAGCTTTTCATTAGTGCGCTGAGGGCCTATATGTATCAATCAGAACGCAGAACAGATGGACGGCACAGCAGTGGCCCCTTAGATGTGCTCCTTCTTATCTGCTCGCATTTGAAACTGCAATATGGCCATATGTCCCTATCATGTCCAGCTCTGATATCAATCACATGAATAGCAGACTAATTTGTGCTTTATTTGCGTTTGATTTTTTTTTTTTTTTTAATTGTTAATATCAGCAGCAGCAGTTTGATATTTATTTATTAAACGTTATCGTTTTTTGAGCACCCTTTTGTTAATTTGATGAGGCCCAGTCCTCTTAAAACACTGTACTCACATGCTTTGTGTGAGCTTGCAAAATACTAAATATGCTCATGTAAAAGTAAATGTCATTGGATACAAGGGAAGTGTTGCATCTCGTTCTGACCTTTTTGATATGAACTAGAAACACCAAAATGTCATGGATGCTGCCACCACACCGTGTTTTTGTCCTTTTGTTTACTGTGTTTGCATCTTTTCATATAAAATGTGTCTGCAAGAGCTCATCCACTTGATCCGATGCCACCACGCATGGCACCGCCCCCATATTACCTTTGCCCTCGGTCTGTGTCGATTCGATTTAAATGTATTTGCTTGGAACACGATGCTATCAGAGAGCCGACGCTCGGCTGCACAGGTTGATCCCCTGCAGCCCTCTTGTGAATATGTTTACATGCATTTCACTCAGGAGCCTCAGTAGATCCCGGAGCGTCTTGTTACTGCCAGTATGAAATATAAATGATGAAATAAATCTCAATATAAATGCGAGTTTAATGGCACTAATAGTATAGCTTTCCTGAGCTCCACTTTGTCTCTGAAGCAGTTGTTGTGTTTGGCACCCACACATCATCTCACCTTGCAGGAACCAGCTACCCCTGCCTAAAGAGATATTAATACGGAACACCCACACCACGCCACCGATAACACTCTCCAAGCCTACACAAGGCCACTGCAGGCACAATGCCTTTTCCATCCCCTAGCACACCCCTGCTTCTTCACCCCTTTGCTTCTCACTCTTTCACACGCAGATCAATAGGCAATTCTCAAAGCCACTCACTATGAGCGTATGACTTAATGTGGACATGTAATATTGATTTGTTTTGAACAAAAGTTGCCATTTGTTGTGTTTTATCAGCAATGGAAGGTGAGCTGCAACGTGGCTACAATGTTATGAGACAATCATACGCTTCATTCTCAGCTTCAGTTCGTGGTTTCTTCTCCCCCCCCCCGACGTACAATCACAGCTGTTACTATTCCATATTAAGTGTGCTCACTTGTGGAACGCTGGAGGCTGAATGTTTTGATGTGAGCTACAAGCAGCCCTGGCTCGACTGGCAGG
>KV751334.1:24379257-24390441 GCA_001698575.1 Mola mola
AGAGTGGGGGGGGGGGTACAGAGTATGGACTGAGGGATGGCGGTCTGACGTGAGGACACGGTGGCTCTCCTGTGGCATTTGACTGCGTGTTGCACTCTGTGAGCAGCTGCTCTGGGTGAGTCATTTGCCCCGTGGAGGCCAAAATCTATTATATCCATCGCTGCTATGAACAAATCCGCACACAAAAATTACAGCACTTACACTCTGCAGCAGCCTCTTTGTTGAAAATCACATTTGTCGTTTTATCTTCCATTGAAATATTCATGAGTAATGCATCCCCTGGATGACATACAGTATGTTGAAATGGGGAGGGGGAGGAGGATGGACGCCCCAGTGCAGTTAAGGGATTAGTGAAAACCTTCCCTCTCTCTCCCTCTCCGGCTAACAGCATCCCTGGATGTGATGTGTGGGTGTATGGGCACCGGCAGGTGAGCGCGCTCCGCAGAGCCCTGGCTGCGACGTGCAGGGGTGGCGCTCACAGCACACACTTCTTCCTGCTCGCCTCCAAGCCTGCGTGAGAGTGTGGTCTCATTTTTTTCAAAGTCTGGCTGCACTTTCGTACTGACTTCTGCGTTGGCATGAGGCTGGTTTAAAGGAGAGGTGGAGGAGTGGGTTGGTTTCTTCCAGACGTGTCGAGTGTGCGCGCGCTGAGCAGGACCGGGGGGGGGCATGAAACTGCCAATCCATCACCCCGCACACACATGCAGATATCCCCCACGAATGAAATCAACTAATTTCTCTCTTCAGGCAAACTGTGTCTATGTAAATTGTGTCTATGGTTAAGGCGCGCGTCCCACATGTAGTTGCGCAGAGGCGACGTCGTCGTCAGCGCGACAATCTTGGAATAAAAGTGTCCCCTAATCTCTGAAATCGCCCAGCGGCGAGAGGCGTCCGAGGATTGGCACCACACGGAAGCTCCGCGAGACACCGGGAACAGGCGTTTCTCATTAACTTGGAAAATGCGCTGCGCAGACACGACCGTGCGGGTCCGCCTGAGGTGACGGGAACATTTCAGGAGCAAACAGAGTAAACTCACCACATTTGATCATCGCAGCCCGTGCTTTCTATATTCCCATCAAGTTGCGCCGCTCCGGTGACCAGAGAGCCCCAGCGCGCAACATCCAGCCAGTCTGGTGTTTACGCAGATGGCGAGGAATCAGCCCGCTCCAGCGTCTCTCCCACGGCAGAAACACGCGGCTTCCCCACCAGCGACAGCTTACAAAACCGAGTCCAGGAGCAGCTCGGAGAGAGATTGGTGCGCTCCCGGTGCGCTTCCCTTCGCCGTCTTCATTCACAGCCGCTGCTCGGTCGGGTGGCAGGCGGACCACATCGATGCGCCGCCGTCTCCTCAGCAGTCATTAATATCAGAGCAGACCCCAACCCTCCAGAGAGCAGCCAATAGCGTCAGAGAAGCGGGCGAGGTGCTCGCAGCATCCCTGCGCTGATTGGCCCAGAGCGCCTGTCACTCAACCCCCCCCAGAAGCCTCTTCTCATCCATGTCTTCTTCTGATGGAAGTCAAGCCCGCTGCAAAAAATATCCACTTAAACAAGGCGTGAGTTGGGCTGATTTACTACGAGAGAGATGATGATGATGATGATTATTATTATTATTATTATTTGAAAGTGATGCACTTCTCATCAAAATGACACTGATTCTATGTATGTTTAGAGTTAATCTGCACTGTAAAGATAAGTCCCCACAGTGCCGGGGGACCATTTGACAGTACAGGACATCCTCTGCAGAGGGTTTTACTTTGCTTTGTCTGGCTACACAGCACTTCAGGCTTACAGACAGTAATATCAAGCATATTGACTGGTGTGCCCTGAGGTCAGTTGTGTGGGAAGCAAACGGCATGGCCTGTTGTATTTTAAAACGACCTCTTCAAGAGGCCAAGGACCAGTGGTGAACAAACATAATAAAATTATGGGAAATAAGGTGTCGTGGTTCTGCCCTCTGCTTTTAGTTTGGTAGTTGTGTTTCGGTTTTGTGTTACTTCATTTCAGGACTTAAAGCGGTTCCCTCTCCTTGAAATTACATTCACTGAAATGCCTTTTCTGTTAACACAGTGAAGAAATATTTTTAATTAGTTTTTAAAGTGAAAAATGCTGAAGGTATCTGTAAAAACAACACTATATTTCATTTGTCCTTTATTATCCTCTATTGAGACACAGATAGTGTCATGGTTCTGCCCTCTGCTTTTAGTTTGGTAGTTGTGTTTTGGTTTTGTTACTTCATTTCAAGACTTAAGGTGGCTCAGGTGTGCAGAGCTGATTACCTGCAGCTGATGAGTCCTCATCAGTGGTATTTAAGACACAGATCCTGATCTGCTCGTCGCCAGAACGTCCTTTTTTGTCCCGCCCCTGCCGGGACTGGAGAGCTCAGCCACCACAGCCGTGTCCATCCCTGGTGTTCGTTGCTACTCAGTTCGTTTTTGATTCTTGTTTTTGTTAATTAATCTTTATTTTGTACTTTGACACCTGAGTTTCCTGTGTCCGCTTGTGGATCCAGACTCTGTACGTCACATAAGGGGTGGGAATCCTGAATATCAGATTATTCAGATCTTATCTAAATTTTAACCAAAATACTCAAATTTACGTATAAATGTTTTAAGTAAAATTAAGCTGATTAATAATGAGACCCTTTCACCAGAAGCTGTGAGCTTTTCTCTTTGTGTATGCAGAGGTGCTGCTTGACAACAAACAGGACTGGCAGCTGCTTGGGGTTCCGGGTCAGTAGGGGGCTCCCCAAGGGCCGCCCAATTTGAAAACACAGCAGTGGCTCAAAATGTGCAAAGATTACAGCGACAACGGGAAACCTATGAGTAGTGTTTGATGTGTAGATGAGTAGAAACCAGTTTAACTGAGCCCCATCCAACACGACTCACTCCTGTTGCGCTGCTAAGAACTGCATGCCTGATTCTTGTGAAAACCAAAGTTTGTCACTGAAGGAAAATGAAGAGGAGTTACCTATCTGTGAGTGGGGAAAAAAAAAAAGGAGGAAGAAAGCAAGACAGTGGTAAGATCATGACGATTAAATATGATAGAAACCAACCGACTGCTGATCCATCATTAGCCATGGGGCAGAGACACTAAATAACATAATTTCCACATGCTTTACATGGTGTTTCAGCTGGTGTTTCATCTGTTGGCAGCCGGTTGGGCAGAACCTTCTCACTGCTCCTCCTGTTCACCTATCTCTGCTCCTCAATGTCTATATTCTTCGGAAACCTTTTACTCACTTTACATCTTCCTCGGAGTCTTTGTGCTTTATCACCCTGCAGGTTTTCAGGTTTTCAGCTGCTGCTGTGGACCTGCCCGACATCCTGTCAACATTAGGGCAGGAGCTGTGTGACTTATCTGGATTATACATATACATGGATTACAATGACTTCTGGACATATAGATCACATCTGTTTCTGGACCAATAGACTTCACATACATCTGGATTTATAGATTTCACAAACATTTACACTCATGAATGTCCTATACATTCCTAATCTGTTATTGTCATGTTGTTGTGTTCTGTACATGTGACATCTGTTGCACGTCTGTCTGTCCTAGGAAGAAGGATCCCTCCTCTGTGGTTCTTCCTTAAGTTTCTTATTTTTCCCTGTTTAGGGTTTGTTAAGTTTATCCCCACCCAGTTCGAGGGTCTAAGGAAAAGGGTGCCACATCTGTACAGTTTGTCAAAGCCCAGTAAGACAATTTTTAATTTGTGATTTTGGCCTATACAAATAAAATTTGATTTTGGACCATGTCAGGGGACCTGCCATTTGTGTGGTGTCCGTGTTTAATAATACACATACTTATAGCATTTAACAGGTTTTACTGTACAAAAAAGTTGATTATAACTGTATATTATAACTGTATAATATGACTTACTGTGTAAGTTGAAACAGTTTCTGATACTTCCATTGCAAATATCGCCTGAGGAATTCAGTGTTCAGAGCAATTTATCAAGCATTCAGTCATTTTATCCTATAATGACATTACAACATTTTTTATTTATGGCCTAATAGACATTATTGAGTCTTATGAGTCTGCTTTTGTAAGTGCCGTCCAATATTTACACAGTCTTTTGCAGCCAGCCAAATCAGTAGGTCTGGGTTGCAACAGTTTCTCAATTACATGATAACAAAGATAAAAAAGCGCCAATGCATGGCTGAATGTGTATGTTTTCAAAAATATAAGATAACTCCATGTCAAAAATGTGCAGCTTAATGCTATAGTTTGTTCCGAATATTACTGTTGGTAACAACATTCCCCCTAAGTCTATTCTCAGTAGCCTAAGTTACATATTTAAGTACATCTCATAATACATTTTGTTTAAGTTGACCTTCCCCCTCAGCAGGTGCTGCCAGGATTCTGTCTGCAGTAGTTGCAGTTAAATTTGTGTAAAGCTTGACAAGCGGCCTCTTCCTGCACGCAAATACATGTGACATCGACATTTTTTGCAGTGCAGGGGGAGATGAGGAAGAAGGCACAGGCAGGGGAGAAAATGGATATCTGTACCTATTAGCTCCCGAGCTCCGGTCTCAGATCCCTGGAGGATTGCTAACACAATGTTCTTGGAGGTCAGACAGGGTTATCCACAGGCTTGGAGAAGGAGACGTACCTCATCTGTTAGCCAAAAAGGGTTCTGATCAAGAGTCTGCATGACTGCTGGATGTTTTAACTTCACCTCAGTCTAATTTCCCTGGATCTTTATGTAACCTCAGCTTACAGCACACAATTCAAATCAAATCAAATTTTATTTGTATGGCCCAAAATCACAATTTACACATTATCTCATTGGGCTTTGACAAACTGTACAGATTTGACACTGTCTGCCCTTAGACCCTCAAACGGGGTGTGAAAAAACTTAAAAAACCCTAAACAGAGAAAATAAGAACCTGAGGAAGAACCTCAGGGGAGGGATCCTTCTTCTTATGACGGACAAACATGCAATAGATGTCACTTGTACAGAACACAACAACATGACAATAACAGTTTACTAAGATGTTTGAGTTCATATGAGTCTATAAATCCAGATATAGTGTGGGTATGGTATGTTGGTCCAGAAGTCATTGTAATTCATGGGCTAGGCTGGGCAATCCAGTCTAGGATCCAAGTCACAGGATCTCTTGTCCTAATTTCAGCGGTAGGCGTCAGGCAGGACCACAGCAGCGGCTCCCACCGCGACCTAGAAAGACCTGCAGGATGATAAAGCACAACGACTCCGGGGAAGAAGTGAAGTTAGTTTAAGGATATGGACATTTAGAGGAGCAGAGATGGAGTCTGAGTCAGAGGGGGGAGAGAAGAGAGCTCAGTGCATCATGGAGTGTTCCCACAGCAACCTAAGCCTATAGCAGCATAACTAAGGGCTAGATAGGCCAGCCCCAACTATAAGCTCCTCTGCCTCCCGTACCAAGACTGGAAGATGGTTCCACAGGAGAGGAGCTTGATAGCTGAAGGCTCTGCCTCCCATTCCACTTTTGGAGATTCTTAGGATCACCAATAACCCTGCATCCTGGGAGCATAAGGTTCTGGATGGGTGATAGGATACTATGAGCTCTTTAAGATAAGATAGTGCCTGACCATGAACAGCTTTGTAGGTGAGGACAAGGATTTTAAATTCTATTCTGGATTTAACTTGGAGCCAGTGCAGAGAAGCCAGTACAGGGGAAATATGGTCTCTGATCTTAGTTCTATTCAGTACACGTGCTGCTGCATTCCGGATTAACTGAAGAGTCTTTATAATCTTATTAGGGCAGCCTGAAAATAAAGAATTACAGAAATCCCCACCTGGAAATAACAAATGCATGAACTGGATTTTTCTGCATCTTGTTTTTAATTGCAGTTGTGTTCTTTTGTCAGTTTGGTGTCAATCGCCTCCTCTTAAGCTTCTAAGACTCAAAAGGGGTTTGATTTGTCAATATCTCCATTACTTCTTCCATTTATTTGATTCTCCAGTACATGTTATTCAAATTTCATGTAAACTGCACCAAATTAATTAGAATTTTTGAAGTATGATTTTAATGAATAAATTGAAAGCTCTATTTGAGTTGTCTCCTTTAATTGAATGCAGAGGTGTTTGCTATGATTCAGGTTCTATTCACTTAAACTTAAATAATTATGCAATCTTTCAAATGCCATTTTTTCCTCCTTTTGCTTATTCTGCATTTTTCATAATGCTGCTGAAGAGTTGTCTCTCCTTGTGATAATGAGACGAGTCCCCTTGAAAGAATAAGTTTTGTATAATGATAGCGGAAAACCCAGCAGGCTGTTTTAATTCCATGCAGGTAACGACTGTGAGCCTGAACAGAGTTTTCCACTGTGTATGTTGTCATTTTCATCTTGTTTTGTTCGTATGGTCAATGATATGCTCAAATGAAAGAACAGTTAAGACCACCTGCTTGGCATCTCTGCCTGACACACCTTCGACAGCTGTTGTGCTCACTGCAGGATCATTAGCCAGGAATCTTTATTGGCATTTCCTTCCTTTAATTCTGGAACATTGTGAGGTAGTGGAGCAGTGGCAGTGATGTCTCCTTACTGCCAGCAGCATAGGGAACGTCCAATCTGTCTTCCCATGGAACAGTCAGCTGGGACATGATGCTCCAGGATCTCAGCTAACTTTGTGTCAACACTTCTTCAACACTGCCTTGCAGGGATGGAGGGTGCGCTGTTGTTGTTTTGATGTGCTGTAGATGAGTTTTAAGAGTAGCGCTCATGTTCCCTCTGAGTCAATCCACAGTTGCAGTTTCTTGGGACTGGGGAGGCTATCATATGTGGTGCCGATCAGGAGGCTTGGACAAGCACGAGACATCCTCCACATAACCACCCGTGTAATAGCTCTGTGGATTACTGCTTCCCAAGTTCCCTATCGCCCTCGCTAGTGCTTTTCCATGTCTAGAGCTCTCCTCTCCTGTCTTTATCATTCCAATATCATTCCAGTAAAGTCTTACTTTTCTGTCTCAGTTGCTTTGGACCACATCTAGGGTGCTGTTTCACATCAAACATCTGTCTGGCTGCAGAATTCCACAATTTCCTGGTCTTTCAGATGAATGATGGACTGGTCAACCCGAGTCATATTCTCAGCTCCGACACAGGGGCCCAGCCTTTTCCAAATTTAGGTGGTATGTGATAAATTGGTGATCAAAGGCTCCAAGTTTTCGAGGGACAAGACCCACAGGCATTTGCAGGATGAAGCCAAACTGCAAAGAGATCAGTTTTGTTGTGGGTTACTATTTGCATTTAACAAGCAATCCTTGTCTCATAAACACGTATTAAATAAAACTCATATATTCCTGTGGAAATTTTCCATTTTAAACCCCCCCTTTGTAGTTCTTACTGCCAGCTCCGCTGACATAAATCTATCTGACATGTTGACACATTTATTGTTTTTCATTTACATGTTTGCTTTAAATAGACTAAATAGACACTACACTGATGCACACACAAACATGTTTTCAGCTAACCTTTTTATTTTTTTTTCAAGATTCAATAATTATAAATTGGTCTTTAACAAGTTTCATTGTGGTTCACAGAATTATATAATGATGTCTTTCTCCATTTTTCAGACACTGTTTTTGTAATAATTCCTTTCTGTGAGTGGCAGCACTGTATACATTTATTAATGGTTTGTTTGTTGTGCTCCCCATCATGCTTTGCTCCAAGTATCTTGGAATTTGAAAAAGAGCAGTGTTGTAGTAGTCCAACATGGTTGGACACAGAAACAAAACATGGTTGAATTGGTTTATAGCTGTAGTGTGTGGACAATTAAGGAATTACCATGTCAATTTATGTTAAAAGAGCAATGGCAATTGGCAGTATATGTTCCGAAAAACTAGGGATTATTTAGGATTTTTTGATTTATGTAAATGCATAGATTGTGGTTAGTTTTAGCAAAATTGAAAAAAAGAAAAAGAAAAGTGCCTAGGAAAAGATCATTTTTGCCATAAAATAATAATCTTTTGTCACCACAAACTAGGCTGGAATTTTTATGCTATCGCCCCCATATTTAAACTGTATTAAATGTATTCTGCTCGCTATAGCAACCAATTGCTCATCCAGCCCTCCAGTGTGACCATCCTGAACAGCTATAAATATTTTTGCCTTTCAAAGTGGTCCTGCTCACGGCTAAAACTGCAGTGAGAGAGATAAAAATCACTCCAAAACAAGAGTACTCAAACGCCTGACATGCACAGGGCGCCTTTTTCGTTTCACTAGCATCTATCACATACATCTACACGCCCATACTTGTGTATGTGTGCTTTGAAAATATTTGCCAGAGTAATGAATATATCTGTTGCGTGATAAAAACAAACTTTAGGCAATCAAGTGAGGTAAAGAGGCTCCGCAGTAATTTTGAAAACCACGCTGAAGTGGGGGAGCTTTCTTATTCCTGAGTACACACACTAAAGTACCTCCTAATTGTTAATTACCCTTTAAAAAGGGCACTATTAACATATGACGTGTTTTTATAGCTTTTAGATTCAGTCAGTTAAAAGCAAAAGGCGAAGGGTCAGAAATGATCCACCTTGGTAAGACTTGAGATTTTCTATAAAAGTTTGCCTTCATTGCATTAGTTTGATTCATAATTCAGCGACAGGGGAATCGATTAATGTCGTTTAGGCTCCTGTCTTGTTTTTTATTCCTTGTGCTCTGAGGTTGAGTCTAATGCAGAGACCATGACCTCCTACCCAACAGTTGGATAATTAATTTTAGCTTGTGCAACATGTTAAACCTGTCTCCATCTCACTGATTCTGAGTCCATTTTTTTTGTGCTTATTCTGCAGACAACAAATATGCACTTATGTAGTAAATATTATGCACACCTGGAAATTGTTTAGTTTTATTCAAGTGTGGAATATAGTTACTGACAGGGACATGCAAAAATGCTTTACACTGCACATGGTCTGCCTGTTTATTTAACTTCTTACAGAGGAAATACGGTCTTACAATAGATTCTGTAGTGCTTGAACATGGCTCCTGAATATTTAAAATCCCTTGCTTTGTTTGTTCCTGAAAACCAGAGTTTAGTAATTATGTTATGACAAAATGTTTTATTTATAAGAAAAAGAAAAAAAAACAATAAACAGAGCAGTCTGACATTGCAAATCTCTGCCAAGGTTGAAAATTCCCCCGGACGTCCCCTGGCAAAAGTGCTTCCTGCCTAAAGGTACTGTGGTAATAAAATTCCTTGAGCCTAAAAAAAAACATTTGGATTTGTGTCAATAAGGTGGATACAGTAGTTCCAAAGTTGTTCTCCTTAATGGCAGAATCCTGGATTTCATGATATTTCATGAGAATATATTGATAATATGATTTGTATAAATATAAATATTTACCAAAAACGCTATTCATGTGTAATTTACTCACCAGTGACATTCCCAAACCAATTCAAGAGCATTTTCACAGCACTGTAGCTAATGTAAAAGTAATAGGATGCCCTGAACAGCTGAAGATTCATCAAATCCATTGAAATGCTCCTGAAAGTGAGTTGCCATAACTACATATTGGTGGCAGTTGGTTGTTTCTATTTGTAAAGAAACAGCAGCTGTTTGAATTTCACCCCTCTCAGATCCAGAAGAACCCCCATTTTATAATATTGAGCTTTAAAGTTCTGTTATGACTGAAGATTTTTGCTTTAATTCTGCAATCCACTGATGGCAGTCTCCAAAAAAATGTAAAAAAATTCTGACAGCCCAGGTCTTCTTCTATGTGACAAAGCTAAGGAACAAATCCTGACAACTTGCAGAAGTGAGGCTTAATGTTGTTAATGATGTAGAAACCAAACTTACCGTTCTGATGCATCAACTTGTAGGTGACCCTACACAAGTAGCTCTTCTGGCTCAAACATGTTTGGCGAAATTACGCCAATGTTAGAACTTGCTACTGTGCAGTGTATAGTAGACTTTTTTTTTTTGTCAGAAGATAACAGAGCCGGTAAGATCTGGCTTGTTCCAGTTGCAGGCGAGGGGTAGAGACACAGGCAGAGATGGGGCAGGACTAAAGTGTCAAATTTGTCCCAACAACGATGATAAGGCTAAGGTGGAGAATTAGATCCAAATAACTCAAGGCAACAGAGGGTTTTTTTTTTTTCATAAAAATATATATTATTTTACAAAACAGAAATTAATGGCTGGAGCAGGCCTTTAAAGAAGTCATTTGAATAAAAATTCCTGGATTCGGATCCAAATCCACATGACCTGGAAAAATATAATGGGATCGAAGTTGTGAAATGCAAATCCATCCAAGTAGTTTTTCATTAAGGTTGTTAATATACAAACAAACTCACAGACAGTACAATGTAAAAAATAACCTCCTTGGCAGTGGCAAAAACATCAACTTCTCCAAACTTCGAGCAAACCCTGTAAAGCAGCCTGCTTTTTTGGATGAATGGAGCAGCAGTGGCACTATACCCACAGCTGACTGCTCACATTCGCCTTCCGGACCTTTAACTTGACTGCAGTAACTTCACACCTCATGAAACCAGTCCAAGGTGCACTAAGAACCTCATAAAAATCCATCCAGCACAGCTTGGCAGCGGCAGGTAGGAGTCAGGATTTTTTAACAGACCAAAAAAAAAAAAAAGAGAGAGAAAGAGAACACTGACCCCTCTGTGAAAAATATGCATTGAATTGAATGAAGTTGAAGTTTACTTTGGGTAGGACAGCTTCCTGTGGAAAAAATGTGGCCCGAGGTGTTTACACTGTGACTTATGCTCTTGCTCAGTTTGTTTGTTGCAGAGTGTAGTGAATATTCTAAAGGCGTTCCATTATGACATTTTGTGATGTGTTTCGCACAGGGAGAAAAGACCGCAGAGGGCGGCACAATTTATTGACTGAATTTCACAGTTATAAATGGGTCTTTTACAAGTCACATAAAGAAAATGACCTATTCTGGGCCCCGGCAGTGGAGATCTGTAAACTTGCTCTCTGTGCTACCGGCAGTCATGACACATATTGAATAAAGCTTCATTTGATAGACTACAACTTCGCTTTAGATAAATATTGCGCATAAAAGCAAAAATTAAGGCACCTGAATTGTTCCAGGCACTTAAAAACATTAAAAGCAATGTTGATCTTTTAGTCAGTTACTGTATGAACAGCCTGGATTTGCATGTGGCTTGAGTCATATTCACTAGTATTGTTTTGTAAGTTTTGTTAAAGCCTTAAACTTGAGGACTGACTATGGTGG
>KV751334.1:24390463-24403030 GCA_001698575.1 Mola mola
CCTAGAGAAAAGCCTTTTACAAAGAGACCACTGTCTGTGCTGCGTAGTGTTATTTAAACTATCCATATCCCTCAAAACCCACCCTAGGCCTTAATGTGTTTTTTTCGGAGCTGTTCAAAAACAAATCCAGAAATTTTTTTTCTGTCAATCTGCTTGTGCAGGAGGGACACATATAAACACAAAAATATCTTTGAAAGAGATGCATTTCTCCCTCAGATTCAAAGTTCCATGCTGAAACTTATACATTCCAAGTTAAATTTCCCCGGTGAGGGATCTAACATTGAATTTTTAAATTGATTTTTAAACAGGAAAAAAAATTCTGATACACAAGCATGCATTCATATATCAGTCACGCATGGTCGAAGTCACTATGATGCCCCTCACAGGATTTTAAAGAGTCGTTATGAAGCTCAGCGTGGTGGCATGAACCACCAGGGCTCTGCCCAACTCCCGGCTAATCTAAAACTACTCAAAAAGTAGAGCAAATACTTTACGGACACTAAATAAAATAAACAGCACTCAAAAAGGTGAGGCCAAAAAAAAAGCAGAATCGCCCCCTGGTGGTGGGCTGCAGAATAGCTCATAAACGCAACCTCAACCTCAACCTACTGTAATGATCAATGTCAAAACTAATCACACAAGCATCTGCTGGATAAATTCAGTTAGGTAAAATGTACTATACCAGTGGAGCGGAGGAACAAACTGGGATTAAGATGGGGGGGGGGTAATCATCAAGTTTAAAATTTCAACACACCCATTTGGGACTTGATTAACACTATCAATACAAGAACTTTGACACCAAAAGTAACTCTGTAGCTTGAAAATAACCCCCCACCCCTTGAAAAGGAAAAAAAGAACCCAAAAAGTGGCATTTTCTGCACATTCCGCCTGGTATGCATAAGCTATTCTTACTGTTTGCCTATATACTGTCGAATAAATGCTTTCAAATCCATTTGGGAATTAATAAACACAATAGATAGAAGAACTGTTACACCTCAAAGTAACTCTGTATCTTGAAAATAATCCCCCATCCCCCTTTAAAATTAAAATAAGAACACAAAAAGAGCGTTTATTTTGGCTGTTCCGCCCTGTATGCATTCACTATTCTTACAGTCTGCTAATACTCTAAGACTAAACTCACATGGAATACTTGATTAGAATTTTATTTCAAATACAAAACAGTTAAATCATTTTTATTCAGCCACATTGACATGGAAAGAACTTGAACTTGTCGGTCATAAGTAGCACCTCACATTTTTCTTGTGTTATTCTGTCACTCCTGTCCAGGTGCCAGCCTTTCAAGACTTTCTTGGAATTTTGCATATTCCAGTGTGGTTCGATCACTCCTCTTGCCCAGGTATGCCATGAGAGCATCTCCAAACTCCTGTGCTGTTTTCATCCTCCTCTTCCCACTGGGCAGTGTCACCTGGATTCTGAAGATAGGATCAACTTTAGGCAGAAGCGTGGTACTTTCTCTGGCAAACTGAACCTCAAGCTTCATCCTCTGCAGCTTTGCATTGTTGTTCAGACTTTCATCCACAAGGAACTTCTCAACTTCCCCACTGTCAGTGAAGGGGCCACCTCTAGATTTCAGTGTGTCCAGCATGTCTAGTCTCTTCCTCTCCTTTCTTTGAGCCATCTCCTGTTTCTGGTCTGCCCCACTCTCGAATTTCGCCTTCATGAGTTTACTCCAGTTGAGTTCAACCTCTCTTTTTGCTTGGGCTGCTGCCTTGAAACATCTGAAGGACGGAATCTGTCCATTCCTAAGCTCCTGGCTCTTCTGTAAAATGATTGACCTACTGACTGACTCCCTCCTCTGCCTGGCCAGGACAGTCTGCAGGTGGGGCTGCATGAGATCTATCAGCTTCTTCACTTCATCCAAGTGTTCGGCAGCCACGTCTAACACTGAGTTCAGGACCTCCTCTGTGTAGGTCTTCTGTACACCACTGAACAGCTTGTCAGACACTACAGGATACTCAGGTGTTGTGAATGTAGTGTAGTTGTTGCTGATTGGCTGGCCCAAGCCTGTATGCAGTCCCTTGTAGAACTCCCTGAGGTGAGTATGGGTAGCATCTTTTTCTATGGTTCTGGCATAGAAGGGCTCCACCAAGTGCACACCCACGCAGGCAAACACCACGAGGATCACCTTGAGGTAGGGAAGCTCCATCACTTCTCTGACGAGGCAGGCCAGGCGGTTGTTGATGTGAGGGTTCTGGCTCAGGAACTCTGTCAGATGGCCAAAGTGGTATAGCAGGACTGCTGCTGCCCTGGAGAGACACCCAAACCTGCTGTCTTTGTAGGAAAACAGCACACTGGATACCTGCCTTTGCTCAAGGAAGAGGAGGAATTCCCTGTAGCGGTTCCAGGGTTTGTGGGCATACTCAGGAGCCACCAACTTGAGGCACATGTCCAGTGCCTGTCCAGCCACACTGGCATTCTTGCTGTCTACATCCAGATCCACCATGAAACTCTGTAAGCTAAAAGTATGCCTAATATTGGATGGAAAGTGACATAAACCAAGCTAAATTATCATATAATTTTGTTAAAAAGGAAAAAACATACCTGCGACAACTCTGTTTAACTGCTTGTCTGATGGTGTGTTGAATATGATCGTCTGCTTGGGGATTTCAACGGTTTGCTTGCAGTCAACCAGGAGCCACAATGCATTATGTAAATGTTCTTTATTACATTAGAACTTTGCAACATCTGACAGGTGAACCAAAGTGTTCTCTTAAGATTTTATTTTATTTTTAATGATAAAAGGGGGAAAAAGTGGGGAAAAAAAACATGTCCGATTTAGTTTTTTGGGTGGGGTGGGGGGTTTATTTCATGATAGGTACCAACTCCCAATACAAAATATCTCCCAAATGACCCAATGCACCATCCCTGAAGTGGGCGTAATCATTTTCCAATTTTTTAATTTTTAGGCCATTTATCCCCCCGCCCTAATTAAGAGGAAAATCAGAGGTGTGTCGAATTTGTAGGCCTGCTTAAGTACATCATTATTTTGACTGACTGTACTTCATAACATTGCAGCACTGCAATGAACTAAAATGAGGACAGCTGGTGAGCATTTCGCAGAGTTTTGCAAGAATTAATGTGCCTTTGTCTAACAAACCATCATTCTCTTATTCATGAACCTCCTATTTTTGGTAGCAAATGGGGTCGATTATTTGTCGTATTTGCATGTTAAAGGAAATGGACAGCACTGTGCCTTGTATATTCTGCTGATAAGTTCTTGTTAGCTTCACATTTTTCTTTGGCTTTTTAATCACTGTGACTCTCCTAAGCTTTCCCTATTTTTTTTTTTTTTTTTTAATTTGAGCAACCATTCATTCACCAGAGAGCCATTTTCTAAGAGAGAGCCATTGGTAATGAGGTCAAACAAAATAAAAATACAGTATTGACAATTAGCGGGGGTGGAAATCCCAATTAAAAAAACAAAACTGAACCACTCAGTCATAATTTTTCAAAACTGTCTTGTGCTGCAGTCCCAAATCGCCAATCACATTCCCTTGATGATGCCGTTCTTAGCTTGCACTTCAAATCTATTTCTAGCTAATCACACAACACAACAATGGCAGTGACGTCAAACGTTAGCCTCATGGGCGCTTCTTTAAATAAAAGTCGCGACTCGCAGTGCAGGTTTGGACTCGCAGCATCTCTCTGTTGAGGACACGACAGGCAGCCTGTGATTTGGTTTAAGTCCCAAAGAAATGACAAACCTTGACTCCAAAACACAGCTCTCAAAATTCTAATTGTGCTCTTTATTGTCCTGGTATTTGCTTCACACTTACCAATAACAAAAGGAAAAAGATTTCGGGCCTATTTGGTTGTTCTTAATCACATTGCTTTGCCCTTTATAAACATGAGGGGAAATTATATTTTCTTCCTCAAAATTATGAATAATAACCCTGAATGGGTTCAAAGGCAGTACTTTATATTTGTCTATAATGCATAATCTGTTTCATGTTCGAAATCTAAGCACTGCTCCCATACTTTACCGCCCAGGAATCTGTCACTTGTTCATCATTGTGCATGTTGTTTGATACACTTATGCAATAGGCTTCTCCACTGATAAAATGGACAAACACTCAGATCCTGGGTGAGTCATTAAGCCACAGTTTGTGATGACCTACTTCACATTAAAAGACTATCTGGCTGCGTAGCCCAATTTACTTCATAATGATGACAGTGGAGGAGAGTGACAGGCGGAGAAGAATGGAGGAGCGAGTGGAGGACTTGTCATGTTAGCTCTGTAGACCTTGTTCTTCTAAAGCAGTCAAAATGCCTCCTGCGCCCACACACATCTTTAAACCTCCCACACACACACACACACACACACACACTTACTCTTTGTAGCCTGAAGCAGGATCTCAAAGTATGCTAAACCAAATAAAGAGGGCCCAGAGAACACAAGTAGTCAATATGAAGGTAATTTTAAAATTTAAGTGAAACTGCCTCTTAAAAAACCGATACGTCATTGTTCATTAAGTTCCGCCCACATCGTTAAGTGTGTTTTTACCTGTTTATTGCACAAAACAAAACTTCTTCATTTGCTGTGTTGTTGTGACCTCTGGCCATTGTTATTGACATATTGTAATTTGTGATTTTGGGCTATACGAATAGATTTATAATAGGACGTCTTTACATCAGATTACTTTAGGTCCACAGGTTGAAAATGTCGTTTCCTTAATGTTTCGAACTGACTTAAAGATTTGGAATTATAAATCAATTATTATAATTATTTTAAGCAATTATACTAACAGAATAAAGGATGAAAAATGATATCAAAATGTTATTGTCAGTATTGCAGACTCCATATAAAAGGCCCCACTTGTTATGAATTTACATTTTTCTTTTCTTATTCTGAATTAATAAGGACATAATGATTATAGTTCTAGTTGATTATACCGTATATTAATGAAAACATAATTACAATTATTTTTTTTCTGCCAACAGTTTATTTCTGTCCTTAATTCCCATCCTTTAATTCCAGAATCATTAATGTCTCACTAAAACCACATGTTAACACTGCATGCTAAAGGAAAAGAACGTACCTAGAACTAAAACAAACAAAAAAAAAAAAAAATCCTGTTCCCTTAAGTGGTTTAAATCCATGTCATTAGTTGTAGTGGGACACACTGAGTTTCTCAGCCATCTGAAAATAATGGAACTATATCTTGATTGGCGTCTGGTGCTTAAATCCCCCCAAAATTCATATCAAAAACCCAATAGCGACACATCTGTCCAATAATTATGACCTGAAATCTCGAGCTCTTGCTGTAAAGTGACATTTTTTGCCATTAAAACTAGACTACCTGTCTCTTAGTGGCTCAAAGTGATGCTACATTTTATTGACTCTAGAGACGTCAGTACACACTGCAGCTTTATTCTAACTGCTCCTGAACTGAAATGTTTATTTGCAATAAGAACTCTTCCATTTCTTCCACTTCATTTGCTATACGCAGGCCATAATGCTGTATCATTATATTTGCTAGGATTGCTTGCAGAACTATAATAGCTTGCACTTGTGACCATGATTTTTATGCATTGGAACTTATTCTGAGGCGCCGTAGCTGACACATAAGCAACATCCGATTGTTCAAGCTTTCAGGTTCCTCACTAATGGTTTCTAATGGCAGACACATGTTGTTTGGTACACGTCACATTTAAGTTTGTAATCTGACCAAAAGAGTCAAAAACTCCTTCCTGTTCGTTGCTGAAGTTTATTGATGGACCACAAATTCCTTCTTCTCAACCTCTCAGCCAGCCCACGGTGCCCTTGCCTAAAACATTACGCCTTGTGAGTAACCGCTCAATGCGTAACCATATTCATTGTTTTTGCAGTGAAAGGAGGGTTAACATTTGTATTGCTCATCAGCCTCGCCGCTCAGCACTTACTCTAAGCCCTGTTTACACCGCGGCAAAGTTTATGGTATAAGAGCTAAGTTCTTGCCTTTTCACTGTGAGAGAGGTGAGGCTGAAAAATATTGCCTGAGGATGTCTCAGCACTGACTGCACACGCTCTGCTCCCCTCTTTTATCTCCTCTTCTTAATCACTCATCTTTTCTCTATATCTCAACCATATCTCTCCCTTTCCCTCCCACTTTGTCTCTCTGAGGACAACCTGTCTCTTTTCTCCCTAAGCAGTTTCCTTCCATCCCTGCCTCTAATTATTTTAACTTTCCTCCCTTCCAGTTTTCTCCTCCACTATCTGAATCAGGTTTTTCAGGGGTTTTTTTTAGGTTTTTTTCCCCCACCTTTCCTATCTTGGTGAGAGGGCAAGCACGTCTCTGTGCCTCCTTTCTGAGCTTCCTTTCTCCTTGTCAACCCAGCAGCCTCCAGAGGGAGAGGCAGCACCGCCTCTATGGTCTGGCTCCGGGGGAAGACGAGGCAGAGAAAGTGAAAGTTGCAGAGTGAGAGAATACAGGAAGGAGGAGATGGAAAAACAAGACACAGAGGAGGTGACATGTCCTTTCATTGGGGACTTTTGTGAAGTGAGTAACCTTGGGGAGGGAGGGGAGATGGGAGGAGATGGAGGGAAGGGAAAACAGCTCAGAGAGGGCACTGGAACACTCCTCCCCGCACTTTGGCTGTTCTGCAAGCTAGCTGGCTGCACAGCACAGTGGGCAGATGTTGCTCACATCCAGCTCGACGGCTGACTGCATAATTCGCTCGTTCTTTACACAAAGCAAATCTTTCCCGTCAGCTGCAGGACGGGATGCGCAGCTTTACGCAACATGAATTCATCAAGTCAGCGAAGGGAAGGCGGCTTTTCCAGAGCTGAAGCTAGTGCTTTCGCTTCATCAGGAGCTCATGTGTGGTACAGGCATGAAAGGCTAATGTTTTTAAACTTGATTACTGTTACCTGAATTATTGATTCACACTCGTTAGTTTAACATGAATGTTTAAGTTACCACAGTTAAGAACAGCAGTAAGTCATTCCGCTGGATTGAACGATACAGAATTTATTCAGTTTTCTGTCCCAACAGCCAATAAATAAATAAATAAAACACGACAGCTTCAAAGGGCCGATGTATTTTGAACTATTCCACACGGGAGGTTGTAAGGTCTGTTGATCACTGCCAAGTCATCACCCCTGCCATTCTCTTTGATGTGCACACAAACGTTTTCTAGTTAAGTAATCCCGGGCTCTGGGGAGAAGAGGAAAATATTTATGTTTGTCCTAAAGACACCTCGCAAAAATATCAATGACCTTGTTTTTCCCTCCATTACATCTAGGGAAAAGTATCCTTCCCACCGCTCTTTTGATAAGATTGCTGGAGATTTGGGGCGTTGCACCAGTGCATCCCAGTGATTTTACAGGGAGTGATGGGACATAAAACACAAGTCAGTGTCCCCAAAAAACTGCACCAAAGGATTGGTAGGTACTCTTATTGTCCCCAAATGGGCAAACTATTGTTCAGTGAGTAAAACATATCGTCATTGGCGTGACAGTATGAGCAGAAAAAAAAGATAAACACATACACAGACATAACAAATTCAGGATCCCATTATAAGCACATGGTATCAGTCTGTAACGTTGCACAAAGGGCCACTGTGTCATAAAATAAATATAATAGGATCTGGTAAAAGGAAATTAAAATGAGATTTTATATATATATGATAATGATGATGATAAAAATACACAAATAACAATTTGTCACTGTTCAGACACGCTGAACGGTCTAAGAATAAAACTTAAGGTTACTTGTGTTTTGAAGGACTGTTAAGTCCTGGTCTTTGAAAAGGCTGCATAGCAATACTTACAATCTGAAGGTAACAACTGAAAGACATGAAATGGCTGCCTGGGGTCTTATAAAATACTCTCTGGATTCAAGTATGCAATGTGGCAGGAACACACAAAATATCGGCCTGATCGGCCTAGGCAGAACTTTAAAAAGCTGCACAGCAAAAAAAGTAAATATGTATTTAAGAATCCCTGAGATTTGCATCTGCAGATCTAAACCAAGTGTTTTGGTTGTGGTGGTTCCTAAGCCATGGTGGCCCTCATTAGTCGCCTGTGTTATTTATGATCTAGCAACCTCTTGATCTTCCTCTCAAAGTGCCTCACATTGGTACGATTAAAGTTAGAAACACTGGCTTGTTTTAGTTAAAAACATATCCCACACAAGTATATTTGCCAGTTTTTGCAGCATTCTTCAACAATGATGCTATTTTTCAGACTATAGACACAGTGTGATAGAAACAAAAATGAAGGTTGGGTGCAATTGCCTTAATGCAGTGTGGGATACCTCATTTTGACCAAATACACTTATATACACATGTTATATTTCTATTTCTAAGGTTTTGACCCAGAGTCATAAGTTTGGATTTTAATATTTTCTCCTCCCCTCTTTAATTTGAAGCTGTGCTTTATGCGTGAGTGTGTGCGCGCTCGTGTAGGCGTGGATTTGCAGGCAACTTAAACACGACTGGCTGGATGGAAGAATCCCTTCTTCTTCTGCAGTCACCACACTGGTTCATTGGAAGATACTATTAAGACCATCTGCATCTTCTCTCCTGCTCATCACACCTCCATGAAGCCAGTGTTTGTGAGTAGTCGGACAAATTTGAATTTTTAAGGCCTGTTGTTGATAATCCTGTATTTTTGTATCTACATGGATATAGAACCAAAACTAGACTGGAGTGAATTTTTTGGATACTAGACTGGGGGTCATAACATAGCCAACCTGAAAAAAAAACGTTATGTTTATTCCACCAGGTAAACAGTGACATCAGCCTGGTCACAGCAGCAACTTATGACATCCAGAGTTGAAATGTGGTCTTAAAATCTCACCAAATGTGATCAAAAAGTCAGAGCTTAAAGGCAAATTCGAAACAGAAATTGATTTGTTGTTAATGCCTCTTCTTTACCATTAAACCCTGTATAGTGTTGAACCTTTCATTAAAAGGCTGGATGAGATCCAGTAGCCTCTAGAGACCTGAAAACACACCTGAGCCCCTGCACACAGCTGTGTGCGGTGAAGGAAAATCATCTTTTACAATGATGCTCATATCTCTCCTCCAACCTGGAAAAGCCTTATTTTTATGTATCAAGGTTGTTTTGTTTCACCAATTCAATTTCCAACAAGCATGCAAAGTAGTTTGCCACTATAATTATATAACTATAGTTGTTTCATGTATGTGTACACATCACAGTTTGGGTAAAACATGTATGCATTCATCACATGCAGTTTTTATACTCTTTTACACGGAGCATTAAAATGTAGTTCACTAAGAACTGCAGAAAGTTCTGAGAAGCAACTGGGGATTTAAAGGCAGGTGTATGTGACAGCGCCTGCTGCTTCCACCTTCTGTGATTGTTGCAACAGCATGTTTGTTAAGGATAAGAGGATTTTTTCACTTCCCACTCTCTGGCTCACCTCTCCAGCTCAGCCACAAACACCACATCTCTGCTGCCTAAGTAGGCCATGCTTGTGTTATGCAACATGCATACTTGCGGGACATCTTGGCCAAAGTTATTTCCTCCCAAAAAAAAGATGATCGCTACATCTCTCCTCCTGTTTTGTGGTGCTCTGTGCATAGTCGGGCGACAATGGCTGCCTGAGCCTTCAATGGCTCCCTGAAATGCCTCTTGTTTCTCTGTTGCCTCATTATAATCCTTTGTGTGTCTTCTGTGAATGGCTGATGATGATTATGCAAATGCTCCATCGGAGAGCAGCATGGGTAATTATCACAGCAGAGATTGAGGCTTTTTGAAATTCTCTGACTGCTGAAGAGAAAACCACGGGTCGTCAATGTTTGTGAGAGTGTGTGTTTATCAGTTTCGGTGTGTTAGAGGCTTTGAGATTGTGGCCATGGCAATGCTTACCTAACACGGGTTTAGGCAGGGTTAGGTGTTGCAGGTTTTTTTTCTAATCCTCTGTAAAATTACTCCATCTTTATAAGAAGATGACTTTTATTTTCACGAAACTGAAAAAAAAAATGTTAAATCGTTTACCACTGTGCTGCAAAAACGTATTTTTTTCCAGCTGTTTCATCTCATGCCCATTATCTGATTTTTAGTTAATAGTCTGGATATGCTCAACATGGAGACGCACACATGAGTATCAATATCCTCTGAGCCACTGAACAGGTGGAAAATGGAGGTGCAAGTGCCGTAGTGAACAGGTGGGGCAGCAGCAAATGTCTCAGAGGTGTGAAATGTGTCGTTATGGGTGAGGAAGTGTACACGGATAAACTGAGGGGGAAGAGAGAAAGGAGACAAATCTGCTTAAGCATGTGGTTCACAAGGAAAACTCTAGAAGTCGAGAGTACTGCCTGGGGTCAGTTAACCTCTAGAGTAGCCCAAGCTGGGCTCCGGGTTTTTATAGATACTGACGAGGCACAATTTGTTCCTCCAAACTGTGACAGGGCTTGTATAAATCTGGTCATGAGGCAATGAAGCAAAGAAGGCATACCGATGAAAAACGATCCCCCACTCTTGCCTGGCATGTCACTTCCTCCCAGGAACATTTCCTTTAGCGGTGAGATTTTCAGGTGAGATGCTGCGCCAACCTCTGAGGAGACTTGGCCAACAGCAAAAAAAAAAAAAAAAAAAAAAAAAAAAAAAAAAAAAAAAAAAAAAAAAAAAAAAAAAAAAAAAAAAAAAAAAGAAAAGTTAAGTGTTCTGCAGAAATTGCTTTTTCAGTTGAACTGCTTTAACTGTCTGCAAGAACAAAGTTGTGTCATCTTCAAGCAATTCAAAGGATAGGTTGATCCAGCGTACTGCAGTACGTTAGGTCGGCACAGTCAGTGAGGACAGGAACACAACACAAATCATCACCTGTCACCTGCTCCTGAAAAGTTGCATTTCCCTCTCAAGAAATAAACTCTGCTGTCAGCGAAGTCAGCAAAGTTCCCACAGGTCTTGTAGCTGCCTGGCTCAGCTCCAAAAAACCCAACTGAGCGAAAAAGGCCAAGGCTATGATGTGTGTATTTGCAAGAATATGACATACTCCATTCTCTTCTCTTGCATTCCTAATGTAATTAAGTCAGGCCAGTTAATATAATAATCCTGGAAAAACGCAGAGCATAATGCTCCAATCAATGTCAATAAAACTTCACCCCTTCCTCCTATTGGCTGAGCCAAAATAATACAAGTCATTAAGTCTGTGTTTGCTCCTCTGTACCTCGCTCTCAAAGCATTCCACTGCAACAAATCAACAACAGAGACATGCAAAGGGAGACACTTAACATTAAGTAAAGGCAAGAGTCTGCTGTTCATGCCTGGCATTATCATCCTTTCTGAATTATCTGATGACAAGGGAATGCACCCAAGAAAAGCATTCTGAGGTTATCTGGGATGATGTTCCAGTACTCATACCACCGTACCATACAGGATGCCAGAAATGTTTTGTAATGCCGCAGTTCAGGCTCAGGTTAAGGTAGCTTTATTTGCACCCGTAGGTAAACTTGGTTTGCAGTAGTCACCATTAATCTCAACACACGTTACAAACAACACAGTTTACAAACATTAAAGTATTTCGTTTCTAATCCTACTAAAACCTGTAAGGCTAAAGGTCAAGGTAAGTATGCCAAAAATAACAGAACGTCCCACCACATCCGGAGACATTTTGCAGTACTCAAAGCAGCATGCTTATCTGGCCAGTCCTACCCACAATCCTTTGCACAGCACAAGATATGTCACTGAAAGCTCACTGATAGTTAACAGAAGGCACAAAAACACGGGACAGCAAATTTAAACAAGTGCCACTATTTTGTATGTGTATAATTAGCACTTTGTGCAATATGCACTTACGCAGACATTACAGAATGTTTGGGGATCAAAGTTAAAGGCAACATAGTACAATGTAGTATGTCCCAATTGTATCCATATCGCATGCAACAGTACGCACTTTATAAGATTAGTACAGTATAGCAGCACACTAAAAGAAAACCAATGTGGAACAAAGATCTTAGAAGCAATCTGTAGGATTATTTACTGTCTACAATAAAAGACCTCCTAAACAACTGAGATCCTTTTTAGGTTCACATAAAACACAATGTCCAGTGTTTCACTACCATACAAATTATTTGATTTTCCCACTAAAATTACAAGTCGATGTTGGTGAAAAACTGAAGAAACCTCAAACTCCCTTAAGAATGTTGCACAATTTTGAAAGTTTGAGAATTTTGAAATTTCGGATACAAACTCGCTACATTATATAATTTTTGTAAAAAAGTGTTTGAATTAATTTTGACAGTTGTAGGTGTTGAATACAGTAAGTAGTAACCAAGAGGTTTTTGTTTTGTCTTGTTGATTGATCAGACCTGAATAAAACTACTACTACTAATAAAAAAAAAATAAAAAAAAAAAACATGCCATTTTGTGCATTGTTGTTTTGAAGGGATGTTGTCTATCTATGATTGAGTGTGCCAAGAACCATGTCAGTGCTGGATATGAACAACCCCTCTAGCTTAAGGTGAACCAAAATTTGGTTTTACATCTATTTCTTCACCATGTCTACATAATGCAAAAATAAATCTATGTTCCACCAAACAACTTGTCACAATCACTTCCCAATTTCTGATTATTTTTATTCTTTTCAAAAAGTTGTA
>KV751334.1:24404461-24430670 GCA_001698575.1 Mola mola
CTTTTATTTTTCTCTGGCCGACAATGGGAAACAGGGAGATGGTGGCTAAAACAGTGACTGGCTAAATATGGGCTTTTCATCCGGCTTAACTCTGCAAATGGACCTCATTGTCTTGAGGAATTCGATTTTCTGCCATTCTGCATGCACGCTATGTCCCTCTCTGGGGCCCATTCGCAGCCAGCAAAAACCTTATCAACGGCACTCAGGGTGTGTGTGAGGGATTGAGTTCTGCCACAGATCAAACCATGCGAAAGAGTGATGAGGAGTGAACAAGAGGAAGAGGGGAGTCACTGGGAGGAAGGTGGGATAAAATCTTGAGGTGCTTCCACGGCATCGTTTTCACTCTCAGATGGCATCTTTGGTGCACCTGTTACAAGTGCACAAACTGTGCATGGCACATGCGTACAGAATAATAACGCATGAGAACGCCAGTGAACCCAATGATGGCTCCCTGTGGGGATGCTTTTATACGCTCTAATTTTCAGGGTTATCTTCTAGCACTTGGAGCCAAAGCCCAAATAGAGTTGTTTTTATCTCCTAGATAAAGGCTATCTTTCTTTTGCATATGTAAGGAACACAGCTTTAGGTGTGTATGTGTGTGTATGTGTGTGTGTGTGTGTGTGTGATGCTCCGTAAGCTTTGCCCCCTTTTTATAGTACCACTGCTGTGAAGGCCCACAATTATTTATTGCTTACAGTGGCCATCCTTGACCAGAACATAATATTCAATATATTTTGTGATTAAAATTTCATGTGATTTAATTAAGGCTTCAGGCAGAAAAAGCATCTACTGAATTAGCACAAACAGGATCCGTGCAATAATGATTTTGAGTTAAATGGGGCATCCAATGGTCTTTCATTCCATTATTTTCAGCGTTAGACGTCCCAGAATTTGATCAGCTTAGTTTTGTTATTTTGTTCAGGCACAAGGTGTGTGGCAGAGGGTAATAATTAAATAATAATAAGAAAAAGAAAGAAAAGAAAGAAACATAACAAAAGAAAACCATTAGCTGTCATGTAAAACTTAGATGTTAAGATGAAGGAAATGTAATTTCAAAAATTTAAATGCTATCTCTCCTTGGACAGAACGACTCCACTCTCATTCATTCAAATGTTTTGGTTTGTTGGTTTAAGCAACTATATATACAGTATATATAGATATATGGGGGTGGTGGGGTTGGTTTTTCAAGAGTGTATTCTGGTTCAACATAAAATTAATTAGGAAAGACACAAACAGACACACAAACAGACACACAAACAGACACAGTAGCTCGACCCAGAAGGCTTTTCTACGAACTTACAGAGGGACTCTTCACCTACAGGTGAGACAGGAGACATTGACAGGTAGGAGACATTGAACCCCCCTCCTAACCCCGGAGGGGAGAGGAGAGTTGGGTACCCGGATGCGAAAGCAGAGGTGGGACTTTCTGTATATGAACATCTTGCAAGTATGGCACCTGTCCTAAGTAAAGCCCTGTGGTCAAAAGGGTTCTCTGAACGTGTGTCGCCATGGCAGCAGCATGCCATGTGAGTGAAGTGTCTGACTTGAGGTGGGACGCCTGAAGTGGTTTTCACGCATTGCTTCATAAAAGCCACATTTCAGCCAAGTTAAACTTCCCCTTGTATTCGTGTATTTGCTTTCAGCGCTCAACATGTAAATGGAGCCTGACAAGACACCACAATTTAGTTAACTGCTGTTACTGTTTAAAGATATTCTATGAATAAAGATAGCGCCACGGTGAGCTACTTCGTTTTCTCACCAGACCTTTTCTTCTGTCCAGAATACAGCCGCTCTTGCTTTCATCTCATTGACTAATTAACCAGACAGTACAAGATAGCCTTATACAGGTACTGTAAGGACATAAGCCGGCACTCACACAGAGACACATGCACCACTGTTGGCAGTCTGCTGTGAAGTGGTGCCATTTGCAGCCAGGTCACCTTGCAAGGGAGTGTCATTCGCCTGGACTTGGTAACTAGGCCCAGTGGCATCCTCAAACTGCTGCAGGGCATCTGGCGAACAGGTGAGGTGTCAAGGCCAAGTTATACATGGAGGGACTGGCACCACTGCCCGTCATCGGCACAATAAACCAGGGTTGCCAGGCGCTCTGCGGGACCTCTTACCCACTGAGCTGAGGTTATCTGAATGGTCGTTTCTGTACTTAGCATTGCCAAGCGTCGAGTCCCGTGTAGCAGCAGCAAAGAGGCAGAGTCATAATTCAAAAATTAATAAAAAAAAATGTGGGCAGACAATTATTCATTTTGAGCTTTTGATCAATATTTAGCAACTCTGCAGTCAAAATGATTAATTTTTCAATATATGTACAGTATTTTTTTTTCCGTTTGTTTAGCATAGAACTGGTTTAATCCAATAATAGGGTGTATGCTGTACAGTAGGTGAGTTATTGCACAAAGAGGTAATGTGTTTAAGAAGGCAGTCAACAGGAGTAGTTCATGTGAAGAAACAAATCAAGGCTGATGTACTGTACATAGTGTTTATTTCTTTGCATAAAATTTCCCTTAGCCAACGTTTGGTCAGGTCCATACAACTCGTGCCAGCTGCCGAAGTTCTCTGATGACTCTGCAATTGTCAGCCTCATCACTGATGGGGGCAACAAGGAATACAGGGAGCTTAAGCAGGACTTTGTGGACTGGTGCCAATGGGAACCACCTCCAAATAAATCCTTGGAAAGCTCCTGGGGAGGTGGTGGTAGACTTCCCCACGGGCCAACTCACTCCATCTGCACCGGTGAACGTCCAGGAAATGGATCTTGAGATAGTGGACCCTTACAAGTTTCCTGGGTGTTCACCTGAACAATAAACTTGACTGGACTCTCAACAGTGCTGCACTTTACAGAATGGGTCACAGCAGATTCTATCTGCTGAGGAGGTTCAGGTCTTTTGGAGTACAGGGGGCGCTCCTCTGTGGTGGCATCAGCCATCTTTCATGGAGTGATCTGCTCTGCCAGAGGCATTTGAGAGACTGAATAAGCTGGTGAGGATGGCCAGATCTGTGTTAAGATGCCCTCTGGACACAGTGGTGGAGGTGAGTGACAGGAGGATGGCTGCTAAGCTATCATCTGCCATGTTGAACAGCTCTCACCCAATGCAGGACATTTTGACAGGACTTACTTAACTGTCCATTTGTACATGTCTTACTCTTAAACTCCCTCTGAGACAAATAAAAAATTATCTTATCTTATCTTATCTTTTCTTACTTGACATGATGTAAAAACAAAAAATAGGTAATTACATTTGCTGCTTTTCATACATTCGCATGCTACAACATATTACTGTTTCTCTCTTTGACGTATGCATACAACAGCCAAGTCTTTAGTGCTTGGGGCAAACATGCATCCCTGTCCCTCCTGCTGAGCTGTAACATGCACACATATAGACTTGTAATGATTTTTAGCTGCGAGGAGCCGAGCTTCACAAGCATCGCCAGCAGTCGTACCAGAACAAATGATGTGTGAGCACGACAGGCAGCGCATTGATACAGTATGCGCTCCGCAGAGTCTGAATTATTACTGTAAAGACTGAGTAATTGCTTCAGGGGCCTTTTTACATGAACATTTATGTATGTGTATGATGTGCTCTTGGTCATATTGATGAGTAAGCAAGAAAAACAACAGTTCCATGTTTGTGAGGGAGAGAGGTTGACCATGACCATGACCTTGGTTTTTCCCTTCTATTACAGCTCGTCTCTTTATTTGAGCATGAATGAGTACAGTATGAAGTTCATATTTGTGTGACCCCCGAGTGCAAACACAGCGTGCCTGATGGAACTGTGGACAGTGTGGCATGCTGATTTAGTCCATCTAGTCCAACTTCATCTTTGCACGCCTTTTGATTTAAAAGAATCAGGCATGTGAGTTTTATGTTAGAATATGAAAACAAGTTACAATTACTGTTAAAGTTTGATAAAGATGGGAGACTTGTAAGTAAAAAAGCTGTGAGAGGTAGAGATATTCTGATGTGTGTTCCCTAATATCAACCATGCTGAAATAAATAAATAATTTTGTCGTACATTTTCCATTGTGAAACTTTACATGTTCTGTCTCTCCTTGGCAAAGTTTGTTTGTTTTGTAACAAATGTTCTCTATAAAAAAAAACTTTGCACTCTTTAGGCCCAAATAATATGTCACCAACAAGTATTTTTGTTGCAGACTGTCATAGACATGTCAATCACTTCTTGTGAGCAGGCAGCCAACACCACTTACCTCAGTAAATTTTGTGAGAGCAGCAGCAGTTTTATGAAAACCGGCAAACACAATGACCAAAACGAGCAGTCAACATCATGGACATCAAGGTTTTCTCCTTTTGTTGTAATCCACCAATGACATACCATTCTGGTGCATCAACTAGGCAACCTTATACAATTTGGTCTTTCTCATATTCCTGGGAATCTGTGTGGTCCAAACATGTATAGCTGAATTACTTCAATGTTAAAACTTGACACTGTGCAGTGTGTGGTAGACTAGTTTAAAAGTTAGAAGATAACAGAGTAGGTAAGCTCTGGCTTGCTCCTGCTGCAGGCATGGCCATCCGTCCAGATTTAGAGCAGACAGGTGGGATTTGAGATGCCATGTCCTCCTGCCAGCAGCCTAAGGAAGCACACTGATGTGTCCTCCTTTTCTGAGATGCAATTAAACGCAGCATATAAAATTTTCTTTAGGCACTAGCAAATTAATGGCTGCAAGCAGTCAAATAAATATCTGTTCTTTTATTAGTTAACAGTGTAGAAAATGATACGGTATATCATGTCCATTATCATGCACACGAAAAAGCTTGAATTTAATAAGCAAAAATCAGTAAGGAAGACTTCCACTGTTTTTGCACATTGTGTCGTTGCGACGTGGATATTAGTACCCATGAAAAAGGTGCCATTGACAAACATGCTAGCACAGACAAACACAGACAGTAAAAGACAGGCCGCAGGTGCCTCTTTTTCTGAGAAGCCACATAACCTAAAGATAAAAAAATCTCAACAGCAGGGTTTTGTGAAGTATATCATGCAGTCACACATCACCAGTTATAGACTCTGGAGTAAAAGTTAACCGAGATATCTTCAGTTATTTACTGACTGTCAGAGAGATGACATGTGGTAAAAACAAAAGACAAAGCTTTGTGTGAGAATGTCATAACGTCCTACTCCGTTCAGACACATGTGTATGACATCAAAGAAAAAGATCTGCCTTCTTCACTAGCGACCAATGCATCAGACAAAGGTAAGGCCAAGTGTTTCCTCATTGTACTGAGATATTTTCACTTTGACAAGAGCGTACAATATGCTTGTTAAGCTCTGACAGGTTTCTGAATGAAATTCAATCGCACTCATTACAATAGTGAGGTATAGTTCTGGATTTCCTTTCCAGGACTCTTCTGTTTGTCTCCAGAACTTTGTAAACTTTATGCTATCTCAGTTAAAATGTTGTCAAATTGGCAGAGCAGTGAAGTCAGTAAATACTTACTTCCAGCTTTATTCATTTTTTTTCTTCAGTTACATATCATTATATATCGTAGATGAAATTGTCTTGCAATGTATTCATTATCTTATTCTGGCTATATCTCATACTACAAGGTGCCTTCATTTTGGGTGTTATGGAAATGCCCACCCTACAGAGCGGTGAGCGGCAATGTGGTGAGGCTGAATTACCACGTTCATAGATGCCCAGAAACCTAGATGAGGTTTGGAATTAAATCCAAGCAACCTTGGAAGGGCACAAAGGAATTTAAGTACATGTGTAATTTTACAAGACAGAAATTCGTTTTTAACGGTTTAATCAATAGCTGGATCAGGACTTTAGATCTGGCCATAAAAAAAAAAAAAAAACATATTTTTGCCATCTGAGGAATCTCTTGCTACAAGTGGCTTAAAGGAACAGTGAGTGCTGCGTTGAATGCACACTCACAGACTTTACAGACGAGCATAGTGGTATATTACCAAGTAAACAGGATGTAAACAATGTACACACTTCCACTTGAATCATCATATGATAATTCATAGAACATATTAAAACCTGTCTTCAATCTTACCTTAACAGCACAGCATAATTATTTTTTTCTTCAGGCAAACCAGCAATTCTATCTGTTTATATTAAATAACCTGAAATATTTCTACACAAAAACAAAGCAAAACAAAGAAATCTGCCTGGTTTGCGCCCAACATAAAGTATTCATTTCCACAGATTATAATGAATATTGTACTTTAAAATGATATATACTCAGGAGTCATATGTAATAAGTACCTGTGTGTGTACCCTATGGGAAAATCAGCGGAGCTGTATATTGTACACTTTTTTAAATGTAAGTTTTATTTGTATAGCACCAATTCACAAAAGTCATCTCATGTGCATGTAAATCAAGTCTAAACCAAACTCCTCTAAGGACATAAACCTCTTTAAAAAGTCAGAAACCCCACAGTTGACCCCAGCTCTAGGAGGGTGACCAGCTGCCTCGACAGGTTGTGTTGTGAGAGAGAGGTGCAGAGAGAAAGAAAGAGAAACACAGACACAGAGATGCATAAATTTACAATAAAATAGCCAGTTAATGTAACTGATAAAAATAGCTTTCATAGCTTTGATATATTTCTAAGTTATTTGTGTGCATGTTGAAGCGCAAGTGAAGAGGCATGTACTGAGGACAAGCATGTGAATGTGAGCCTATGCTAGTCATATCTGCAGGTGCAGTACAAACTCAAGGGAAAGCCAGCGCCCAAGGGCTGCACATATAATTGAGGTCAGACATCTTGCTCCTCAGCCTTGTTCTTCAGTCAAGTCCTGCCAGTTTTTCTCTGCTCATTTCTCCAGTAAAATTTCCATCATTAAAGCCGCCCGGCAATGACGGCCATAATCCAACCCTGTTAACATTTCGATTCCCCTTGTGCTCCGAGGACAAGATGTAATAGCTCAAAAACATCTATTTGGGCAGATGGGATTGGATTTATTAAAGGGGCGTATTTCATGAATATCACCTCGTCTTATCACCGGCCGTAGCACTTTTGATTACAGGCCTTGGTGAGTGTCTTTCAGAAGGGTAAGTGCCCTGCAGCTGACCTGAGCCTATTGATACACTAAGAGTTCGCCTGAGAAACTGTTCATTTCATCTGCCATTCGTGAATTTTAATTAAAAACTAGAGAATTGGAAATTTGGCACACACCTGCTGGCCCACACCCACATGAACGCCTCAGGAGTGAAAGGGACCTCAGAGGATATGAAAGGTGATTAGAGCGCTCTCATCTACAATGATCAGTGCAGTCTCTTTGTTAGCTGCTTATGTAGGAGGGAGAATGAATGTGCTCTGTCAGTTCTAAATGCATTTTGATTTATTCATGTACCAGGGCCGTATTTTTCCTCTACTAGCTCGGAGGCTAACCTTTACCTCCACATCTGAGCCTGGTTTTCTGGATTGGGGGGGATTATTTCAGGGTCAGACAACATGCATATAGAAGCTCAAAGCAGTGCCCAGGGTTGTTTACTCCATTGGGAAGAATCACTTTAGATTTCATGGGGGTTTGAGAGGCTTTAGGGGTGAAGGGAGACCTCTGCACCAAAATGAGGACAGAGGGGACAATGCTCTGCGATTTGAAGTAACAGAAGGACACTGATTTGATTATCATAACTTTTCCACCAGAATAATAGCCTGAAAGAAAGTATACTTGAGCTGACTGCAATAACAAAGTCTCGCTCCAAATCTGCAACCATTTGTTCACACAATGTTCACTTTTTTGGATGGTACAGCTTTAATTCATTTGTCTAACACAGAACATCTCCTTGACCCAGTAGACTGAGATTAATGAAGAGCTTTAGTGTTGATGAAGGCAATCAGACACCATGCTCCCCTTGTCCAATATAGCAAGAGTTTTTATATAGCCAATTATGTCGTTTGCATTCCGCTTGTAAGCACAGTTCTGTCAGAGGGAGAAGTAGTAAAATATCAGCGTCATGCTCTTGCTTTACTTCAATTCCTAGTGTTTATAATGACGCAAAATTTTAAAGACTGAATAAGCCGCCTGAGTAGCTTTAAAAATGCAAGCAACCGTATGTATTTTTCCAACTTTCAAAAAGTCCCGAAAAGCCTGCGTGTTTATGTTATTTTGCAGTTAAACATAACTTCCACAGCCTTCCAAGCCTTTTTGTACAACGAGTACAAGTGCAATTGTGAACCAGTACAGCTCTTCGCTGCAATTATTGTCAGCTGGGCTCTTTGGGTACTCTGCTCTGCCTTTTTGGACCCTGCAGGAAGTGAAATATTTCATCTCAACAAACCAAACGTGAAGTTTGATCTCGGCCAGAGTACAGCATCACTATCTTGTCATCTGAAGAAGTGTAAAGGTATGAGTGATTGGAGCGGTGAGAGGGTGAGAGGGAAATTTACTGTAATCAATGGGTGTGTAATTGGAAGATGTCAATTAAATGTTTTAGCATCCCTGTTGGTAATAAAAGGTTTATCGCTTTCTACCAGTTAAAACAGGTTTCAGGCTAAAATGAGCTAAGATGGCCTTGTGTGACACAAAGGCAGCCGTTCACTCTTTAACATCTCCGAGTGGCTGCATCTTTAATAATGTTCAAATGACAAGCATGCTGTTCCCACATAGAAAGTGTCAGGCTTTCTTTTATTAATGGGAGATCTTTTAACCCTGGGATTCCAGACGGCACAAGGTTAGGAATGATGCATATCAGGTCATGTGAAAACCCTTTCAACTGCATGTTTGATTCAGCACCGCTCGTTATGCTTGCATGTCATTTTTTTTTTAAGTTCAATCACGAAGATGAGTAAATGTTAGATCTTGACATTACTGTCTGTAACATGTGTGGGAGCGGACCCAAGAACAGCACAAATCTAAACCGGCCCAGGAGGAGCTTGTTAAAAGTAGGCTGGGTAATTGATTGCAGCTGGGAGGAACAGGTGAGTCTGATGACTTTAATGAGGACAGGTAGTTAAGCAAGTAGTGTGGGGGTGGTTGAGGGGAAAACCAGGAGCAGATTGTGACACTGTCCTTGGTTGTACATGTGGGGTTATGTTCTTAACACCGTTAATGGATCCTTAAGTGTTGTGGGTTGGACACAAGAGCTCCTAGAAAGGTAAGCACTTCTTAGTGCAAGTTCGAGTGGAAAAGACCAATAACTACACTAACTTGCAAACATTCAAATTAGTTATTTGGAATTTACTCTAATGGAAAATATTCTCAGGTTAGGAAGCGAAAAATAAATGTTTTCAAGTAAGGTTTCCAAAATGCATTTATACATGGATATAGATCTATTCATGTTAGCAAAGTACTGGAAGCTCAGCTAGTATGGATGAGCACTGTAATTTGACTGATTGTTATATATTTTGTTCTGGTAATTAAAGCAAATTGTATCATACAAAGAACTGAAGAAACCCATGGAGTGGTTACGTAACTCTTTGGTTTTCTTGCTGAAGGTTGAAAAGAGGTTGATAGATACCACTCTTGTGCATATGTGTTAAGTACTGAGCCGGAACCAAGAGACAGTTAGCGTATCTTAGCATAACAACTGGGTAACAGCTACACTGGCTCTCTTCCATGTTTAGATGTACATGTAAAGAGGTGTACACGGACTTGATTCAGATTTAAGCTGCAAATATGACCTTAGACTCAAAGCGACAAAATAAAAAAAGAATTGCAATGCGGACGTTAACATCAGTGACTTGTGACTTGAGTCGGACCTTATGGCAGCCATTCTAGATGATGCTTGTCATCCCACCAGGAACGCTGCTGTGAGTTTCAGAGGCTTCCCAGAAGTCTCTGTGGAGAATATGTGTCAAAGCTGTTTTTGAAAAAGCTGCATGAAGCTGCACAGACCTTATTGAGGCAGGTAGGATGTCTGACACTGCAGGAAATACTTTTTCACTACCTGTTCTGACTCCAGATCATGTTTCACTTCTGGAAACTGATGCATCAGAACTGCATAGCCTACACACCCATGATGCAAGCACAAAAATCAGCTATGGAATTAACACATGCAAACAGGCATGCAGTGCTGAAAGTATCTAAATCTTTGTCATGCTTTCACGTAAATTGCAGTATAAATTTAAAAAAACATGCAAAAATTACAGCGATGCAAACTTTCAAACAAAAGCTCTGTGGTCAAAATCGAAAGCCAAAGCTTAGGACTTGGGAGTACAAAGTTCCAAGACTACTCCATTCGTTAACATTAATATCAAAATAAGAAGTAATTATTTCAGAAGTAATTGATTCATGTGCTGTAGATATATATTGACAAATAACAAATGCTAGGCTCTAGGAAGGTCACAGCACTTTGTAGGAAAAATAAAACATGTTTTGGAGGTCTGTGAGTGACATAGAGTTTAGACAGAGTGGTAGTGAATTTGAAGGTTGACAGATGTTAGAGACCTGGGCATCAGGTCATTTGCTGGCAGTGGTGGCCACACAGCAGCCTGACTCAGACCCCGGTGGATCAACCAATGCTCCTAAGCTGGCTCTTGAGTGAGGTCTCTGATTTTGCTGTCAACTTCTACACACTGAAAGCGCATGGCAGTGGTGACGGCCGTGAGCTCCCCAAACATCAGTTCTGTCCTCTCACTTTCTGACTGATTTCTGACTGTCACGCCAAATCTAACTATGTGCTCTGTTTCTGTCTCTATCCCTGTCTACATATGTAATGCAACTGTCTTTCGAGTGTCTGTAGGCGTCTTGCGTTCACTCTTCATCTTTGAATCCCTCGTCTCACATCTGGGGATTCTTGTGATGTCATCAGTCGTCCTTAAGGGCTCCATCAAATTTAAATGTTCTTTGTGTGCGCTCTCAGTGCTGAGTTTTTTCATTTGCCAATTCACGTCAGAAACAGTGTGCCCATTCTAAAGCATTCCCTTAATCTCTGTCATAGCCTGTACTTACTTGGATTTTACAGGGAACCATGTGAATTTTATGAGTATATCTCCAAATCTTTCACCTTCTTATGCAAGCACTCAAAGAATGCGAGTTAGAAGATATGAAGAGAGACTCAGTTTCATCTCAAAGACATCTAATTATCCTCTCCAAGAGAATAACAGAGAGTGTGCAAAAAAATCGGCTAAAACTGCAGATTTTTTTGCTTTGCCTGTGGCTGTACCAAGTAGAACAGAGCTACCCTCTGCTACAACATTATTGACGGGTGTAATGATGTATATAAGCCTAAGCAAGAACTGAGATTTAAAATCAGTAAAGCAGTCATTCAAGAACACAACCAAGATCTCCCTAATTGTAGTTTTTCAGCAGCACTGGGTTGTAGTGAGCTGTCCTGATGAAAGCTCAGTCAGAACCTGATGTGCAGTGGAGGGTCTTGATCGCAATTAGAATGTCCACTTTTTCAATTAGTTGTGATGTCATAATCACCAAAAACAAGACATATTAATGAATTAAAGAATTGTTGATTGACAGGACTCAAAAGCAACTAAGAGCCAGTCACATTTTGGTAATAATGTTAAATGCCAGTTGGAAATTGTATCATTGACTGTACTACATAAAACAGAATGCATCCTTAATACTCATTTACGTCAGTATTAGCAGTCTTAACAACTGTTTGAAACTTATCAATAAGAAAGGCGGGTGTGTGTGTGTGTGTGTGTGTGTGTGTGTGTGTGTGTGTGTGTGTGTGTGTGTGTGAGGGGTGGTGGTGGGGCGGGGGGTTATGCTGGGGTTATGCGGCCTCCAAATGGTAAGAAGGAACAAACTCAGCTGGGATTTCTCATTCGGCCAGACTGTGATTAATCCCATCAGTAAACAAAGCAGAGGTCATCGTGTTTTGGAGAACTCTAATTAGAGAGTAATCAGACAAGCTGCTCACCAGCATTTTGGTGATTTTGGCAGCAAAGGGTTCTCTAGTGAATAGCCTGTCTGCTACACGGTGAACGACCGACCCACACTCTGTGATCCTGAGTTAAGGGAGTGGGAGGCTTAAGAAAGAACGGAGTCTAATTAGTGCTGCCATTCATTAGCAAACTGCTTTAGATATGTGCTTGGGTGGGCTGGTGAAATGTGAGCGTTGTTCCGATGAGGCGAATGTGTTTAAGTCAGTGTGACTATGTGTAGGTCTTGTGTGTGTCTGAGCTCAGGAACACTTACTGTATATCAGCATATCACCTCTTATATGCCAAGCTGTGAGAGTTGGGAGAGATATCACCCGGAGGCGTGCAGCTAAAAGATGTAAATTAACAGCGACTCGATGTTTTCTTCCACTGTCCAGTCTTGAATTCTTAAACGTGTCTTTTCTTATTTGATGCCAGCATTCAAGGTTAAAGGCCTGGCTAGATGAGTGCTTGCCAATTGATTGGACGCTTTGCATTTTCAGCAATCAAGGCGTGGAGCAACTTTGCATCCCCTTTATCTCCATATTTCATAATAGTTACATGGAAATATGGGGCTTCGATTGTATATCACCAACAGATGCATGTTTACGTTACCTTGGACACGATTAAACAAAAACTGAAAATAAACTTTCAATTGCTGTCATAAGAAAAAGCAATAATTTGAGATTAGTGGAAATATGTTTTAATGCTTTTTTGCTTACATTTCCATGAGAAGATCAAGACCACTTTCCTGTGTCTTTGTTGCTTTGTACAAAATGAACAGCATCTTGCCAGTCTTGTGCAATAATCTGGTGTTCATGTGCACACGGAAAGGTATAAAGTTGTAATTTCTTGGAAAAACATGGCACATAACTCTAATTTTTGGAATGATGAGGAGAGAGAGTTTTTTCTGTGTTGTGCGAAAGAGATGGACATGACTTTGATGGAAATACACTTCGAAAATGGGGATTTATTTAAAGCTGTAACAGATAGATTGTCGGACGCTGGCTTTATTAGGACACTTGAACAGGTGAGGCAGTGTTGGAAAAATCTGAAAGCTTCCTACTACAAGGCAAAAAAACAGAATCACACCAGTGGCTCCAACCCTTTCAACTTCAGGTATTTTTTAATGATATTTCATACACAAGCATGCGTACTTTGGCTAGATAGCCGGCACAACGGGGTGTCAAGTATATAGGAATATGATTGGAGTATTGCCAGTTGTTGTCATGTAAACAGCTCTGTCCTTCATCTGACCGTAACCAGGGTAAGCTCAGTAACCGGAATATTTGTGTGCATGTAAACGTGGTCAATGTTACATATTAAACTTTAAAGCAGAAGCTTTCTCAAGCTTCATTGTTGTGGTAGAATGCCACAACATGCACAGGGACCCAGGTATCCTGGCTTTGTATAAAGACAGACTTCTAAAGGCCTGACGATGGTTTATATGGCAGACTCCACAAACTCACAGTTCCTAGCCTAGAATCCATAATCTTTAATATATAGTGACATCTTGTTGTTTGTTGTTCTTGGACTTCAATTTCTGTACAAGTTTAATAAATGAGGTATAACTTTAAAACATGCTAGTTTTAGAGGTACATGTAAGCAGATTTGGCTAAAGGATACGCTGTTCACCCTTGTTTCCAGTCTTTACGCTATGCTAATGTGACAAGTTGTTATGACAGGAAGGAGTAATTCATTTCCAGGTCAAATGTATGCGTAATGTAATGTAATGTAAATGTATTTATAAGGATATCTGTAGTCCTGATTGAGTGTGTTGACTGAATGTAAATGAGTTTGTGTTTATCCATATATCAGTTCATTACAGGTGAGTGAGCACAAGAGCTGCGTTGTGTGGTCTCCCCTCATTCTCTCACCGTTATTCTCCATTTTTAAGGGCACAACACTAAGCTAAGCTACTCATGACCCCCGGCTCCTGTTGATTGCACAGGTGTAGCATATATCGGCTCATCTATGAAATAAATGAGTTTCATTTTTCAAAATGTCGCACGAATCCTTTAACTAAAATGATTTGATTGTGGCGGTTCAATGCGCTTCAACAGCACATGGCACCCTCTCCTTCTATGTCTTTCACGTCACGCTCTCTGAAGTAGCATGATGGGTCTGCAGGGGGCCCTAATCAAATAACTCGCAGGCCATTGCAGCTGCTGTTTCAGCCATTTTCAGTGGAATACACACAGATGCTGAGCGGTGTTCCCCACTGGCCTATCAGACCAAACAGTTATGTCGGGCTTGGCTCATCACGATTTCCTGTCTCTGCTCTGGAAGCATTTATAGCCCAAGAAGTGGCCCCGCAATTAACAGTTTGTGTTTATTGCTGACATGTTGCCAGTAGAAATGGCATATCCTGAGTGATTTGCAGGTTTAATTTCTCCACCTGGCCCTCTGATGGCCTATTGGCCCCCACCCACGCAACAATATACATAAATGACATGTTAATGACTCATACACTGATAATGTCCTGTGTGGGCGGTGATCTGTTAAGTCCATTTACACCTCAAGGTTATCTGTGAATCATACTTCTGACCCTGCTGTTATTACTCAAAAAAAATCAATAAGCATTTTTAAGTTGTTTTAGGATCCTCCTCTGTCAGAGGAAGAAAAAAACGTGTTGTCCAGAGACTGCCGGAAGTTTTCTAATCAATGTTCCTTATCCCATTGACATGTCTGGGTCTCTTTCAGCCACTCTTCTGAGAAAAGTGTAGTCAGGTGAGGGAACAACATGATGCACTGTTGACAGGTTTTCATGCTTAGGCGGTCGCATGTCTTTCTTAAATTTTATTAATTTTCAGAGTTGTTATTGAAATGAAAGTTCTTGGAAAAGAATAAAAGACAGTTTACTAACAGTGCCTTTATCTTCTGTCATGTTCGCAACACCCCGTCTTAATAAGTGCTGTTCCAGGGCATTCAACTTGGCTCCTCTTAAAGCAAACATAAAGTACCACCATAACTTTGCTGCCATAAAGATCAAATCAAATCAAATTTTATTTGTATAGCCCGAAATCACAATTTACACATTATCTCACTGGGCTTTGACAAACTATACAGATGTGACATCCTCTGGCCTTAGACCCTCGAACCGGGTGAGGAAAAACTTAAAAAACCCTAAACAGGGAAAATAAGAAACCTCAGGAAGAGCCACAGAGGAGGGATCCTTCTTCCTAGGACGGACAGACGTGCAATAAATGTCACTTGTACAGAACACAAAAACATGATAAGATTGATTATAAAAAGAATGTAGCGTCCCCTTGGCCAGCGCAGCCTCCAATTAGCATCTAGTTAAGCTATTTGGAGTAGGGTTACTGTGAAATTTGAAGGCAGTCCTTGGGGAAAGTCTTTCTTGCTGAGGGAAGAAAGGAATCCTTATATCGTCCTTAATTAAAACATGATTTACACTTAGTCCCAGCTATGAAGTTGCCTTTGATGGTTCTTTTGTCAATTAAAAGTAAGTCCTACAGCAGATTACATAGCACTCATTACAAGCAGGTTATTCTCAAGGACATTCAAGTTCTGGCTTTCAAGTGAGGAGCTACTGGGTGGGTTAGAGCAAGGACACAAAAGGGTAACTTGCAAAATGAATAAGACACCGTACTTGAGCGTTATAAAACTCTTCTATCGAGGGCGGGTCCCTCAAGAGCCTCTCATTCCCCTTTCGTTCTCCCTGCTCTAATCCGCCTCAGACTGCGATTCCGTGCTCCACGAAACCAAAATGTCGTCAGATGCGCACTCCTCTGTTCCTACCTCATGTAATGGACAGGGCTGTTATTAGCTGAGTCCTGGGCTGAGCATCCGACAGAGCCCTCGCGCTCCATTTACGCGCCGCCATCTAAACTACAATACAGCACTTATGCACTTAAAAAAAAAATCCTAGCCTGAGAGAGAAGTGCAGCATGAATATTTAACAAGGAATCTGCTTTTAGATACTCACAGGCATTAAAAGGGGCCACGGTTGGTTTTTAAATGTTTTTAACTGATGCGACTGAGACAAAGAATGTTCAACGAGCTGCCCTCCATTCACCGCAGAGCCATTTTAGGATAAACATTGGCCTTGACAAAAGAAAGAGTAAGCGGGTGCAATGCCAGCAATGCTGGTGTTGTTTCATCTCTTTGAAATTCAGCAACAGAAGAAACCAAAGTGCGGTTATGTCACTCAGGTTTCTCTGGCGGCAGAACTTCATGCACTTTCATGCAATAAATCTTCCATGTACTCCTCTAATTCGGCCGAGAACGATCCCCTCTGTTTTTCGTCTTTTTTGTGCTGACTTCAATTGTCATTCTGAAGATGCCATTGGGTCAGACAAGAGAAACTCTACTTGCTGCTCAATATTCAACTGTGGATTCAATATTGCTAATTCCCCTTCTGGCCCAGAGAAAACAGAGTGCCGTGATTTAGGCTGACAGCCCAACAGCAGAGTGTATATTGGAATGAGACAGTAAGATATAAGACCCTGCTCCCTCCTCTCCCGACATTAGTCACCTTCATTGCTTCCTGTGGTTTTTCCCGGTCACAATCGGCCCTCCCTGCTTCCATTCTGTAGGTGTAGATTTAAATGGAAATCGACGGGATCAGATGGCATAAATTTTTCGATGGATGGAGTAGGGGCGGGTGAGCGAGAGAGGCTTTCCCGGTGTGGAGTAATATCTTTCATAGCCAGAAATAAAAAATTTAAAACCCATTTGTGTGGTCGGGTGGATAAGAAAAACAAGCCAAGCGGTGGCACGATTGGCAGTTTGTTTAAGAGGCCATTAACTTTACATACGTTGGTTTGAAAAGACACGCACTTGAGTTGCAGTTTAATGCCGCAACGCTTTGTGTTTCCCAGCATCTATGACGTTGAAAGAACACGCAAGATCCAGGCGAACACTTTGCTGATGAAAACATTTATTGGCATCTCAAGAATGGGTGCTTGTGCTACTTATGTCTCAAGCTGCTCTGCTAATGGAACCAGGAGAAGTACAGAGCACATGACAGCTTGACCTTTTGAATTCCCCTGGCAGCGCGTCTTATTGTGAATTGTAAGGAAACTTACAATCATCATCGTCTGTATATTGTTTTGGGCCAAACATCAGAGAGCCTATTGATACAGGCACGCTACCACCTCACACATGTAAGAGACTTTAGCAAATTTTTACAAAGTTACACTGTGCAGAGATTGTGGTTGAAAGAAACAAATATTAAAAGGATAATACAATTACAAATATACCACTTTTAGCTTTTTAATTCACATTTATTGATTTTTATACTTAACTTAACATGATCTGGACCTTAACATGTCATTTGTTTTTAATGCAAACTAATCATAGGATCAAATTTGATCGCATCTTCCCTCCCTGCTTCCAGTGCGGATGATAACCCGGCTGAATTAGTTATGGGTTTTTCAAAGGCAGACAGCTTTCATTTTATATAAAACTTCCAGATGGAAGCTCAAATAAAGCCAAATTCGTGTGTACATATTGCAATGAGGAACTGTCTTTCTGCTGAAGCAAGAAAGGCAAGAGTACCAGCGAAGCATATTTCAGGTCACGATTAATCACAGTCTATTATTATCATTAACTAGATAAAAATTGTTTTAATGGATTGACAGCACGTATTTTAGTGAGTTAGCGTCTACTTTGAAACAGGACTCAATGATGTTTATGGGAAAGGTTGGTGTTATAAGACCGAAATCACAGTGCATTCGTCAATCAGTCAGTACTTCCTGACTTAATATCCCTGTTGTACATGGCACCATAAATCTGGTAATTTTTTTGTTTTGTTTTTTTAAGAAAAGTTCCCAGCAGCAAAAAATGCTCAAACAAAAGCTGCATTTATGAGTAACTACTTTGAGCTGTGGATTAATATACAGCTTTAGTGAGAATGGCAGCACTTTATGTTGACTCTCAAAAAGCCTGTGTTTACTGTAATAGTTTTAGAACAACACTGAACTGTGCAACATTTGAGGGAGATAACAGCCTTTGGTTGCTCAAGTAATATGTTGTTAGTGGCAAGAATCCATTTTTGGATTTTTTGTGGGATTTGTTGACAATAAGAGAATACCAACAGGCTTGTCATTTAATGTGCTCCACGCCTAAAATCCTGGCTTCCCAACTTTTGTCAGACACCATATTTTACCCGGTACAACCGACACTTTTTGGGCAGCAAGGCAGCAGACAGACTATCCATCAGTTTGAAGGCCAAAGATGAAGCCTCCCTGACAGGAGCCCCTGGTTTTCAAATCTCCACCAGCCTAACACTCCTGTCCTGTTTGATACCAGCCTCTGACCTCTCTGTTAGTCTTCAGCGAGAACAGACCTGAGTAATATCACAAACTGGCTGAGCCCTTTCCTGTTTATGTTTGAAATGGTTTAGATTAATTCAAAGGTTTACTGCTTGTTTGCTCTGTGGCACCCAGCTGCGTAGGCCAGAGGACATGGCACTGAGTCAATGCGGCGAGGCACCCGCAGCAAGGAGATGATTTAAACCACCGTCGAACCAGGGCTCAGCTTTCATTAGCCGTTGTCATTATTCCCCAGCCGCTCTCTGACAGATGGCATTGTGGGATATCGGATTTTATGGCAGGTCATCTTTCATATCCAATTTCTTTTCCCATTTGATGAGAAGTTCTCGCTCCAGTCAAATTCAGTTTGCACTTTGAATATTGATCGGACTCTGCACTCTCTCTCTGTCGCACACCTCCTCATACTCTTTTGCTCTCTCTCTACCGGCACCTCCGGCAAGTCTCCTCTGACTTAATGGCCTTTTGCACTCGGCGCTCGGTTTGGGACGCTAGTGCTTGTCTCTCTGATGTACAGCATACCACCATGGGGATAAAAAAACAAAAAAACATGAATAAATACGACTCAGTTAATAAGCCTGCATTTGTCAATTCTCAATTTTCAAGTTTACATTAATACAATCATTCCCTATAATTACTGTAGGGGCTTAATTACCAGAGTATATTTAAAAAAGATTGAATCAGTAATGCAGTATAAACAAGTTTAATCACATATAGGAGTACAGCAGAGTTAGAACGCTGCTCTGCCTAATCTATTATATCAGCAAATCCTTTGAGGACTGTTGAAATTAGCTTTAGCCTTACCCTGGTATAAATGAATGGCTTTTGAGTAGTACCGTCTGTCTCGCGAGCACTCCACAAGGACATTAAGGGTCAAGATCTGCCTCTGGAATGGCATTTTTTATTCCCTGGCCTTTGTTCCTTTTTCTTTTTTTTCACTTGGCAGACAGGATATAGATGGGGGATCAGTGGAGATATTTTGCCTGTGCAGACTGTGACCTAACAGAACCCTATTCCACCTGTTTGTACTGACAGAATCGCTGCTGGAAAATGGCAGCCCATAATGACACATTAAAAATTCAGTATTTGGTGTAATGAGACAATCTTGCTCTACCAGAAATGTCTCGGAGCTGAAGAACACTGCATAGAGGAGTGGGCACACTAGCACAATATTACATTCTAAGTGATAAAAGGCTCGGAGGGGACTTTAGATATAAGGAGATCTGCTAGATGAAGAAGTCTTTATCATGTAAATATGACTTGCTTCAGTGAGGCTGGGAAATATGGGGCCTTTGGTCAGAATGAGCTTTGTGTCATATTAGTGTAAGTAATGGCTCATTTTTGAATAACACGATTTACTACAACAGCCCATAAAATGACTTTTCTGGTTAGGCACAGAATGAAACAATCCAACCCCAAACTCACAAAGCATGAAGGGACACATTTGTCTTTGGAGAAATATTGCAATTTGAGAGGTGATCAGGCATGAGATAATGGAAATCTCAATCTGGACCTGCTCATTTCCAAAAGCCCCTTCTTTGCTGTCTGCGACCACAAGCCAAGCTCTCAACATGGTGACGTGTGTTTAGAATGCAAAAGAAAACCTCACTGTTTGTTTGTTTTTCTCAGCTTCCACAGAGGTACGTCAAATACAGAGTGCTACAGTGATTTAACATGGCTGCCTCTTGTTTTTTGCTTATCCAACACTCACTTACATGCAATCCCATTAATTCTGACTCTGATAAGCTGGTTCACTTCGGTGATAAAGCATCAGTAGGCCTGGACATTGTTTTCCATCATGTCCCCATGGGAGGCTGTGGGATCTCCATGGACCGTGGGGTTATTCACGCATGGACTCTTGGCAGGACTGGCAGGAGTCATCCAGCCAACCTAACAGTGCATGAAACACAGAAACCTCCTTGGTCCACTGGTCATCCCCAGGGTTAAAATGATTGGTGAATATCACAAATAGTAGGATGTGTATGTGTGCGTGTGCACCCCGGGAGAAGAGTAAAGCCTCCTACACAGCATCTGTCCAGTTGCCAGGGAGACCTTCAGGCCCTCCCTGAGCTGTGGAGCGAGACGTCGCTGAGTATGGAACGTCGAACGGAGCTACGACTGGCTGGCAAACACAAGAGCTGGCTGCCAAATCCTGTTCTGTCAAGAACAAGGCCTCAGTGGTTCTCAGGAGAATCTTGGCAGAGGAGGATAGAAAAATGGGCACGTGTTTTTCATTGTGTTACTGTCTGCTTGCAACTTCGCTTGCTCACCTTTGCTATGTTATCAAATCAATTACATGTCTCATTGCCCCGGTCAGCAGTAAAGGTCCAGTGTGTGTAATTCAAGATTATGTATTATAATCTTCTTAACTATATTAAAATGAGTGTGTAGTCCCCTTAAATAAAACTGTAGTGTAATCTTAATGTAAACTATGTAATCTATGCGATATTAAAATAATCAATTTATAGTTACATGCGAGGGGGTCACCCTTCCTTCCGCCGGCATGTTAATACAGCAATGGAAAAAAGACAAAAAGGACTGAAAACAACTTTTGGGTTTGTATACTGTCGTTACATTGGAATACAACCAACAAAGACAACTCAGAAGAAGCAGCTGGCTACAAGGAGTGTTTTTATCAGCAGTCTGCAGGAAGTTTGTTAACCTACGTTACTCTAAATGGAGGATCAAACACCGACAGCCACCGTAGTTCTCCCACAGTATGTGCTTGTAGAGCAAGGGAGCAGTGAAGAAGTGCTACCTCACCATTAGATACTCTAATTGTCATACACTGGACTTTTAAGGGCTCTGTGTGTTACCACCCCAGGTCACTTTTCCTATTCTTCTAATTATTTTTTCTAATGTTACCAAATTATGTTGTGTCTCAGTATGATAACACATGAAAATTAGCACTTATCACAGCACTGAGGTTGGTGAGAATATCATTAAGGTAGAGATATCTGATCATTTACCAAAATTTGGGAAAAAGTTTGAGCTTATGATGGTCTTATCTGAAAGTTTAAGGGCTTAGCAAAGTTACTGAAAGACAACTTGAGGGGCACATGAAACTCTATACCAAACTTCAGGCGATTTTTCAGCAAACTAATTTTGACCTTCTGCTATTGGTGCTACACAGAAAAAGTCTGAAAGATTCATCCCCGAGTAAAATGGATATCTGCACCATATTTAGTGCACCAAATCCACTTCATCCTGTTTCAATGTGGACTAAAGTCATGGATTGATTGACCCAACAACAGCCATCCAAAAAAAACAGTGCAAATAGCATGAATAGAATTTAACAATTTCACAATATATACTCAATGTCCACAGCTGAGACATGTTTGAGTGACTGTAGGCAACATTTAAGATTTTCAAGTGTTCTTACAAGCACAGAAAACCTACAAGAAACCCTTTAAAGCTGAGATAAAAAAAAATTAGGCTAACAAATAAATTGGTGACTGTTTAGTTTGGACAAGGATTTTAACCTACTTTATATGGAATTAGCCCAAATTCTCCATTAAAAAGAGAATGGTAATGATTATGGTTGCCATTACTTTTGGAGTCTATCTTTGAATGTCGCAAGTTTTATTACTGAAACCTTTTGTCTTTTAAACCATGTCCTTTAGCCCTGTATAAAACACAATATAGCTGCACCTCTCACTGTCTTGTTTTGAGTCACTTGAATATAATTGTGGTAAAGGAAATAATGATATTAAGTATGTATTGAATATGTATTTGGTCTCGGAAAATGGACATAGAAACAGGAATGAAATGGCCATATCCAGTAAGAAATAAACCAGTATTCAGACATGTGGACTAGACAAGCTTAAAAATATGTGCGAGCGGCAGTGCTGCTTTTTTATGGCAGATTGCCTGTGCTTGCCATCTGCTTCTTTGATGCCTGTAGTATCCTAGTGACTGCTGGTTTCTTCTGCCTCAGGCTAGAAGCTGTCTCAAGGTGGAGGGCTTGAACCCGTCTAAGGGGCTTGGGGGAAGGACTAATCGGCTGCACTTTCTGCATCAGAAATGATTGTTAATATTTCAGCAATAATTCAGTAATTCTACCAAAAAGAAATGTGTTGTTGACTAAACCCATGCAACTCAAGGGTTACTCACTGGTTTTCAATCAGAGACAATATGGAGTAATTCACGATTTAGTAAATGGTTCTTCAGATGGAAAATGATCTCTTTGAGTGATTTAAACATGAACATAAAGCAGTTATTTTATTTTTCTTTTTTTTCAAAACAAAAAAAGGCACACAAAGGAGGTTTCACTGGATAGTTGCAAAAACAAATGGCAATAGCATGAGCATCTTGTACGTTAATAATGTGGATTATGTTAGGTACTGAGCAGACCACACTGCAGTGCTGCATGAACATGAATGGACTTGATGAGTCAGCCTGTCGCTCAGTTCTGAATGAACCGTTGAATGTGATACATGAATGAAATAGCTGATGTTAGTCAATGATGCATGTACATTCCAGAGCTCCATTATTGGAATTTTGGATGCTCTTTTTTTTTTTTTTGGCAACACAATTGCTGAAGTTGATCATTTGCCTCTACAGAAGGAAGCCGAGATTCAGGAAGAAAGTCGAAGGGTCCTCTCATTTTGGTATCAAGTGCTCTTTGATTACAGCTCCATGATATTTTTTTTTCTTTTCTTTTTTTCATCATCAGAAGAAAACTATTCCTTTATTGAGTGCTTCTAGGCAAAGTGAACGCTTCACAGTTTGACTCTGGAAAGTGTTCAGTGGTTCACTTGGAAACCAACCATTCAAGTCAGACTCAACAATTGTCACTTAACAGCTTTTTCTGCTTTCTGGCCATTGCCTTTACTTTTGCAATCTTGCAATGTCAACTCATCTATTTACCTGTCAGTCACACATCAGAAACAACAAAGTAAAAAGAAAATTAAGTGCTTTTCCCACTCTGCAGCAATGTGTTGCACTCCATCAAAGAAATATATCACCTCAAAAGAACAATTAAAAGCTGAGTTCAAACTTTTTAAAATCCTTAATGGTCCGTGTTTATTATTAGCCAGTACAACTTTTACTTACTGTTTGTATGAGCCCTCTGCATTCTTCTGTGCCTCAGTCTTCCCCTTGCAGACTGTAAAGGATTCAGAAAGAAGTTGCTCCTGAACTCAGGTTCTCAGGGTTCACTTGTCAATAAAACAACATGTTTGAGCCATAAGTCAGTCAGTGAATTGCAGAAAGGACAGATCATTAAATGTTTGGGAAAAACTGTCTGGCATTTGTAGAGAGGAATATTAACAGAGGCCACAGATGATATCACAGCATTTTTTTTTTTTTAATTATTTTTCTATTGGCTTATCCACTGAGATGCCTTTGAAAACTGCTGCCAAGCTTCAAATAATTAGGCAGCGGTTAATATTTAACGATGAGGTGATTTTTACAGTTCTAAACTCTCCGTCAGTTTTATAACTTGTGACATAATAATGAAGGGACTGCTTTGTGGGAACTAACTCATTAAATTTGAACACTGAGGGAGTGGCTCATGAAGTTTTACAGTCAAAATCGGTTTGTAGAGTAGTAAGTCAAACTGGGAAGGTAAGCATTTGGTAGCAAGGACAATATTGTAGCATGTTGGAAATGTAATTGGTGGCCATGCCAAATGATTTCTCGCCCCAATACTGGCTCTCATATGATACAAAAACTACAAATGTGTAAGGCACATGGAACATTTGATGCATTTCTGCATAGCCACAAACCTGCCCATGTTCAGCTCAGACCACATACCCTATGGAAGCACCACCCGGAGGTCTTTGTGAACCTGAAGACCACCTGACAGCTTCAGACGAGGCTCTGGGCCAATAAGCAAAGCTGATTTAGAGCATGATTCACTTGGTGTGGTTTTTTATTAATTTAATGTGAACTGCTGGATTGAGTCCCTCCCTGTTGTCTTTTCAGAGTATGATGCACATGTTACAAACCGCAACTAAATATGGTCCAGCTAACAGTTGAGTCCCTCTGTTTAGAGTAAAATAAACATGTTGCACCTCCTTATGTTAGCTATTTATAATAGATTATGCAGCTCTGTTGAGATTTGGCATTAATGATAGAAACACACTAAAAATAGGCTAATGATGATTATTTACAAGCAACGGTACTATCTGTTTGTTAATGTGGATGAAGTAAGCCTATAATAACCCTAAGTAGCTGCAAGGCTACTCAGCACAATATATTAAAGACCTGCTCCAGCCATTGATTAAACCCTTAAAAACAAATTTCAGTTCCTTAAAAATAAAAAATTAGATTATTTTTTCATGGAAAATCCCATAAATTTACCTGCACTGTCATCGTCTGACTTTTAGAATAGTCTACTATACCCTGCATAGTTGTAACATTGGAGTAATTCAACCACATATGTTTGAACAACATACAGATTCCCAGATATCTGTGCCAGTGACTTTGTTTTTTAGATATTGTCACTGGTGGATGTTTACACAAATAAGTCTATTTTGGAATCCATTTGAGTTTGGTAGATATTTTTTTTTTTTCTTCAACAATAACGTTGAAAGTAATGCAAGACACTACCCGTGACCCATCTGCGCCCCCTGTAGTGCATTGTGGGAACATTTTTCAGCAACAAGTCCGGTTTAATGGGCGGTGCAGTGGTTAGCACTGTCGCCTCACAGCAAGAAGGTCCTGGGTTCGATTCTGGGTCAGGACGTTTCTGTGTGGAGTTTGCATGTTCTCCCTGGGTTTTCTCCAGGTACTCTGGCTTCCTCCCACATTCCAAAAACATGCAAATCTGGGGGTAGGTTAATTGGTCACTCTAAATTACCCGTAGGTATGAATGTGAGTGTGGATGGTTGTTTGTCTCTATATGTCAGCCCTGCGATGAACTGGCGACTCATCCAGGGTGTACCCCGCCTTCGCCCCAAGATGCTGAGATAGGCTCCAGGCCCCCCCCCCCCCCGCGACCCCTAACGGGATAAGCGGTAGAAAATGAATGAAAATGAATGCAAGTCCGGTTTATACCGGTCTGATTTGAGCGGCATCGTCAGACTAGAGCATTAGTAAGGTAAGAATAAAGTTTTTCTTTGCTTTTTGCTTATTTTTGTCGAAAAACAGAATAACCTGGAAGCTTTTCACGTTAACTGATGATACCGTAGTGTTTTAGAAGCTCCGTAACCGAATTGAGTTATACAATTTATAAGCTAACAATAACTTGCAAGTGCTTTAAGATTAGCCAACTTGGTAACGTCGGCTTGGGACTACTGTCGTTCTGTAGGTAAGCATTATTGCTCTCAGGCTTTTAGCGTGTGAGTGCTATTTTAAACAGAGACAGCTAGGTCTCAGTGCTGTTTATTATTTAAGTGGCCAGCTTGACCATTACTCTTGAACGGCTGGGCTCGCTTACAAAAAGCTGATTCTGTGCAAATGTATAAGTTTAATGCCATCCACTCAGCGACTAGTAACGCGCCTGTCTTAATGTGTAATAAAGTGCGCACTTCTCAACGTTATTTCGACGTAACTACACATAGCACACCCCGACGAACGCTTGTGTGGGGCGCACATAAATGTCAAGACCTATTGCGCGATGAAGAAACACTATCTGAGCTGCCTGTCATCTAAGTGAAATATCCATGAAACATGGATCATGCTATTCATGCTAGGTAACGCTATGAGGATATGACTTATTCAATTATTCATGATATTTGTCTCCCCCAGGTGTTTCTCGAATCTTCTCAAGAGAGCTACATTGAATGAAGGTATGTTCCAACACTTGGTTAATTGAGGCGGGGTAAGAGGGGCAACAGGTAGATCGAGGTAGATGTGATCCAGAGTAAACCTCCTGTGATTGACTTTAAAGCCAGATAGCCTGTACTCTTTGAGCCCTCCCAGGTATGAATATTTTAATAATTTCTTCTTAAACTTTTATTTTTTTATTTTTTATTTTTTTGCAAACCATTAGGAGGTAAGAGGCTGGTTTTTTGGAGGGGGGGTGGGGGTTTCCACCTGTCTTGCCTTGTGTTATTCTGGAATGCATTCAGTATCTATGGATTTTTTTCTGTCTCCTTCTTGGTCTCTATTTTTAGACCGAGTAGGATAGATAAAACTGAAGTCATTGCAGTCCA
>KV751334.1:24430773-24472777 GCA_001698575.1 Mola mola
GCAACCCTCAAAATGTTACATGAGGCATGTATATTTATTAAGATGTTAGTTTTAGATGTTTAAGATGTTAGCCTAATTCTCTATCTTGGATAAAAGATGGAGGATTTAATCAGCAAATATGAGGTAAGCAGGCTATATATCTGCCATAACTAGCCTTATATGATAGGTGATGATGGTCTTGATTTTCTGTCTTCAGGTTCTAAATTATAGATAAGCAATTGTTTAAATGTAACTTATGGATATTATGTATGTTTGTGAAACTCTTGATGCCTTGGGACACAATACAAAATGTAACTGTCACAATAAAGGGAATCGTAATCTTAATTAAACATAATGAAAATGTGTAGGGTCAGTAGGGTCTTTTATAAAATGTCTTGAAATAAGCAGTTTGTCCTCAATTAAATTCTTCAGAATTTAAATTTGTATCACAGAAAATTGTTTAAACGTCATTACCAAGCCAAGGGACTACATCAGAGATATTCCTCAATGGAGTATTGTATGGCTAAAACATAAAACAGCAAAACACAACTACACACAACTGTTGGGACAATACAGTTTGTGTTGTATGTAGGAATGTACTGGGGTCAATATGATAACCAGTGGTTATCATCTGACATCTGGCTGTTTAGACAAATGAAAAAGGAAAAAAAGCAAAGGAAGCTAACCATCCATTTGATTCTCTGTGATATATTTTGCAGGTTCATGATGACGACGATGCTCCAGCTATCCAGAAAGCCCTTACTACATTTGTCCTCGACATCTTGGTGGTCAGTAAACCTGTGGATGAAAACCATAAGCGAGCTGGAATAGCCAACGATGGAACAGAGGTACTTTTTGGTATCCCTGATGCGTATTTCCTTTGACTTACGCTTCCCAAAAAAACTGAAATATACCATTGAGGTCTTTCAGAAGATCTTTCTGGAGCAGGAAGTTGGGGTCCAAAAAGTGTCTCCAAAGGTACATGATCTCAAGGTCAGTCTTCATACCTGAAAGAGACACAGATTTCATTGAAAGTAGATCATTTGAGCGAGCTCCATGTAAAGCTTGACAGTTTCTGGTTTTATGCTGCACTTTCTCAGGTTAGACTTCATACAAGTTAGACATACTGTACATACTTTTAGATGCTGGTGTTAACTCGACCAGCGCTGTTTTGTGTGGATTCCTGTCAGTTTGTTGCACTGTTTGATATTTGTTTGACTCTGGTCAGCTCAAGCAAATGTGTTTTCCCCTGTTTTTTAATACCGGGTTTTGTTTGTTAGCCTGTTTTGGTTTCAGGCTGGAAGTGCATTTAGGAATAGGACTGCATAAATGAAGTGTTCAGACGTTTGGAGTGGTCACTAGTATTTTGTATCCAAGTCAGATTTTGATATATTTTTTAAAATGAATGTTACGGTCTTGGGGGTTCTATCCCTGTTTGCTTCTCAGTATAGACAGAGTAAGTACATTTTATAATGTGTTTTATCTGCTTTAGCCTGGAAACCAGTAGAATCTGTTGAGCTCCCTTTTTATTTGCCCTGTCAGATATACCTGGTTGATGTTGACAGTAACAAATGTTCATCCCATATTGTATGGGATTACTGGCATCACCTGTAGTTCATGACACTTTGGTCGAGGCAGGAGGGACAGATTTTTTCATTTGCATTCGTTTAGTATTCGAATGCAGTTAATGTACTGTTAAGATTTGCATCTTGTGCACGCTAATGAAGCAAAATGTGGCACATCATAAAAAGGAATCTGACGTTTTTTACTATTATGCTGCAGTATCTACAACCCCAGGTAACACCAAGAATAATGGCTTTGTGCTTGTCCAGTCATTGTGTAAATACTGTTATATTAAAAATAACTCTAGTATCATGTTAGGAAAGTTCTTGATATGACTAATTAATCATTATCTACACAAGAAAAACCTGTTGACTTGCAGATTTTATTTTAAAAATAAAATGTAATTCGTGTTATGTTTGATTTACATAATAAAATTAAGGTGATCTTAATACTAATTTAAATAATTGTTAAAAAATTAAAATTTTTAAACCATATATTGTTTTGTTTGATCTACAACCTAAATCTAAAACCAAATAGTTTTTTCTTGCATATTTCATTTATTAAACTGAAAAAATAAAGTAATTCATACAAAAACTAACTTTGTTTAATCTAAACAAAAAAATTTCATTGATATTACTAAGATTTTTTTTTTTCATGTACAAAAACAAATGAGTAGTTCACACAAAGAATAATCTCACATAATCTACATAAATAAATTATGCACAAAGTTTGCCTCAATTGTTTTTCTTTTTTTCTTAAGTAAATCTGGTACTTTATTTTTATCAGTGCATCTGAGACGCTCTTGAATAAAATCAACAATAATGAATTTACATGGAATTTGTTATCAGAATAGGTTATATGTAATTCTTTCATACTCCTTCCAGTTTCTCTCCAGTGAGTGAAAGGACTCATACTGGCAACAGAATCTCAACTTTCATGATAGCAGTGCACATGGTCATGTTTTGTTACTCCAATAATTACTCTGTGTCTTTTCTTGCACTCTAAGGGCTGAAAGTAGTAATTGCACTCAAAGAGATTAAACATAACTACGTTAAAAGAAAATAATCCCCCCCCAAAAAAAATAAACAAAAAAAAAGACTGATCTGATTACCTTAGCAGACAATCTGGAATAAGTAGGATAAGCAAGTATCCTACACCTTCCTTACTGTTTTTGTGGCAGCAGCTTTTCTATTAAGATTGCTCTACAGTATATGTGAAAATTCCACCTATAGAAGAGAGATTTGATTGTATTATGCAACACCCTATGCTGCCTGTTTAGGTATTCACGTCTTAGAATAAATGAGGATCTGCTTGTGTGCAGCACCCATCCAATTATTGATTGAGATGCTAAAGGCTGCCAGATGATGGACAGTAGCAGGAGATCCGAAGCTTGAATGTACAGGGAGTTAAGGAAAATTGATTTTAATTCTGAACAGAGCAAGTCAGGTGTAAGCACACTGTCTTCAAGCAGAAATAGTCACTGATAATGAACGTGGACACACACACACACTCACCTGTAGGTACCGTAGCCACATGAGGTTTTATGTAAAGAGCAGGTTTGATATTTTCGGGCTGAGAAATAATATGGGTATTCCCTCTTCTCATATCTTTCCGGGAAGAAAAAAAAGCACACCACTAAGGGTCTTAGTTTCCGGTACATTTTTTCAAAGAGGAAACTGGTAGTAGCTGCTGGCACTGCTATGCAGTGTTGCCCCTTCCTGAAATATGGTGGGAGTAGTAATTCAGAGCCTGCTGCAATTTTCCAACAATAACCCACGCTCAACATCAAACACCTTTCATGTACAAAGGTCATACAAATTGAAGTAATCACAGTGGGTAATTTTAGATGCTAAAATTACAAATTAGGTGGAAGATGGGCCCCTAGAATGTTCTTCCTGATCACAAAAAAGGGAAGAACATACAGAAAGTTCCCAAAAACCCAGGCCTCAGCATCGGAACTACAGTCACAGTGCAACACGTGCCATGGAGGAAACCTAATACTGTCCCAGGCTACTTGGAAATCTTTTACGTCTTGTATGTTTTCTGACTAGGATCTGACCTGGCCTAGCAGCCCACAGGCTGAGCTCTACGTCCCACCTCCTACATCTCAGAGTTCAGCTTATGCTTGTGGAGACTCTCTTTGGCTTTATAAATGTGAATACATGTAAGATGATTAAGTTTCATTGTTTGAAATAGCGGTGATGACTTTGGATGGTTCTGCTATTAAAAGAATAAAAACACGTAAAAAATGTTTGAGGGATTTCTTTGAGATGACAATCCTTCTTGCAGAAAAGTTTGAGACATAACTGTCTGAGTTAACTAGTAGTTTTGGGATGTAGATATGCAGATGATCTTGGTTTTCTGTGTTCAGCTGTTGAGGTATCCACCACAATACTATGGTGATGAACGTGGTGTTGTTGACAAAGAACTGAGAATAGACTTTTGAAAGAAACAGCAAAGCGAGGAAAATAAACCCTGTTATTCTACAGACCACCAATTCTCTGCACTTGTAGAAATGGCCCTCTTGAAAACTCTTGATGCTGAGGTCTGTGAATTATCCTGACTAACTCTGCATTGTTTCTGGTAATTGCTATCTTTTTCCCTCCCTCTCTCCCTTTTTTCAACTACTTGGAGGGACTGCATAATCAGCAGCTCATTTGCATTTTCTCTCAGTTTTGCCTTTTGATATTCTGTAACCACAATTTTTTCTAAGCCTGGCAACATTTGCTGAAGGACCAAATTTAATATAAATTTGTCTTGTAGCAGGAAGTTCAAAAAGAACTTTACAAGTTATTATGACAATTCAATAATTTACTAAATATATAGTAAAAAAAAAAAAAATGAAATGCTTACTATACATTTCACTTGTAGCTATATTTCAACTGTTATTCTAAAAGTATAGAATGTGTTTTTTTGGAAGTAACTTATCACACCTCTATATGCTTTCGTTTCGGCAGAGATTTGTCACTGTGCGTGCATGCAATATTTTAACAACAGCACATTAAGATGCAGGAGATGTTAGTCCCTCTGGGAGAAACTGCTTATTAATCCTGCACATTCACTTGTGCATCATTTACCCCAGCAATTCTGCCAAATGCAGCCACAACTGGCATTGTAAATACATAAACAAAGCAACAAAAATAGCTTTCCTATGTCCTGCCATGTCACAGTACACACACATTTCCTTCTGCTACTGTTTTCAATAAATCAAACTGTTTTTTACTTGCATAGTTAGAATGCAAGATACGAGGAAAGATGGTTTATTATATATTTGTGCCACATTATATTTTATTATTGAAATCTCACGGTAGCCTTGGCATGTATTTTTTAGATCAAATTCAAGAAGCATTGGTTACCAATTGTTGCACTCTCTATGTGTGACATGGTTATAAAATGACACTGAAACACATGTTCTGCTGCATGTCCATCCCATCTTCCTTCCCCATCCCCAGGACACATGTTTATCGTGGTAATCTGTTGGTTAGCCGAGTGTGTTCGTGGCAGCATTCAGTGTTCCCCTGCAGGGACTCCCAAGGCCGAGACATACGCAGATTCATACAAACTGCATGGCTGCACCTTGTTCCATGCCTTGTTTATTTCACTACAGTGAATAATGGTTTTATTTTAACCAGTGGTGCACTTCCCTACCCTTCCACACCCCTGTTTTCTATAAATGTATAATTCAGGAAACCAGAAAATTCTGTGTTTCATTCCCCCATGCCACCTTTGGACAAGCATCCATGATTATGGGCAGTTTGGCTTCAGTGCTTGCACAGATTTATTTGGGCCAGATAAATTATAAATAAGCATTTTCAAAGCTGTAATTAAAAAATTATCTCCATGAAAGCATTTGAAAAAACATATTTAATTAGCAAACCACAAATATTTAACATCCCATTGTCCTAGCTTATTTGCAAGCTTGTCCATTTATATTTTGAACAAAGCAGTCTGCTGGATAAAGATAGCTTTTGCCCTGTACTGTTACTGGAAGGGGGGTAGGGAGAAAGCTCTTTTCTAAGGTTACTTCTCCTGTTTTGAGTTGTGCGGCATGCAAACAATCTCCTGAGATGTCTCTGGGCCATGAATGAAATTTAAAAAAGCCATGGGTGACAAGTTTGATGTTGCATCTCGACACCAGTTTGAAGGCTACACAACAGAGTCATTTATTTAAGATGCCAGATCCATTACATGCATGAATCATCATCATCGTGCTATTCAATCACATTTGCTTCTCAGGCTGAAATATGCATTATGTTTCCTGCTATTATGTGTCTCACCTCTCACATGTGAAGATGTTTGGAAGTTGGTGAAAGTGAGGTGACAGGGGCGTGATATAGATACTTATTTGTGCAGGATTCTTTTCCAAATAGGATCCTCTACTGGGAACAATGACACATTCATGGTGTAGAGATAAAGCACTGACAGTATTTTATGGTTGCTAAAGCTTCTTGTTTACTCCACATTCTTAATATGTTTCTTGATTTAGTTTGGGCTATAATCTAGAATGTCTCGTTACATTGCACACTGCGGAGCTCCAAAGAAAATATGAGGCAATTCATCTGGAGTTCCGCGGTGCTGGTGTGCCACTTAAACATTTTATTGTGCATTACACTTAAAGGTCAGGGTCGTTGATTGGACATTTGAGAAGAAATAGGCAAGCCCTCTTTTTTTTCAAGCAGCTGGAAAAACATTGTTCGCTCTGTGGACACACAGCTTGCTAACAGGCATTCTCTTGAACTGTGTGCCTGTGGGTGGACTGGAACCACTTTGTTATACATGCTACCTTGCATAACGCCTCTCTGGACTGCGTAGGGTACAGGCAGTGCTCCGGCAGTCGCAAACTCTCAACCCGCGGCTCACTGAGTGTGTGTCTTGACTGGTTTGGCCCTCACACCTTAGAGCGAGAACCAGCAGGCTAGAGCCCCTGCAGCTATCTTTGTAGATCTTCGTCGCGGTCTGAAGGAGTTCTTGGCCAGATGGGAGGGCGGGATGAGTGATAGATTTCACTTGAGGCCGTAGCTCAACATTTTTAGCACCAGCTGTCTTTCTGGTTGCCAACTGGGAGATAACTTGCAAGGCTTGAGTCCTTTCGGCCTCTGGCATGTGTGCAAACCCCAGAGGAAGACAACAATCACAAGATGTAAAAAATAGAAATTGATATAAGTATTCACAAAAGTAAAACTCCAGAAAGCATTTGCATAAACACAAGTTGGTTCAAATCATATTTGTAAAGGTTTAGAAAGGTAACATTTAATGTTTTGAATAAGTGTGCATAAGCTCCAGGTCTGACTGTACGTGAGGTATGAATGTTTCTGCATTTATGCAAGGAAATGTTTCTTTTTTCATTTTAAAGTACTCATCCTTTACTGCTGTTTGCTCATACTAGTGCTTTAAGTCGGATTCACGTAATTCTCTTGTTGTAAGTAGCTCGTTTCATCTTGATGAATGGCACCTGTTTCTGATGAGATTCATTCATTTGCATAACACAAACTGCAATATAAGGCTGCCTGCTCAGCTCTACTTGTGGGTTTTGCTTTCATTCACTCATAAAAGCATTGCCTGAGAGCAGAAGAAACATCAGTCCTGTTGTCAGAAGTCTGCAGAACATAACACACTGGGTCTATTAGAAGCACAAAACAATTAGAAAATATCGATAAGCTGGTAACTACATGCCCATGCTGGGACAATAAATATGACAATTATTTCATAGGCCCTAATTTGGATGCTCAAAAAATGTCTCGCTGTTGGAAATAGGGTCATTACATAGATTGGAGGCAGCCATGGTGTGATCAGTATTCACAATAGAATGGACCTTTTCACAGAAGAAGCACAGGTGAAACAAATTCTGTTAATGATGGCTCAGTTCCATCAGGCTTCCCAGTACGCCATGCAAGTGAACCATTATGCACAATGAAAGCCAAACTAAATGGAATGCGATCATTGTGTTTGTTGTTAATTACATCCATTCTTTCCCTGCTACTCCATGCCAAAATGGCTGCTTGAATGGAATATTAAGTGCTACACGTTCAGATCCAGCAGAAGACGATCAATGCATACAGTCTCTGAGGCAGCTGATATGGTAGTCTCTTAAATCACCTGTATGTGCCACTGAGGAGCAGTCTGTTTGTACGAGTGGTTATAGTGGTTATTGCACAAGCCCCAGTGTCTCCATTTAAAGTGTTGTGAAATGTACTTTTAAAAAAAAAGCAAACATAAAGATGTTTTACTTTAATGTGACCATTTTCCAGCAGTTAAGTCCAACAGTTTCACACGAAACATCTTTTTTTTGAAAATACAATCAATATGGTTTGGCAAGTCAGAACGTCGGAAATATTACTGAATTTTTTCTATGATATTTACCATCGAACTGAGATATTAAGTCTGTAGTAACAAGGAGTACATCCCTAAATTGTAAAAACAGTGTGACATTGACACAGCAACTGTAATTATGCTATTATGCTATATAAATACCATAATAATAATTAGAAATTAAAAACTAAAATACTGCTTTTGTCCAACCTTTCTATACTTCCTGTTGCTGACGATGTACCCAGACATGTTTACGAAGCTTTTGTTGTTTAGAATCAGAATGAAAATACTTTATTGATCTCGTTAGGGAAATTTGTTTCATCACAGTAACTCAGTGCAGAAAACAGTACAAAAAAACATAACAAAAAAAGAAATAGACTCATAAAAAACAAAGGCACAAAAGTAATATAAATAGAATTTAAAATGTGCATTGTGCTATGAAATATGTACATTATCAAATGTGCATTGTAAAGCACTAACACGGAACGTACAAGACATTTGCAGTGTTCATCATCAACACTGTAATATGGAACTTTCACTAATCATGATAATAATAATGATGTGAAACAGAGGGTGCCAGAATTTACAGGAATACTGCATCAGTTAACAGACTATGATCTAATAGTGAGGTGCATACAATGTCCAGTCTATTGACTCTGAGATTGTGACACTCTGAAGGAAGAGTTATACAGACTGATGGCCACAGGAAGGAAGGACCTCCTGTGGTGCATTTTGGTGGAATGAGTCTATTGCTCCTCGTGCTATTGTGTTGAACCAGGATGTCATGGAGTGAACGGGAGACAGTGTTCAAGATGCTACGTACTTTAGACAGTGTTTGAGTCTCACATGCATCAGTAAGTGAGTCCAGTTCCACTACTGAAATGTCACTTACAGATCAGTCTGTTGGCATCTGCTGACTTCATCCTGCTACCCCAGCACACCAAGGCAAATTAACTTGTATATTACTCCATTTGACCAGACAGTAGCATTTTGCGTGAATTGATCGATTAACTTTGACAAACACCATCGCTTTGTATAGCTTTGTCGAGCAAAACGTTAATAGTGGCCGAACTCCGTACTGGCGTAATTTTCAAACAAAGATGCATCAAACTTTAGAGCCTACAAGAAAGCAAAATATAGCTTAGGTTGAAAAATACCAGTTTTCTTTTAAGTTTCCAAAGTATCTGCTGTTAAAATGTGCTTATGTTATGCTTATGATCTTCCTCAAATGCACAAGGTCCAGATCACCCAATAACTGATGATTAGAGACAGACAACCATATTTAGTATTTACACTGTAACGTGTAACAAGATGTCTTGTTTTATTGTGGTGGCATATCACTTGTAAGGAAAATTTTGTTCAATTAAATAAAAAGTTGATACATTATATAAAGATTTTCTGTAATAAAGTATAACCTTACTTCACCCTACTGACCACAGCTTGGCAGCAAATTAAGTAACAAAGTTGGCTGTCCATTAAGCCTTGACTGAGCCTACTTCAGTAATGAATGTGAGGTATGCAGGTGAAAATGCCTGCAGATAATGAGCATGAAACATGGACTATCCTCAGTATTATGAAGCTGGTGCTACTGTATAATATGAACATGATAATCTGAAAAGCAAAACATCTCCATCTTCCACAGGTCTCCTTTGGCCGACAGGCATCGTAAAAATGATTCAGAGTAATGGCCTTCTATCAAGATAGCTGTGAATTCTTGTTGTCATATCCACAGCTATCCATTAAACAGTTGTTCATAACAGCATTCTTAACCCCTGTTTGCTTATACCTTCACAAAGGCCCTCCTGTAAGAATTTAGCTCAACAATTCTGCTCTGTCACCGGTGATAAATGCATAGATGAAAATTGCAAAATTGGCATCCATACAATAGGCAAAACACAGTGGTATTTCTCAAGAGAAATCTAAAATTATGTTCTCTCAAGGACATTGCAGGCCGCGCATAAAAAATGGAAGAGCGACGAAAAAGGAGGAGGAAATTGCAGAACACCCTGTTTTTGCTCCCCAGCTGTTTGCTCAGAGCTGCAGAGGCCGTAAATTCTAAAGAGCTGAAGCATATTGGGCATCATCTCCGGCACCCATCATTCCAGAGATTGCCTCTCTTTACCCCTCTCGCTGGAGAAGTACACAGTTCATTGCTGTGTCCGCCGATGCCTTTGTGCTGTCACTTTGGTGTTGACTCAGGGGGGCCTATAAACAACCAGCTTCTACAATATCTTAAGGGTAGGAGCCTGGATTGGATGCTCGCCTTTGAGATACAAAGGATGAACATTTTTTCTTACCTAGAACTGTCTTTTTGTTTTGTTTTTTTTTTTTTGCGCTCTGGATGCTGGACTTTAAAATGACAACATAAAAACTTGATCTTCGTCAAACTCAAACCTGTACAAGCTACACTTTAGGAGATAACTTGTTAGCAGAGTTTTCAGGAGAATTTAAAGTGCGAAACTTTAAGTCAGTTAAGCCAAGCAGTTAGGCTGATCGTGTACTGTATCGTGTTGGAACAAATTTAGAGCAACATCTACGTATGTTGCTGGTTTTCACCTGTTCAGTTAACTTTCTTTTCCCATTTTATTTTATTACTTACTTAATACACCGATATTATGAAACCATATAAAATGCATGTCTCCTACAGGTGTGGGCACCTCATAACAATAGGCGTTTTTTAAACTTTAAATGCATTATATTAATATACACTCTGATATTTTATTGATTGTGCCTTATTTTAATGCTTCTTTTCATCTGCTGTCTTAAGATGCCCGCTATAGATCTTCAGGTCTTGGAAGAGCATGGTATTGAGACCAAGGCATGTCTAAAATAGTGACACAGGTAGTGACTCTTCTGTTTGTGAGTAAACCTACACAGAAATGTACACGGGAGAACAGCAAGATTAGAGAAAGTGTTTATCTTTTAGTTGTTTAATTACCTTTAGCATTTTGTGTAGCGAAGGTATTTGTTCTCCTGTTAATGCCGTTCATCACGCAGTCTGCAGAGACTTAGCCTCTCATAGCCATCGCTGCTATGTTGCTTCTGGCCAGCGATACATACGTGCACATTAAACCTGAAGTGGCGGACTTGTCACATAAAAAAACATTTGTTGACTAACGCCAGATAAATATTCTCTCACGGTTAGCGATTTTAGCTTTTCCCAGAGTAGAAGGCGGGAAAAAAACGTGAATTCAGTGTAAGTTTCATGTTGCAACAACTTTCTGTACTTCGGAACCTATGGCTTTACAAGCATGATGATACTATTATTCATTTCTCTAACAAAGTTTCCTCGTTAAAGAGTCTGACTTAGTGTGTTATGAGCGTTACCTCAGTTAGCTGATGTTAGCAACCCTAAAAGCGTGAAAACTGCTGTTCTCCTTGTGGTATGTTAGACTTTGTAATTTGTCCCAGAAACGCTTTTTTCACAAGGCAAATCCAAGAAATTAACACATCCTTTTCAAACCATGAGATAGACTTCCTAATCCACTCGCTCTCAGTCAAACTGCCTAATGATGATGTAGAATTTCTCTCTAAAGATCATTGAACAAAACATATGAAGCATGATTTCACTGCTTAAATTGTGTATCATGCAGTGCTCGTCTGAAATATTTTAATTAGCCGCAAGTCTCTTTTTGAGATCGACTGAAAATCTGGCCGTCAACACCTCTCACTCCGTTAGTTTGTATTGTGAATGTTAATTCCTCACAAGGTCAGAGATCTGTGGCATCCTCACGCTGCCTAATTATCCCAACCCCATCTTTTATTGAATCTGAAAATTTGAAGGGCTTTCTGTCAGCCCATCCCTCACTTTTAATAGTATTGATTTTTCACTGATCATATCAGGTCTTGCATTTTCAAAGAGATGCTGCCAGCTCTTTACTCTCCCTCCCGCTCTCATCCACCACGCAGCCTCTCGCTTTTATTCTTGTCCAAAGTGTTTCATAGCTGGCAGAATCGTAACTGCAAACACGCATCTTCAGCTCAGCAGTTATCAAAGGGGGCAGAGTGGGAGAGGAATTGATCTGTAAACAAAACCCTGCTGTCCCATGTGTGCTGAGCAATTATGAAGTGCAAGAAGTGGCAGGATTTATTTTGTAAGAGCTATAAAAAGACTGAAAACAGAGCCAAAAAGGTGCAAGCAAACAAACACTTACAATTACCTTTATAATGCACTGCAGTTACCTCTAACAGGCTCTTTACATTTTGTTTTTGATCTTTTTCAACATATGCCCTTGCTGTTTGCTTGTTGCAGCACATGTGGATCTGCTTCATCAGGGACGATGTTCTCTCTAGGTGCAGTGCAAAATAGAAGAAAAACAAGAAAAACAAACATTTTCCCTATTTCCCACCTTATGTTCCCTCATCTATTCAATTCATTCGGTCCTTTTCCATGAGCCTATTTGTCACGTTTTTATTTATCTCGTGTCCACCTTGTCACTATATTGTCTTTGGCCCCTGTGTAGAATCCATTCATGCAACATTAGATTTAAACTCTGATACGCTGTGTCCCTGGGCACTTGGTAGAGATGGATATATGAATAGCATTTAGGAAAATAAATTGATCTTTGATGCTTGTCCTTCAGGAAGAGATTATTTGACATTGGTTACTGTCAACAGTCTGTTCTATTTCTATTTTAGCCATTGGTGAAAATACACTCATGAGGTCTATTGGAATAAGAGCGAAATAGGATATTACCCTTCAATGTGTTATTTCTGAGGCGATGAAAATGTAAAGAGATCTCGCATTTGTGTTGCAGTGATCTGGTTATGGGTCTGATACACATAGTTGAAGGGAGCCTATGAGGTCCACTTTTCTAAGTTGTTAAATATGTTTGGAAGGACGTTGCCAAATCGGGAATATGAAATGCGTTCATAAAGATAATAAGCTACAAACTTTACTGGTACAACCATGTGCTGATATATTCTCTATGTTTCAGAATCTAGACACATGGACGTGTGATAAAATCATGTTTTTACATAAGCCCTGTCTGATTGCACATGAGTAATAGAAACCATCTGGCTAAAAGAACACACTCAGCAGAAAGGCATCACGGGGGCCGCAGAGTTTTCAATTATCAATATACCATTTAATACACTGCCACCAGGCCAAACAGGCTGGATGGAGAATGTTATGTCTTAAACAAATCAGCAGATAGCTGCAATTTGGCATTGTGCTTCGGTGGGGTTCAAACTAGCCTCCATCCATCAAACTGTACTTGGAGCACAGAGGAAGCTGGAAAGCTTCTACTTACCATGGAGAGTCATGTTAGTGCATACAGAGGGTGATTACACCTTCTGAGAGCTGCGTTTCGTTCTCCTTTGCCTTTAATATCTATACAACGGCATGGGAATCACTGCACTGATCGTTTTGAAAGAAACTCTAATCCACACTTAGATGCATATCCCGTCTGTCATATCATACCTAGATCATATGGTATCCTTTGTACTGAATAATTTGAAGCTGCTTCTTTTTTAGTAGTTAAAAACTGACCCTTTTCACGGCAGCAACATTGCATGCATTCGCAGCACAACTGACCTGAATGATTAATTACAATTACTGGCAACACCTGTGTTTGATCTTCTATATTTTGCCAGATAGATAGATAGAAAGATAGCCGATGTGTCTGCACTTCCTCCCACTGTAAAAAAATAAAAAATTTAATTTACAATCACTCTTATCCTGAGTATGCATGACATGATCAGCCAGTCAATTCAGTGTTTCTACCTATTGAACAACCTGCTCAATCAATCATTAATACCATTTTGCAATAATTTTAACACGTCATGATTGAAACCAAAATAATCTGGACAAAATACTCATAAATATACTGTATATCAACATGACAAGAACTACCTTTCATGATAGACACCATCTTGAAAAAATATATCTAGCATGTGATTTGAGTGTTTAGATGTCCCATTCAATAGCAAGTTGTAGGACGCTTATATGACCTACAGTATACTGCAACCAGCCACGAGGGGAGAATACAAATCGTTGGGTTTACTTTTAAGTAACCATCGTTGTTAGCTGTCATACTATTATTTATGTTGTTTTCATCGACCTGTAATTAATCTGAGGTGAGTAACACAGCCACATGTGGGCCACAAGTCACAGTTAAACCAAGTAAGGCCTCCTTAAAGGTACTGTATATGCTGAAATCATCCTTTTCTAGTCACATCATTCAAAGGTTTGGTAAGTAAATTGACCCATTAACAATGAGCTATTTGTCTTGAAACGCTGGCACACAGAAGCATCACAAATATTGAAAAATACTAACATAATAAGCAAATATAGGTAAAGACATGCACAGGCACAAACAACTAGAGGGTAATAAGTAATGATAAAGTGTGTCCATACATTTTGCATAGTACATCTGTGCTATCTTTGGTTGGTCTGTTGACTGTGATGCATGTTGGGCAATAGAATTTTGCAATAGTTTGCAATAGTTTTTGCATTTTTAAAAGAAAATGAGTTTAAGAATTGTAACACTCTGTACATTTCACACTCATTCTAAAAGCTTTTTCATGATTTAGCCCTACCACTAACAAGGCACAACAAAGTGCAAATACTGAGTATAGCCAAACAGCATCAAACATACATAACACTGTAGTAAATTAACTGTAAAAGATATTAAATACAGAGTAAACATACCATTCAGCTAGCATGCTGTACAGTTTGGTTGCACCTCTAGAGGAGGTATGGTGACAAGTGAGACATGAAGTAGTTACACTCAATAATGCATAATTTGCAAAGGCTGAAACGTGTCATATCATAAAAGATTTGTGCAAAGAAATGGTGGCTCAGTGTAGAAGTGCTGCATCAGGAGAACTATGAAACCTCTCGCAACATCTGGGGAACTGGAAGAATAAAATGTAGGAACGGTAGTGGCAAAAGGGACGTTGTGGTGTGCGTGTCTGTCTGCATGCTGACAGACAGATGGACAGCTGCCACAGTGCGCTTGTCTGCACCTGTCTGTCAACAGCCTGGTCTGAGTGCATGCACTCAGGTTGGTGTGCGGGCTGTCTTTTTATTGTGTTAGTCTTTTTTTTGGACGGTCTCTATCTTTAGATCTTCAGATCTTTAGTGTTAAGGTTTCATCATTTGGTAGACTGGAAACCTTTTGAATTTGGATTAATAGTTTTCAAAGAAAACGAAGTGTAAATCTAAAACTCTACGACACTTCTTAAGTATTTACCAGCCCCCCCCTCAGCCTCCATCATGGTCTTTTTTCTCCTTTTAACTGACCCCTCAGTCATGAATGTGACAAATTGTTACATGTCCTTGAAAGAGATTTTTTGGAACTTCACAGCAGAACCACCATGACTAAGCAAACACTGTGAATTAACTTACTTAATACTCTGATTAATATCCTGTACTCTCAACAGTCTTTGTAAATATTTGAGGCATGACTAAGAGTTTACAACCACACTAGCAGCTCTGTATCGCTCTACTAAGGCACAGCAGCGTTTTGAGTTAAAGGCTAAAATCAGCATGTTGACATGGTGACAATGATGATGCTTAGCTGGAAGTTGCTTTAACTACAAGAAGTTTACCAGGCTGCTTTAAAAACTTTAGGTTCACTGAACTTTGAAGTGGTAACTTTGTTACTTTAAACTGAAATTGTAACTTTAAATTGAAAGTTACTTCATTTTTATAATGTAGTTTATTTTGCATGTTGGCATAGTAACATGTCTTTATATAATGGGACATTCATTGAGCTGCTCACCAGTCTGTCTGTCAGCACTGTTTTGGCAGTAGTTTTATAGCTATTTTGTTCAAACACACAGACAGACAGAGGTGAAAATGATGCCCTCTACATGACAAGTGCAAAGGTTAATTAGCACTGAGTTTATAACGCGGAGTAGATTTCCCTAAAAGCTAGAAATGCCAACCTGCTGGTTGAGCGAGTCATAACTGTAACTGATATCTACTGTATATGTGTACAATCTTTGCCAAAGAAACTAGCTGTCATCGATGTTTCACAATGAAAGTATATGAATGTAAATTTTCACATGTTGGTGACATGACAAATCAGTCAGAGAATCACCATCATACTGTCACTGCGGGACTTGGGGCTGGACACCACAAATGTACGGATGGACATATGAAAAGTGTCTAGACAATCCATCAGTGACTTACTGCAATATTTCAGGCTGAATTTATGTGGTTGGCCAAACAACAGGTCGACATTTCCATCCTTGCAACCACAACTCAAAAAAATAAGCTTAACAAAAACAAACAAACAAACAACAAAATAACTACTGGGAGCTTACAACCAAACATTGTTATCTATGATTCCTCCCAAAAAAGACATCTGACATTTGGAACATGTCACAAACGATGAACAGCTCTGGCATGTAAAGGCTGCCAGTTGTAGTACACAAAGCTGCTGATGCAGCACATCACCTGATTTCCATCCCAGCTTGTTCAAGTTCTCAAAGCATTTACTTTACTTTTAGTTAAATATCTATGATCATTTTAAATATAATACAGTTGATTTTTGAGTGATTAGAAGGACTGTAACAACACTCACTGTTTCATATTGCAATGTGAATAATGGATTCCAAAGAATCAAGATTCAGTCTGTTGAAATTCTGGTGCCCCGTGTGTTCTCAAATTAACTTACTCATAAAAATAGAATGAGATGTGATTACCATTTTATAATCTCTTTTGGCATTGATTTTACACTGTAGAGTACAAGGAAAGCTCACATGCATTTGTAATGAAGTGTTCTGATTTGACTGCTGGAACAATGAGGATAATTCTCCCTGAACAAGAAAATTGGCATACAGCAGTTTCACTTTGTGTTAAGTTAGTTAGTTTCTGAGGTAAAACTCCCAGACAATTTTACTGATAAACTCACTTGAAATAAAACACAAATACAGAATTCTGGCAGGGAGTTTATGTTCTCACTTTTTCAATTCAATATGAGACTGACACTTTTTGTCTGCATTTTAACAATGCTGACATAGATACTTCTAATTTCTTAAATGGGTAGAAAATAGTAAATAGCATTTTACAGAACTTTTATGATTAAACAAAGATTTAAAAAGTAATTATAACATATACACGCATGAACAAAATTTGAATACAAACAACATTAAACATTGACATTTGCACTTTCATTGGTGATTTCTGCCACATGAGGTTCATGTTGGGATTAACTACAGTATTGATAGTTTGTAAAAACAATCTATACCAAGTGTGTAGCTTGTGAGTATCATAGTAGTAGTATTGATCCACCCATCCCTGGTTTTCACACCTAGTGGTTGGTCAGTTGGTTGTTTGGTTGGTTGTTTGGTTGGTTGGATGTCACCAGAAGGTGGTAGGAAGATGGGGAATGAGCCAAGGAAGAACCCATTCAATTTTGGTGCTAAACCAGGAATTTCGATTTAGTTAGACTGCTGGGCCTTGATGAAGGTTTGCGCTCTACTGAGGGACATTCTTTTAAAACTTGTCGTTGTTATTTGGATCATAGAGTACCTAAAGTAAGCCAGTGGTTACCATTAATTACCTAGACTATAGTGGGCCACCGTAGACTAATTTGTCCTGCTGTAGTTTTCTAATAAACCAAAGAAATTCTATGTTAGTGTGTCTGTGCCCTGCAGTTGCTTCTGCAGCTGTGTCACTGTGTATGACTTTGTGCTTGACAAACTGAGAGTGAAATACAGCTCTTTATCATGTTTGACAAATGCTATCAGGAAACAGTGTTTATAAACCGCAGCTTGGAATAGATAACCATGTCATGCCCATCCATCGTGCTTTAATCTACATCCAGACAAAAAGAAACACATTCAGAAAGTCAAGACAATATATGAGCATGGTGACCATCCTCACTGTTCCATACATTTAAACGAATAAGGATTCTCTAGTCTCTCAGTAAAGATATACTTACATCTCTGGACTAATGCAGGAAGGAAAGCAATACACGGTCACTGACTATATCCCCATAGGCTTACGTTTGCCTTGCATTATATACAAAGGCAATGAACATGGCAGCAAAGTCAAAGCTTGTATTTTCTACAATTTCTTGCTTTTATTTTATTTATGATCCAGCCACTGAATCTTGCAGTCAGAGTTCATTCTATACTTGTTTTGGCGCAAGACTGCATTTTAAACGCAATCGCTTACTGTATTATTTTAATTGGTCATCTTGTCAGAATATCTTTTTTAAGTATAGATGGCATGACGTGTGTTGCAGGTAAAATAACAACTTTAATCATGTTAGTTTCCATTTAGCGACACCATCAGAACAAAAGCACTATCTGTGGAATATTTAATGACTAAATATTTGCAAAAGTAACTGCCTTCCCAGCAACGTCACCTATGGGTATAAATGTATGGGGGGGTTGTTTGATTAATAGTTTAATTTACTGTCTCAAAGTTGTTTTGTGTGTGTGGTAACTAAGTAAAGATTAAACCTGCTACATAACCTTGTCAGCAGTGGCATGACAGCATTAGCACTCAGCTCTGAGCACAGCTTCAGAGTAAGTGGGTATATACTTTTTATAGTCTTAGGAATGAATTTTTCTTTTGGCTATGAATATACAGTTAGCCTATTCATAGTAAACCTAATGTTATAAACATAGGGAGTTTCTTTCTTGCATTTTCATGGAGAGGGACCTACATAGCACAGACACTTTATTAATTAAATTCAACTGGAATTACAGGGGTTTATTGCCTGATTAAACATGCACATGCTGTTGAAGCCCAGGAAAAGATGCAATCCCAGAACGGCACTGTAGCATAATGTGGACTGCCACATTAAGTTCATGTCGATTTGGACCATGCCTGGGTGAGTGTGAGAAAAAAAATGGGATAAAGGAATCTGAGAAAAGTCAACCCTGAAGTAGTAAAAACACTAAGTTCCCAGTCAACAGCCAAATACGCTGCATAATACAGTTCCAAATTTATAAAATATGGCCCTGATGTTTAATAAATGCAACTCATTCTGCAGGAGGTTTTTTTTCCCTTCAGCCTCTTGTTCCTGATCCCCTGACTCTTTGTTACACAGCAGAGCACAACACGCTCTCTTGTGAGCAAAGGTAACAAAGAATGCCTGACGCATCTCTGCAGTGACTAGTATTCATGATTCTCAGTGTGAGTCAGACTAGAAGAGTATCTGACTTTCCCCAAAAGTCTTGTGCCTTAAATATGAGAGTTGCCACCTCTGCTCCAACATCATCCAAACAGACCCAACGCGTCTTCTGTTCGATATGCAGGCCATCAAACTTGCACACATTAATATGTAGGTGGACAACAGCAAAAACCAAAAAGCAATGCAAATTTATTTTTTAAATTGAACCGTCACAGACAAGGGTTACCAGCAGAAGAGCTCACCAATGCGGATGAATCATGTGTCCAAAGCAGTCCCATGCTCTCTTGTTTTTGCCAACATCTGCTGTTAAGACTCAAAGTTGAATTTGCCCCCAGGGTAACGATAATTGTTTCAAGCATATGTTGTTTATCAGCTGTGCTGAAACTTAAAAAAAGGATTCATAATGGTAAGTGACAAAAAATGGTTAATCATCATGTTTTATGATTCACTTTGCAAAAGAGAGAATTATATTGTATGCCTTTACCAAAATTATAATTTCAGCAGTCCTGCCTGTATAGTGTATTTTTTGATTGGGGTCATGTGACTCAATCGCTCTGCATTGTGAGGTGGCCAAGCAGCTGTTTTGAGTGCCAAGACTTCTTTTTGTCTCCTCTGAAGGAGAAATCAAATCCTATGACATGGCTCTTAGGCCCTCTCAGACTTTCTACTAGTGACAGATAACTAAAAACAGACTATCCTCGGGGACGGCTCCAATCGCTCTAATGTAGGCCAATACGACTTCTCATACCTCTGCCAAGGACAGAATACCACCTGCTGCGAGATTGGATTTTATGTACATGTTTGTGAACATCTCTGCCCCAGAGACCCTGTTTGAGCGATAGCTCGTCATTCCACAAGGAGAAACTTGCCCTACCCCCTGCCACACCTCTCTAGTCATTAATCATAATGACACAGAGGGAGAATATCTCCATATTCCTAAATCTTCTCTGCTTATACAGCTGGGACATCATGTCAGCGGACAGCTTACAGGTGTGAGGAATTTAAGACAGCATAGGATAGTTGAACACTGAAGAGAGAAAGGAAGAATGGAGCTGAGCTGACATTTGAAAAGTACTCCAAAGGTGCAATACCCAAAAAGTACTTTAAATTAAATCAAAGTCACTGTTGAAAAACAGCATCTGATCATTCTAAGGAAAGATCAGGTTTATGGTTTAGATAATACTTAATTATACAGGATTATAGTTACAGGAACAACATTTTTTTTTGAAAGGTTTGATGAAAAGTTTTGGCATTCTGTTCACCCAGTGTCCTCCCTAGATGGACTGTAAGTTTTAAATAAGTTTTAATTTCTCTCTAACAGCAACAAGAACATTTGTTGCTCCAACACAAGCACAATATGTCATTTTAGGATTTCTGAGATGAGATCAGAGCTTACTTAAGATTTTTGTGGCCCCTGAAGGAAGAGATCATTCAATGCATAGCTCCACCAAGGCCCAACAATCTGTGTTTTGTCTGGACACCGGCCCAAAATGTCATTAAGTTCTAGTATTCATTTGCAGGGGAAAAGCGTAGAATTTTGGGGGGAAAATTCTGATAACAAATACAGTAACCCTTTCTAATGTTACCTCTATTGATGTAGCCTTTTCTGACAATGAACCTTTTTCACATTCATTTAAATTTAGCTTTCTTAAATATCTGACTGTTGAAAACATTGAACAAAAAATCAGCCCTGATTAAATGTTGCAGTTGTTTCCAGTAGTGAAATTAGTCACTAAGACAGTAAGTAGGACAGTTGAAATGTGGAAGAATTACGCCCAGCGAATCTTAAGAGATGGCGATAATTGCAAATTTGCCTACTGTGATTTTGAGCTTTGACCTTTCAAGCTCAAACTTATTTTAGGATTTAATCTTGAAACTGTGCATACAGAATGTGATTTACGTTAGAACATTTTAGTGGAGCTGTGGCTGCCACAGAACAGCCCAATGTTAACAAATTAGCATTTTTATGACTAGGGAGATTTTTTTCCATTACCTTGACCTTTGATCTATGAAACCCAAAAATGAATTAGTTGAAGCCAATGCCAATAAGAAAAAAAAATAAAAAAATCAGGCCCAAGAAACATGAATAAAACATTACCTCCTCATTGACGGTATAAATAAAACAGCTTCAGCAGCATGAACAAAAATGACATTTTACGATTATAGCCTGATTTATTCAGAATAGGACTTTAAACGTCTCTCATGTCTTCACTTCATGTACTTTAAGCCTATTAAACCTGACACATCAAGCCTCTGTCTACTGCATCAGCTCTCTCTGTGTTGATATTACAGAGGTGGGTGGAACTGTGAACCATTTTACACACCTTCAATGGTTTTCCTCATCCTCATATTCCCCCTGATCGTTTGAAATTCAATTATGCTAATCATGGTTAAGGTCGGGACATACAGGCACTCCACTTTTCTATTTACTGTGCTTCATCTGCGTGCTTTTGAGAATCATTATCCGTAAAAGCATGTTATTTAGACTTCTTTATGAGTAGGAGTTATTTGTGCGTTTTAGAGTGCGCTGGATTTCCCTGCACCGTGTTGACTGCAGGAGGTGTGGATGGTCAATGGGTGGTGTGGTGTTCTGAGGTATTCCAGACCCACACACTGTGTTATTTTCATGAATACTCTACGTAATTAGCAGTTTAGCATTAGGGACCAAAATATGTATCGTACCAAACAGTATGTTCTGTCATGACACAAACAAACAAACAATGGCAAAGTGCAGTTACAGTGCTGAGAGAGAAGGTCAAGCATTTTCTTGTGTATTGTAATTGATGTTTTTTCATTACTGTGGATGCTGCTAAAGCATACACACTGTTGTCATCCTGTTCTTTATTATTATTTTTCCACTTCTGTCCCATTTTTCACCCTTTTCTCCTTAAGCATTTTTTTAGCCTACTGTAACCATTCATATATTCAAATGTTCAGCTCGTGTAAAACATGCCTGTGTGTATTTTTCTTTCTTATACCTTTTTTGAAAGATTCTGCATTTTCTACAAAATTTTTGTCATTCGAGAAATTCCAAAGTTTTACCTTTTTCACATTTTTTCTTCCTTTCTTCCACTTTGTCCATCTTTAAGTCTACTCTTCGTACTTCTCTATTCCCATCCCCATTTTTTCTGATCCTCTCCTCTTTCTGTTTTGGGACTTTTAAGTTACCTTTTATTTTGTTTTATTAAGTTCAGCAGTTCAGCCTTTGTGACTGCCAGTTTTACAGTTCAGTAAACATTTTGGCTTAAACCTTTTCACATTTCTGCATTTCAGGAGCTTCCTTTCAGCATGTAGCATCCACACGTATTTTCACCAGGAAATGTATTTTTCTAGTCTTGACTCTACTTTTCACACATTTTCTCTTGAGTGGCCTCCAGTCTGAAACATGCTTTGAGGTATCATTATTGAGACCTTGAAATCTCAACGTCATGCTTTTGTAGCTACCCTGCTGTCCCCAACCAACGTGTATTACACTTTCCTTATCATTTTCAGTAATACAAATTAAACATGTATATTTATTTAGATTGTTTTGGCAGCGCCATAAGTCCACCAGTTGGCGGTAGAGGTGCAGATGTGAAGATGCAGGATTGGTCTGGCTGAGTTTTGGTGTTATACCTTTCGCTGCTGGCCTATTACTGGCCGTGTGTTTACACAAGCCAGTTTCTCTAATGTCTTCATTGTAGATGCACAGAGGTTTCACTCCACTGACTGCAGCTCACTCTCCAAAAGACTATTTGCTGTGATATAATCAACCAGACCAGTTTTTTACCCAGACCAAGAAAAGAAAATCATCTGCTGTTCTTAGATACCACTGCACACTAAGAATTCATCAACCAGATCATTTTCTCTATCCAAACCTTAATGGATCATTCTGCTGGTACTGATGCTACTAAAAACAAAGCCTTCTGATTTATTTGTCTGCACTATTTTCTCTATCCAGATTTTTGGTGTCTAATATAAATCACTGAAGACAACCATCATTTAGACAATGATGGTCAGCACATATATTATAATTGTATTTACTAATACTTTATATGAAAAGTTTCAGATAAACAACTCATGTGATTTCATATCATTAACATTAAATGACGTGCTCATTCTTACATCCATTTATTGCTCTGTGCTGCGCTACAGCAACCTCAAAGGATCAAACTCCTTGAACAGCCTCCACGCTGCATTTAATTTAAAGTGGAGAAGCTTAAGAGCGCATGTATGTTGTTTGCTTGAGAGTTCATTCCAGAATAGTTGGTGGGCTGAAGGGAACAATTGGAGGTAGAGAGCGATAGTAAGTTCTGGCTGAAGTCTGAAGTGTTTGGAAACACAAGGTGCTGGCACTGGTGAAGTGAACACATGAAAACAAATGTTAGCAATGATTTGACACATGCAAAATCAGCACTAGAGAAAGATACTCAGAAATACACAGCAGTTGATGGAACCATCTGGCCACAAGTGGCAGAAGAAGCCGGATTTTTATCGTGCAAGAAGTGAGCCTGATGAGCCGGACAATCCAAGAGTTATTTGCATTGCATGCTAGAAGAAGGCAGCTGAGACTATATACAGTATACTGTATCGTATATTGATAAGGGGGGACATAAAATTGGAGGTGACCATTTAATATCCGGGATTGTGCAACACAGACACTGACCCCCCAACAGATTGGCCACAATTTTGCAAAGACTGAAATTCATTCATCTCTGACTGATTTGTAAACATATTGAGCACAAATAACACATTACACCAGAAACTTCCAGTCTCGACATTAATCCTGGCCTCATGCACAGTACAGTGCAGCACAGTTAAACATTGAAATCTTCCCACAGTGCAAGAGTGAGTTCAGGCATGCTCAGAGCCTATAAACCAACAATACCATCTGGCCTCATCGCCACAAGTATAGCTGAATCACTCAAAACCTAGACACAAACAGTGAGTCAAACATGTTCTTTCAAGAGGTCAGGCACATTCTGAGCTCCATCCGCCTCTCACAGTCTATTTATTGAATTATTTGTTCTTGTAAAAGAAGCCCAGTCCATCTCTAACATTCAAATTCTTGTTTTTTTTTTTTTGGGAAAAAAAAGGTCTAAGAATTTTGGGGCTCTTCTCTTCTATGTCTCTTTTATTGCCTCTGTATGCTGTATGTAAAATGGCCTTAAAGAAGGGCAGAGTTTTTTGGGCGTAACTAAAAGTTATAAATTAAGTTATGCCCAGTACAAACAAAAGCCAGTTGGAAGGCAAGCAATCCCAAATTTAGAACAATAATAGAACCTTATTTCCCTGAGGAGAATAGCCATTCTGACAAACTATCCAACTAATTATCACAATTACAGCTCAGCTTCTTCTCTAAACACTGTGGTCACTTAACCTTATTTGCATTAATGTGCATGCTTTTGCTCTTGCTCCAGTTGGTCGCTACAGCTGATATTGTTTCGGGATATTCATAGAGCGGGAAGGAAAACTAGATTGCCTAATGTACTGTAGAGAACAAAATGTTTCATAAATGTTTCATTTAGCTTGATGACACAGCCTTGGACGGTTGTGTACCTCCGCCATTTGGCCAAGCTGCAGCTTTCTCTCTGCACAATAAGTCCATTATCACTGTAGCCATCCCCAGCAAATGATGAGTGGTTATTTTGCAGAGAAAAATAGATCATTGGTGATTTTTGACAATTTGTTACCATTAAATTTCTTTAAGTGGGTCCACTCGTTGCATTCACTGAGTTGACGGTGTGAGTGGTACATGGTTGCTATGGGCAAAAAATGTGAAAATTCTTATATCTTCCTCAACTTGCTGAGTTTTAATAAAACCAATTATACAATAACTGGGGTCAAAGAGATTAAAAAAGAGAAGACGGATAAGGAGGGAAGAAAGAAACTGGCACAATTGGAGAACATGAAGAGTAGGATATGATTGCTGGTGCAGAGATGGCATCTTTGGGCCAGATCGTAGACGTAGAGGTCATTCACACCGGGACTTGGTCACATATACACACTCACCTGCCAAGCAGCAGTAGTGGGTTCAATAGCTGGGCAACAAATGACTACAAAAGCGAGGAGGGTTGTCCTTGGCCACTGTGCCTTCAACACTGTCATCTTTGTAATGAGTAGATACGTTTTACTCTGAGCGCAGCTGTGAAATGATATTCACTTTGGCAAAACCTTACAAAAATCGCTTCTCTCTGCGACAAGCTTCCACTGTTAACCAACCTCATATTATCTAGCTCCATCATGTTTTACTGATCCAACATCCAGCATTTGGAAAATTACATTGAATCGTTTTCTTACTAACTTACTGATAAAATTAGTTACTAAAATTAAGGTTACTCAAAAATAAAAAGATAGACACATTGCACAGTGTCAAGTTCTACAATTGGAGTAATTCACCCATACATCTTTGAACCCATATTCCCTGGAAGAAAAGGAGGAGCTACTTTTACAAGGTTGCCTACAAGATGATGCATCACAATGTTCAGTTTATTTTTTAAGATCCACCCCCACAAGTCGACAGGATTGGTCCCTATGTAGAAGATCCAGGCACTCAGAAATTTTGGCAAACGTCATTGGTGGATTATAGAACTAACGCAGAAATCCTGCTTATTTCAGAATCACGACCAAGTAACCCTGAAAAGTTTATTCCAGAAACAGACCAATTCAATATGAACACAGACTGATGGCAATAGATTGTATATCAATAATCCATTCATATGCACAAAAAACTGTGGACTTGCATATCTTTGAACAAAATCATGATGCGGTTGTTACAGTCCATCACAACTGGGATGTTTGTATGAACATTTTAGGAGTATAATGGTGCAAAACAGAGGGCTCAGTCTCATAAGTCCATAAATGTCAAATGAAGATCCATGCACATTCATGCACAATTATTTGCAATAATAACCAATGGTGCCCTGTTTTACACTGGTTAGGAAACAGTAATCAGGCTTTTAAGTTAAGCTGGTGGCCCACCCAGTAATTGGAAACAAACTTGAAGACAAGACTGGCTAGATATAGGTCAGATTAATGACGAATGACAATGAATATCTGTTTTCGTCACTTTTTGATAAATGTAATATGTAAGTCTAAGTATTGTAAAGGACTTTGCACTGCCCACCGGGGGGCCAAGACCCACATTTTGGGAATCACTGCTTTACAGGTTTTTACATAGATTACATGAATGCCCATTATTACTGCTGGAATCTGATCCATTGTATCCAAAATGTACATTTGTCTTGGTCTATTTTGTATATATTAACCATCTCTAATACCAGGGAGATGCAATGAGATTCAGGAAGAAAGTCTTTGCTAATTATATCTTCCCCTCACTCTATCTTGTCATATTGAATTCTGACAATGCAGCTTCAGATGAGAATGTTGGTTCCCTTATTGACTGGCACTGCAGACATTTTAAATGAAGCAATTTTGAATTATCCATGACCCAGTGGAGTGTTAAACATGTAGTCTACAATTAAGCGATGATAACAAATGCAGCATTAAAACTCTGGGGCATTTTCTGTCAGTCCCTGATAAATAAAATGTTTAGATTTACTCTGGGGGATGCTTAGTAACTGTTCTTTCAACGAAAGCATAAGCAGGCAATTTCACCAAAAGAAATGCCAGTGCCTGTGAGTGACAGAGCTGTGTGTTAATATGATTCTAATGCACTGAAGAGGCATGGGGGGAAAATAACTGTGTGGAATAAATTCATTTCAGGAAATACTGAAAGAAATAAATCTACATCCCAAATGTCAAACAAGATTTTGAAAGAAGATGGAGTGTCAAAGGCAGCCTGACTCCTTCAACTAAATCAAGGCACCTTGAATGTGGTGGCCATTAATGTATTCAAACACCAAGACATTTTCTTTCCGCCAAACTGTCCCTGGCTGGAACCCAACCGCCAATCAAGTTGCAGAGACAGACTCATTCCGTAGATGAGCCCAAGGCTGAGTTGAAGCACAAACATCAAGGAGAACTCGTATGGGAAAGAGGTGAAAGAACATATGAAATAAAATGTGAAGTCCGGGAAGTGAAAGATAGCCCCCAGTGGAGTTAAATCTGTGTATAAAATACCTCTGGCTTTCAGACATGTCTTTGATTTGATGTATTTGATGACCTGAAAAATGCAGCAAGTACAAACGAAAATACGAAAAAAATGCCTCAAGAAAAGGAGACACACTTTTACACTTAAGTGCGACATCATGAAAACGAATAAATACTGATTACTGTGTCATATGTCCGTGAAAGTTCTCAGTCATCCAGGTCATCTTAATCTTGGAGTGTTTAATAGGAAGCAACTGGACTTAAGAACTGAAGAAGCCTTTTGGATGAGAGGCGAAACGTCTTCAAACAAGATGATTACTGTGTCACTAAAATACTTAAGAATAGCTGTTTTATCATTTTAGTCTCCCTTTACAGACTTGAGCTAATATATAATCGTAACAGTGGCAGGTTTTCAAATTTAAATACATTAGCATGACAACTGCAGCATTTTCATTTCTAACCAAAAGAAAAACATAAAAACCTGAAATATTCTTTAGTAAATTCACTATCAGAGAAAAGTTTTGGGTTTGCTCAAAACATTCTTCCTTCCAATTTAGTCAGAACACAACTTCTTTTTCCTGCAATAACAACTTTGTGTTATATTTATCAAGGCTTGCTGGAGAAGTCTTCGGATCGCTGTGCACTTCTCACTACTTGTCTTCCCGCCTTGGGATCAGAAGTCTTGCAGTCCTTTTCAGTTTAAACTACACAAGAAACCGGCGACGGGGTCACACGCTGCACAATCCTTCAGCAAGTGAAAACCCTAGTCTGGTCTTAAAACTCCAGCTGGTCAAGAAAACACAGGAAGTGTCGTGGGAAACGATGAACAAAAGGTAAATGATTCCACAGGTGAATTTCAAAATCGACATTCGGCAAAAACAGGTCTGTTCTAAAACAGTTGTGTAGTGGGAACTAAGCTGTACCACTCAAACACGTTTCAGCATATGAAATATGCTGTCTTGGAATCAACTCTTGTGATGAATGTTTCAATTTCCGCTATTGTTTACAATGCAACCGAAACAGCTTTCCTGCCTTTACAGTTGCAAATGTCACTCGTCTCTTGAGCTGAATTTTGTTGATTTCGAGATTTCGCTTTGTTTTTCTTGGTGGACCAGGTTGTGATGGTCCTGGGCCTAGTGCTGTATTTTGCAAATGTGTGTCTTATACTCTTTGACAAGCAAAGGAGTTTGATTTGCCTGTAACTGATACAACCTTACATTTTAGGGACTCGCTGCGTCCTACATGCAGACTGTTTGCATTTGGAGAAATCCATAGCTTGACATGTCAGAACAGTCAATTCTTAATTAACATTTATAAACATACACCATATTGCAGAACGTAGTTAGCAGAACAACTGGTGAGGATCCTTCCTTACTTTCTTACCAGCAATATTCACAAAAAAGAATAATGCCAGTATATTTTGTACAAAGTCCTTCTCCCCTGCGTTTCACTCTCACATTTGTCTTGTAAGACTGATTTCATTGATGCTGACCCTCACAGTCTCTTACTCAAGAGCAACAGTGGAGCGTAGAAGGCGTCGAGGTGGGGAAATTGTCCTTGAAACCAGTAACAATGGCTTCAAGTGGAATGTGACACGTGTTTCCAGGGTCTGACAATATTAATCTATCTGCCAATCACCACAGACACCCAGTCCACTCCAGTACCCCTAGAGTGTGTATTAATTAAAATGCTGTCACACTAAACGAAGAAGTATTTGGTGCATAACAAGACAGTCTCTCTAAAGTCATTATCCTGGACACTATGTGGGTAGCAGAATGCTTTTATGTTATCACTCTGGTAGCATTTCTTACGCTGCTTTTTTGCTGACATTTTTATGCAGGGCAGCTTTATGAAATAATGCACTGTCACTGTCAACACTCGTCCTCCTTCTGCTGTGTATGTAATGGGCTGAAATCAAATGAAAAGGCAGAATCTTTTATAGCTAATTCATCACTTTATGATAGCCCAGGTCGACGGCATCTGTTTTAAAGAGGAAACAAGTAAAGTCCAGACATCTCTGTCTAAAGTGAGCCAGTAATCTGAAAAGGGGGGTGGAAGTGAAGGGCACGTTGAGCGCCAGTTGACCGTCTTTCTGCAGCTCAGCTATGTAAAGAATGCAGCTCAATGAAAAGCCTTTGGTAAAAAATGAGGCTACCTTATTCAAGGGCCCCTGTCCATTTCAGTCAATAATTGAAAATAATGTAAAAAAACAGCCGTGTGCTGTGGAAATGGGTTAACTCTCTGTGGACAAGGTCAAACCCTTTACCTTTACTTTATTTTCCAGATGATCAGTTACACTTACGAAATTGGTTGGGAAGCATGTTTTACAAGTGCTGTAAGATGTTCAACTCTGATTTTTTAGGCTAATTCGATTAAACCACGCTGGGAGACTTGTTCTTAAGGTGCAGGAAGTGAGAGGCCGAGTCTGCTTATGTAAGAAAGACCAAAGCAAATACAATTCTGCTTATATATATTGAAGAGCAGTTCTTGTTTCCTCTCTCTGTTTTCCGCCTCCCTCTTGACAAACTGACACGATAGCTTTAAATCTAATCATTTAAACGCTGATTGTTCTCCACAGCAGAGACAGATAATACACATACTCAGAGTGTGAAATCAAAATGTTCACACCAATCAGCTGTCAGATTTCAAGTACATCGCATGCTTTTGTTGCTATGGACACAGCTGCTATGAGGAGCACCAGTGACATAAATCAACTCTCAAGACAAGCCCGCTGTCTGATCTCACATAATTCCTCTGACTCTTCGCTCCCAGATATATTTTTCTCCCATTAAAATAAATTCACCGTTATCAACAATCAATCAGGAAGTGAGCAATATTCTTAGATTATAATGAGCTCTTAATCTTTTTAGAAATCTGTGATACGGCCAGAGTAATCCCACTTTGATTTCCTAACTGATCAGAGTTACATGAGTCTAATCTGGGGGCCCAATAGGATTAACTTAAATAATGAGCGTGATTACAAACCAACACAAGGCCAAACTTGTACTGTTAATTCAATCACTGCATGCAAAACCTGACATGTCTGCACCCGGTCATGACTTGGAATCACAAATATAAACTAGTATGCTAATTTAATGGAGAGTGTTGCTTCTTTTCTATGTCATACTGCTTACAAGATAAGTGAAGGACAAGCAGCAGACACATTGAAAGAACTGCAGTACTGACGTAATGCAATTAAATCTATGAATGGGAAAAACATATATACAGTATATATTACAATACAGTATTTATACTAATGCTGTATTAAAATATACATAAGTATGGATTGAGTCTGTGATTGGCATAATTTGTTACTCCAGTCTGAAGCATTTACTCAGCAACACTCCGAATGCTTCCGCAACACAGAGAGTGGGGTGCATGATTAATGTAATTTACTGCAAACCACCTGCACTTACTAATAAACGTATGTTCTGTAACGCAGCCTAACTTGCAACTCACCCGGGCTTTAAAAGGCTTTCAAGTTGTAAATGCCTCTGCTGTCAAGCGTTCAGCTTGCCTTAGCCATGGTTGGCTCGCATTAGCGCGGGCTCTACAGCTGTTGTGAGCCTGATTGAGTGGTCCAACATGCCGCAGTTTCTTCCATGTCTTAGTGGCTTCCGTTCATGCTGGCAGGGCAAAATTAAACAAGAGTGGCTCACACCATAGAGTGGAGATGTATGTCAACATACACGTGAACAGAGGTAGGGGGAAATGGTGAGGGAGCGAACTAATAAGCAAAGTTGTAAGTGGCTCTCACTGCAAGCAAGATCAGTCGAACTTTGAAGTTGGAAAAAGAAACATTCCAAAATCAACAACCCCTGTAATCTACAAACACGACAGAGACAGAATTGCTAGCAGGAGCCGGCGCCGAGGGGGGATCCAAGGCAATTTTAGATTTGTCACACACTCACTAACAGAGACACACACCCCACCAAAGAAGCGTTCACTTTCAGACACAACTACACTTTTACTCACACAGGCAAACTACAGAGGCGAGACTAGTGGGGTTTGTTGTCAAGATATAAAGACAAAGAGCCAGCCTCCTCTGGGGATAACTGAATTTGATCAAAGCAAAGCTTTGTTTTAACTCAGGATCACTTTTCAGCTTCATAAGCTAATGAACAGTTTATACTGGCTAATGAAGTCGTCAGCTGCTAATGAAGTGTTTTTGTGTTGTTCACAGCACATTCTAAGAATAACATTGTTACAGTACAAAAGTCGAACAGCAGCGAGATCTGAGAAAGAGGAAAATGATTTCACAGTCTATCTCCCCACCCTGCCTACGAGAACAAGCGTGTCAAATATAATCAATGTTCAGGTATTTTTGGATCATTTAATTCCTTCAGTACCCCTTCAGTGATGGGAAATGTCACATGTCGAGGTGTGTGGAAAATCTCTCTCCCACATGCTCGCTGGTGTCGTTATGTGCCTGGAAGCTGCCAACCTGCCATTCCCAGCTGTGCACTCAGCCATATTGTTGATGTGCAATAAAATACAACTGTAGTTGTCCATTAACCTAAGGTTGATCAGCATTCATTTCAGTGCGTGCCGGGAGGCTGTTGAAAAGCTGCATGCCTCGTATTACATAATTTTACACAGTGGCTTTACACAATGGCTTAGTTGACAGGAAGGCTACATTTATAATGTTGGTGTAATTCTTGATCAGAGAGTGAAAGATCCTTCACCCTTTTCCTAAAATTAGCCACAAATTTGGAGATTAAGATGTTAACACTGGGTAAAAATGATATTTAAGTGTTCTGCTGTGTTGCTTTGATTGCATTTGCTGTAAATGTAGACCCTGGAAATGAATAGCCCGCCATGCCTGTAATGTAAATGAAGTGAGATTATTTTTCCTTGGTTTAGGATATTCAATTTCTACCACATATTAGGGCTAAATGATGATATCAGCAAGCTAACATGCCCACAGTGTCAGTGTTGTCCCATGATGTTTAGCAGGTACAGCTGACATTGTATTAGCAAGCTAACATTTGCTAAATATCAGTAAATAGTATTAGATGGGAAGATAGTCAAGAATTTTGTTGTCCAATAGTTGTCTAATGGTAAAGAAAAAAAGAGATATTTAAGGCATCCCAACTAGGTTTTGTGGATGATTCAATGTTAGATTTCAACAGCTAAACTGGAAAATATTGATATCATAAACCATACAATGTGTTCCCAACATACATGTTTTTAATGCATATTGTCCAAACTTACTTGAAATGCATCAAACTTCTCTATAACTGCACAGTTCTTTGCATAAAGAATTGTCCTGCGGCAACAGTCAATCTCTTCCTTGAAAATAAAGTGTGGTTGCTCAAACAAAAGCCAGTACGCTCCTTCCTCTACCTTGGCATAGCAAGGAGAGAAGATTCACAAATCACTAATGGTTTAGAGACAGTTTTACTGCAGCAGTAACTCTCCGGCGTCACAGAAACACACAGCCCGACGCTGCGACTCGGACACGGTGGTGTGGTTGCTAGGAAACACCTTGGTGCCAGCTCCATTTAATAGGCCCATTTGACATGATTAGCTAATTGCAGAAAAGTGAACGAGTGGCAAAATTATCCTAACCGTTGTCAACTCACTCGGGTTGAAATCCCCCAGTATCACTTGGCAGGTGATGGATGTTTAAAAGCACCTCTTTATTTAACAAATTTTAACACATTAAGACACTGGATAAGAGCTCAGTATACTCTCACCCATTTGCCTGAAAGCACCCAGTTGCCTTCAGTCATGTTGAAGTGAGGAAGCTGTTGAAAAGGAGTTGTTTGACAGAATATGCTAATTTTCCAACATAAAAATTAAATATTCTTTTCATCAACCTGTGTGTTTCTTATAATGAAAAACTAGCCATAATGGAAAAACTTCTGTTTTCATTCCTGGCATTGTGTCCGTCGGGACAAAATTTGGACTGGATTGCACTGCAAAGACTTCAGCACACAACCAACTAGTATGTAAGTCTGCACCTGCGTGTGGGGAAATAGCTCTCGAAACCATAGGGGGGCAGTAGACTGTCTACGTCAATCTAAAACAATATCCAGACATACAAAACTGCAAGTAAGCATGTGCTTATTTGTCGAATATTATTTTCAGAGAACTGTTGCTCGCTGGCTCAATATGCCTGAAAGAAGATGGAAATGGCTCTTGCAGTGTCAGCCCTTTACCTGTCCGTTGCCACTTCGTCTGGCTAAGGTTTTGTGCCTTCATTTTGCAATGACAGTTTTCAAAATCAAATTCCCAGCCCAGGTCTTCTATGTAGAAAACCTAAGTAACCAGTCACGAAAACTTGCTTGGGGGGGGCTTAATGTTGGAAAAACGAAACCATTCTGATGCATCAACTTATAGGCGACCTTGTACAAGTAGTTTCTCCTCTTTCTCCTGCGAATCCTTGTCTTCTTCAAACATGTATGGCTGAATCACTATAATGTTAGAAATTGCCACTGTGCAGCATATAGTTGACTAATTGTCTACTATATGTGGGAAGATAAGAGAGCAGGTAGGCTCCAGCTGCAGGTGATTGGAAGAGTGGTAAGAGGAGACAGGACGGGGCCAAAGTAGCACATTCACAGATCAACAAATCCTAGATGAGGCAAAGGTGAAGAGTCACATCCAAGCAACTTTAAGGGTCACAAAGGGATTTTTTTTTTTCTGAAAAACAAATCTAATATGTACTTTCATGAAACAGAATTAAGCAGCATTATTAGATAAGACTTTACTGCATAGATGCATAGATATATTTCCTAAAATATAGAACTATTTTTAAAAATATGCTTTTCATTTCTATTCATTGATCTGTGTGTTTCTAATAATTTCAAAGAACCGACCCATGTACCAGAATATGATGAAATCAACACTAATGCCTACGGCAGCAGCTATCGGTTATTTTAACTGTATATTCTAACAATTAGTCACACCTTGATGTGTAATTTGATAAGAAAATTTACTAAAAATTATAAGCAATATCAATAATATTTAGCAAAAAGCAGAAAAAGTACACAAAACAAAATAAGACATGCCTAAAATGAACAACTTGTTGTTTATCGCAGTGAGTAAGCGCAGTAGGTGCAGGGAAACTGTTCAATTAATTGGCTAGCCATGACCAACCACTACATGCAAAATGACAAGCTGACAAGGTGAAGTAACCGTGACATATTTGGTCAACTCCTAAATAACTGCATTTAGGAATAACTAACTATATTTAGGACTTTCCCGTGTTTATTGCTTTTTTTTGTGTGTGACGTGCATTCTTTGTTGTAGGCCTTTAGTTTAAAGTGTTAGTAAGCGGTCGGCAGAGGGAAGAGGATTTCTTAAAGTTTGGCTCAATACAGTTCTTTTGACCTTTAATTTGGACTATTTGGATTTCATTTTTTTGGATTATATTTTTGTTCTCCAGAAGGATTTTGCCTTGCTAAACATTTTTCCTGTGTTAAAGGATTATTCATGTCTGCTTGTGGAGACATGTAAAGCCAACAAACGATATTCTTCTGACTGCTTTGGATTTGAGTAATCCTTGTAGTTGACATGAATGCACAGTGGAACATTAAGAAACCACCTGCTAATCCTACTCGTGTCAATCACACAACCCTGAATATGGTATAACCAGCAGCATTGGGTTGATGAATTTTAAATGCTTGTGCATACACCGCTCGATCATCAGCATCATCAACGATCATCAGAGATGCGTCAGTGACTTATTTTCTATACTTGTGTCATGATGCAGGTAATTCTAATGGGAGAGCTGAAGGTGACCACAGACAATGTCCAATTCTTTTGTCCCATCATCACCAAAGTAAGCATTTGCCCCATTTATCCCAAACCACGCATCTAAAATCAGGAGAAAATGAGCTTTTTCAAGACCTGTCTCTGCCTCAGCCACGCTGTCACTCGGTAAAACTCAGACTTTCACAAACTGATTGTGGTTATTTTTTTTAGCAAAACTCATTCAGTCTAGTGGTTGAAAAGAACAGTATGACAGATAAGAGCCGATTCCCTCAGTAAAAAATAGACCCAGTTTTTACTGGGTCTAATTTTCTGCTGCACATTTTATGACATTAAATGGCGTTTTTCGGATGGACACATGAGGAGAATATTGTCCTAGACCTGAATCAGCAGTAAACTCCAGCATATCAGATTAATCATGTCAAAGGTAGCAGATAAAATCGAGCAACAAAATAAAGCATAAACATTAACATTTTGACAGGGAAAAAAAACTGCCCTCATTAATGTGTCCCTGTCAAAAATATCTGGTGGTTAGCCAGAGAGCATGCATGTGGAATCTCATTGCATTAGCTTAGTTTGTAGTGGGGGGTTGGTCACCAATCCACCCTCTTTGGCCTTACTTAGCATTCGTAATGATTTACATTCCTAACTAGCAAGCATTTACTATGTAGTACAGTGTACTATTTTTTTATCTCAACAAGCAATCATGTTGATTTGTACTAGTGTTAATATCGCATTCATTTATTGACTGTTAACTGAATGTTTGATTGGATGACTTCTGCTGAGAGGCAGTAGACCTTCACATGTTTCATTAGAAGGCTTTTGATTTTACAATGGATACACCAGTTTTTATTTTTCTTTAGCATGAAGTGATCCAAAACTTGATGTGATGACACATTGGTAACACTAATTAACTACAAGAAATGAGCAGCAGAGATAGGGTGAGGAGCTCGGACATCCGGGAGAGGCTCAGAGTAGAGCTGCTGCTCCTCCGTGTTGAGAGGAGCCAGTTTAGGTGGTTCGGGCATCTGGTCAGGATGCCTCCTGGACGTCTCCCTGTGGAGTTGTTTCGGGCACGCCCATCAGGGAGGAGACCCCAGGGTAGACCAAAGACACACTGGAGAGATTATATCTCTCGGCTGGTTTGGGAACGTCTTGGTATCCCCCCGGAGGAGTTGGTGGAAGTGGCCAAGAAGAGGAGCATCTGGATCTCCCTGCTCTCAGCTGTTTGCCTCCGCGACCCGGATAAGCAGCAGAAAACGAAACAAAACAAAATTGTGCACAGTATGTTGAACGTGCTTGATAAATAATCCTTAGGCAGCATATTTGGAGATGAAATATGATTTATATCTGCCCTGTCCACATCTATTATATCTCTTATGCACTTTCTACAGTCCCACTACAAAAACCTGAACAATCTTGATTTATGTTCTCAACCTGAACAACACACCAATTCACCATAAGTCAATGCTGAATTGACGGCTTTGTCTCTGGGCAACAAAATCACATTCTCCAGCTGGCAAAGCAGAGAAGCATTAATTGTGCTGTCATGTATGCAGACATTGTAAGGCATATTTCACTGTAAAATTTCATGGCTGCCCACTTTTAAAGCATGTCCATAGCACAGCTTTCACATAATCTTTCCTTAACACATGTAAGTTGTTGCCATATGAGGTTAGATGTACCTTGAGCATGTAAATTATGTGTAGATATCACTACAAGCACCATTATGATTTTTGCAGCTCCATTGAAATATTGGAGGGAGAAGTCTTTGACTTGTGCCAGAAAATGACCTTTGCCTCAGAAAGAGAGTCATTGGTAACCCAATTAAAAGGAAATGTCACGCTGGTAATTGGGTCTCACAATGTGAATCATCTGTGCGGGGTGGCTTGAATCCGGGGACGGGGTGATGTCTGACATTGAAGTCTCACCGCCTCTCCTCTGTTCCCTGTCCTTCTCATGCACTTTCCAATTTTCTGTCCTCTTTGAAATTATTGGTTGTTTTATTTCCTACATGTTCAACTAAAAGGTTCCTGCAATTTCACATCTTTGTTTTTAGTTAAAATATTTTAAGGCTACCCGTATCTACACTTCCAACTATTTATCCCATCTAACCCATGTATCTGTCTGCCCAGTTCCTCATTGGTTTGTGCAATTTCTGAAACCCAAGAAAGAGTCAGAGAGAAATTGGTGGCAGGTGTTTGAATATGGGACATTTGCCAATGACCCAAGGTCCAGCGGAGGAAGCAGAAAAAATGTGATTTGATTTTTAAATTACACAATTACAGCCCTGACATTTGATTCTCAGGAAATGATCATTTTGAATGTAAAACAGAATGAATTCTTGTTAGGGGAAGGCCCAGATTTGCTATTAATGCTAATATTTGAAATAAATGGACTAATATCATGATCATGGCTGAGGTCGTGATACCCTGCCCCATATATGCTGTGAACTTAATGTCTTAGTGAATTATTAGAGTAATTTGAGCTCTGAAAATGAAAAATCTAATTTCCTCTTCCAGTGACAGACCCCCACCCCCGACACCGACACAAACTCACACGCAGATGGTGCAGTGTATGTACCATGCATTATATATGAAGATGTAGTATGTCTGTGATACTAGATTGTATAATCTTGGGCATGTTATCTGGGTTGCGTATTTTTTCACTGCTAAATGTAAATGTTAAAACAGATTCAGGCACAGATGGCTGTTCTTCCTCTCTTCTGCGGCACGGCAGATGGGCGGTCTCAGCCTCACAGACCCGCATTCATTTTCCTCTCCATTCCAGTTGTAAATCAAAGTTAGCAGATTTCTTCTGTCTTCATATCTTCCTCTCTCCCTCCCATTTGTTAAACCTTACCATCAGCTGGGTCAGCGCATCCCGCAGTCTCATAAATTATCTGGAAAACATACAAAACCCTTGTGTATTGCGCACTTGATACTTGATATTTCATTGTTACAGTGTGGAAACACTACTGTAAATATACTGTGAGTTTAGAAGTTTGGGTGAAGCTTTGTGCTGAAACACACTTGTTGTGTTTGGTTGTTCAAAAGAAAGAACCTGCAGGGTGTTCTTCACAGCTCGAGAACTTCCCAAGCAGAAGCAACAGCACTGGCTCAACATTTTGTTTTGAGATAATGAAAATGCACAACTGGTACTTGTTTTACAGTGTCTCGTCTGTCTCTCATGAATACAGCTGAGAAAGCGCCTTTTGCGTGTTGCCAGTCTGAGGGCTCGGCCTCATAAATGTTAGTGCATTTCCCTTTTGATAGGATTATCTCCTCTATTATTGAAAAAAGTATGGAGTCTTGCTATGTGGTGACAGCTCTTTTTCATGTATTGTTCCAATCTATAATTGCTCCTTTTCATTTATTTTGTGGGGAAAGGTTAGGTTGGAAAATCTTACGGTTGCTTGTTTCTCTTCTAGATTATCAGATGTACTGAAAAGAAAAAAGACGGCCCTGGATTTACTGTAGAGCTGTGGGCATTTTTGTTTGTGGGATTGTCAAGGATTCTGTGCTCTTTTTTTGTTCTTCTGCTCTCACTCAACAATGAGAGGTCAAAACTTTAAGGACAACAGGGTTTTTTGAAACAACATCCTGCAGCATGAGGTGTTTAAGGGCAACCACTTGACAATATGTCTACTTGATTAGTACAAATTGGTTTGACGCCTCAGGCAATTCAGTTGATTTTCTTAAAAGTGCATGCTTATCGCTATGATTTTAATCAGTGTTTTGGTTGGGAGGAGATTATAAAGTACCGAACATTAACAGCTAAATATAATGACGTTTTCACATATGCGATGCTGGCAGATGTTCGTTAAAATGGATTAGGGTGCAGGATAGCTGCAGCCCCTCTCTGCCTTAATTAACCGATACCTCTGATAAATATTTAAAACCTTGGCAATGACATTGCCACAGAAGGAGGCACCCAAGGGGAGATTTTAGACAGATTTTCAGGAGGGCTTATACTTTAAACCACCAAACTTCTCAGCAGAATATTTTGAAGACACTTAAAGAAAGTCTTACTAACAAGTTGCTTGAAACTAAAGAGCTTAGAGTAATGCGTAGGTGCTGCATTAAAACCATCTCTGGTCACCAAGAGAGGTTGACATTGAGATTGGATAAAAGTATTACCTGATAGATGCTAATTATTATCAGCGTGCATCAGAGCGTGATCAAAGAGGGATTCCAGTGCCATCCATGCATGCCTCAAGAAAAAAAAATGCCACAAAAGCCGGTCACATCCTGTGGGTGTGCTAACATCGATATAGAGAGCTAATTTAATGATTAGCCTGGTTTGAAATGAGGAATGAGCCTTGTCACGTCACACTCCGCTGGCCAACTGTCATCTCTTCACTGTGCAGGCAATGGGGGGAAACATGGACCAGGCTTTTCATTTAGATACACTTTGACGCCAGCCAACAGACCAACGATTACAAAATATCTCTTTTCTTAACAAGACAGATGCAAATGGGAGATGTGTACAAGCTTGAAGACAGCAGGAAGTTGATGACCACAGGAACAATCTGATGAATTGGGTGAATTAGGTGGTGGTGATGAGGAATGGAGCTTGACGTTTGGGATGGAATATTATGATCAGAAGTCTTATTTGGAGATGCCAGGCAGTAACCAAAGACGTGGCACAGGGGTGGAGGTCAGCTGTGCTGGTCTGTAATGACAGCTAAGATACAGCAAAGAGAAAAAGACAACTTTTAAAAGTTTGGCAGCATGCGGTTGATTGGCTACAGGAAAGTCTGCCCATTTGGGATTGGGTGGAGTTGAGAATGACATGGTGGAGGAAATAGAGGAAGTATGCTAAAAAGGCATGTGGAAAGATGGTCCTCTGGACTGGATTTTCGCTAAACTCCACTTGTCGGTACCTTCAAAAACAACAGAGGAATCCAGCTATGTTTCAGCAACTAAAAGAATTCGGTTTTCGGGTTAGGCTTTGTTCTGAAAAGCATTTTAGCCAATTTGGAGCAGCTTCAGATCAGCCATCACAACATGTCTGACTGACTAATGATGCTGTAGTTACGATGTTAGCAAACACTTGCCTACTCATGGCCACCCGATGGAATTAAATCCAATACTGGCTCTTCTTTAAGGTCCAACTCACACTTTTTGCCTGATCTTCTCCTACTTGAGAACTGCACCTACAAATTTTGGAGCTTGTCAGCAAAAATTCCCAGAGTGGCCTTTGTGTGAACCAGAGGCTTGCAGGTATGTTACATCCTCCACATAGATTTCTATCAGGCTAAATATACAAATCAGCAACAATCAAAACCAATCCAATTGCAGGAAACAGGGTGACAGAAAACTGTGCTGCCCTCATGGGCCGATTCAGAGCAAACCGTAGCGCACGCCTATTTTCTATTCATTTGTCTGTTTTCTTAACCAAATGTAGCTTGGAAACCCAAGATTCTAGATGGGGGTTTCTCTTAGTGAAAGTTTGTGCAGTCTGTGACCCCCTGTCACGAGTCCATCGTGTAGTATGAACTTCAAATGAGTGCAAGACTCATGATCATAAGACAGCAAGTCACGGGGTGTGAACTTCACAGCCATCTGCTGACTTTGAATGTCATGTAGTTCTATTCAGTCCGGTTTAAAGTGCTTATGGCTCCACTATATTTAGTCTCATTAATTACTAATTATGTCAGCATGCTAGTATCACTGTAGTGTTACGGTGGGTTTATCAGAGCATGCAGCTGCCTGCTGTGTGAACGGTGACAGGGAACCAAAGCAATACATTACAGGCTAGAAAGTTACAACAACGTCCTGAAAATCCTCAAAGCTTCTTAAAGTTAAGGAGCTGCAGATTCAGTGTTCACATTTTCAATGATGGACTATTAAGAATATCAATTGTTGACTAAATAATTACATTTTATGAACTGCACCCTCTAGTAACTCAGTATGTTTGCGTAATAATCAGGCGCAAAGTTACACATTAGACGAATGTTACACTGTTTCAGTACTAAGTCCTTTTAACCAAAAATCTGTGTTCAGTTGACTATTTTACATATCATCGTCCCCATTTTTTGGTTTCACTCAGTCACCTTCCACGGATCACGTGTCTTTAACCCAGATGTGATGAAGCAGCCGACGCATGCTCTTAACTTATCAGAGAGATGAAGAGGCTGTTTATTCAGTCTTAGACTCTATCGCAATAATTCTGCTCTGCGTCTCATTAGCATCGCCAATTTCCTCTGGCACAGATGTGAAAAGAAAAGATGATTGAATTCCAGTTTAAAAAAATTAAAAGACCATAACTACTGAACAAATAAACAGCTCACTTGAACTCTACTGAAAAGCAGTTAGCTTTAAAATGTAAGAACAGATCACCATCAGCAGCAGATGTCAGACAGATTATTTGCCGCTGGTATCAAGATTTTGTGCTGCTTCACCTCCTGATATTAGAGCAAAGAAAGTCTTTCTGACAACTACCGCATTAGTCAGAGCACCTGGAAAGAAAACAGTGCAAAAGTGAACTGCAGAGCACTATTGTCAGAATGTTTGTAAAAATGTTAATCCATCAGCTAGATTCATGCCATTCTCTCATCTACACCCTTATCATGCTGATGAATGAGAGGGTCCCTAAACTGTTTTGGGAGTCGTGAGACGATTATCAGTTTAAGTGCACACTACTGTTACTCCTTCTACTTATTCCCTTTGAACGAAGCCGAATTCGATATTATCAGAGAGCGGCATGGCCATTTTTACCATTTAGTGATCCCTTATATCCCTACGTTTAATAAACTCTGCAAGGTCTTGTTTAATGCAGCAGCTAAGATTTCAGGTAGCAAAGACAGGTGATGCATCTCAAATCTACGGGCATATCCTTTCTCGTACGCTGTAAACTTGGAGTTGCTGATGACATTTTGATGAGATCTAAAGATTGATTGGGTTGGATTCAGTACCAGTCGCAGATATTTAGCCAGAACTGTTTACCATTCTTACAAAATCTGAATTCAAGAGTTGCCATCAGCTGTGACACAACCTCATGTGTTAATGGCCAGCAGGGTCATTATTGTATTGTTCATACGTAAATTTTAACATTTGGTTTAGTTCTAAAATGTGAGTGACTGAAAAAAAAACTGCATTAGTATAAAATTCAGTATAAATACAAAGTATAGAAAATCAAAAGAGTGAGATGTTAACTGTTTTTTGTTCCAATAAAACAGGTAGATATCATTGTATTATTGGGGCCCTTTTTTCTCTGAACCACATGAGTAGTTGAGTTTTTGAGAAATGATTCTGGTGTAACTTCCAGTGTGATAGTGAAAATAGCAGTAAATGGGTAAT
>KV751334.1:24472798-24499605 GCA_001698575.1 Mola mola
CTTACAGCTCACAAACAGGATGCAGTGGGAGTCACTGTCTCAAATAATGCAAGTTGCCGTTGGGGCTAGGAATAAGTTGGGAATAATAAGTTATGGGTTCTAATAAAATCCTGAGTGTACTGACAGTGGAAAGTCACAAACCGTGAGAACAAGAAAGAAAGACTGAAAGAACAAGATGTAACGAGATCGTGCAAAATGGGAAAAATAGCAATTTAACATTTAACCAGCAGCTTAACTGGGCAGACAAGTGTGGTCAAAGACATACTTTCACATTGATTTATTCAAATGTTCCTGATCATCGGCAGCACCAGTGTTGGCAGCTTTTAGCTTTTTACACTGATACCCACCTTGTAGAATATTCTTGTTTATCCAACAGGTGTATGAGATACACATGACAAGGTAAATTTAATTACAATCCTACATTTGCACTGCTGTATACATAATGGGTTTTCTAATAGAACATACTTTGACATGTTGCTAGCAGGAAAAGCACAGGTGTCAATTACACAGTCAGTGATGGCCGAATTTAATTTAGCTGCTTCTCTTTGGTATTCTGTACTCTAGCTTGTACACGTTAATGCCGTTAGTAACTAGTAGTAGTAATCTGTTTTTCCTATTGGAAGTGAAAATGTCCACAGTGAAGGGCTATGGTATCTGACTACTTTTTGAAAATTTTAAGCCATCTTGTTTAGACTTGCTTAGTCTTAATTGGATGCTTTAACTTTTAAAGTAGAAAAAAAAATAGCAGTTCGTTAGCCACCAGGCTAATGTTAGCCAACTGTAGTAAACTCTGTAATTCAGCCTGACATGACCAACTTCACTCTTACAATGCTATTAAATGACCTTTTATCATGTCACATCTCAGTTATTTTTAAACTTAATGTGACACAAAAGGACTCACTCTAGAATTATTAAAACCATTAGTATGCTGTGTTTTTGTAGGAACAACACTTAAGGGCTGTGAAAACAATATTATACATCACATTTTGATATGATGATGAACTTTTTAGCTAACATTAGTTACATCTATTTGCTTTTGTTCCCTGGCATGATTATTTTAAAATGTTGCCTGCTGTGGCAAAAAAACATGTTTTGTTATCAGAGTGAACCGAAAGCATTTGCAGTCAGGTGAAAAGCAAAGTGACTCTTAAGAGTCTTAGGAAATGTAAAGAAACTCATTGTGCTATTACCTTGGAATTACAAAGTGATGCTTTGATGCATCAGTTTGCTTGTTTGCTCTCAAAGAAGTTACACACATTTAATGATAGGTTCAATTTATGCTCTTAAGCAGTAATTTCAACACAATTTTACAGAGTTGAAGATTATTGTCTCCAGTTTTGCCAGCTGGTGATTAGGTCTTCGTCAGTGAAAGGGTCAGTTTAATGAAGTATCAGAGAGTGGCTCTTTTATTATAATCTAATTTGTAGAACAATATATGAATACGAGAAATAAATCTGTGTGGGTTTGTGAAACGATCCATGTGGGTCACAGTGGTCTATATTGTACGAATTATGTGTTTGCATAATGCTAATTATACTTTTACACTAAGGGCTCTACAAAGCCTACATTCACAAACACATTCACACACTGATGACAGAAACTATAGCATCACAATCACACCATTCATGATTGAACCTTTGGGATCAGTTTGGGGTTCAGAATCCAACCCTCCAATCACACTTACGACCTCCTGGAAAGCATAGGGGGAAAAGTTGAGAACTGCAGTTTAAGTATTTCTAGCATAGCCAGCTTTCCTTTGAATTCAATCAGAATACATCCTAAAGTTAACGTTACAAATCCAGGCAGATCTGGAGGATCAAGCACAGGAGACGAGGAATTTTGAAGGGGATGTTTTATTTCTAAACTCAAAGTGGCAGCACCCCACACATCACTACCTAGCACACCTATCACAGCAAATTGTATAATAGGCATCCATTTGTCAAATTAGATCAGAAGCTGATATTAAAGCAAGACTCTCATATCTCCTATGGGATTCCGTCAGGCAGCGAGGATATTTTCAATAAGCATTAATGCGTTATGCAGCCTGGCAGTGCTCGGATTTGATAGCAGGCTGGAGCATCCACTGTGCTGGAACTAGCAGACTATCTCCTTTATCTTTATTTTTCTTCTCCTCCAGCCATGTAGAGTTTCGCCTGCCATATTTTTGAAACTTTTCACTTAGACCACGTGGCCACCCACGTTAGGCTCTACAGATTGTTACCCATATAATGATGCATACTCAGTCATCTTGTAGATGATGCATTTTGAAAACTAACCGCATAACAGAGATAATAGCAATCATTTGGAAAATGCATGCTATCGAGTAACATTAGGGACCGTAGGTGCATGTATTGATGCATCACTAAATCCCTTTGAAGCAGTGTGGTGATGCAGTCTGTGTTGACCTCTGTAAGGACATAAATTGCTTCTAGCATATACTTAGGCTCCATGCACTATATACTAGTATATATATCCAACGTTTTACCCCTGACATGCTTCAGCCACTGACAGCAACCCAAATAGGATCCTTCAGCATGTGAATCAAACTGCAGATTGTTTCATCTGGCAAGTTTGTAGCTCACACCGCTACACATACCCTTTTTTGGTGACTTGTCTGGACAGGTGTGAATAATGCCATTTAAAGTTGGGTGGCACCAAACAACTGCAGTGTGATGCCAGAGAGCTGCCGTTGGTCCAGCATAGTTAAATGAATTTACAGCGCTTACAATCCTGATTATATTAATACCACCCACAATACCAGTAAAATCTTGAAACCTCTAGGTAAGTTAACCAGCTCCTAATAAAAAAATGTTATGCGTGACGAAGCGACCTTTGTTTGCTGCAGATTACTTTATAATTAGGTTGTCTAACACAGCCAATAAGAGCAATGCCAACTTTTCCACAAAGACATGCCCCTCGTCTTGGCTAGAAAATGTCAAGGTGTACTTTGCATTAGGTGGGCTATGGATCTGCTGTACACAGAAATTACTCAATTTATCATAAATATCTTTAATTTGTGTTTATTTACTTGTTTTCATGGAGCTGATGCCTAGGGCAAGGTTCCTTCTTCCTGGAACTAAGCAACTTTAAATCAGTTAACACATCAGAAAGCTCCAACAAAGGCCATTTTAAATGTGCAGATAATTGCAAAATATAGAAGCAGCGTCGGAATGGTGGCCCTCATGCTTACAATGAAAACTATTTTATAATAATAAGGGGAGTTATACCCACTTTACCAGACACTTACAATGACATTTTATGGTTAGTTATTGGTAAAATAAAGGGATTTTATTTCCAGCGGTCCAGCGCAGTTGCACTACATAGCATGGTCGAGCTAGATATAGCAACTGAACTCCATACCGGAGTAATGTTTTGGGGTTGTTTGTAATATGGATTTTGTTAAAATTTACAACATTAAAGGCCAGGTAAAATAACCTATGTTTAAAAATCCCAGAATCTAACAATGACAACAGCAAAAATAGAACCCTAAATGCTATTATTTACCATAAAAAGTTAGGACAGATTTTAAGAAAATCTAGCTATTGCCACCAGTGAATAAGCATGTATTAACAATTGACTTTCCTAACCTGTGCCAAGCAGCCGGCACTGAATTGTTTCATTCTGCTTAGATGGCTTTAATAAGCTCTCGTTTAATTAGTACGGGGAGTAGATGCTCAGGGCAAGTCTCTCGCATCATCAAGTTGAGCACCTTACTTCAGGACTTATTTTACAGTCTGAACATCCAGAGCTGAATGACACAAGGCCTCTAATTGTGAAGAAAGACGTGAGCACATGCTGTTGCATTTTTTAAACCATAGCAGCGAAATGCTAGCCCCCGAAGAGCATGCAGTGGGGAGACTGACACAGTTTCATGAAGAGAAGTCGTTGAGAGTGAGTGTTTTATCAGCAGCTGTCAAATCTGACATGTGGTACAGTTCTATGCATGCAGTCACGATATCACAAAGACAGTACGACAGGGGAGAGTCTCAAAGGAAAATGCAGGACTTACTCGTCTAAAAGACGCACTCTATGTAAAATTTTAAAGGGGACACACGTCAGCATTCATGCGCACACACATATACACAAGAAAAGATTATGTGACATGAGATAAAATAGATCATGTCAGTCGGACCTCTATGAACGTGAATTTCAGGTTTTGTCACTCAGTCCCTTCATTTGGTTGAGTGCAGAAAATGTTGTTCACTGGATTGCTGTCACCGTCAGGAAACCTGTTTTTTTTAAGACATTTGTTATATATTTGATCATTAACTGTGAATACAAAAAATACCATCATGTTTTTGTCTATTGATTTGGTTTTAATTTCAGGGTCCCCTGGTTACGTCTATTTACATCGTTTGGACAAATTTGCAATAATTTTACGAGTAAAAATATGTAATGTGCATTAAAGAAAAAAATTAATTGAAAAAAATAACGCGGACAATAGAAACTGAGAAGAATGAAGGGCATCCTGACCAGCTGAGCCACCCTGAATGTTTACCCACACATGTCATTCAAGTGGAGCAGGGGGTGAATTCCACTCAGTTTGACCTTATCCCCAGTGCCACGGGTCCTCTGTGCACCCATTATAGAGCAGACTTATTAAATTGAACTAATCATCTTTGATTACGTACAGACTGCGGGCTTGTGATACAACAAAGACGAAGGTCATATTTCATGATGTGATATGACATTGCATCTTAAATTGTTGAGGCAGTGTTCCATTGCTCCACTTGTGCTTTCTCATAGCACAAGGGTTAGTAGGGGAGCACAGACTGTAATTGCACATCATTTATTTAGACGGATCCGAATATGCCATGACTGTATAATACGACTGCTTACTGGGAAAGTTATCATCCTATTCTGAGTGCTAAATGTGCTGAGACTTTGCAAAAAGCCAAAGCAACACAGCTTTGTAGTCGGAGTGAGCCAGCATCTGGCTCAACGGATTGATTCTATCAGGATCACTTTTAAGATGTTCATATAATAAGCCGTCAAGGATCGGTGACTTATTGAATTAGCAACTGTGTACAATCTTATCTTGGGAGTGATTATACGTACATTCATTTTTCGACTTTAGTTTGGAAAATCTAGAAAAGACATGATTTTACTATCAAAAGTCCATGGATTGGCTTCATTGTCTTGATTCATAAGACTTGACATTATGAGATGAGTCTGGAGGTTTGAAAAGTTCGCTATACCTTCTTGCGTTGTTTCTTCCCCCTGTCTAAACATACAGTAATTGGGTGCGGGGTAAAATACTGCACCCTATCCTTTCTGGGTTTGGGGCTGGGTACTACAAGTTGCGCCATTAAAGACAGAAATTTGTGAACACCACATCATTAAAACAATTCAGTGTTTTGAGGTGATGTGATGTGGTGCAGTGTTTTATTTTCATCACCAGCTATTGTTGGAACATAAAAAAGCCCAGAATTTCCCATCCACTAAATGTTCAAAACTGCAGTGAGACACAGACTCTTGGCTGGCAATAAAAATATCTGTACCCTTTACTGACGGTGAGCGTCTCAGTAACATCAACTGTGTTTGCAACAAAGTGTCAGTTTCATCAGACGTAGTTTAACATGAATATGCAGTGTTTGGGTCCCGAAGCTGCCAAAAGCTGAAGTAGAGCAGAAGTGGGACAGCGCAGCCCACCACTATTGTAGAGATCTAAGCTTTTCCAATGAACATACATGTGATTTATTTTTTAGTGCGAGAGGTCAGTAGTCTACAAATCTTTCAAGGAAATTCTGCTATTTACCGCACTCTTGCTCCGATACTGAGGTGTTTTTGCTTTGTCCTTTTCTTTTTAATATTTAATGACAATCCCCTTTGCTAATAAGCCTCCATAGGGGCTTGACTGCAGCAGAATCTAATTTTCAAAGATCATATTTTGTTTTCACTATAACTAAAATTGATTTTTATTTTTTAGGTCAATATCAGATCACAAAAAACTATTGTCTCGTTTGTATTTCCAAAATATAATTAATGTCCTAATCCATTTACATATTCGGGCATTGACTTCACTAACAGGAAGTAGTAGAAGTAGTGCTTCAATCTTTGTGCTTCTGAACCAAAATGTTTGCAAAGCTACTTACCAGCACTTCTCTACAGGGAAAGTAAGGCCTGCCTTGTTAAACTGAGAGGGAGTAATATGATCTGAATAGGCTTTTAATCTGTGAGGAGATGATCCAAAGGACTGCCGCTGCTTCCCATTTCAGGACACAATCTCCTTACAATGATGGGACTCTATTTTCACTCTGTAGCACATACGCCAAGGAAGAAGAGGAATCTGTCCAATGAGGAGAATGAAGACACTTGGCGAAATGGTTAACTTCTAGTAGTGCTCACTTTTTAAGCAGACAGAAACTCCAGTAACTGAGTAAATAACTCAGCTTTATCTAAGCTGTGTCAAACTGTGTCCTTTTTTGCAGCTGAAGGTGTTGAGCTCTTAGACTGTGAAGCAGTTGGAGTGGCACTAAGACAAGTGCATCCAGTAAATGACAGATTCCAGGGTTTAGAGTCTTTTGAAGCTTCACTACATCTGGCATCATGTTTCTAGACAAAACACACTTGTGCATTTGTGAGTTATGCATAACTAAGATCCAAAGTCTGCTTTCATTATATAGCATCTAAAAATTTGTATAATCAGCAGTGTTATTCAAGTATTATTTAGAGATTTGAAATTATTATATATTTATTTTTGTAGGTTCTGCTCTTCCTTTTTTCTTGTGGTGTTTTACGTTTCCTCCCTGTGTTTCCCTCCTTCATGATTACCTCATGTGTCCACGTGCTCCCTTTGATCCTTGGCATATCATTGTGCGTGTCTTGGTTGCTTACATTTCTGTCCTTTTCTAGTGAGTTTCCTCATGTTCCCCTAGTGCGTGTTAATTTGATTCCTGCTTTCTGGATTTCATACTGTTTTTGAATTTTACCAGGCCCATTTAGTTGTGTTAACTTGTTGGACCGTTCCCTAGTTTTGTCCCAACTGCCAGTTGACTTCCGAGTTGGTATTATCCTGAATAAATATCATTTAACTATAGCACTTTGTCTGTATTCATGCCCAAAACCTCTGCTTCAGGGCTCTCCTGCACAAATTGTGACAATTTATACCTGTTTTTGACATGACAGGCCAAAATTGCCTCTGGAAAATAATCCAAGCATGGAAACAATAGAAATTAAATTAATAATTAATTAATTAATTGATTGATTAATTATTACTTAAATAGTGACATGAATGACATGCTGACATGTTGACGTGCTTTAAATAACAAAGAACCTCGGAGCACTACTTCTGCAACATGAACCTGAATCTTTAACTAAAAGTGACAGTATTGACTGCTGAAAGACATTTTGTGTTTGTGTGTGAGTGTTTGATAAATTTTTCATTTCATCATTGAAAACATATGGGAGGCGTTGTCATAAGATGAAATGACAAAATTTTAAAAGAGAAAAGAAAAAAAGACCCCAGATAAACAAAACAAACCAATACCTAATCCATTTCACCCCACCTTCTACCCCTGCTACGCAGAAGACCCACTATCATTATCACCTTCAATGAGCCTATACCAAAAGCATACTAACAAGAAAGTATGTAATTTTTATAACTTTGTCAATCAAACAGGATTTCATCTACAGAAATAGCTTAGATAATTCAATGTATAAACATGAAATGACTGGAGGAAACGCATATGATAAATGTACATGCAAAATTGATAAGTTATACATTTGTCTCATTACAACACATCAATCTGCTGGTAAGCTTTATGTCTTTGTATTCATGTGGATATTAGTTTGACACATGAAACCTACATAAACATTACTGCAGACCTAATACACTCAGCCATGGCGACACCACGGCCCACCCAGCAGACCACAAATACCATTCAGGGATGGCCCAAAGAACATGACAATGGGCTTGAGGCTTCAACCTGGCGTCCAAACTGCCCTGATTCTGATCCAATTGACCATGGGATGTGATGAAACCATGAGTGGGACAGCAATCCCATGCATCTAGACCAAAAGTGTCCACTAACAATGTCCCAGTGCCAGATCCCAAAAAACACCCTCAGAGATCCCCTGTCCATTTCCAGACAAGTCAAAAGGATCGATACAATGTTAGGCAATTGGTTTGGTTGGTTTCACGGCTGTGGATGATCAGTGTGGTTGCAATAGTTAGTTAAACTAAAGTGCTGAATAAGGAGTTGAAATTCTAACCAAGCTGAAAATAGGCCCCAAATAGGCTGTTGTTTCTGAAATGGTCAAAGTAATGAATTGACCGCTAAACAAGTTCATCTTCTGCTACTGCTCCAAGTTGACACTGCGAATTTGATCAAACAGACCTAAACATTTACAGTTTAGCATAAATAATCACTGCTTTTGGTTTTTTCTTAAATCCCAGTCACTGGTTCTTTGCACAGGTTTTGGAACTCAAACTGGTCCTGTTGGGGTATTTTGGACAAAAAGCGCTCTATCATTCGTGATGAGTAGGTCAACACCCTTCGCAGCAGCCTCTGCCATCAGTGTGGGAGTATTCGAATGTGATGGGTGTTGTAAAGCTTTGTGATTGGTTGGTAGACTAAAATTGCTGTATCAATTATGCATTCATTTAGATTGAATTCAGTGGAACCAAACTTGACAGGTGTTGTTGATGTAAGGTTACTTGTGGAGGTCCGTACATCAAACAGAATGGTCGGGAGCCATGTACCTACAGGACTTTACTTTTCTTATAACTCATTAAATGTACGTGGAGTTGTAGTAGTTAAAAAATGCTGTCATGAATTGTACTGTTGCAACAAAGGATGCATCACTGTGAGTTTCTGACAAGAGATGCCCATGTTCTTCATTAGCTTCCACTGTTGTGACAGTCTTACGTTTTCAGAAACAGCTGAGTCATGTGGATCTGGTGTTTGAGGACAGACTGCACTTGGCTAATTGCTGCATGAAAAGACAACAAAACAACTCATAGCACTTGACAAATTTAGAGAATAGACCATTAAGTTTGCTTGAAATCAGTGAGTTATCATCAAGGCTTTTTGAGGCTGTAATTATTTATCTATTGCAAATGTTTGTTGGGGAGGAAATGCAGCACTCATAAGCAGCCAGTGAGCAACTGCGATTACAGAGGGCAGAATTAAACTTGCAAATTTCTGTCTTCTTTGATTAATGCCAATACATATTCACCAATGAAAACAAAATAAGCATGAACCTACACAGGGGAAATGACTGAAATCAGGGCAGTTCTAAAGATACTGATTGCAGAGAGGAGAGGTGGGGGAGAAAGGAAGTTCAGACTGAAGCTTTTCGAAGACTGGCGTAATTCTTTAGTTGTTCTGGAAGCCAACAACAATTATGTGTTCAAGGTAACATGAGGCATTGGAGATAACGCTGTATTCCTGATCAGTTGCGTTACGCTTCGGTGCAACTCTTACATTTAGTTCCAATTTTGGTGATAAGACATGCAGCACATGAGAGCGTGTCCTAAATTCATCTCTCTTCTGGGATTACAAAGCTGTTTCTGCTACAGTCTGGCCAAAGAAGAAAGGTTCCTGGTAGAGGCAAAAGAAATTAATAATAATAATATTCTGAAAACATGATTTTCAGCCTGAGGAAGCTTCATTTCTAAAAACCAAACAAAGTCTAAAAGGGAATCTGCAGGAACCGGATTGTGGAAGCAGGTGTGCCATGACAGTTTAGTCACTGCATTAGAACAGGATTATTGACCGTGTTGATTTACTCCAACCCGTTTAGTTTCTGTCAACGCTGAAATCCTCTCCATTTGCAGAATTTCACAGAATGCTGAGCTAACTCTGCTGCCGCTGCTGCTTCACAGCGACCGTTCAGCTAAGCAGCTGAGCGGAAGTGTAATTATTGTTCAGGCAACATTCCTAATCTTTGAAATATACCGAGGCAGATAAGACTGGCCAGGGATTATACGTAGGCCTAATACTGCCTGTTCTTTACGTTAGGTTTACAGTGTAAATAGGGCACATCATATCAAGACACTCGAGCTGTAATATGTTTGTAGAGTATTTGATATGATATGTTTACTCGAGCAGCATATTGTGCTCAGTAATGAATGCAGTGCCTTGGTACAACTCCGTGAATAGCTTTGTCAACAAAAGACGTTTTTTTCCATTACTAGCCAATTTCCTGTATATGAGCCCTTTTTGTGCTGTCGCTTTAGGAGCAATAACTAAAGCTAATAATAAACTCCCCTCCACAGTCACCTCCAGCTCATGAATCAAGAATGTCTGTTTTCTATGCTAATAATTTCCTTAGCAGCATGACCCATGAATCACAGGCATGTCCCCAATTTACGTGTACCTCAGAGATCGCACTTCCTCAACGATGTTACGACGGCGCTCATCTCTGCGAAGAGGCTTTTTGGGGGTATCTGATAGTGAGCCATGCCTAATCAACCCTTCCTCCAAACAGCGCACCTCGCGTTCACGGAGGTTTCGCATATCCAACTTCGACTCATAAACTCTCTAGATGAGTCGCTGAGAAATTTTGGCAGAAGCAAAAGTGTTTATGTCATTTGTGCATTTGCACGTGCACGGAAGCGCCCGTGTTCTTATGCAGATTTGTGATGCTCGGATAACAACAATAGGACGACAACAGCTCATAGGAGGCAGCTCTAAAGGTGTAGCATAATGCCGGCTCCACTTAATAAATGTGGAAATAAAACCAAAAGCATCTGTGATTGTCTTCCTAGATTTTATTTTAGCGCGTGTCAGGAGAGTATGTAATGAAGGCAATTTTAATGAGCTGCTCTGTCAGAGCGGAGCTGAGGGATAAAAAGCATTCCTGACACCAGCTAAGCCCCTGAGAACTCCTAGCAGCAAAGGATTGTGGGCCGGGGAGTGGGAGCCAGGGCATAGCCCAGATGATTATCCTGCTCCCTGCGAGCTGCTTGGAATGAGGGGGCATGAAGTTCCTACCTCTCAATTAGCATCATCACGGGTACACTCAAGGGGGCATAGCAGTGTGTGTGTGTGTGTTGGGGGTAACAATGGCCAGCAGTTGTCAAGCTGATTCCCCCCCAACCCCTGCATAAAGCCATCATGCTGTGCTTCTGGCCGACACGTCGCCTAAGCCAATTAAATATCAATTAATCAGCTCAAAGTCCCAAGTCGCGCCCACTAAATGGACTATGTGTGCTCGGAATGATAAGGCTCATCGTCAGTGTTGATGCTTAATGTGCTTCAGTCATTATATTTCAACAAAAGCTGTATTCCTTTAATCTGGCAGATCCGGAGCGGACAGAAAGCTATTTGTTTAGGTTTACGAGTTAATTAGCTCACACCTCAAACTTTTTGGTAATTTCTTATTTTTTACTTGACGGATGGGTGAGGCAATGAGACAGTAGCCACTGCTTCCAAAAACATGCGTTATGCCCTGACATGGAAGAGTCTACACTGGTTGCCTGGAAACTTTTCCATAAAACAGCACATGATATAAAAAAACACTGAATAAAGTCAAGTGTTTTGCCATATTATCATTATAGAATAAAACATGTTTACAAAATGCAGTTGCTCTAACATCAGTTGTATCTTTTAAATGGCTTTCCCATATGCCTTGCTTTCACCACTGTTCTGTCTGCTAATGGAACCTGGTTTGTGTCCTCATTCTGGACTAAACAAATAAATAAATTCACACTTTAACTACTATATTTACCTATTAGTCAACCCCACCAGTGAATATCGTGGTTAATGTGGTTAAGAAACAGGGATGTAGTGCGTGGTAAACACAAAGAACACCATTTACATACACCTGTTTAAAATGCAAAATAGCATTTACTCACTTCTTAATGATATTTACATATAGGGATGTATTATCTTGTTACAGCACTAATAGTTTCTGATTCAAAGTGTGTTCTTTTTGGGTGATTGCATTTTGAAGTTCACCCACATACCCACCTTTTACCCTGGAAACAAGTGCAGTGTGTGCTGTGGTTTTGGAAGCTGATTGGCTCTCAAGGGAAAACGGCAGGCGATAGCAGTTGTGTTTTGACAGCACCACCAACAAAAACTGGAAACAGAGTTAAAAAGTTGTTTGTTTACACTTTTAATTAATAGGCTTTAGAGGTTCTGGTAGCTGGGTTTGAGGGGGAAAAAGTATGTTATTAGAAAGCTGTTTTAATGTTGCGGCTAAGCTAATGGGCTAATGCTAACTTTTGGCAACAACAGCAAATAATGTCAGCTCAACATTTAAAGTGGCTTATAATTGTTGTTTTTTTCTAATAAGCTAATGTGAACCTTGTTAAACTATCGCGCTCAAAAAGCCCACTATATTCTCTCCTCACACAGAAAAACAAAGGTAACAGCCAGTTGTTTGTTAAAAAACAGAGCTGAAAGCCCTCCTAGTAAATGACAATATTGCTACTCTACGTAGGCTAATCGCTTGAACTGCAAAGAGTTTATTGCTAAGAGTTAATGTTGCCAACAAAAGTAGACATTGATTTGTTTTTGTAATCACAAGTTGTTTCAGTTGCATCCAAGTTATCCAAAAAATTAAATTTTGTGGTTTTTGTTTCTAAATATTTGTTCCCAGGTCACTTCAACTGTAAGCACCCAAGAGCTCTTTCACAATGGATCTAATTCTGTATGTCTATTTTATCCTTTACACATGTTCTCCTGCCACCAAATTTGTGCATTGTGTTCTGTCTGGGTGAGCTTCCTTCTTCCAATCATGTCATAGAAAATTATCTTCCTTGATCCGATACATCCTTCGCTCCCGCTGTCTATCTTAGATCCATCTCTATCCATCAATGTCTTTTATTTCCTGTCACAGTGCTACATTCCATTCCCCCAGTGTCCAGGCTGAGCCTCCCATCCTGAGGTCAGCCGTGTGATGGACACGCTGCCCTGCGCTGACAGTGATCCACAGCCTCCAGCCCAGATCGCCTCCCATCAGTTCCCCTGACAGTATGCACGATCTTATCATGGGGGAAAAGAAGGCTCATTTTAACTTCCCCTCTACAGATGATGCAGAATTTGTGTCTGACAACACAGTTTCACCTGCAGAAAGCCAAATCAGCCTTTAAGACCGCTCCGTTGTCACCTGCGAGACAGTGTCACCCCCGCAAACAAGTTGACCAAATGTGTCACTGTCACTCAGCCACTATATACAGTGGCAAAAAAAAATTGTCCAAACAAACACCTGGCAGGTCTGAGTGGCAGCAGCACACACTGAATAAACGCAATGGACACAACCGAGTGACAGAGATGTCTGTTTCAACAACAGTTCAATTAAAAGCAACAGTGAATGTCTGAGAGAAACTGTTATGCTGTCAGGTGTTGAGGATTTAAAAGGCTGGCATTGTAAAGTCGACCTGATATCAAATTGTTCCCCTCTACAGTGGCTACTGACACTCCCCTGGCCTCCTTTCCCCTCCCTTCCACGCATATTGGAAAATTGAACCATTGTGCTGGGCACTTTGGCACTCACAGTTTTCATTATAATCTTTAACAACTGTCTGTGGCACATTTACAAGGCCCTCTTTTGAAATCACGGCATCAGGTTTCCTGCTCTCTTTGCACAGCCTACGGAGCAGCAGAGGACCTCCACCCCCTAGTGGCCAGCAGGAGTAGGGCAACTTTGGCTTCAATGTAACACATGGACAAGCTCGGTTGTGCATCACTGACTACTTTGAGTCACATTCACGTGAATGATACAGTTCCCAGAGTTCCCTTTTCAGCTCCATCAAACACATGCTGAGTAATGGTAATCCAAAATAGCAAAGCAATCTCTTCCTCAAAAAAGCACCTTAATTGCAAAGAGCATGTGAAATTGGGTTTGAGGGCTTAAGTCACTGGTGTGTAGTGAATCCATGCATGTGTTGGCAAGATTACTCATTGTGCAGCCCGATCATACATATGCAAATTCTTCCTCATGATCCCAGTGCATTGACAGAATTACAGCAAGCATCCGTCACACTGAAAAACCCGATACTGGCCCATATAATCACTGGATTGAATTCAGGGCCAAGTGTGAAAGAAAGTATTTTTCTCTCTCTATGCAATACCATTATCAGACTAGAGGGAGAGGAAGTGCAATCCAATGTACTTCTGCACAGATGCTTTTGAATCATTTTCAAAGGCCATTTCTTCCTCAAAATGCCTCCCTCTGCACAGCAAACGGGTACAGCTTTTCAGTAAATATTTGATAGTGTGGCCTTGTGTCTTTGAGACATGGAGAGCATCCGCAAGGAATTGTTTTTAGGTCAACTCCAAGACCCTTCTTCTTTTTCTTCCTCTTCTTCTCCCGCCTCCTTTGCTCACTCGCTCCCGGTGTAAACTGCATAGGACAGGATGTGATAGGCGGAGGAGATTTGTTTGAAATTTGCCCCAGTTCAGAGAAAAAGGCATCAAGCATGTCTGTGTAAGCGTGTCAGGGGATAATGGAGGAGGCCCCCTGCCTTCTCCTTTTCCTCCCACAGCGTACACAACCAGTTCAAGGCTTTCATCCATGTTACACAATGTGCCACCTTCTGTGGAGGAGCAGAGGAATGGAGAAAAAACCCAGAAGTGATTTGAGAAATAGTTTGAGATGATTTAAGAAAAAAAATCATGTAACTAAGTGCTATCGGAAGCCATAGTGTTGAGCCACTGTTACGTAATATTAATCATTTTTAAGTAGCACCAATCCAGAACAAAATTGTTCTCACAACACTCAACATGTGGAGCTGGTCGAGACCAAACTCTTAAATGATCAAGTCTTTTAGTTTTACAGTAAGAGTGACCCAATGTTCCCCACAAGCAAGCACTGAGCGACAAAGGCACAAGAGAGAGGCCTCGGAGCAGATCACAGCTCTGGCTGGGTGGCCGTCTGTCTTTGTTGAGCGACAGCATGAGATAATTCAGTTGTATGCTTACACTCGCTTGTATTTTCATACATCTGAGGGACTGTTCGATTGCCATCATCCAGAGGACAGATCAGGGAGGTGAAATCCATCCCCTTCTGCTGGCGTATCCCCATTACCCGACGCAAACCACTGAGCGACACCACATCTATGCAGGGGTTTCTGCTTTTATTTTGGTGTTCATATTAAGTATTTGTTCCCCAAGAAGGCTTCTGGTATGAGCAGCAGGTGAGGCAGCGACCAGTCAACCATTTCTTTTTCTTACGTGAGGTGAATGAAACAGTAAAGAGAGAAAGAAAAAGACAAACCCTGAGAGAGAGAGACAACAACATTGCATCTTAGTTATGCAGACGACAACTGACATTTGTTCTACCTCTGTAGTACCAACTCAAATGCGTTCTTTTTGTTTTACCTCCATTTACCCATGATGCACTGTCTTGTAGTCTACTTCATATCTTTAATCTACAGCTTGAACCGCACCAGGGTTCATCTGGAGGGGAACCGAGACCCCCCCCCCTGGTGGCCCAGAGCTAGTTTGCTTGGTCTGCAGTTTGGGGCGAATGCGGCCTTACAGTAATTTTACAGGTATATAGTACTTGTGAATATCAATATGAAACTTCCATCAAGAGGTTTTACCATGTCAAAATGAATATAATTTCCATGTATGGAAGTTTTTTACTTTGAAGGGAAAGAAAGTCTTATAAGGTGACCATTAATATTCATACATGCAGCGTGTGCCGCCATCACTCATCTCTGCCTGACGTTGTAACACTACTTGACACATTTTTATACAGCAAATTATCAGACATGTTGTGTGTGTGAACGGCACACACCTCCCACAGACTTCAAAGTAATGGCAAGCTGGAGAGTGTGTGTGTGTGTGTGTGTGTGTGTCTGCGCGCATGTGTGTGCATTCGTATAGGATTGGGGAGCAGTTGGCGCCGTCCATGAGGGTTCACCAGGGACCCAGTTAATGGGAAATCATTATGTAAATCCAATCTAATTAAAATTAGAACCATACTAGTCAAGACAAAGGTAAGGATTGGGAAAAGGCTGTTAAATCATTTTGTTACTGCGCTTCATTTGCATAACCAAATTCACCATCAGGCAGCATTTCTCGTCACACTCTTATCAAGTGGCATCTTGGGCTGAATTCAAACAAATATCTAAGCTGTGACATCGCGAGTCATGGCATGAAGACCCGTCTCCAGATGGAGGTTAGAGTTTTCAACTCACCGTGCAGTTTTGCCCAAGATTTGGACTATCCGCAGATGTAAAGTGAGGCCTTATTCACTGCCCGATGATGCATATTATCTCAACCCAAATGTACTTCATTGTTAGGATTAAACCAACAACTGTCACAGTTTTAACAGTGATTGTTGAGTCTCTGTTATCTGATTAGAAGGCTTGATTTACCTCACTCTGGCATAGCAACACTGAGCCTGTGTGGGTGTGATCTACAGTAAGTGGAGACTTTTTAATTTATTCTATTTCAGTGTTAGTTTTGAACCATTTTTACCTGATAATAATGCAGAAGCATGCACAATATATGGAATATTTAAAAGCATTTGTTATTAGAATAATTTCTTAATTCTAATTAAATTTTGCACTAGCAATTTTCCCTTTGTTGAGGTGAGAAATGGAGTGAGAGGAAGGCGCTCTGCTAGCAAGGTTTAACCTAGTTAGCAGGAATTTATAGAGCAAAGATGCTACCTAAAAAAACAAGCCTTGAAGACTTTGATTTTTACTTGAAACATGGGGGCAAATATGAGGCAGCGTTCACCCTTGCAATTTTAAATTGTGCAATTTTGTTAGTCATCTGCTCTCTATTTATTTTTGCGAGAGCTTGTGTCTTTGTTGTATTAATGCAGAGTGTTTTTATGAGTTAGTTAGTGGGTATTTACCGATGTAGTGTATCTATGCAGGTAGTCTAGAGTAAAATAAGTTTCATATGTTGTACATTGTACATTGTTGACATTTTTTTCCTAATCATTCAGTTCAGTTCAGCAGTTCTCCTAATGACAGTAGGTAGTTTCCATAAGACTATTTTTGTGCACATTGTTGATCATTTTTGTTTTTACTCTTGAAGAAGGTAGAAAAGTTGGCGTTTTGTCATAATGTTTACTACTGCTGTTTACAAAAGGCTTTTAACACGAACTAACCACAGTTAGGCAAACTCTGAAAATCATATTCAAGATCAGCCATCTGGTTTGGGTACTAATTAAACAGACAGTAGGCACATTTTGGTTGCTTTAATTCACTTGTACTATTATGAAGCAAATGTTGATTGAAATAGCTATAGATAAATGTCACCATCAGCATTTAGATTCATTCCCAACATTTTCTGGGGAAATGAAGACTGGCAGCTTGGTTTTATTTGTATCTGCTATTATATCAACAAACAGACTGAATCAATGAAGAGACTCACGCATTTTCTGGTGTTGTTAATGGCTAATATTCTGAGGAAACCAGAAAGGGATCTAGCAGTCTTTGTCACAGTGACCAACAATGCTAATTCCCCGTTATCTTGGATTTAACCTGTAAATATATAAGTTTTTTTTAGTTGCAGTGTGTATCTGTTTGCATACTGGTGGAGTATGGTTTTGTGTGTCTGTGTGTGCAGGGGCCCGTTCAGCTCAGGCAGAAAAGTGCTGTGGGAAAGTATCAGGTTACCGTTGACAGCTGAGGAACAGTTATTTTTGATCACTGAACAAAGCGCATGGCAGATTCCCACGTCAGCAAATCTTTTGTATGCACACACCTACACAATATGTTATTTGTGAGTGTGTCTGTATCTGTGAATGTGCACATAGACACATAGACGTCTTCTCGGGCTCTTCTGCAATGGTGTTTGCTAGGGAACAGCACATCCCTATCACCTCTGATGCCTGTTTGTGCCCAGACAGCAAGGTCGGCATGACTCAAACAGACAGGCAAAAACCTCTGGGCGCACCTTATTCCTCAACCAAAGGCTACGCACACACTTTCAGCAGCTGCCCATAACCAACAGTTTCTAATACCCAGCTATGATTAACTTCACATTAGTGAACCCAACGTGTTATCATCCAGAATTCAGAGCCTTCAGGCTGCACTGACTCTGCCTCATAAAATGCACCATGAAACAATTATGAAGCTGCACAGTCACACACAAAGATACCTGCTTGATGTCTGAATTCTGTTGAAAGGCATTTCAGAGCGAAAACGGTACAGTAACAGTCCGATGAATAACACCAGTGGTTGTACAAATGGCAACAAAGCATGTGTAAAACCACCAATGCTGAGTGGTATTCAAATTGTTATAGAATAACAAGTTTTCCACATTTCTTCATTCATTTCTAAACGGCAACAGTTGCATGCATACTATACGTCATTTTCTGCATGAAGCCACACTGCAGTGAAATTTCAAATGTGGCTGCTGACCCTGCTAGGTCCAGGTCAGTGGCTAAAAGCTATTTTTTTTTTGCTGCGTTTGCAGGTTCGCTGTGATAAATTAAAAATGCATATTCTTAAAAACAACAACTAGGTAAAATATATGCAGTCATCTGCAGTTTTGTTTTTTTTTTTCCTGTAATAGCGGGACTACATTTAGCAACTTTAGCACCTTAGCCGATAAGGTTATGCAGTCAAATCTTCAGGTCATTGCTAAATTATAGCTCTGTTTTTTAGCCAAAAGTATGGCCTCCTTCAGTATTCAAAAAATTGTATTTGTCTCTTTTATTGAATTCCCCATGTGTGGCATCAAAAAATGTTGATGGTATTCGTTTTTACTTAATATTTACACCCATCATCTGCCTTTTTGTTACCATAAAATAAAAAAAAAACTGAGAAAACTGGAGCTACATACAGCCTCAATACTCTTCTATTGTACTAGTCATGCCTCACCTTAAAAGGGCAACATACTTATCACCTACATGTTGTAGGTTGTTTACATTTAGACACACAAAATAAACAATGCAATGTCCTCAGAAATGCATGCTGAACGTTATAAAAACCAAACCCAGGCTCAAACACTAATATCAAGTTTCATAAATGCTGGCACCTTCTAACTGACCGGTTCAAGCAATACTGCTGCATTGTTCCACATGTGTGTTATATTGACGCCATTTGAAATATTTTTTGCTGAATAGGCCTACTACATTTTTTCATCATCACCTGCCACAAGACACATTTTGACAAATAGTATCAAACAATATGTTTTTACTCCCCGAGAGCAGTGAACTCGAAAGCCATGTCAACATTTACTCTTGAGTTCCTTCTTGTATTGCTCCTTTCTCAGAGGGGATGGGGGGGTAATAAAGGTCTACTTAGTTTCAGTTTCTGTTCTAACTGTGAGACTGAAAAGCTCTTTGTTGTGCCCACATGTTACACACTGGATGCCACAGTGACCCGCCATCGCCACTGGAGGCATATGTGGTATTCTAAAAAGACACACGGCCTGCAGCTAATACTAATTCCAGAGGCTATTGCTACAATACAATACACATTCTGGGCAGAGGATAACAATAATAGCTTCTTTCCATAATGTTGATAATCTTTCGCTTGTCTTGTGCAAGGTTGTGGGGGGGTCTGGAGCCTGTCCCAGCGTCACTGGGCGAAGGCGGGGTACACCCTGGGCAAGTCGCCAGTTCATCGCCGGGCTGACATTAAGAGACAAACAACCATCCACATCAACACAATTTAGAGTGAGGGAGGAAGCCGGAGTATCGGGAGAAACCTGTCAAAGACACGAGGAAAACGTGCAAACTCCGCACAGAAAGGCTCTGACCGAGGAATCGAAGCCAGGTGACAGTGCTAACCACTGCACCACTGTCCTGCCCTTTTTTTTTCTTTTTCTTTTTTTTTAATGTGTTCAATTAAAATCCTACAAATTGTCCCTTTAATTGTCCCTCAATTATCTATTTCCAGTTTAATAATCATATCTAACTCAGGTCAATATTTACACATCAACCAAATACATATTCTTCTTTTCTGTTGTCTGTAGTTATTTTCACAATTTAACATCTATGCAATTATAATGAAGTGTTCTTAAACCTGGTGCATTTATTCTTTGAGAGTTTTGTCTTTTTGTAACAATCAAGACACATATTGTTGTACTGTATTGTATTATTGTATTGTGTCAGTTAATTGTCTAGTCGGTATCAGTCACAAACAAGAATGTCTGAGCGACAATGAACGCAAAGCGGTCAAATCTACCTGCGTGCCTGATTGCTTTCATGTGCAAATGTGTATTTTATGCGTGCATGTGGCCGGCGTTGCAGCGGCAACTCTCACAGCCATCCTGGAGGTCACAGCTCATATCCTGCATCATATTTTAGGTGAGAAATTCTCCCAATAAAGCTGCATTTTATTGATGCAATATCGTTTTCCTGTAAAATGGTGCATTGATTTCATTCCCCTCCTGTCCTGATTCTTATTCATTTGCAACCTGAGATGATTCTCAGTTTGTATGTGAGCGTGTGTGTGTGTCTCTGTATTTCTGTGAAAATTATAAATACATGCTCTTGTCAGGAGTTTTTCTGTTATCTATCATAACCTCCCAACAAGGTGGCCTGTAACGTTGCGACATGGAGTAAACAGCTATTGTGTATATATGGTTTCAGCTCAGCAGAGCCATTAAGGCCAGGAGAATGATGTGTCACATGTGAAGGTCAGAAATTGTCTGTGAGTATAAAATCGCACTGGTGACATTAAGGCAGATGGCCTGTACTCAGCAGCCTTGTGCCCAGCAATTACTAGTGTAGACACTCTAGCTAAGCCAAGAGTGTAGTGTGTTCTTCTTCAATTACAGCAAGAAGTCAATGATCTTAGGGACAACTAAAAACACAAATAGGAAAGATGAGTCAAATGTGGAAGCATTGACTGGCACATGGGACAATTTTTAACCAACTCAGTGCTAAAAATCACAGGTTCCAAACGAGCTAATGTGTACACTTGAAATGAGATGTAAAACAGAGATAATTCAGAGATAATTGTCATCACTTAGCAAACACTTGGGCTGAAATAGGCTACAAACCATACACATTTAGATACCTAATAGCATTGCCACAGCTCATTAAATTTTTCATAATATTAAACTATATATGTTAATTATACCCCCTTGTGTCACCTCAAGCCAAGTCTGGCCATCGCAACACTGAACAGTGAACATGCTCAAATGACAAGGAAAATGTCATTATAAACAGTTGCTTCATGCTTCATCTTTTACTTGATAGTTTAAGGAAGTCATGATGTATCTTAAAATGGAGACACGAAGATCAGTGCTGAAGGGCTTGCTGAAAAGATATTTCAAAATCTGGTCTCCTTTTGTTGTTTATGTGGAGAAATGAGTGTTCCCTGTAGGTTTAGGGTCTGATCCAATCTCCAACAGCTGATTTTAAAACTTGTTGGTCTGCCTTTCCTGTCTCTCTCTTCTTATCTGTACTGCAAACCTTTTCATTGTTTGCCATAATGCCAATGCCATCATAAAAGACAGGAAATTATCCTTTCTTTTTTTTTCAAACTTCTACATCTCAACTTTTTTTTGTATCATACACATGACTTCAGCCAAGGACCCTATTAATCTGCAGAATGAACTTTCGGCCCCTCTCTCAGGTACCTTCATCTCTGCGCATGATGAGGGGGATGGGGTCAGCGGTTTTTATCCCAAGCTGACAGTGCGGGGACCTTGTTGATCTGGACCCTGGAGAGGTGGCTGTAAAAGCATTATCAGTAGAAATCATAGGACAAGATACAGCCAGGGCCGGGGTCAGCGTGCAGGAGAGGAGGGCAGTGTGGCCATGAGAGTCTAAGACAATTACATCCTGAAATCAGTGCTTCCTCAGCATACAGTTCCTTCAATCAGTGGGATTCATGGCACTTCTCAGAGGTGCTTGTAACCATTTGTAGGTCAAGCATGAAATGATATCTGCCTCCTCCTATCATCTGGAAAGATCAATGCTATGTTATAGGGGATAATGATAAGACAATCAATGTATTGCATAGTAAGTTTGTGTTTGTGCCAGCCCACAGAAATCCCAAAACCTCTTTACTATTATTGACATAATCCACAGTCTCACAAGTGGTGGCTCCTTCACTGCAATCTTGTCTAGTGCTCTAATTTTAGTTATATAGTATGTTGTTTTTTCTTGGGTTGTGTAGAATGTCCTATAACAAAAGGACATTTACTCCAACATTAGCTAGTTAAAGCTAATGTATCCCTTGGTTTTCAAAAAATTGTAAATGATTTTGAGAAATATAATTATTATTAGTTTAGTTCCAGAACATAAGCTAAGCATTGATGTGAGTCCAACTATGTCTGGGTGGTACTGCTTCACCTTAAGCACCTGCACCGACTCCTCTCCCATCAAAGCAGTGACGTTCCACATCCCTTTATTCAGTTCATGTCACCATGAATCTGAACCAGGCCCTGCCATTGCCGGTGAGCTCACACAGCACCCGATCCCGATGCCTTTCCCTGCAGGTGCAGGGCCCACTGGGCAGCAACACCGGCCCCATGGGCCAAGGCCCGGCCACCGGTTACCTGCTGGAGGCTCCCCTCCCTGGTCTGGCTAAGGGAGGAGGACCCAGTTTCCCTATTCCAGTTGAGGTGCTTGAGCTCAGTGAAGTCCTGTTCACCAGGGTTCCCAGGATCACAGGGACACACAGGTCCGTCCATCAAGTTAAGGTGGCAGGTTTTTTTCAAAAAGGGGGTTGGAGAGTGTGTACCAGGTATATAAGGAGAATTTAAGTTTTTGGGGTTGGACTCTGCCAACGTTGCTCCCTGTCACTGATCCGTTTCCTGATCTTCGTGGACAGGATCTCAAGGCACAGCAGGGAGAGGAGAGTGTCTGGGTTGGGAACCTCAGAATTGCTTCTCTGCTTTTTTTCAGATGATTTTGCTCTCTTGGCTTCATCAGTGTGTGACTTTCAACATGCACTGGAGCAGTTTGCAGCTGAGTGTGAAGTCACTCGGATGAAGATCAGGACCTCCAAGTTTGAGGCCACTGTTCTCTGCTGGAAAAGGTTACTGCCTCAGGCGGAGGAGTTAAAGTATTTGGGGGTCTTGTTGATGAGTGATGGCAAAATGCTAGGTGAGATGTACAATCTACAATAGCATTAATTTGTAGTCTATTAGAGTCTTTCTGTTTTATGCCATTAATCAAAAATTCTACATATTACAGCACATAATCTAATTACACATAATCAAATGTCGTAATCTTATAATATCTGCCGTATGGTCTGACATGCCACAGCTGTGAATGTGGGCCAACCAATAATTGCGGGCTGAGAAAATCTGAACAAGGACAACCAGTCTGAGGGCTTATTGTCTGGCTGTCACACTGTTTCACATCTCAATCAGTCATTTCCTTAATAGTGTCCCCGCTATTGATTGTACCAGTGAAATGATTTGCTTTGCTCCCAGTGTGTTTGTTTGTCGTTCGCCTTGACACGGGGCTTGTAAGAACAAATACTGTCCTTGATTTGTTATTTCTGCTCCTGGTGATGCCTCTTTTGGCAATAGAATCTCTGGCTGTTTAATCCCCAAGAACCTTGAATTAAGGTTTTAATGTTTTTTTTCTCCTCAGCTGTCTGTGATTTTAATTTTTAAATCAGCAGTCTTACAGAATAACCCAAAGTTTTTTCTCTTAATAATATAGTGATTACAATTTTTTTTCCCCATATTTATTGAATTAAAAAAAGGGGGTGCACAAAACTAGGTAATTTGTGAATCTGCATTAACAATTTTATTGTTTAGCAAGGAGCCTCACCATCTTAGCATATTAGCATGATAACATTTACACTAAAACTAAAATATAGCTGTTGATTGGAGTGTCATTTTTTTAAGAATCACCAGAAAAAAATGGATATTTACAGTAATGTGGTGTCAGAATAATTTGGAAGATAAGCTCCTCAAAGACAGATACATTTACAGCATGTCATCGGCCTCCTGTCTGCAGGAACATGACAGTAAATATTTAGTTGATCAGTGGGAGTTTATTTTATTTTAAGTTTAACTAACTTGTATTAAGTAGTATTGGGTTGTTAAGTTAGGGGATATCCATGTAAAATTACTGTGTTTGAAAAATTAGCGTTGGCATTAACTCTGATCAACACAACATCCGTACTGTTTCCGAAATTTAAGCTCATACCAGAGTCTGAGGAATCACATTTGTGGTCTTCTGGTGGTCTTACATTAAAAGTTAAAAATTAAGGTATCATCCAAGTTGTGACAGTTCATCCCGAGGGAAACATTGTTGTCTGTAGTAACATGGATAGTTAAAAAAAATCAAAGAGATCCAAGAACTATATTAAAGCAGGAGCTGGACACATTTCAAGTGGCATTTTGAGCTGACAATGTTCTTCCATCTTAATTCTGTCAACAGACACGCCATCTGTAAATGTTCTGGTTTCATAATGGTGATATGATGATGCTCTATGTGCGATACGAGGCCTATACACAGTAATAGTAATAATAATAATAATAACTGACAGGATTTAGAGTATATTGGGCTTATCCAGATATTCAAAAAGACTCTTTCCAATGTAAAAACTGTTACAAAATACAAAACATGCATTGGAAGTCAGATATTGAAGAATTTCGATTGATTTGATTTTTGAATGTGGGATGTTTAGAGGGAGGGAGTTCCAGAGAGGTGGGCAGCGATGGCAAAGCATCTGTCTTCCCAGGTGCGGTGCTTAGTCCTGGTAATGGGTGAAGGAGGTTAGCATCTGATGAGCTGATTATGGTTTGGAGTTGGGGAGTTATGAGGAGGATCTTGAGGTGACTTCAGTGCTTTATTGGGCATTATTTTAGGTATTTAATCTGACATAAGTGGCAATGAATGTATGTCGAGAAAAATATATATATTTTCATATATTATGCAATGTTCATAAAGTAATACGGATCAACTTCTCCCATCTGAGTGCTGAAACAGAAAATGTCAAATCAATATGCATGAAAGCCAAAGAAGTCCTAAAATGGATCTTGAGTTACCTTTAGTAGCAATACTGAATAGTGTTGGGTATATAAATACGTAAATAAACGTTGGTATCTGACCTGCAGTTTTCATATTTATGTCATATCAATATTAAAAATCAATACACAAATACACTTTGATATTTTCTATGAAACAGAATCAATGCCTAAGAGGTGAAGTGACGACAGTAGCCAACACAGCCGCTCAGAGCACCGACTAAGCAATGTTTTGTTTTCACTTGACCCCCTGAACTATTTGTTTACCGTACGAGAGCATTTCCACTATAAAGAGCTGAGGAGAACAGTCATAACAATGGAAGAGTGTGTGTCTGTGTATGTGTACGTTTTGTATGTTCTGACACACAGTCTGCTGTTCTGAGGTTTAAAGGATAAAAAGGTCCTCACAGCAACTTTAGTCCAGAGGGATTTTGGCTTTCGATTGTCTGGGATGTTGTGACAGTTCCATGCTGTGAGAAAAACCCAGTTGTCTTATCTGTTCATATCCAAATAAACTGTTCTGGGTTGCATCCCTGCAGGTTTTAACTGCGGAGTGACACTCTGCAGCTTCTGGTATCTAGAGTCTAATGGAGGCATGTGCATTAGACTCTCTGTCTCCGCCGTGCACAATAAACGTAGTACATGGTTAATCGACGTGGCAGATGCTAAAGAGGCATAACAGGAAGTGAAAAACGCAGAGCGGGTACAACAGGAGGCGATAAGTGCTCTCAACCCTCCAACTTAGGGACTGCAGGTGCAAAACAGCTGCCCCATAAGTACAGGGAACATTTTTGTTTAGATTTGTTCTCCAGGGTTTGATAAATGTACTTCCTGTACCAATGACCAAAACTTTAAAATGCATGAAATTAAACTTTTTAGCCCCAACTTTTTTAATTCTCTAGTTCCAGCCAACATGTTTGGAGACTTGGCCATTTAGCCACTTCTTAAGGCTTTTTGAGGAGGATTGATGGAAACACCTGCCATCAACACAATGAGAAAGCTATGATGAGATGATGCAGAAAGCTTCAGTGACTGTTGCAGAAAAAGTTTTCAAAACACTGTGGTTGTCAGTCATAAACTATACTTGATTGTCAATCTAGTAAATGACATTAACTTGAAGCCGTATGTGAAAGGCGTAGTTTGGAATAAATCTGTTCCGTTTGAATCTCTGACACATCTCAGTGAGCAGTTCTCATTTCTCTACTTCGTCCCTCCTCATCTCCATCCTCCTGTCTGTCAGAGGTGCCAGGCACATTGATGCACTAGTGCTCGAGCACTAGAAACTGGTTTTATGTGGGTATAATAATGATTCATAGTTTTGCAGCCAGCTACCAATTTCCAGCTAGCCACAATGTATGTGAAAAAAAACTGGTGACGGACAGGTGGAAAGGAGCACTTTTGTGATTAAAGTACTAAGAAAGGGCAACGAAATATAGCCGGTAAAATGTTATCCATCAAGACCCAGCAGTGCCACGAACAGCAGGTCATAGCAGCAGCAATAGCAGCACCAATTAATTAGACCTGCTACAGCAACTGCAGTAAATGTAATTTTATTAACGTTCATAATTTACTTAATGTTGACACCCAGAGGCAAACATAAATTGGCGCCCATATGCTCCCTGTGAATCTTCATCTTGAAGGATGTCTGAACTCCTGGAATCCATGCCTTTTACAGAGGAGCTGGTTGAGGATGTACAAGTGTTTAGTCTTTTCTGCACCTGTGGCATGAAAGAGATGCAACACACAGCTGGAACCAACCACGGCAGGACGTTCAACTCATTGTTTTGGCTTAACAACCCACAGCTTTTCTGATTCACTCTCATTGCTCTCCTCAGCCATGTGCAGCAGCTGCTTTCAACCGACTAATGTCTCTGATAAACCCTGCTGAGCATAAAACAGCAGGCAAACAACGTTTGAAAATACCCAGTGATCAGAGTATAGCATTGAGCAGCTAAAGAACCAGATTGACCAGGACTTCTGCCAGACGACTGG
>KV751334.1:24499872-24540625 GCA_001698575.1 Mola mola
CTTTAAATAAGCTGCAGGTTAGAAAGCCCCATCAAGTCAGTGCGTCTCCACAAACAAAACAATGACCAAAAACAGCAGTTGGAACAGCAACTAATAATAAACATCCCTACACTTATTTCTGGACAGTATGATTTGACACATTCATTTGGATTTGAACTGTCTCTTTACATCATTGGTGTTCTTTTGACAAATTATTAATAAACACATGGAGATGAGCATTTTAACATGCTGCCAATATACAACAGGCTCGCAGGCAGCTGAACTCCACTGCTAGTCTGTCTTGAGTCATAGTTGGCCTGTTGTGGTTTACATACTGTCCTCTATAGAACAGTCTGCCACCGCTGTCACTCACCTCTCAAATATTACACAACCAAGAGCCACTGATGCACTGAATGGCCTCTCCAGAGGCCTCTGGATGTGTCGGGCGATCGGGTCTCATGCGCTGGTGTTCAGAATGGTTTTGAGTGGAAAAATATGGAGATCAGTTCTTTCTATAACTGTTTATTTGTTAATTTTTTGTTCAGTTAAAGTTGTTGAACCTGAAGTATGAGGCTTGGAAGACGACAGGAGATTTTGGAAAAAATTGAGAATCAGGACCTGAAACGGATGGCAAGCAGTATTACAGAGAAAGAAATCTTACAGAATAATCTCAACAGAGAAACCAAAGAATTAAAACATATTTAGAAACACAATTGAATAATTAAAAATAGTTAATTAATGTTTCGCGAAAGATTGGCAGATTGTATAAGATTATTCTTCTTTCTGCTCCTTTGTTATTTTGTGCTGAAAACATCCATCCACCTGTTTAGCTTTGAGAGGCATTTTAGGTTGCCTTTCCGTGCCATTTGATGATGAATCATCCCTTTTCTTTCTTATCATTTCATTCCTCTGCTTTACCTTCAGCACCCCGCGGTGGTTTATAGATGTCAAGTCGTTTCCTTTTCACAGGAGCTCCAAGAGGATTTAAACTGAGAGATTGACACAGTGCATGATGGGAGCTACGATATTGAGGTGAGGGTGGCTGAAAGTGAGCGAGAGCTACTTGTCTTTGTAATGGAAATGAACATAAGTTTGAATCTGTGTCGGAATTTTTATGGAAGCTAGCAGCACTCGTACTTTACCTGTGTTCACCTCCAGCCATTAGAAGATCAAATGCTACACCCTCATCTTAATCCTCTTTCCAAGATTATCTATTTGCGTCTCTAACCACACCAAAGTGAAATTATGATCTTGTATGCACTGCCTGAACTCGCGAGGAAACGCAGAGATTGGTATGAAAAACCACGCATCACGTCAGATTGTATTCTGCCCACTTTGTTATCTGCTCTAATCCACAAAGAATACAGAATGAAAAGTGTTGTGGATTCGTGCTGCATTTGCCTGCAACATTTGCACACCAGACTGAGGGGAGATTGGAGAGAGAAATCACAGGGACCGAAATAAAAAATAGAGCTTGCTTCTGCTCCGATGCTTACCCTCAGATCCGGCTCGTGGCTTGAGGAAAAGTGTTGGAAGAGAAAGTTCACAAGAGGCCAAACCCAAAGCAAGTGAAGCACTCTGGTGACCAAATCCAAACACCGTGTAGCCAGAGGCTGTGGCCGGGTCTCCTCTTTTCCCCGCGGAGACATATTTTTTAGATCTAAAGGGCAGGTTTATTGTTTGGCATTTTACAGTTACAGCTAAGTACCAGTTATAGCTGCTACGTTTTCGCTCACATTCAGCAATGTTTCTCTTTTTTATGCCACCCACCTGACCAACCTGAAACCATGATGTGCGGAATAGGTGTCCTTGTGAACTCCTGTCTGCTCTGTTACTGTCACAGAAAAGTCACCTAACATGCCTGTACCACCTGTAATTGATGTACACATGCTGTAAGTTTTTAAGAAGCACATCCACGTTTTCCGTTTTTGTATTGAACACCAGCTCATTAAGCCTTGCACACTAATGAAATAATGCATTAGTTTATCCCATAGACTATTTAATAAGTACTAACCCCTGAGTGTTTAACTCCCCCCACTCCTAAAACGAGCGAGCAGGTGGGGCACAGTGCAGCCAGCCTGTTCTCTTTCCAGACAGTCAGTTGTCAGCGTTTTGTCATTGCTCTATCCAGAGGTAGAAGGTGCCTTTTAGCAACGTCTGTCAATGTGGCTTCCTATAAGCTTAATGCATCATTGAGGTATGCACCAAGATTTCCCTTTAGCAGTCCAGGGCTGATGTATGTCCCTTAATGGCAAACAGGATCTGGCTTCCTTTTTGCTCGGTTAAGGCCTTGTCCACAATAACGGATATTTTGCAAAACATTTTACTGAACTTCTGGGCCTTTCTTCCACACACAAATGGCATTATAGATCGCAGCAAATATATTTTTCAAAATGCAAAGTTTTGAAGAACTCCAGTTACTGTGCATATGTGTGTACACGTAACAAAGAGCATTTGGGACACTAATCATGTCACAACACGGTTTACATTGTTAATGAGCATGGGTGAGAAAAACAACAAGGGTGGTAGTATTTTGCATCATCATAGCATCATCTGTGTACACAGATTAATGACCTTTTGCTTTGATTTTCTCCACACCACTTCAAGTGGTACGCCAGAATGATTTTTGATCAAAGGTTAGGATATATGTGTTGAATATTGTAAATAAGTGAATACTTAACTTAACTACTGTTCGTGTTTTCAAGTCATTCCCGCTAAAGGGGAGACAGCTCACTGCTCCCGTTCAGAATGCTAATCTCTGGTATTTGACATTGGTAATGTGGACTATATCGCCCGACATGCCTGTTGTTGCATGTGTGCACGGAGATATCTTTTAAAAGTAAGGATGTGTGGACAGGATTTTGATTTAAAACAGATGGGGAAAGATAAGCTTACAGGAATATCTGTGTAAGTGCTGACCAGGACTAAGTCGAGACACAAATCCCACCTGGTTAGATGGGTTCATCTGACACATTAGGATATTAAATCCTTGCGCCTCTCTCTGAGATGCCACAGGATCTAACATGCATCTGGGCCCCTTGTGACAAAACGTCGATAGCTGATGAGTTGCACATAAGAGTGGGCTGTTGGAGTTGAGGTAAGTAAGTTACAGTAGCCCATCTAGCTCAAGGCAAGCAAGCGGGACAATTGTTGTATTCACAAACACTGTGGACTGTATAACATTCATACACAGGTCAACACAGAAAGTAAAGCAAATTTCAGACTCTATTTACTTGAGTTTGAGCACAGGGTCATTTGTGTTTATTTGTGTGTTTATTCTTTATGACTGTGTGTTTTGTTCAGTTTAGCAGCTGCCAAAACTCACCAGAGATTCTGGCTCTTTTCTCTTTCCCCACAATATCTTTACAACTTTCCATTGCTTCTCTTTATGTCCGCACAGCCGCCCTGTGTGTTACAGTTGTGTGTTACAGTCGATTTTTGTTAGCTCCACTCTCACGGCTGCAGAGTTTGAGGAATGATAGTGAACATGAATCTACTTTTTAATTTGAAAATATGAGAGAATAAACTCTGTGCTCTCTGACACATTTGGTGTGTATTCCTCTTAAAGCTCTGCCATCTGAGTCCCTTGTTAATCCAAAATACCGTTGATTGTCCCTCTGCTTTTCATTCGTCCTGTAGGTGCATGACAAATTCACCACCAGCACTAAAAATAAAAGCAGAGAACTCAAGTTCAGTGGCTCGAATCGCTGTCAGTCAAGGGCCACGCCCCTAGGTGTGCACAAATCTGACTTTAACTTACAGTTGTCCGGAAGGAGAACAATTTCTTGTACTATGTGGCTGTGAAGATAAACCTATGTCTGTTGTAGTGGAGTATTTTAATATATCAGGTCTTTGGGCTATTGATCAACATAGTCAAATAAATCAGCATCATGACTGAGGATTTCTTCTTTTTCTGCAATCCAACAATGAAAATCTTATAAAAAAAAAAAAAAACCGCCAGCCCAGGTCTTTTTCATACAAAAACCTAATATATTCTGATGAGTCATAAGTAAGCTAGACAGTTGTTGTTTTTAATTATTTGTACATCCATTTGTACATCCGCTTATTCTGTTAGGGGTCGCGGGGGGCGGGGCTGGAGCCTATCTCAGCATCTTCGGGCGAAGGCGGGGTACACCCTGGAAAAGTCGCCAGTGATAGCTGAAAATCATATTGTTAAATTAAATCAAAACAACTAGAGCAGCAGTAGCACCATGAACAATTTGTGCTAAATATACAGACCTTCCAGTAAACCGGACTTCACTTTTGTTTAATGGTCCCTGACCTTGACAAAAGCAATTGAAAATATGAGTGGGGCCTGACATTCTAAGACTGTCTCTGTGCCACTGAGTGATAATGTGAAAAAAGAGACAGTGGTAAGTGAGGTATGTTGTGAATGGGTCAAGGTTGGTACCTTGCTGTCTCTCTTCAATAACGTATACAATAGCTAGCTGCGGAGATTATTTAGATGACTGAGATGATTCTTGTCAGTTGCTCTGGCAGCACGTATGATTCCGCATTGTGTGGAGAGAGCAGAGCAGATTGAAATTATGCAGGGAGGAAATGTACAAACCATAACATCCATGGTGAGCATGCTACAGGCTACAGGCCAAATAAACGGGGTACAACAGCTTTACCACGCTGTGCTGTCTATTCAGTCCGACTGTAGCTCCACCGCCCACAGCCCTTTGTGGCAATGGTATATGGGATTTCTTTAAATTTTGCTTGCTTCGTTAGATGCGAGAATTGTGGAAACGCACTCAGTCTCACATTTAAAGAATGAAAATCTATATCTGGCAGAGCAGGTTCTTGACACACACTCAAGAACCCTTTCGTAATGAGGTAGAGAAATGAAACTGAAAGATACTTCAGTCACATTCAAGGACCTCGAGACCTGACCCATTCAGGTGGCAGCTCACGGTACACGTACTGCAAAGACACAAGTGAGTGTTCCGAGCCAGGGTCTGGCTCATGCTCAGAAGGTTCACTTTATCATAATCTCCACCAGGGGCTGTCCAAGCATCACCCTCCATTCATCCATTCATTCTTCTTCTGAGGCATGACAAAGGGGCTACAGGCATGAACGAACGCTTGAAAGGAGGTCTCACTTTACAACACGCGTGTGATAAATAAGCCAACTTCAGAGGGATCGATTACATCCTTATTCCGATGGACTCACACTGAGATCTTAAAAAAGTACATACTGTGATTGAAAATGACACAACATATCCCCTTCTGCAGGGTATATAAAAAACATGTATGAAAAACAGGTTTTCTGATCTCCCGTACCCCTTCCTCATGTCATTTTGCTTTTTTCTACACAGAACAGATGGCCTTGTTGTGATTGGACACAGATGGGGTTTCCGTGGTAATATCAAACATCCCACCCAGTGTTGTATTTGCCCCAGCTTTGACTCCGTAGCAGAAATTGGAAAAAGGTTTTACTGGTCGCTGCTGTTCTATATGTGTGTCGGCGCAGCGTATGGAGGAAGACCACAGGCCGTGAAGCCATCTTACTGGCAGTCAGACGGCTCAATGTGAAGTGTTTTTTTTCCTCTCGTGTATCAGTGGCGAGATCCGTGCAGGCACAGATGTTTATCTTGGTTGCGTTTGTTGATGTGGCGACGTTGGGGTTCATAGGAGCATCGCCAAGGTGTCATGGGAGTTTCTCAGTTAGACATCTGTGATGGGAGGTGCCCACTTAATGGCCTCAGCAATATCCTCTCTCCCAAACACCCTATGATACCCTTGTATCTATACGAAAACTTCTGTGTCCATAAATAATAAAAACTGATATTTCACAGCTGAATGCCAGCCGCCGTCACTGTTTTTATAGAATGTAAATGCATTCAGACCTGAAAATGCCTCATAATGACCAACAAACACTTGACTGGTAACTTGAAATGACAAGGCAGGGAAAATAGGCAATACTGATGTGTTTAATTCTGTTTTTTTGGCTTACGAGGTGAGAGTCACTAGATGGACTGGAGGAGATAACAAGTGCTTCTCTTGTGCACTTGGTTTGTTTGAAAAGCTCTTGCACCTGATGGAAGGTTTAGATTATGGATGTCTGAAAGAAAGCAAAAAGCCTGAAAAAAAAGAGGTGAAAATTGATGTCTATTATATGTCTAGTATGTGTGTATTTTTTCAGAGCAATGACAGACAAATGTAAAAACATTTCTCTTTGCACAGTTGTGCCGCTTTGTGCTTTACGTCACCTCATGGGAATTCAGTTCAGATTTACTTTGATGTCATTGTTTTGGTTTGGGTTTTTTTTTAACCTCAAACTCTCATTCCTCACATATATGTATCAAGCCATATTTTTTAAGACACTCTCCCATGCTTCTGACCACCCTCAACATTTCCATCAAAGTCAACAAATGAGGGATCCTGTGTTTGCTTTGGTTAGACTTACAGCTGGTGTGACGGAGTACCCCAGGGACCTGTACCAGGGGCCCCCTCAAACATGTGAAAGAGTCAGAACTAAAGCCAGGTGAGTGACAACAAGTCTTCAATGCCCGACTGAGCCCTGACTGTGTAATTGATCATCATAAACCATTTTATATAATCGACGTTAGTTGTGGAAGGGGGACCAGAGTGAAAAGATCCGAAAAGCTGAGTTGATCACGAGATTAGCAGTAGAGGCTTGGATTTCTTATACATTCTTACTAATCTTTTATTGTCATGTTGTGTTCTGTACAAGTGACATCTATTGCACGTCTGTCCGTCCTAGGAAGAAGGATCCCTCCTCTGTGGTGCTTCCTGAGGTTGCTTATTTTCCCTGTTTAGGGTTTTTGAGTGTGTCCTCAAGGGTGTTCAAGGGTCTAAGGGCAGAGGGTGTCACATCTGTACAGTTTGTAAAAGCCCAGTGAGACAATTTGTAATTTGTGATTTTGGTCCATACAAATAAAAAAATTTTCATTTCATGTGTAACAGCTACTTTTGAAGTGATCCACATGCTGCATAATCCAACTTGTTCTAATGTCAGAACATAATAAAATGTCTTACAGGTTTTTGTTCGTTCCCCCTATTTTTTTTGCAGGGAGAGATATAAAAACCAGACATAGTGAGCTTACAAGCACAAACTAATACTGTGTCTAAATGGAGCCTCACAGAGCCAAGATTTTGTGTGTTTGTATATGTAATGTATATCCTGTTTTAACTTTTCTTTTCTTTCCCAGGTGAATCTTCATAATAAAAAAAAACAAATAATGATTAAATCAGTTTAATGAAAAGCATACTTTTAGACTGCAAACCTTCATCGAGACTGAAAAATCCCACGTACACTGGATTTTTATTACCGAATACCTGCAAAAAAACAGCATTCCAGCTAGCCTCTGTTTTTCTTTCATGTGGTAAATAAACGTTATGGTGGCTAATCATCTGCATGTTTGCATTCTCAGTGTTGGCATGCTGTCGTTCTGACTCAAACCTAAAAAATGTGTGACTCTGTGTATTTGCTCAGTCAATCACTTTGTATTGTAAATTCCTGTTAGTTGGAGTATCGATGCCGTATGTGCTAGTATAATTTTAATGGGGCGGCGCTGAAGTCAGCCTTATGGATACAATCTCTGTGCATCATTATATACACCGTGTTCTATCTGAAAGTAGCTCTTACCAGAATCACTGCTGGCGTCAATCTGATATCCTCATGATAATCTGACTCTCTCAGGAACTTGACAGGCAGGTCAGTGGAACAAAGTCAAACACGAGCCATGCACTGGGGAAATAATCCATATGTTTGCCTCTGCAGGTGTGTATCCTTTATTTGATTTTTAGTTTCTGACAGAACACAACAGTGAGATGGGGGGAGCAACAGGAGACAGATCAGAATGATGAAATTCCAGGCTGCTGTAGGTAGTTGATATGCACATCAACCAGCTGAGACACCAAGACATAGACTCCAATCATCCATCATGTGCACACAGTGAGAGACAGGCTGCAGAATGTTTGATGTTAAACAGAGAGAATCTGCGTATTTACATCTGCACCACCCCTAATATCCATGTTTTTCTATTGTTTTTGTTTTTGTCAGCACTAGTCCTGTTGCAGACTCACATATGGGACTTTTACAATGAACAATAACACTTCTACAGCTGTAAATCATCGATCCATTCATTTTCTAACACTTATTCTATGCAGGGTCAGGGGGACCCTCGACAAGACACCAGTTCATTGGAGAGCTGACATACCGTATATATATACATACAGAGAGAGAGAGACAAACAACCATTCACACTCACATTCACACCTAAGGGCAATTTAGAGTAACCAATTATCCTATTCCACCTTTTCGTACGGTTTTGGACTGCGGGAGGAAGCTGGAGGACCCAGAGAGAACCCACACAGACAAACCTGCAAACTGTGCACAGAAAAGCCCTGACCCAGGAATCGAACCCAGGACCTTCTTACTGTGAGGCTAATCACTGCACTACCGCGTGAAGCTGAATACGAATCTTTACAATGAAATCCATGTCAGTCTCAAACAAGAGGCTCTTTCACTTGGATTAAAGCAATTTGATGAAGTGGGAAAATGTCAAAGGTCTTTTTAAAGCAATGTTTTGTTAAAATCTTTATAACTTCTTCTGAGGTGTCTTGGCTGATGTAACATTTTGAAGTGGAAAGGTGGGTTTACATAAACCTATTTTCATGCGCGTTTTGGATTTTGAAGCAATGTCAGCAATGGCAGATAAAAAGCAAATATCAGGGGTAGTAGTTGACTTTTTGTAGAATTTCCAATTTCCATTGTGCTAGTTCTGTTGCATTCATTTCCACTTCCTCTACATTTTGCAAGTTGTGCTACTTAATTGCATCATCAGGTTGCACCTTCTTCTTCTATGCCACCTGCTGGCTATCTCAATAAACTAATTCCTAATATTGTGTAACATTAGGCCCGGAGGATGAGTGGAGAGTCAAAAATACAGAGTGAGCATGAGGGTGTGGCACTAACTGTGAACATGCCCCAGTCTGAGCATGATTTTGATTGTGCCAAGAAGTGATTTTGCCACAGACAGTTGCAGTTTTAGAGCCAAGGACATTATGTGCAAACTGGAAAGCAAATCTAAGAAAACCTGCAAGACAAAGAATGACAAGTTTATCTTATATATATTTATATTATTATTATATTGTATTATTTATATATTTTTTCAAAGCAATAAAGGAGATTTTTTTTCAACATGATCCCTATTTCCTGGTTTTAGGATCTGAAACTTTTACTGAAAATTACTTTTCAGTAGTCACTAGGACTAATAAGATCAACCTGGCAATTGTAAAACTCAGAAATAAATTGCATTATTTCATCATTAACTATGCTTGAAATGTTGTTCCAAGTGTTTCGAAACATGAAATTGATACCTTCAGTGGCAAGGAGCAACATGCAATGAATGAAAGCAATCTACATTAATTCTATGGTCTTTCAGAAACACTGGAAAACTTCAGAAAAAAAGTGCCCCTTTGGCAAATTAACTGGTTGATTGTAGGGTAAATCATCAGCAACAGGAAGTGCCAAAAGCTGTGACAAACACACTGTACAAACATTCTATGCAGTATGTTTACAGCCTCTGAGTAAAAACAAACGTGTTTCAAGTATGTACATTATACATTACAATACTTGCAATAACATTTTGAGCATGGTTTTGTTGCAAAATCGTTACACATATTGTTTGCCCACATACAGCAGCCACACACAATCAACAGGCCACAATTTTATTTTGGATCTTACCCTACAAAAATACATGCAAAAGAGCAGCAGTGCATATGGTGCTCATTTCTGCACCAGTGGCCTAATGCTCTTAAGATTACTCTTTGTTCTGAGCATCATTGTTTTAAAGGAGAAGACAAAGCCGGCCAGTGTCTCCGTGCTGCTGCTTCATAATTTCAAGTAGAACACAGCGGCTATTGTGTTTGTCACCTCCAAACTTCCTGCATCCTTGCTGAGATTGCTGACGGACAAGAGGTCACAAAATAGTAGCGTTGCCTTTGGAGAAGAATACCGGACTTGATAACACATAGTTATCAGTAGTCGAACTGATGCTGAAAAAAACATTGGGGCGTCCACTGAGGAAACTGAGCCACGATATAGTACAACAGAAACGAGCAATACAAACAAAATCGTGCAATGGGGAGTGACGGCTGACACTGTTGTTTCTTTTTATACTTGACTATAAATATTAACATTAGTGTTACCATTGCCTTTGACATAGAGAGCTACCAACTGATTAAATGACATTTCAGCATTACATACAGTAAAATGAAGTGTTCTTTCTGAATGTATTGTTTGTTCCCTAATGTGCAGGTGCTGGAATGTTCATTAGCTGGTAGCTGGTTTATCGGTAAGGTGTCCAGCTGCATGCTGTGCAGTTGGTTTTGTCATTATGTACCATAAACAGGCTGTATTGTACTAAATTAAATGTGAAATGTGCTTAACATTGCTTTTATTACAGCAAACATGTTTCCTAGCAGCCGTGCATCAGAAGGTTTACCATCTTTTCCCCCCTTTTGGACAGCCGTGGGCAAACACATCAGCTGCAGCTTACGTTCGTGGAGAAGTAAATCCTCCATCATCGAGAAACTTTAATTAGGCCTCAACAAGTTCATTTGCATTTTTGTTTAAGTAATTAACCAGTGGGATAAGCTGTTGTTTGAGATGGTGTTTACACTGTCTTGATGTTTAGCTGAGCATTTATCACCTGCACACAAAACTGGATTCTGGCATAAGCAGAGCATGAAATGTTGGAGTGTAATTTATCTTTCTTTTATTTATATGCAAATTGGCGATAGTGGGTTGACAAAAGACAACATGCTGTAAATAGGAAAAAAATGTTATTGTAGGTATAGTAATATTTCTGTGTTATTTTGTATGTCAGGCGATATAAATGAATTATTTGTGGTATTAATATGATGTGGGGCTTTGTTCGTCATGCTGATTAACCCTTTTACCAAAAAAACAGCCTCCTTAATTACAATTTTCTCCAGGTGGTATTTTTCCATTCTAATAGTATTTTTGTTTTCTGAGAGAATGGAATTTTACTTTTCATGCCCTTAGCATGAAAAAAAAGCAATTAAAATTCAACAGACTTAGTACCCCAAAATACAACTGAGCTGAACGGTTCCACGGGATTAAATGAGGCTGTGACTAACTGTCCACAGTGAAATTCTTCATTGTCGCGAGGGGAAATCTCAGAAAATGTGTAAATTAGTGTCTCTTACTCCCCCACCAAGAGAACAAGTATGTTGTTGGGTTTTTTTTGCATTTCTTATTTTCTTGGGTGAGTAATAATCACAATCAATGATTTTTTTTTAAACAGACCCCATGGTTTTTAAAAAATTGACCTCTACCAAATGGTCGAGATGCCACTTAATGGTTAAAGTACATAATTTCATACAAATACCACAAAAAAGAAAAAAATCTAATAAAATGCAAGTTTATAAAGAAAAAAACAACAAAAGTATCCAGGGTTTTGGATGCAACAAACATCTGTGTGACTGTGCAACAGCACAAATGCTTTTCGAGTGTTACATTCTTTCTTACTTTTAAAGAATTCCTGGTTTGTGTTCAAACACAAGAAAACATTGCATTTTTCATTTCCACCTTAACTCACCTTTTGTCACAAAAGACAACAGACAGCTGAGGCTGTTTATACGGTTTTGCATGGTGTTGTCACCACTTTGGCTCCTAGAAGTAGTGTCTGCTCTTGTTCACTGAGGGCAGCGTTGTAAAGTGTGGATGCCCCTCGATAAAGCAGCGAGTCATGGATGATGCCAAAGGAACATGCCCGGCAGAACAATTTATAGCCCCATTTGTCTGGCTTTTGTTGTTGAGGGTTTTCTGGTACGAGGGCCAGAAGTGTATGTTGTCACCGTGAAATGTTTTAGCCTCCATCTATAAGTTGTGAAATCAAGATCAAAGTGAATTTATAATCCAAAACCTCCATCAGTATGGCAGTATTATGATTATACAGGCTCGTCATTTAATTAAGAGGGAATTAGCTGTGATAATCAGGATTTCCACACATTTTTCTAGATTTTTACCATACTTACTAATATCAACTCAGAAAGTGTTGAAGATTACTTGCTAACAAAATTCAACAGATTCATGATGTACTAACACTTAATGTTTCATATTTACAGCACTGTTGCTATGAATATGAACAGAGGTGTTGATTTTATATCAACCATTTAGTTGAGTACTTTTTAAAAAAAAAATATTTGACTCTTATAAGACTTATTTTATCTTGCATTAAATGATATCACAATGAAACGATAATATGTCAAAAATAAAGTTTCTTACCTTTACATCTGACGCCAAAATTCTGGATTTTGGTTATGAAAAGGCACTCTGCTCTTACAACCAGTGACGTTTAGTGGATTTCTGTACATTATGCAACTGCCGACTTTACAGTGAGGCAAAGTGTCGTCTACCACGTGGTTGAGCAGGCACTTAAAGGGTTAAAGTTTAAAAAAAAAAAAAAAAACCCAGTGATGTTGGAGATTATTTGCTTAGTTATTCCAATCATTACTTTTGATCACTGACGTTGAATCTGTTAGGCCCATTTCCGAACTTTTCATGGGATGACACGTGGTTTTCTGCCAGCGGTTTATCGAAGAGAACCTAAAGGAGCCTCTTCCTGCCCGCAGAGCCGCTCCAGCTGTTCACATCTGCCGCCGGAGTGAACGCACTGCGCGCGCGCGCGCGCGTCTAAGTGAGAGTTGTGCGTCCCCAGCGCCGACTGGACCGACTGACTGCGGGATGTGTTAAAGGGGGAGGAGCCTGTTCGGGATTTCAGCTCGGGTTTTTCTCGATCGCCGAGCCTGGTGGAGGACAAGACTGCAGACGGGCTCCCTCTCTGTTCCTCACACTCGACTCTACAGCTCGACTTCGTCCCGTTGAGATCCGCAGGTAAGCGCGAAACCGCCCCGTCCACCTCACGGACGCCGTTCGATGGGAAGTTTACGAGCCCGCGGTGCGTTCAGGGCCCAGTAAAAGCGGGTGTCCGCTGTGCGCACGGGCACTTTTAAGGATGTGTTGGCCGCGAGCCGCTCCCTCTTTGTGTGGCCTCAGAAAAGCACAGGGAAGTGTCGATTGTGGGCTGCCGTGAACTTTTTTTTTAATGGGTCGAGGGGCGACGCTGTCATGTAAGTGTTCACCGCAGGGCAGCACAAAGGAAAACTGGTCCGCTCAGTCCTGCAGGGCGGGGGGCGGGGGGGCAAAAAAAAAATCCCCCAAGTTCCTTTTAACTCCTGAAGCAAGTGACACAGTTGGGGGAGCTTTAAAGCTGTTGATGTCCAAACCCAGAAGGAAAGATGTGCTGCTCATCTACAGTGTTGTGCATGAGCAATGTTGTAATGGACATTTATTGTTGTTTCTCAGTCTCTCTACTGGAATAAAACCGGAAAATAAGACAAAATCAGACAAAACAGTGTCTCTAGGCTGAAGTGGCAAGTATTTAGTGTGAGCTGCCATCACACTCGACATGCCCAGATCTGTGCTGGGCATATGAGATAAGATTTTTTTCTGCACTAATCCTTTAGTGTTACTCAAGGTTTGTTCGAGACGAGTTAAAAGCATCAAATTGATATTTTGAGCCACATTTGGCTTTTTTGGTGATGAACATTACATGCACATCTTGTATGAGTTTTACCTATTAGAGGCTGGTTTCTATATAAGACCAACTTTCAGTCACGTCACCCCATTCAGAATGCCATAAGTCACCGAATTTGACGTAAAATTATAATTTTGCACCAGCGAAGCCACCCTCAAAGGGAAATCAGCCAACAAAATTGATACTCAAGATGAGGTTTTTATGCTGTTGTAGAGAAATTTGGGGAATCAGGAGAGGTCAGGGAGAAGAAGATGAAGTAGAACTTTTCAAATCTGGTAAGAAGTTTTGTAGAGTTTTGTCTTTGAGAGACCAGAAGTCCAGTAAGGACCTGGCTCAGCATCTGGCAGTGTCATCGAGATGCCAGGTTTACCTTCTGTAGTCTGAAGAAGCCCGAGAAGAAGCTTGTGGAAGGGAAACAGCCAAGAAGCCTCAGTAAGAGAAGAGGTTGAAAAGGCTAAGATATGCTGAGGCTCACAAAGATTGGAACGAAGGTCAATGGTAAAGTTCATATGGAGTGGCTATTTTGCTATAGAAGTCATTTTTTATTTTGAAGATTTTCTGTACTTATTTTCTGAATTTTCTGGTTCAAAAATATTTACAGTCACTAAAACTGCTGGAAAACTAGGTGTAAGTTGGCTGAAAGCAGTGAGTGGCAGGAATAAGTCACTCAGAGATCATACCTGATTTTAAGCTAAGGCAGAATCCACATCTCATCACATTCTTTGCAATCCCTCCACCCCTGAGGCAAAAGACTTCTCAGCTCTCATTGCTGCTCGGGTTGGCCAGGAAAAGTCTGGACTCAGCTTTATTACAGAGTACTATCTGTGAAACCGTAGCACAGAAAATGGGAGAAGGTGGAGAGAGCAAGATGTAGATCTGTAGATGATTTCTTCTTTTTTTATTTTTAATGTTTGCAGAGACAGGCGGTGTAGGAATTGCCAATGAAACTCTATCTGATAAGTTGCGCAGGGTTTGGAAAGCACGTGGAGAATGTCCATTCCGTATAAGGTGCAGACCCAACCTGGTGACAGGTGATTGGAACCATCTCTGGAATGCAGTTCTGCAGTCTCAAACACTTTTTTTTTGTCTGATTAATTTTCTGGTTGGGGGCTTTTTACCTATATTTATTCAATAAAAATGTCTTCATAGAATTTCTGTTAAAAGTTTAGGATTAGCCCTGTAATGACCTGGTGACCTACCTCTAAGTGAACGTCAGCTGCTATAGCCTACATGATGGATGAATTTACGTTTAGCTTGATTTCGTCTCAGGTTTACCTTAAACGGCTGATATTTCATCCATCACTTTTAACAATTTCAAATAACCCTCACTTTAACATACAGCTGAACTGTTTAAACACGGTCATTCAACATTTTTCGCTTTTACGCAATTTTAAAGTAACAATATGTAACAATGCCACGCAGTGTTTGAACAAAACTCAAAACATGGAGCTGTCTGTCTCTGCGCCCTCCTCCCTTAACCCAAAGTGCACCTGGGTTGCCAGGTCATGGATGCTGAAGCTTCAGGACGGCAGAACAAGGCTGAGATCTCTTTGGAAAATGTCAAGCAACGAGTCTTGATAACTAATTTTTACATTTGCAATGTTCAGTCAGTTCTTTCTGAACCAGTTCGCTTGTCCACTTCTACCGCAGCAATGTCTGTATGTTAGATGTTATAATTGACTTCTTATCTGGCAACCTGGGGGGGCATCCAAAACTCTGATGTGGGTATCCCTTAAAAGGCTTACTTGGTCCCGTCAAAACAAAACCAGACAACTCCACACTGGAATTGAATCCAGTGGGAAGAGGAGGGAATACTGGCTGCTGCGTAATTGTCAGAGGAGTTAGTATTTCCACATAGCATTATTCCTTAATATCTGAGGATATATTAAGGTCACTTAATACAATAATTTATTACAGTAAATATCTTACATATTGCACTTTTAACAATACTTTTATCTATCCATTCACATTAGCTACCTGTTATTTTACTTTTAGCTTGTAGTGCGTGAACACGCTTCTTGGATTGTCCAAATTCCCAAGTTTGGAAGCCGATCTTCCAAACAGAATAACACGGATGCAGAAAATTTACATTCAGCAACTGGTATTTCCACACTAGCTGATTATGTTGTAAGTGTTTTATAGTACCTGTTCTTGATTAGCTATACGTTTTAGCTTTTATCCATTACTTTCATCACACTATTTTTAACCCCTTTACCATTTCTTTTAGCTTTATGGCCCCTTTACGATCATTTCACAACTATAGTCTTGTTCTCATTCCAAACAGATCCTGAAGATATAGGTTTCCCCGCTCATTGGAAAGTACAATTTTGTTCGCTGGCCGGCCTGATTGACAGCCCAAGAATAAGAACATGTCACAAATTGAAGAAATATTTAAGATATTTAAGCAAACTATTTCAACCAAAAATACTTCTTTTTAGCTAACTTTTAAAACTGCTAAATTGCTAACCACTTTTAAAAAAACTGAGTAGCATTGTATAGTCTTCAGCTGTCAGCTGTTTTTAAATGGAATTACAGGCTATTTAGGAAGAATTAGTCAAGTGACCCTATCTTCTAAAGTATCTCCTGTCGTATTGTTAGTCTTTCCTGGGATATGAGCAAACTATTTTTGAGCTAAAACACAGAAAAGTGCAGGGTTTATGCTAAAATAAATGTGGTGCTTTGTCATGTACTTAGAGGGGGATTTTATAACTGGCACAATGTGATATGGGTGCAGAGGAATCTGGAGGTAATTGCACATAGTGATAACAGGGGTTTGGCACTGTAGGAGCAAGAGCTGGGGTTAGGGCTGGGTGGGCAGGATGTAAGGAACATTGCCATGCATTTCCGGAGTCTGACTCTGGACTGCACACTGCGGTGAAGGCCTCGAGTTACTGTACTCCCTCTCTGCTCACTACCGTTCTCTCTTGATAAAAATTAAATTTTGGACCAGGTAATTTCTGGGATCATAATGAGTATGTGCTTAACTGTGGGGCGTTCTTGTAACTCCATGCAAATTAAGGAGTACAGTGTGAGTGCTATGTATGTGGGTGCCTGCTTATAGTTTGATCTTAGATACTCACAGTATACCACAATATATAGTTCCAAAGCAAGAATCCAGAGTTTCCTTGCAAGCCAGTAGTTTCTTACCACTGAGCTTAGGCAGCCAACCAAATGGCAAACTGAATTGAAATAGAATGGAAAATTGGTTGAGGCAATTTTCTAACAAAAGTGATTAGACTGTTCTACTCCTTTTTTAATAGATGTCTGCCTACACAATGTTTAGTGTAAAGGTTTTCCAAATGTGGTTAATTTTCTAGTGATGGCATACTGACACTTCTGTCCAAACATACACTGTGTCTGCACAGCAGGTGCCAGAGCTTTTTTCTGGTTTCTTCCCTATGATTCCAGTGCTCTAATCTCCTTGCCCCAGTTTACAATTTAATGCAGATTTGTTTGTTCTAAGAATATCGTTTGAATGATGATTCTGCTTCAACAACCAGAATTAAAATGAGTGTGTTCTCTTTTATCAGTGGTATCCTTGTTATGAGTGTCCATCAGTTGCCTTTAATAACATTCATTCAGGTTTAAGGTTCGTGTTTCCTGGACAACAGCAGGAGCGGGACAGGGTCCAGCTTTTTTGAAATGATTGGGATTGGCGTGCAGCTAGCACTCATGGGACTTACGCCCTGGACTGGAGCCCCAAAGCGAAGTTCCTCAGTTCCCCCCTTGCTTTTGAATTCGATAGCATGTAATTTGAATGTGCTGCATCCAGAACCGCACGCAAACTTGTATAATATGGTGAGGTTGCACAGGATGGGCAGATCTGGACTTGGAAAAGTCTCCTTAGCTCTTTCACCGGGTTATGACGGTCAGCAAGTGGCAACCAAAAACTGGTCGCGCTCCTGCTTGCATGTGAAGTCCCACGAGGACACAAAACCTTAGAGGATGTTTGTTCAGGTCCTGGAAAATGTGCAACAAGAGTCGTGCAGGTATTTTGTGGCTAGGTTTTTGTTACTCTTTACGTAACAGAGCTGTCATGGAAAAATAATGTTGCTTTTAGATGTGCCGGCATTTGTTCTCTGAACTCACCAATTACCAACTGAATTCTAAACAAACCACATTTAAGTAGAGTATTTCACAATAATCCTCTCTCTTAGGATCTGTATTTGTATTTCCTTTTTTCCTTCACTAACTTTGATTCTCTTGACTAAGGCAGGTCATGTGGGCCTGAAGATCTGTGTTTGAATTCCTCCGGGTCTTAGTCACAGTCAGATGAAGAGGGTTTTTTTTTTTTTAATCAGCCTCTCACTCGTGTCGTTTTATGACTTTAAAGTGCTATCACTCAAGGCCAGATTGCCTACTAGGCAGTCATAGCATGCTGGTGTTGGCAACTGACATATTGGCCTGCCATCTGTCAGTTGCCAGATGCCAAGTTTTGATCTAAAGTTTCATAGCTCTAAATTTATTCTTTGCCCTTAAACTAAATTTTTGTTTTATTTCCTCAGTGGACGATGATTTAATTCATCAGGCAGCCTCACTCTATATCTTAAAAAGTAAAACCTCCTCTTGTACACACGTGATCTACATTTCATGGGAGTTTTAAAAGGATGATTGATTGCGCGAGAGTGAGATCAGTGCTCCTGAGCAGCACTTCTGATGTCATTCTCCAAGGATGCATGTTATCCCCTTCACTCCCCAAAGCAGGCTATTTGGGAAAGTGTATGGTGTCGTTAAGAGGGACATGAAGCCTTTGGGCTCTTTCTCATCTGATAAAACAAGCACAGGAAATGTCTCTGTTAGCTGATTGGCCTTATGTTTTCCTTCCGCGTACTCGCATTGGGACCTCAGACATGCAGTCCCTGTGGCAGAGGACCCACTTTAGCTTGTCTCCCTCCTAACAGCCACATTAACTTTCTCTGCGCCTCTGTCCTTTCCTCTAATACCCATCCATTCTACCACAGCCCTCCATCTCCCAAAGATAAATGATTATTATAACATTCATTCTTACTTCTCTCAGCTCCATCCCCTCGTCAGCTTTCCATTTTTCCCCCTTGTTCTCCCTTCACCTCCCCCTCCTCCATTCTTCTTTCAGCCTCTCATCTTCCTGCGATTGCATCCCAAAGCTAAACAAACATGGCTAATCAAGAGCCTGTCAAACCACCTTTTTTAAAGTCCCATAATTTAGGGTAATGGTGAATTAAGGCAATGTAAAGGTAATAAAGTGATGTAAACCCCAGGGGCACGTGTGAAAAATACCACTGAGTGTAAACACATGACTGGTGAGGTCATGTGTTTACACAGTGAGCTAGGTTAACCGCTGTATGAAAACGGGCAGGGCAGTGTGCAGGTCGCTTATAGGCCTGCTGGATTTATGCTCGTAGCTGTAGAGGTGCTGAAGTATGTATGTCAAACGTGAAGGACAGCCTGGAGAGTCCACGTTGGATGCCTGCCATCCAACTAGGAGAACTGGGGAGAGAAAGCTCAGGCATGTATGTGGTAATTGTGGTAATGATGGAAGTGAGGACTTACCTCATACACATAAAACAATCATTGTGTCCTTACATGGCTATTCATGAGTCAGGCTTCTGCTATAACTGTTTTGTTCTTTGGAAGATCTTCAAAGATTTGTTGTTTTTTTTTTTCATTCCAACCAAGTTGAGGATGTTTGAATATTTGTTTTACGTCTTGGTGTGAAATCCAATGAGAATACAATATTGTCCGACAGCCACATAACTTATTATAATATTCTGGACACTAGCTAATTACATTCCCACAAATCTGGGATATTATGGAAGCATTAGATCTTTCGTGTCACCACAGTAGCACAAAAAGTACTTTAGGCCAGATCTTCATTTTTTGCACACTAGTAGATATCCATGACATCTGGAACTGATAGATTTTCAGCATTTTTGACATGTAGATTGGCCACCAGGTGGCGTTTTGAAGAAAAAGAAATATAATTAATGTTTTCAGCCATATGTCCATTAAAGGCCAGTTTTTAAGAAATGAAAAGAAAACCAACCCGAAGATCGTACACTTTCATGCTGACACCCACGACGTCTCTCCGTCTTTGTTCCAGCTGCCGCTATTGTGTGTACATCAGGGATATACCCCTGACCCTGGTTATGTGTCAACTGAGCGGAGTAGTTAGCATTTTTGATATCCACCCTACCAGGTTTTGCATGAGTAATCAATTTATTTTTTTGTTTGTAGAATCTCACAAGAGGCAAGAGTCGAACTGGTTGTTTTGTCTGACCAAAACTATTTAAATCGAAGCAACTGGTTTAGAAATGACTTAAACCTGAATTTCTATTCGGCCAATTTTTGATCTCTTCCAGCTCCAAATATCTCCATGCTCCAAAGATGATGACAGCAGTGAGATTGGACTAAAACAGTTACGTTCTGGCCCAAACATGAAAAACATTGAGCTGATTTTTGAACAGCTTTTGGCAATTTGCAGGTTTATCGCTGCAAAAAATAACAAACAAAACATATTTATTTGATCGTAGCAGCTTTGAGTGAAACTGAAACTGTCTAGTTCTCTTTCGATCAAGTACTCATTTTACCCTTCTTTTTCAGGTAGATTATATCATCCTCTGCCTGTGTCTCATAGCAAGGCATATTGCTTGAAATGGTCCACATCTTTTCCACCACCAGTAAGCCAGCCTGGCAGCAGCAGCCACAGTCTGAGGTCTGTTTTGGGGCTGCAGTCGGGAGCAGCGGTAATTGTTTAAGAGTGCCTTTATAGAGTGTACTCTTTGTGCCTCCTAATCAGAAGCATACCCCTGCATTTACATATGAGCCTCCAAGGATTGCTCAGGAATGCATTCACGCAAGGCAACGGGACAGGAGAGCACGGAAGCCGGCCCTCGTGGGCCACCCGCTGTTGCCATTTCTTTCCACTTCACATGTCACTGCTCTGTTGGGAGGGGGTAAGATAAGTGTGGGGATGGAGTGAAAGTGATTAAGGCTGGAGATCAAAAAAAGCACAAGATGGTTGATACATAGTCGTCCCTCAGCACCAATAACAAATGCAGGCTATGCAGAATTTTATGTTGTCTTTGAGACAAAGATGCCAGTGATCTCCCAAAGAAAATAGTTCTCACATTTGTCCACCTATCGAAGACTTTGATGGATCAGATCTGTTTTGAGGGGATTCTTTTCAGTACGCATTAGGCAATTTGTCAATTTTTCTCTCAGTACTCTTGCTCAGGTCTATCAAGGGGACAAGCCGAACAAAAATATGGCTTCAGAAAACGATTTTAATCAGACAGCAGTCCACTGGGACACAGGCTGGCATAAGAGAGCTCTTTACCTCATCAGAGCTCTGCCATTGGTGATTGGGAGAAACACTCAGTCAGGTTTTTATTGAATAACCCCAGCTCTGTGCCGGAGGGGCTTTACTGTAATAGAGCAGCACTACAGCCGCTGAGGTGACAGCCAAATGGTACTTATTAAACTGAGGGATGATTCATCTATGCTCTACTGCAGTTTAACCTTGTTGGAGGCTTATGGTTTGGCCTTATAATCTGAGACCAGCCACATTTCTTATGACTGAGATGCATATGTGTATGATTATCCTCTGATCAGACAGAAGAGCTCGCAAATTTCCCAGATAAAAAGAAATAAGAAAAACACATGAAGACAATTATTTAATCTACTAAACAAGCAGTTCAATCTTCTTTCAGTTTCAGTTGCAATATCCTCTTTAACAACGTGTGTGCTGAGTGGTTTAGATCAAAGATTTCTTAGACACCCATTTTAGTACCTCAACGGGAATAATAGCTGTGGGCCCCATTCGTCCCCGCGTATTTACCTAGTACACAGCTATCTGCGCAAATTGAGCATGGTGTCTAATGGAGTGTGGGCATGGATTAATTACCCCTATATTTAGAGTAATGGCTCCTTGTCCTCTGATCGATGATGACACATGTCACACGGAGGAGGGCCCAGCTAAAACATAGGACTGGTTTTATGTTGAACTTGGGCATTGCTTTTAAATGTTTAGGTGTTTACTCTGATAAAGTCATTAAGCTTGTATTCAATTTAGCAATACTTAAGAGCAATGTGGAATGAATATAATTGTTTTTAAACATCATTCCCACTTCAACAAGAATGAACCCAAAACATCCAGGATACCATCACTTCCATCTTGCACTTGTGACTGCATTTGGAGCCATAGTCTGTGCAAAAGGGACCTGGAAGCTGTACAGGGTTTAGTTGTTTATTACAGTCCAACACAACACAGTTACTGAGGTAAGGGCAACGTTTTTTCCAGAGGGCCTTAATGAAAGGTAACCCAGAAATAGGACTGTTTATTATTGCAAATTGGGATACAGATCTTTGTTGTTTGGACACAGTATGCTAGCCACCTCTACCATACACTTGAAAAAAATAACTGAGTAAGGCATTTTCTGTTTGCCAAGCTTGTATGACAACATATTCTGTAGCTAAACTACTTTTACAATTCTGATGATCAGCTGCTTTGCAAAACGTTTCTGGGCATCCTGTGATAACAAGTTTGTTAGTAGTCAGCAGTAGTGAGCATGGTTGAGTGGAAAATGTCTTGATGTTGTATTCATTGAAAAGCTAAGTACTCTCTCAGCATATCCAAACTACTGCCCTTAAACTGACCCTTATATCTAAATGGCAACTTTAGGATAGAATGCAACATTCAGAATCCAAGTTTCTCTTTCTTGAAGTCTTCATTATGACTCATGTTTTTCACTACTTGCCACTCGAGGTGAGTGAAAAGGACTCAGCTTGGACCATGGGTGAGTCTGAATGTAGACACCGTTTGTTGGAATCATATTAAATAGCAATACAGACTCATTATGGTCTACCACCAGGAGATTCTTGAATTGATTGTTTCGGGATGTTTTATTTGAGGATGTGGAAGTCTGAGATAGTCAATGGAATGGGCTCTACTTATTGCTAGGCTGGTTTTGTACAGTATGTAGATCCATCACCATGTTTTATATGAGGTAGGGCTATATATAAATTAGGGAAGAAAGTAAACCATCGCCAGGTGTTTGGCAAGGCTCTGATTTTTGAAGGCGATGGGTTGAGCAAATGGTTTAAGGTAGATCGTTGGTAGCTCATTGTATCAGATGTTGAATAAATGTGCATACAGTCAGAGGGACGGTGTGCCCATTTTGGACAGCCTCATTAAACCTGACTTAATGAGAAACAAAACGCCCAGACGCCCTCCTCAGAACAATGGGTTCTTGTTATCAAAAAGTCTGTGTCCCGTGTATGATGGAGTCTAGCTTGTGTCCCGGCAGATTTTTCATGAGGATCAGTATGCTTGAGTCAAGCCCTAAGCCCCGCAGTGCCACTCATGTCAGTGACAGCCACCTGGGAGACCACCTTGGAAAATATGCCCCTATTAGTTCAGGTTAGACTTAATGACCAGTAATGGTACACCGGCCAAGCCAAACTGTGCAGAAGGGCTCCGGGCAGAGCGAAATGAAATACCAGTCACTCAACCTCTGAACATAAACACAAAGTGGGTGGTGGGCAGGAGTAAGTATGTATGTAAGCAGTAGCATGCCTGTGTGTACGAGGAAGTTCAGATGTACATCAATGTGTTTTAGAGCAGAGGTGGAGGAGACAATTTTCGAGGGCACCGATATGGATGAAACTTCTAAGGACAGATTAATGCCTAGGAGGAGAACGGCTGTGGTTCATTCACATTTAGTTGTACTGCTTTTTGAACCGAATCTCATTTCTAGTTTTGCCGTGAGCTAAAAAAAAGCTTGCAGCAACTTCAACAATGCAACCAGAGGAGCCTCCTAAGAGCACTGCTCAATTATTTATAATTTCATGGCTGTCTAAGATACGTGTTATTCTAATAAATTTAGGAATTAGGACGCGTAACTACCACACATACAGTATATTAACCTCCAAAGCTGAATTTTATCCTCAATTGGGTGGTAAATGCCACATCATACTAATGGCATTCAATGATGATTGCGTCTGCCATGGTCTGTGATCTACAATTAGCACATGCATTAAAAGTAACACACCCCACCATTTAAAACACTGTGATGTGAGTCAGTCAGCCACCGAATAAAATTACTTTTTAACTCCTGGGGAGAGGGAGCTGCAGAGCTCCCAGCCCTGCAAAAGACAGAGAGAGACAGAGATTGTAACCCTCAATGAGAGGGACAACGACAGAGGAAGAGAGTCAGCTTTGTTATGTCTCATGAAGCTCTAGGGTTCCCTGGAATTTCTGCCAGTGGATTCCAAACTCACTACAAAAAGAGAGGAGAAGCAGAGAGGGACAGTGGGGTAACACTATTGAAGGGAATAGTTCAAGAATTTGTGGTGACAATTGCGCCTCTGCTGCCATATGAAGACCCCCGGTGTTTGCACTGGTGGTCACTTCGCCACCAGATTGTCAGAAACTCTGTACAAACACACATTCAGGGATTGCAGATTAAACAGAAACACATGCGAGGTGACAAACTGTACATTATCTACTGTCTACCTACACATTAAAGACTGGCTCAGGCCTCTCACCTCCAGTGGGGACAGTAGATGTGTACTTGTCCTCGCTGGCTGGCTGCCACCGTAATAATAACAGCCAGCACAGCCATCCATGAAAACAAGGTCTGGCAAAGCTAGTGAACTGCAGAGCCCCGAGAGGATCTGAGGCATGACAACACTGAAATGTATTCCATAGAAGGAGGTGGTAGTATCAAAAGCAATGCTGATGCTAAGGCCACCTTTTTTGGGGGGTTCCATGTTGGGATCTTTGAATGAATGGGCTCCATGTGTCATCTTCAGCATCATATCTGTCAACTAGCGTAGGTGGAGTGGGATTGGAAGTCGATCACTCCACTGAATTTTATCACTTCTTTGTTAAGAGCTACAAAGTCTTTCAACATTTTACCTTACATTATGGTGGTTATGGAGGTTAAATTCTTGAAGTGAGGAATTAATCTCTCAGAGGGACCTACAAGTAGCTTTGATCTTCTTGTTATTAAGGCAGTGTACAACAAAGTCCTGCTGAGTGTAGGGGGTGATGTAAATTTGTTGTGCATATATGGCACAGAGAAAAGAAGCAAGCAAAAGAAAATGTAAGGTCTTTTTGTAATGTTTTGGTAACCTTTTGGTATTTCAGCTTTGAAAATGGTTTATCAAAAAGGAGAAATGCCTCAAACGTTGCTAAGCAACTGCTTGGTAAAGATATGGAGCTCCAAATCACAAATTTACAGAATTTTTCCATCATCCAAATCTGCCATCTGTGCCTATCAACTCATTGTTTTGGTTTTACAACCCGCAAATGTACTGTTTTCATTCAGCTTCATCAGGCTCGTCAGCTTTTGTTCCCTTCTCTTGACTTGTGTGTTTTGTGGATGCGTTTCCCTGACGAAAATGTCCAATTTCCCCCAGCAAGACTGAAGTGAACGCTCCGTCAGGGGACCACTCCACCTCTCCACATGCACTGAGTAATAGACCCTCTCACTCAGGTCATCTCGCTCGCCCAAACACCCCACCCACAATCTGCCCACTCCTAAATCACCTCCTATCTCTCTCCAGGAATGCAGCCCCTTATTTTGAAAAATACCTTGTCATGTAATAGCCTTGAAAAGGCTTGCAGCACACTTAAAAAAAAATCCCACTGGCATTCGTCTCTGTGTTTTACTGATTTGTGCATTTGAACAAGGCAAGAAAGATCAGGATTTATGACATTTTGGAGTTATTTGAATAAATGTGTCCCCTGCTTATGTTATTTTTTGCCGTTTCGCTGGTGATACACGTGCAAAAAAGGCAAGCTTTTGTCCGTGGGTTTACACTGAGCTGTCATGATTTCAACAGGATCTCAGTATGTTGGGGCATTGCATCACACCTTGTAGCCTCACTCTAACCTCATGTATGTGTCCATTTAAGGTATGATGGGAAGGCTCTCTCTTGGTGTGGTTCAAGCCAGCCTCATAAATCACTTCGCCCTTTTTGTTTTTATCTTTCCGATTTCCTCTCCTTGTTTCACCAAAGAGAATTTTCCTGCCCGGCCTTGCAGAGCCACGCTGTCCACCACAACTGAAAATAGGGCTTTCATAGCAAGCACATACTCACCTGATCCATTTTACTTTCCATCATATGCCTCAGAGAAACACATCAGGAACCTCTCAAGCTTTATGAGAAATACATTTTTATGTTCCACTGAATGTTTCCCTGATGTCTGGTTATTGCCTGTCTACCACAGGCTGCGAGCTGCCTGTGGATCCTGCGACTTATGTATACTTTTACATTTTAATTCCTATGTTTTCATGCACATCCCATGTGACTTACACTTATTTGAAAAAAGTACATGTTTTAGAATCCTGCCTTGGGGCCTTTCAGACACGCACACAGGCTTTTTGCTATGACGGAGGCTGTGATCTTTCAGGTTGTGCTGATAACAGCTGAACGTTTGGTCACAGATCTGAAAGAAAATAAGGTTTTAAGCATAGCGGAGGTTTCTGTTCTGGTCCGACCTGTTTAATCCTTTTCCGTTCGTTTCCATTTTATTGCCGTCAGCTGGATAAACTGTACTGTAGCCGTAGCCTCGGCAGTAGCAGCGGTTAGACTAAAGCCCGCAATATATCAGCAGTCTGGTTCCAAAAGTCTGCCTGGTCAGCTCACCAGTACCAGATTAATGTCCTGTTGAGGAGACACAGACTCCTGCCTGAGCCTCATTTACTGTGACAGAAGGCAGGTGTCAAGACAGGCTGTCCTACAGCAACAAGAAGAAGCTGTTTTTCCCTCGGAAATGGACACGGGAGAATGATGAAGAGGAGATTCATGGCAAGTCACATGTTCTTGTGTCAGTCCAGAAAGGCCATTTGTTTGTTAAAATGACCAGAAATTCAATTACCGTTGGAGCAGGAGGCTTCCATGACCATTAAATGACCTGTTTAGATGGGGGATTTTTTCAATGGAGATTATTATGACTTCCTTGATCATATCTGTCTGTCATTATTTATTTACAATCTTGTTTAATAGACTTGAAAGATGTCATCTTAAGGTGCAGATGCACTTGATGATTTTGTCCGTGTGCATTCATCATAAGTGGTCTGTTATGACAGGAAAATAATGTGGAAAGATTGAATCTATTTATTCATTAGTCCTGGTTTGTTTGATACTGTTACAGAGTAGCTTGCGGGCCCGGCCTCTTATAGCACGCATGGGAGCGACAGATGAAAGCCTGGCATGTGATGTCCTTGTAGAATTTCACAACTTTTAATACCACATGTTAAGTGCAGGGGCGCATATTTATTGGGATTATTTGACATTCTGGATATCTGATGCGTTTTTTGTTTTTTTCAAGCTTCTTCCATAAGACAGCACTGAAAACTGAAAACTACAGGATTCTGTGCAAACAGGATTAGAAAGAGAAGCTCATTTATCACTTTATGCTCATTATTTTTGAGAACTAGTGCAGGGAAGTATGTAAGCTTGTTGTCAATATTGGGCCACATTTTCGGTAATTTATTCAATTTAACTCAGGCATGTTGAAAGCAGACCCTGAGCAAAAACTATCATTAGAAACATGAATCAGATTTTTTACTTTAGGAAGTTTCTGCTTCATGCTAAACTGTGTGTATGCTGTTGTATTTCTTTGAACTTTGAAAACAAAACAATGAAGCTAGTCTAGTTAGCGTGAACGAGGCTAGCTGCTTCCAGCTTTCACGCTGAGCTTAATTAAGTGCCTGGTTTGAGCTCCGCAGGTAGCATCCTGATATGAGACCAGTATCGCTAACCACTTTTCCATCCACCAAGCAGTACGGTTCGGCTCAGTTTGGCACGGCAATCTAGGAAGCCGTAAACTCATTAAAGATGTGCCTTTCCACTGGCAACCGTACCATTTCTTGTCTTACGAAAGTGTTGTGCCATCATTGAAAAGAGACAACTCAAGTGTATCCCTCTAACAAAGTCAATGAAGAAACTGTAGAGCAGAGGGAACAGTGAGGACATCCAGCATTTCCTGTTGTTTGTCGTGATCATGTGGCTGTTTATAACACAAAGTAAAGTTGGCTCAAACAGGTTCCGTTTGAGAAAGGCAGCTGTGACAATACTGTTCACCAATCAGCAGACTGCAGTGGCAGTCCCTCTTTATGGGATGGTTCAGTTGGCTATTTAAGGGTATCATTCGCAGATTTTTTTTTCAATGGAAACAGGGCTATACAGACCAAATCATCACTTTACTCCCATTTAGCTAAATGTGTAACTCTTCCTTTTATGGTTAAGAAGAAAAAAAAGTCCTGCACATTTGGTTTTGCTCGTTTACTTTGTGAAACAAAAAGCAGGGTTAGTTTTTTTTTTCTCTTTTCCTGGAACTATTGTATTCCACATGCAGTTGAATCGCATTCTTCCCCAACGGTGTAAAACTTCGACATATGTAACGCAATGTTGGTCATAGCTAAGCAGTGTAGCGGCTTCTTCTTCTGTGGCTTTTAAGCACAACTTCTGAGTGGCAGCACAATACTGCCACCCTCTGGGCACTTATTAGGGGAATTTATCAGTTTTTTGTATTTGATTTTTTTCATTGGAATAAGTCATAATTTTTTTTTTTTAAAAGGCTAATATCTGTTGATAAGTCATTGGTTTGATTATTATTGTGCATCCCTAATTTTAATTTTAGTTAGGAGTGAAGAAATGTGAATAATAGTTTTCAAAAAAATATGTATATATGACATTTAAGGCCTAGTTCTCCTTTAAGAACTACCAAAAACACTTTTTTAGCGTGTGTCTATCCAATGATGTTACATTGTTCTGCAGCCAACCACCAGGAGGGGATAGGGATGTTTTGGCTTCACGTCTACAAATTCTCAAGTTATCCATCTTCATATAAAGGAAATGGTTTTCCCCGTTTCACATCTCAAGAAATGCAATGATTCGTGCAATTCTATTGCACTGTAGTGCAGAAACAGCAAAATAATGCTGGAAGATCAGAAAGATAGTTTGGATGGCTTAAGAAAATGTCAGGTTTTAAAATGAGGATGGACAATAAGCTCCATGATTATCAATATCAGATGACTGTTAACTCCTGCTATCAGTTGTTTACTAGTACAGTGGGACATAAACAGGAGACTCGAGGCTCGTAAATAACCTGACATCACTGAAGCACGTTATTAATACAAGTCCATTTAAAATACGAAATGTGACATTGTTGACTTTCCTAAACATAAGTTATTTTTTTCAAGTCCCAAATTTGTCCAATTCCACTGTTTTTGGGTTTATTTTGTGAGATGGTTTATGAGGAATAACAGTTTCAGTATCAGACTGTCTATTTTCGTGCTCCCAAAAAAAAACCCCAATGAGTTTTGGACATGCGTGTTTTTCATCCGACACCGACGTCTGTCATCCACGCTGCTTTGTATACTGCACACACAATGAGTTGCCATGTAAGCTCTTAGGCTTGTTTAGGTGGACAGAAGCACCAGTTCCTGTTGTTTATTGCTCTATTCTGCCCTGACTTCTTTCTCCATATCCCAGCAGTTTCCCTCTGTCGCTGCTAGTCCTCGCGTGCTCCAAGAACGCGTCAAATTCAATTTGATAAGTTTCTCTGAGTCGACATAAGCAAATAGACAGCGTGGCAGTGGCAGGGGAATGTCAGAGCCTCTCCACGGAGTGGTGGGGGCAGAAAAACAAACCGTTTCTAACTTGAGCGGAGGACTGTGGCGTTCGAGACGGCCGTTTTTTCACCAAGAGGAATGTTCCCCTTTCCAGGGGGCTCCGATTCACAGCACGCAGCTCCAACATGAAACCCAAGAAAGCTTTTTGTGTGTGTTGAAAAAATGAAAAGTCAGCGCAGTGAAAGGATGGCGGTGCCTCTCTTTCATGACTTCTGCGTCATGCAGGTGTGTGTGTGTGTGTGTGTAATATGTCACGGCTGGTCCAACATCACCATCAGTCATGCTGTTTTTAGAGCGAGCCAACTCTGTGGCCACTGTGTAGTGAGTGTGAGAGCTCTATCTCACTGTGCACGCTGCATGCACGAAAACCTTTCTTTTTTTCCCTTTTTCCCAGTTTGGTTACGGGAAAAGGCAGCATTTTTTCCTTCCATATTTGGTCATAAGGAGCAGCACCAGTGAGCAGTGGCCTTTTGATGCTGCACAAACATCCCTACTTTGTGTGGGATATGTACTTTCTGGAATGCCTTTTCTCCAATTCGGCCTGATTGAAAGTGAGCCTTTAAAAGGGACACGAGCCTTTTAAAAGTGAAAGACTAGAGAGGGGTTGTGTTGGTATTTTGATGCTGTTTCACAGAGAAGTTGTGTTTTTACACTATTATTTATGACTTGGAGCATTAAGAATCCAACTTCTAATGCAAATGCTCCTCCTAAAAGCCAGATTTAAAAGTAAAAAAAGGGGTTTATAACCCTTCTGTTTCAGCCAGCTGCCGTAGCAGCGTCTGCTTGGCAGTTATTTTACTCAGTAAGATGGATCAGCAGCTTACAAAGAAGCATGTTCGTCTGTACTCGGATATGATTTATAAACCTGCTGAAGCTGAGTTTAGTTAGGTCTAGAATGAAAAGTTTGCAGTTTTCAATGAAGCATATAGCATGCTTGGCTAATGTTTTCATATTCCAATTCACATGTGACATAGCTTGAGGTTTAAAGATGCATTAACACACTCACCACCAGACAAAAAGGTCCTAATAGCTTCTGATCTGTCTAACTGTGATTATCAGGTATCTGAAACTGGCATCGACATGTTTGGGAGGCAAGAAAAACATATTTAAAGAACAATGAGCTGCAGTGTAAATGTATGACAGATGACACACTGCTCAAAGTTTTTAGCTCGGGTTATCTGTCTGACTGGGGAAAATGAAGCACAGGATTCAAGAATGCAGCACATAGAGTGATTTGTTTTTAGTTTATGGGGGCCGCAAAAGAGTTTAGAAAGTATCAAACTACAGTTTCCTCTCCAAGAGGGCTTTGTCATTTTGAAGGGTAATTGGAACAAATGCTATTTATTATCACAAGCGTGCCACAGCATGCTGTTGTAAGAAAGGAGGGCCGTGTCGTGAGTGTTACAGCTGAGTTGCACAGTACTTCAAACTGTTATTCCAGTTCTTAAGGGTCCAAGATTTCTCAACTTTGGTCACCATTTTTTTTTATTTGTCACTTCATGAAAGATTTCCATACTTGTGTTTTTTATCTTGGCTTTTCAGCCCAGTGTCAAATTGTAATGTCGGGTATTTCTGTGCACCATTCAGCTTTGGAACATTAGATGTGTGGAGCTGATCTAAGGCACAAGTTTTTCCAGTGATCAACAAAAAAAAAAAAAAATGGTGGCTTGTATTCTGGCCACCAGCTCGTGGAGGCCCTTTCCTGTCTCAAAATTTAATGGGAACATTATCTCCAGGTTACCATTTATGAACTAATTGTACCCATCCTCATTGTCTACCTTTACGCCAATTTTTTCTTATTTACTGAAGAATGCTTAAATTGAGTGGCCGGTTAACTCCAGCGGTGTTTCATGCAGCTGGCTTGCACATGGTGAAATATGATGCACTCTAGGTATTTCATTGAGATTTTCTTGGCTGTGTGTGTGTGTGAACAGATAACCTCAGTCAGTCAGTGTGTGTGATTCACAGGGCACAGAGAGGTGTTATGGAATGTGAACCATTGTCTGGGAATGCAGGAGTCTCCTTTCTTCAGCGAATGGAAACTAAACATCCTTAACATCCTCGGGAGGAGGATTGTAGTGCGATTTGAGGGAGGATTGTGTCTGATCACCAGGTCTGTCACTAATGACGATGCATCTGCGGCATTCATAGGACTGGAGCCCGTTTCTTCAACTAATCCTGACATCCGTGAGCACCTTATCCCTCTGCCACAGTGGCGTTTGCTCCTCAGTGGGTCTCTGAACGCCGTCTGCTCATGCTCAGTAAGATTTTTCCTCATCCGAAAGCACACTGGCAAAATTTTGTTTTGGAGGAGATAGAATGTGAGTGGAAAGCAGATGGTATTGAGATTGAGCAGAGGTCGTCAGCAGTTGGCCACCTTATATGTTACCCAGAATAAAAAGTCACAGCTTCGACAACAGAAACTATTGCGATTGAAACTATTCACACTGTGGAACGCAGATGCAGACTCACAGAAACTTGGCTGCTGGGTTACGGGTAGGTCCTACAAAATTAAACTAAACTCAACTCGTAGCCAACCAACCCCTGAGTCTCTGCATATTGTAGCCGAACACAGTCTGCAGCTGTTTTCCTCGAGCTAGTGCAACACAAAGGGTAGAGAGTAAATTTGCATTGGCAACGTCGATCCAGGCCAACTTGGGGTTTTTCTAAGGTGAATAATAATGACACAAAATAACACAACCAAACTATATTGGACTATATAATCTATATAACACCAAGAGCTAAAGTAAGCTTGTCAGGATTTCAGCTCTACATTAAAACGAGCTTTTAGTTACAACCATCGAAATCAAAAGCAGGATCTGCAGTTGTCAAAGTGCTTTTGTTCTCAAGGAGAACTTTTGAGGGCCTCAAATCAGCCTGTTACTGTAAATGATGACAACGTGAGAGCTAATTATGAAGCCAAATCAGCTTAATCGCCCCCTTGTGGTAGCTGCTGAACAGGTGGTAAACTCAGTGTTATCGGATTGGGCCTTACTGAAAATGCAAAGTACCCATCAAATTAATTTTTTCCATTGAACTTTGATCTTGTGGGCACAATATCTCAAAGTTTGAGTACAGTGGGACTTTTGACGGAAACCAGTGGAAACAGTATTAAAACCAAAGACCTGGTTTCTAGTTTCCTAAAATAGCTTTTAAAGTTGTTCTAAAACATTTTTGCTGACATGCACCCAACTACAGCGTAACTCAGTACTCTTTACTTGCCCTCCTAAAATACCCCAAAAAAAAGAGGACCTCTTGTTGCCTGATTTACTTTAATTACTACCACTAACATTTTATTACTGTTTCCTGTATCCTTATTTACTCTATTTGATACAACTATTTGACACCCCCCCCATACACTTAACTAACTCTATAATCCAAAGTTTTTTACAAAACATGCACCTAAACCATTGTAAAAAAAAAAAATTCCACCAATCCCAATACCACAAAACCACCCGTCTTTCTTTTTGTCCCACCACTGTACTTTCACTGTTTGCTTTGTATGCCTCACAGAGACATATAACCACCAGGCAGTAATTTTTCTTGTTGATCTGTGTTTTTGTACCCAGAATTCTTTGTCACACATTATCCTCTGTTGATTCATGGAAAGATGCCTTGTTTAATGACAGGGCACAACCTATTGTGTGATTTATTTATTTTTTTTTTTTCTTTGGAAAATCTAACAGATTGAACATTCTTTTCCTAAAATAAACAGACTCCATGACTGCCCTTTTATATGTCACTCGCTCCTAATAACACCTGACAGAGAGAGCCGTTTTAGAAGAGGGATAAAGCTCGGACTGGGACAAGCGGTGATGGAAAGAAAAGGAGAAAATTCTTGGCCCTACATGGCAAAAAGGTGAATTTATGAAGGCTCATCCACAGCCGCTCTGCATCCTGGAACTGTAAATGTGTTGCTGCCGAGGCCTTGAGGAGGCACAAAACACAGAGAGCCATAACCACAAGACCAGCTTTCCAAATCCCAGCACTATAGATGGTGATGGGTATTACATATGTACACACCTTTCACAGCACCATAAACACACATACGCTCAGCGACCTCCCGACTTTTCAGTAGTACAAGCGTGCACTCTCACTCATTTACATGGCACACAGCAGCACATGCAATCATTCATGGTCCTCCTCTGCGCATCTGCAGTCACTTTGCTCTCGCGCATTTATAAATACAAGGCTTGTTTGTTAAATAGTGTTTAGCCTGATGCACACACACCCTCGCGCACAGGCTGAGCGTATTTTAACTTCCCTATCAGCCCTCTCTCAGGGGACTCCTTACCCCTGCAGAAAACGTTAGCCTTCCCAACTCAAAGTGTCCCTAAAGCCCCAGCCAAAACAGCTGTTAGTATGCACTACCTACAGGCGTGCAGTATCTCCCTCTTTATCTCCCTGGCCCTCCCTGCTTTACCAGCAATGCTTAATCTGTCTCATAAAATAATCAGGAGATGATCACTGTTGCCTTCAATATATCGTAGCTTGACTGGCAGAGCTCTTTCTCTCTCACTTCCTCAAGTAAGCTCTGTCAACTTGGCAAATGCTTTCATAAATCAACAACGTACAGTAGAATGTCACTGAGGAACACGTCAGTCTATATGGTTAAATTGTCACAATTTCAATTCACTCCTACACACTCACACTCAAAGTGCAATACTATACCTTTCAGTGGGAGGAAACATTGCGTAGCATGGCTGTGCTTCAGCGAGACAAACTGTGGCCAACACTGAAAGCAAAGTTTCGACCACAACTGGTGCTATGGAAAAATATTTTGTTTTATTATGTTTTTATTCCAATCAAATGTGCTTATGTTGCTCTTTCACAATTACGTTTGCAACATAAGCATGTTTCTCCCAGGCTCCATGGTGCCTATAGTCTCACAGACTTCACACTAAAAGGAGACAATTTGAAGTTTTGAGACATTGTTAACCTTTGTAGTTAAAAAAATAATTATTATTATTATCAGGGATATAACGATTTACCACACTCATGCTTCCTGATTTTCTCACGATTTGTTTTCTTTTTTCTTTTTTTTCCGCATACTGAGATTTAAGGCAAATAAATGAAGTAGTACTCATAGTATTTCTCATAAATATAGGACAAAATACTGTAATTTCTCTAATCTTGTCTGTACTAAATGTATATGATGGGCGATCAGGCAAGTTGTACATCTTCAGTTGCGCCGCCATGTGTTGTTCAAACATGCTACTGCACATGTAAGGAGAGGCCACAGTGTCAACATCCCCTGCTGTTTAACATGAGTATTGATCCCTAATAATCTTATTACAAAAACTAAACACTGTTAACTTGATTATCCACTCCAGTTTATTGAAAACAAAGCTGCTAACTCTGTTATCCATTATTGTAATAAAATGATGACATTAACGTTAACGTGCTAACAATTAGCAACCAAATAGCAAGAGAACTACAATAATTCCTCTTAGCTTTCGTGGGACATTTACAGTAAGGCTGGCAAACTGGCAGCCAGACATCCTTTTTGTCTGGATGTGCACTGGTTGTGTTTCATTGCTCCAGCAGACCCTGAACATGACTTAGCTGGGTGGACATATAGATGCTGAGGTCGGAGATGTTGCACCTAAGGGCTTGAGCATCCGACTCCATCCCTGCAATGACTGTGGTTGTGGGCTGTGAAGATAGGGGTTACGTGGTTACCCGTAGTCTTGCCTTGCGTGGTAGGTCTGCCTGTGTGACAGAGTATGCCAGGTGATGTAGCCGTTTACCATCAAGCCGTACCTCTCCCATGCTGCTCGCTCAAGAGTGGTGAGGATGTCTGGCTGCTCTCTACTGGCCTCACATATGCTCACAATCGTGAGTTATGCGATTGTTATGCAGTAGGCGGGGCTACATTAACGCAAAATGTTCACTGGGGATTATGTGATCTTGGTTGGAGGGGAGCAGTGCTCATTTATCTATCCAGTGCAGGGCTCTGCCAGTGCTTATAGACCAAGGGTTACATGTGTAACCTGACGTTCTAAAATGAAGCTGTGTGATTGTTTTGGACCTCGTAATCACCATCTGTAACAAATGACCATTGTTTCTTTATTTGCCAACCTCACAGCTGGCAGGACCCTAACTCACACTAGGGTTTATCTTCACATTACTTCCCTGTATCCAAGAAGCAAAAACCAGGCACTGCACACACAAAAGATCCAGGCGGAGGCTTTTTTTTTCTAACTGGCATGTGAACGAGTAATTTGGAGGCTCTTTCAAGTCCCCTCTGCTAAACTCAGAGGTTAAATAGGAGCATTCCTCGCATAGCTCCGTGCCCATAATGTGGAGATTAATGTGTTGGACTCAGCGTTGTGCGGGGATAGTTGCGCTGAGTATCACAGTAATGAATCCGACCGAAAAAGCTGCAGCCCTCTCGTCTCACACAATGCTAAGCCAGCGTTTGAAACATCTCACAGAATCCAAAAATAAATGTGCTGCGAGCCCATACTTATTCTTCAGGCTGGTTCCCAGAATGCTGCTTGATCTACTCTGTGCTTCATTTGGTCATTAGGGGCTCATTGTTTTGGCGCTTTTAACTTCAGGAGCAGACAGATGCATCATAAAGTGGCATAATCCCAGTGGCTGTCAGGACGATATCAACTTGGCTCATAGGGTTTTTAAAATGGCTGGCACACAGACACTGGGTTCAGTGCCAGGGTCTGGCAGTCTTGACAGGTAGTAATTTGACTGGTAAATGTGTCATTACAGCCATTGTAGAAGTATGGGGCAGACAGGGAAACAGAAAGAGGGGGAGGAGTGAAAAGAGTGTCAGAAGAAGACAGGAGGATGGGACACATGCAGGTTTCAGAGATATATGGTAGAATTAATGGAGGAAGAGTTTTGTTTTACAGCAGATAGGCCAGGATGGGTCCAACTCATAAAAAGTCTGAAACGTCTTGACTCCAGGTTGCTCAACGTCATGGAATGCTGCCTTTCTCCTGTTCTGCCTCGCTTAGCTTTGCAGAAGTGTGGGTGGTCCACCTCAGTGATCTACACAACGATTACATTTCTGTCTCATGCCGGGGGCCTTTTCTCGCTTACTCTCCTGTCCTATACGCCTGGTGTTCTCCCATGTGGAGGAAAGACTGCTGCATTCACTGAGCGTATCTCTATTTGAAACAAAATATCCTCAGCTCCAGTTTCTGATTCATTGACAGTCTTGTATGTGCAATCCACCACATCATTTTGTTGACATATTTATTAATGATGCATAACTAATTTTCATACAAAGCTGGACATTAAAAGAAACCACAGTCTTCCCGACTGCGTAAATCATGCAACAATAGATCCAAATATATGCTGCTGCTTGCGTTACTAATAACTTTGTCTCCCTCGGCGTCGCTGGTCCTAGGAAGTATGTGATTAGACTGGTGATGTTTCGAGGCCTTGTCAGTTTTAGTTATTGCTCTTGCTTTTTCTTAATTACGGTTGCGTGAATAGGCTCGCATCCATAGGCCAGCCCCCCCCCCCAATGCATGAACGACAATAAGTGTGCATCTGGATGCAGGGAGAGAGAATTTTTGTGGTATTTAAAACATGTCTACCTCCTCTGAGTCACAGGGGCTTTTACAGTGCAGAGGTTGTGTTTGCCGTGCAGGCTCGCAGGGGTGGGGGAGGCTGTGTGAGAAGATACAGTGGAGAAGCCGAGAGATCGGAGGGTTCTTCTCGGAGTCGTGTCATTGTGTTTCTTGTCTATTTCAACATCTGTGTGTGCACAGGAAGCTGGGCTCTCAAGTATAGAGTCATGTCCAAGACGAGAGTTTAGCCAGGCTCTGACATGTAGGTAAACATGGCAGGAAACACTTTGCAGCAGAGATAGCGAGGAGGAGGAGGAGGAGGAGGGCGGGTGGTAAGTCTGGGGGAAAGAGGGAAGGAGGTCACTGAGTGATGGAGGGAGGGGAAGGAGCAGGCATTTGCCTTTTCTGTCAGCTGAGGCCGGACTGTGGGAGACTAGACGTTGTGGTGTTGTGTCATTGTGAGAAGCTGCTATGGTGTGAAGGGAAACACGCTGTTTGAAGGCTAATTCAAGGTATGATAGTAAAAGTTTTGCCATTATGCTGCTGCACTCTAAAACATCTTTTTTTCCTATCACACTCTGCTCTCCTGCTCATGTTTCACCACCAAGAATTCAAAAATATCTTTTACTCACCGCCGTCCTTTTTCCATGAGCTGTCACACACCTTTTGTTTTTTTTCCTCCAAGCATGGTCTGGTCTGGTCTGCTGGCTGGTCTGCTGGCTCTGCTCTGATGTACAGTAGACTTTTTGGGGGGTTTTAGTGGGGATACTGAAATGTATGGTGGGAGGCTCTGCAGCTCCTGGGTGGTCTCGGTCCTCAGCAGGGGGTATTTTTAGTGAGCGTTGCCCTGAACTGATTGAGGTAACATCCTGTGTTGTCTTCACCATCCTCTCCCTGCTCCTCTTCTTTCTCTAATTTTCTACCAAATGTTTATGTTTTGTTTTGTTTTGGGTTTTTTTCACCAAACTTTTAGGGCTATAAGTGTCAGACTCACACGTTAATAGTCAAAGATATGGCAACATCTGTGGTCAGATTGTAACAGTCGAAACAATGTTTGCTCATGTACTAATAGGTAAAATCAAGAACTGTTTTGAATCCTTTCCTGATCATCCTTGTCCTATTTTGATCATCAAAAATGGAAAAATTAAGGCTATTGCAATGTTTCAACTTTCTTTCCTGAAATTGAGTCTGTGTTTTGATGATATCGTCCTTCAGGGCACCATCATGGAGGAAATGGACTTCGAGCGGCGCCGGGAGCTGAGGAGGCAGAAGCGGGAGGAAATGCGCCTGGAGGCCGAACGGTAGGAGGACCAGATTTTCTAACTAATTGAAGTGCAAAGAAAGTGCTCAAATAGTCAGTCCTCTACCACCATGGCTCCACTGGAGGCTGATGGTCTTTGGGGGGGCAGTTAGCGTTGCGTAACGCCACTGTCATGCACAGCCCAACTCCTCTGATGTCTATGCCAAGTTGGAGCCTCCTTTAAAAGTTTTGACGACTGTCCTCCTCTCACCCTTTAAAAGCATTGCTCAACAAATATTGGCTTCCCCCTGCCCAGATTGCAAGAAGAAAAGGCTGATAAGACATCTGATAAGCACTGTGATGACCTTTAAGTTCAATCATGCTCTCCCTCCCTTTTTCCATATTTCACTCCTGGATGTGTCTTTGTGAACTCGCTTTGATTCGATGGAATAAGAAGAAACTGATGAAACTAAAGTTCTCTTCTACAAATTGATTGACTTGTAACATGCCAAATGCAGCAAAAGTAGTTTAAGAAAGGGGGCGGGTATTCTGAGAGCTTGATACAAAGTTTGCCAAGGAGGTATTTTATACCGGCTTCATCTGTTCTGCAGCCTTTCCAATTAGGGATGAGGGTGATGTGGATGTAGATACTGGCCAAGGTCACCTCCCAGCTTGATTTATTTGTGAGAAGGGTTGTGTGAGAGCCAGTTACTCCATCATTGACGATGCTTGGCAGAGGTCTGGCCACTGCTGAATACACAAATGTTTCTCTCTGATGATTCATTTTTATGGTGCAAAGGACATGTGAGAAGTATTTACCTTAAGCTATGAACAAGGCCCTTGGCTCCAGGTAGAACAGAATTTCTCATAAAAAGGAAACTACAGCATGCAAAACATTGTACATCATCCACAATGGTGAAGGACACATGCTGTGCAGGGTGATAAAATGCAGGGTTAAGTCATTCATCCAGACATTGAAAATGAAGTGAGTGCCATCGTGTGCAGCGTGTGGATGGTACCAAGTTTACATTAATTTGAACTTTTTGGGTAGTGAATAAATCCTCTCCAACAAATCTTCATGGCCAATACTGTCACGCAGTAGCTTATGAGAGATGGTATCAGCATATATATCAACTGATAAGTTAGGAATTGCAATACCGGATTGCTAAACAAACATAATGCATATTGGCATTTAAAAACTGAAAATTTTAGTGTGTAGACATGTAGTACCATTTAATAGTTGTATGTACCTCACTGGGCTTCACATTAAACTGCATAATCAGATTCACATTATGGTTGAGGCTGCAATTGTTTGATAATGGTAAAAGAGTGACAATTATGAAGTATTGTAGGGCTCCAGAGATATCCTTGGCTGGGCTAGAAGTTCAGACTACACAGTTTTCAAAGTGCAACCACCAGGAAAAATACCTGACTCAACTGGTCTTGAAACTACAGTATATTTTGTCACAAAAGCACAGTAAGCTTCACCGGAAATGACGAGTGCTGATCTGAATTTGGCATGACCTGGCTCCTACTGTCACTTTGCTGTTCCTCAAATTCGACTCATCAGACTTATTCATTATCCAGGGTAGCAGGTCTGGTGATGTAACTTACTGGGCCAGTCCATTTTTGTTTAGGAAAGGTAGCTTGTCAGTCTCTCCTTCCCACCATCGGGAATGATGTACATTTCATCTTATGAAATTATTAAGTGTGATTTTCCAAACAATGATATTTTGGTCGAATGAGAGCATAATAACCAAAACAGGAGTCTCATAATGAACTTTTTATGGAATCAGTAGATATAGGACAGCCTTCAGTTTAAGCTGGGTGTTTGTGTCCTTGCAAATGTAACTATCAATATTCACACTCCTTTTCAATCTGTTTTGGTTTTCGCCTACTCCTGGATGAAATATGTAGTTCTTTAGCTCTCAGAAGCAGTTTGTTGCTGCTCAGTTTGTTGCCCAGTTTGTCTTGTCAGTCACTTGTGGATGGGCAGCTAGCATGGAATGGATTGAGTTGGGGTTTTTTTAACCCTAAATAAAAAAAAACATTTGTCTGCTTGGGCTGAAAATATGGCTAGCTAAAAAAGGCTAAAATGCCCTGTGAAGCTGGCAGGAACTGCAGAATCAAGAAAGTGATTCTGAAAGTAAGTGAGTTTTCATTTGACATGTATTTATTTGATGTTAAGTTCTGTAAAACATTTAAGTAACCTAATTTAAGGGATCCTTAAATTGTGGTTTTGTTTGTTTTTATGTTGCAGACCTTAGCCAGACTTGAAGACTCACGTCTCATTTCCCCAGGTGCTCTCTAAATACCTTATTGAAGTGAAGGTCAATGTTTTTGTTCCATGGCTTAAAATCTCCATAAACTCCATGCTGCTAGAATTATTTATGCCGTTTTGGAGTGTTTATGTTACATGAAGTACATGGAATTTGGCAGAAAATGTAGATTATGTAGAGCCCACAGACGCAATAGATGATTGTCGGGGGAAAAAAAATGACAGCGTCGTACGCGTGTTCGACATTTGCATTTTGAGCTCAGCGAATGTTTGTTTGTGACTGTTTACTCTGTCCGAGCAGCATTTTTTTCAGCTGGCAGACAACATGACGCTCCTGTTATTGATAAAAGATTACATCTTGACACTGTTTCCATATCTGCCAATATATTGAAACAATCAATATTTACATGCGTCTCCTGGTGGGACTAGTGAAAACCACATGTTTTCTCAATGGCCTGCTTCCAGTCCACCACCATGGCGCATTGAGAGTGCGA
>KV751334.1:24561330-24587081 GCA_001698575.1 Mola mola
AAAATTTGTTCAGCTTTTAGGTCAGTCCCTTATATGAATACCATAACCTAATATTAAAGGCATGTTTACTTGGTTTTAAACTAGTATTTTTCCTCCTTTTAGACTCCGTTTTGGGGATCACCTATTTCTATGTTAACCAGCTGCTCAGTGACTTGGTCTGTCTGCCTTTTTATGTTTTTGTTGTTGATTTTTCTGTAAACAGGATATAATGACAGTGAGGAGAATGAATCTCCAATCCTTTTCTACTTTCAGCAGTCCAACAACAGTCTCCAACACACTTATTTTGAAAGTCCAGGAATTCAGGTCTTCCTCGTAGCAAACCTAGGGAACTAGTTCTGACGAATTGTAGGGTAGGGCTTAACTTTGTAGACACAACTTACCGTTTGGGTTCCTCAACCTCTACGTGACCTTGTACAGGCAGCTCCTCCTCTTCTTCCTGAGAATCCATTACTGGTTTGAGCATGTATGGCTGAATTACTCCTATGTTAGAACTTGCCAGAGCGTATTGTAGACCAGATTAAAAGTCTGAAGATGACAGAGCAGGAAACCTTCTGACTTGCTCCAGCTGCAGGTGAGGGGCAGGGACGGGGAGTGGAGACGGGGAGGCTAAAGTATCACATTCATAGCTCCCCACAGCATCGATGAGAGAAAGGTGTTGTATGACCTCCAAGCTGTTTTAAGGTCACAAAGAGATTTTTTTATGAAAAAATGCCAAAAAACCTTCTTGGACAGAACAGAAATCAGTAAAAAGGGTTAAATTGATGACTGGAGGAAGACTAGAATCGGGGTTGGTTCAGTAAGGCCAAAAGAAAAGCTGAAAGAAGCAATAAAATAAAATAACACTTGGCACTGGTGAGAAACTTCATAGTAGGGGATGATTCACTGTAAGCTAATGGCTATGTATAACTTTCACATGGCACTAGTCATTTGACCCATCCTTGATCTAAAAATATTGGTTAGTGCGGCATTAACAGGGTCATCCCAGCACACAATCTTAACGCTCACGTTACTGCACATGATGCAAGTGCCAACGGACAACAACAAGTAGATAGTTTTTTAAATTTCTCCTCGAACACTTTCGGTTTTGAATCTACATGCATGCCATTGACAAGTCAATTGCAGCAACTGTTGACTGCCATATGGTGGCTCCTCTCGCACTTAAACCCAGAGAATTATGCCTTCGTATCAGCTATCACCTCCCAGCGGAGCGCTCTGTCCCAGGAGCCTCCATGCTATCAGCAGGACAGAAACGCAACGCTGCTCCTTTCTGCAGATAAAGCACAGCGTTCTGTTCTCTGGCATAGACGGACAGACGGACAGAACAGGGAATGCAGTGAAGCGATTTGGGTTAACAGGATTACTATAACTGTATAGGAATGGCTACAGCTCTTTAAAACGCATCTGAGAATGGGGAATTTCCGGTCGGGAGAATTTTGGGAACTCCCGTGTTCGGTAGCGGCCATGTGCAAGGTCTTTTTTTCGCAGGGCGACGGGGACAGGGGTGTAGTTTCTTCTTTTGTCCATTTAAAGGCTGTTTTTGTCCATCCAAGGAACACATCCTGCCCCATCTCTTAGCTCTTTTCTCATACATAATAAACAATCCTCTGAGATTCTCACAGTCCCACAGTCAGAAATAGGAAAAAATATGTGTCTTCTCTGTGTGTCCGTGTATTTCCGTCTTGCAACTGTAGTCACAATGTGGGTCTCTAGTCCAGTGAAACCAGTTCATTGAACATATGAAGACAAATTTGGGTATTCATCATTTAGAAAAATATAGTTAAAACTATCACAGTTAAAAGAGAGTTAAATTTTATACATGGGGTTTGGTATAACATCGGTTTTAAGCCAACTGAAGACAAAAAGAAGTGTGTGAAACATCAAATCAAATCAAATCAAATTTTATTTGTATAGCCCGAAATCACAATTTACACATTATCTCACTGGGCTTTGACAAACTGTACAGATGTGACATCCTCTGCCCTTAGACCCTCGAACCGGGTGAGGAAAAACTTAAAAAACCCTAAACAGGGAAAATAAGAAACCTCAGGAAGAGCCCCAGAGGAGGGATCCTTCTTCCTAGGACGGACAGACGTGCAATAAATGTCACTTGTACAGAACACAAAAACATGATAACAACAGTTCATTTAGAATGCATAAAACATCCATGAGTCCCAGAGTCTGTGGATTCTATGAGTCCAGATGTATGGAAAGTCTAGTGATCCAGACGCAGGTGGACTCTGTTGGTCCAGGAGTCATTGTACTCCATGTAGGAAGATCTGGGTGTTGCTGAGTCCAAGGGTATGTAGAATCTGTAAATCCAGGGATATGTGAAGTGTAGTGGTCCAGAAGCATGTGTAGTCTATTGATCCAGAAGCCATTGTGATCTGTGGGTCCCGATTTGCACTTGGAAATCCAGCCTAGGAACCAAGTCACAGGATCCAAGTCACAGGATCTCCTTTCCTAATGTGGCCAGGAGGCATCAGGCAGGACCACAGCAGCACCTCCCACCGCGACCTAGAAAAACCTGCAGGATGGTAAAGCACAACGACTCCGGGAAAGAAGTAAAGTTAGTGTAAGGATATGGACATTTACAGGAGCAGAGAAGGAGTCGGAGTCAGAGGGGGGAGAGAAGAAAGCTCAGTGAATCATGGAGTGTTCCCCCAGCAACCTAAGCCTATAGCAGCATAACTAAGGGCTAGATAGGCCAGCCTTAACTATAAGCTTTATCAAAAAGGAAGGTTTTAAGCCTACTCTTAAACAGTTTCATTATCACAGTTTCATTTATTAACCTGGAGCTCTACTGACGTTACAGATTGGAGAGAGAGCAGAGTTCCTGAACAAGTCGGCGCAGAAAAGGTGAAAGTCTTTCCAGTCCTGTTTCTGCTATATAGGAAAAAATGCAACCCAAAATTGGCTGTTTAATCAGCCAGTGACTTTCTTTGAGCATCTGAAGATGAAATACTGTGGCCCCCTGCCATGTATACTAACAGGCTGTTTTTTGCCGAGCAGCACAGCGAAGGCGTCTCATTCGACTGTGGTGTCCAAGATAGACAACAGGCTGGAGCAGTACACCTCCGCTGCACAGGTCGGCATGTCCTCTACTGCAGTGTGATGTCAAATTTAATGACACAAAAAGATGGCTTTTTATTTTATTTTATTATTATTTTATTTAACTCTATTTCTGTGTTCAGCAAAGCATGTTGCCTATAAGGATTACCAGACACATTAATATAGAGAACTTACAGGTCATTCTGTAGCCCTTTGCTAACTTGGAAGTTTTCCTCTGCTCAAACATATGTTTCTCTTCTTGTTCCTCCAGTTGTATGTTGAACTTCTGTGTCTAGAGTCTGACTCGATAATGCTCTTTTCACATTCACTGTGTCCACACTAACACAAACATTTTTTCTAAACAGATATTATTTCCATTCCATGAAGAAATTTCTATGTATTTCCTTCCTTTTACATGAAATTTTTGAACACACTGGCATGCCGGACCAGTAGGTGGTGATACAAGCAGCATCACTGATAAGTCAAATACCTGAGAAGAGCATACTTAACATGAGCAGTGAACATTCCCCATTTCCCCATTCGCGAGAGTAGCTTAATAATGTTGCCAAGTGTTTATTTATTTGTATTTATTTTAAACATATATTCAAATCAAATCAAATTTTTGGTACGGCCCAAAATCACAAATTACAGTTTGTCTTAGAGGGCTTTTACGAACTTTCCAGATTTGATACCCTCTGCCCTTAGACCCTACAACCGGGTGAGGATACACTGAACAAGGAAAAATAAGAATCCTCAGGGAGAACCACAGAGGAGGGATCCCTCTTCCTAGGATGGACAGATGTGCAACAGATGTCACATGTACAGAACACAACAACATAAAATAACAAAATAACAAATCATTGACTAACACATGTTAAAATATTTGAAGTCAATGAGTCCAAGAGCATGTGAAATCCATATTCTCTCCTCTTTGATCAAAAGGCTTTCTGGCTCCCAGCCCGAGGTGCTATCGTGAGAAAAAAGTGATTCACTCGTATAAACACACGGTGTTAAAACGATGTAAAGCTTAATCGTTGTTGCTGTTGTTTCTTGCGCATTTTCTTTACAGAAACAACAGACATGAGTGAATTATGACATAAATACTGTCCCAAACATGCAGTGTCACATGTATACACATAAACACTATCTAGAATTTTTTTTAAATCCACTTTAGAGGGCATTTTGAAAGATGTGTGTGTAGTGTCCTAAAATGCCTTTTGTGTGTCAGCAAGAGGACCAAACATGCAGGTCCACAGGTTCGAGCCTGAATGTGTTTTCTTCAAGCTCATTGAAAATCAAGTTTCAAGAGGCATGATTCCTGATGTCACAAATATTCATCTGTGAAGGGTGTTCTGTGGTATTCTTCAGTGCACACACACACACTGTGAAATAGGAAACAGCTGTCAGGACAAATTTAATGTCATAATTACATACACTTTTGCCAGTAAAGCATGTCAGACTATTTTTATACATCTTAATCTTCCCTTTTCTTCGGCCTTTGTGAATTTTGTTTTAAAACTTCATCTTTCATTGTCTCACTCCGAGTAGTGTCCGGCTCCCGGTCCAGAAAAAACATAAAATATAAACCAAAGTGAATCTATGCTGTTGCAGCGATGCCACGTTGCAAATATCAGACAGGACAATTTGAAATCAGATTTAAGCAACAAAATTAAGGAACCAAAATTCAGATTAAAAACTGCCAAAAAAACAATTCCTGGATCTGATTCCAGCATTTGGCTACCATTTTGGCCCCTGGCATTGCCCAGAAATGCCCATTCTGTGTCTTAAATTGGCATCCAGAAGTAGTGTGCTGCGGCGCCCCCAGATGAGCCCAGCATGTTTCTCATATTTCACAGCATCTTTTTCTCTGTGCACTTTAACAGTGTGGGAATTTGTCATTGCTATTAATAGCAAGCTCCTGTGAGTGTGTTAAACCAACACTTTGTCTCACCAGAGAGAGACCAAGGAGTCCCGGTCCCCCCGCTCTGGAGCGGTGGATCTGCCGATGGTCACAGACAGCATACGAAGCATCAAGAGCATGTGGGAGAAAGGCAACGTGTTCACTTCGCCTGGAAGCGGCGGGGGCACGTTCAAGGTAAACAGGGAGATGTTGGAGGATCTGGGAAGGTGTTTAGTGATTGGAGCAGAGAGAAAGAGAGGAGCCACTTCTTATGTGGCCCCATTCGACGAAAAGGAACAACCTCAGCTGACTTTTGGCCTCTTTTCAAACAGGAAGCCGCTGTGATAAAGACAGGCGTGGCGGGCCGCATCAACGACTGGCTGAATAAAACCCCAGAGAGCGTCAAAACGCCAGGAGGAAGGCCAGCGGTAGGTCGCGAAAGCGAGACAGTGCAGCACATGTAGCGTACAGGTCAGGTCCTGTAGACAAAGCGTAGCAGGTGACTGGCTTACATCAGGGTCGTCATTTTATAAGTGCAGAATCTTTCATATCAATCACTATGTTACCTTTGTCCAAGCTCTGACATTTTGCAATGACAGATTTGTGTTCCTTTAACTTTTCTCTAATTTCCTCATTGGTTCGAATCAAATGAATGAGACTTACTCACAAGTGTGATGTCACCTACTTCTATGCACCAATCAAGTTTCAGCAACATTTGCAACAAGAATAAGGCTTAAAGAACCAAAAGCAGGACTATAAAACAATTTAACCTTGTCTGAGCTTCACTGTTAGCTCATCTTACAGTAAGTAGAGTGATCAGGTGCCCCTGAGCAGAAAAACAAGTCCTGCCACACCACAACAACTACTCAGGAGAGGTGTGACAGTGACCAGTGACCCCCAAATTGCACAGTTTCAATCAAATTGGACAGAAAAGTTCAATCGACGGAGGCCCCACCTTGCAACTGACAGGACTCTATGGATCTCCTGCCAAAACACTGATTGTAGACACCACAGCCACGGCCCTACAGAGATCACGTGACTGTGTTTCAACAGGTAAGAGCCAAGTCAGATCCAAGATGGGGCCTTGAAGTGTTGTAATTTTCAATCACATACTGTGGAATTTCGAGGCCTAGTTGAGACTTTTAGCTCTTTGTCAGGGGTCTTTGGGTCCCTGGGCCAGTTCCAGGGGTGGTGTGCTTGGTCTGAATGACCACTTGAGATGTATCAAGTTGCATCAACATAAAAGGCAATGGGTTTCCCAGCAGACTTTGTACCATACCGGGGTGATCAGCGTTACTCACTTCAGCTGTCAGCAGTCTTAATGTTGTGGCTGATGGGTGTATAATGCCTGTATTCAACCCTACCTGCATTTATGTTAAAGCTCTCCATTTATAACACAAAGCAGGGGAAGCTAACGTCATCAAAGGAACCTTTATGTAGAAGTATTTCCAACCAAGAAGCTCAAAAACAGAAACTGCCTTTGCTATATAATGCTGCTCTTCACTGTTACAATATCAGCAGCTCTTGCCTGAATTTTACTCAGCATTGTGATGGGCTCTCTGCTTTGTTGTGTCCCCCAGCCTTTGTCCTCCTTTCTCATTTTTCCCCTCCAATCTCCCTGTTTTCTGTCTCCATTGACAGGACCTGAAGCCTGTTGACGTCACCAACAAGAGGAGTCTATGGGAAAACAAGGGTGCCACTCCAACCAAGGTAGCTCCCATTCATTTCAAGCTGTTCACCAGCTGGTATGACAAAGACCGAATACCAGTTTCACCCATCAGGGGAAATCCAATATGTTCCACATTCTCTCTCCAGATGAAGTTTTAATATGCCAAATTGGTTTGTGGTCTTGGAAAGATTTTCCATGGTTTTCTCATGTTTTTCCATTTGTCACCAATCAAGAGGATGTTTTGTTGGAGAGACAGCGTCAGAATATTAAAATAATCTCACATTGTTTTGACCCTGTTGTTGGAACAATGGGAGTAACAGTCACTTTTGTTTGTTTGTTTTTGAAGAACTCTCATAGCTAGTTGACCTCGCAGTAAACTCTGGAATAAGCCTGGAGAGGTAAAGGAGAACTCGCTCCATGTTTCTTCAAAGCTGCTATCACAGAATGACTTCACACTCTGCCGTCACACTCTTTGACCTTTATTTTACTCTGTGTTGTTGCCAAGGCTGTGCTCTGCTCTTCTGCAGTTGGACACTACTTCTTAAGTTAATTACAATACTTATATCTGGATTATTAGGCATTTCTGATTTGACCAATGTGTCTTGTATTCCAGGATCTGCATTCTGTAAATAAACATAATTTGCTTTCCAAAATGCATGGAGGGCATTATGGACTCAAACTTGTAAAACATGTCCGTAAGAAGTTGTAAGTGCTGTAAGATAAAAGGAACAAAGGGAACGTGTCAGTGGAGCCGTGGTGAAGACAATTTTAGAGAATATTGCCATTGACTCCGTTAACAGTGGTAACTTTTAAGAGCCAACTCAACAAAATCCAGATTAAATTTCAATGTAAATTCTGTCGTAAAAAGCCTTAAACAGTGCACATGTTGTCCAACTGCGGGCTGACTGCTTTTCACAAATGGCTGTATCACATTACCGCTCCTCCTTCTGACAACCACAAAATCACTACTCTCCGTCCAACTTCACTTGACTTCACGTCGCCCTAATGGAGAAGCTGTTTACAGCAGTTTTTAGATGTAAGATGCCTTGCCGGCTTGCGCAACGGCACTTTGGCAGTTCTGAATCATTGTTATGGCCTCACATTTTCAAACAAGGCTAACTGAACCTGACATGAATACATTTTCTTATCTTTATTTCCGTACAGAGCTCAAACTGTTTGCAGAGCTGCTTGGTAGGAGTGACACAGAACATTTATTTTTTTTTAAATGAAACCATGTAGTGATGTACCTCCTAGCTCAATCGCTTTACTCTAAACTTTCCCTCCTTCCTGCCTTCGTCCGTCCCGACCCTGCAAGCGTTCCTGCAGCCAGAGGCTGTGGTCCGCCACATTGAGTAGAGGAGCGCGAGGGCATGTGGTGGTGGTCTGCGCTGACGCAAAAAGGGCCCTGGACAGGAAAGGTAGCGGTTAGTGGCCTTGTCATTAGCCAGCCGTGCTATGCTGTGATGTCAGGGGGAAGGCGAGATGAGCAGGGTAACGGCTGGTGAGGGAGATCTGGGTAGGTTTCAGTGTCAGCGTAGGTCAGAAGTGGTTTAGACGCACCCACTGCTTTGCCTGCAAGCTTTGCAGGTTCTGTGTGCCTCTTTGCTCCCTTAGACCTGCCTGTTTTCATGTCTTGCAGGTGGCCGGCGGAGGGGAGACCAAATCAGTCGCCAACGGTGAGTCTCAACGAGCCACCACACACATATTTATTGTTCACAGCCCTGCTCTTAGCATGGCCAGTATTTTGTCTTCTTTATTAGTCGGATTGCTTCCAGAAAGACTAGAAGGTTGAGAAAACTGTAACACAGGGCTTTAATTTAGATATTGTAAAAACATAGAAATAACCAAAATATGTTAAAAGTTTTTCATTCAACAGTGATCAATAAGTTTTTTCAAACATTTAGACAGAACTCTTCCTCACCCTCATTCATTTTGTTCCATATTTTACTTATTTTATTTATTTTTACTATTTGTTTAGTTCAGTTTTATTATTATAATCATTGTACGTTGACTTCATTTATTTCACCCTCTCCCTTCTATTTCCCTGTCGTCAGTTTTAGTACTCACCAATCCATTTCCAATACAGTTCAGCACACCCAACATACAACATCCCACCATTACAAGTCTTTGTGTCTCTCGGTTCATTTGTCATGTCTTGTTATGCTTTTTCGTTGTTTATATACTATACTATGGAGTGATATTACTGTTTTTTCTCTCAGTTGTTTTATGCTGCATCAGTAAATTAATAAAAAGAAAAAGTAATTAGTAGTAAAATATACTAGTATAATTGTAAAAAGCTAAATGCCACAAAATGAGGGTGTAAGATGCATCCCAACCCAGGTGAAGCCGCCAGTGCAGCAGAGCTGTAACAATTAGATGATAAATCAATGTCTTGTCAACTGTTACATTAATCTACAACTATTTTTATTTTTTTTAAGTCAAAATGTCCAAATATCAGGTTATCAGATATGAATGATAATAGTGGGTTTTAAAGATCAGATCAGGGCACAGTCTCCCTCCTACATTTGTTCGCTCAGTGGGCAGAAGCAGCGTTTTTGCTTTGGGAGATTCCTCACATGTCAGTCTAATGTGATGTTTATTGGACGTGCAAAATCACGCACATTGATATCTGTAAACCCACTCAGCAGCCAACATGCCGCCACTCAAACCCTCTAGTTTTTCCCAGCCTGTACACATCCACTAGTGCTGCTCAGACCACAGTCGTGCCTCTCAGGCTGCTGCCAGCCCACTTTTTCAGATTTATGGCCAGTGTGTTGCGTTATTCACAAACCACCACAGGCTGACAAAGGATGACAGAGGCTTTGTAGAGATTTTGTGTTCTTTGCTGGTAACTGGCTGCAGGAACTGACAACCAGTTAATGTCACACTGTTTAGCAGCCTAAGACACTCCACATGCTTGAGTCTAATACAGAACTTTCCCCATTTTGGAAAGCAGTTTTAGTTGGAAATTGAAATATAGTTTTATTCAATTCTGGAAAGAAGTAGACATGAAAATTCTTAATTTAAAATTTAAAAATTGAAGCCATTTGTAAGATGTTCAGTGGTGTTGCTGGTCATCAAATACAGACTCTGGGTTGGAAGTTTGGGCTGTTCACCACACCAGATATTTGGCATTTGATGTCCTCATAAAAAAACACAGTGTTGGTTTTTGATGATGCAGGCGTGAGACCGAGCAGTCAACCCTGTTACACATTAAATCAGAAACATACAGAAAGAAATCTGATCACTGTATTTTGGTTCCATGCGTAGAAGGACTGCTGGTCGTGTCCACTAAGGTTAAAGATTGCCTAAGATGAAAATCTACGGTTCTTAATGTACTACACAACACATCATGACTGAAATCAGCAGTCACCAAAAACCAAATTCTGACATCCCAGGTCTTCTGGGGTCTTCTAACGAACGAATCCTAAAGTCTATTGGGGGTGGGGCATAACGTCGTAGAGACAAACCGTAACATTCTAAATGCAGCAACTTGTGATCAATGCATCAACTTCTTCCACAGAATCAGTGTCTGGTTAAAATAACTCCAATGTTAGAACTATATTAAAACTAGTTTGAAGGTCAGAAGATGACAGAGCAGGTAAGCTCTGTTTCGCTCCAGCTCTGAAGGCAAATGGCAGAGTGGAAGTGTACCCAAAATGTTCGTTTATACAAAACAGAAAGGAGCTTTGAAGGGTTTAATCGATGACTTTAATCAATAAGCAGGACTTTAATAAAACTAGCATCAAGGAGCCTTTAAATGACGTGTCAGCTACATGAGTTCATCGCTTCGCTGTGATCAGTTCAACCTCCTTTGTCACAATGTCAGAATCATGAACCCAAACCTCTGAAGCCATTCATAGACTCGGTTTGTGTCTTGTGTCACCAGGTATGGGACATTAATGTCTTGAAGGAGCCCGGGGACCACGACAATCCAAGACTCTTCCTGTTGACTTTGTCTTTAGCACCAAATAATGATCACACGGACCCCACAAAAAAACGGAGGGACAGGAGGGACGCTGTCCAAGCACTGTACCAAAACAGCATCATATTTTTGTACGGTTGCAATGTTTAAGTGCCTTTGCACAATGATTTTTGATTTCTAAAAGAAACAAAATGCTGTGAAATTTGGACATTTTTTTTAAGTTACCGTTGCTAATTACTTAATACAATCATTCCAGGAATAAAATAAACAAAGTCATTAAATTTAGATCCATCTTTACTCCATGCCGACAGTTTTGATAGAGACGTAGTTTCCACATTCCAGAGAGATGGGTGAAATCAATACTCTCCCTCAAACATTACATGTTCCAGCTCTTTCTTTTTTTTTAATTTATATTTAAAGCAAAAGCTTCACACATTGCTATTTTATTCAACGTTCACCAAGGTCAGGATAGAAATATAAGCACTTCTAGAATTTAGTTTTCACTTTTATTATGTCTTACCAATAGTGCAGCAATGGTCTGAGTAATATATGTTAGCACATGTGATGTTTTGAATATGACCTATCAAACTATATCTTATATAACATCGTTATACGCATTAAAAAAAAAAGGTATTTTTGCTTTTTTTGTATCCAGAAACTATTCACCAACAGGCAGTTAATTTCAGCAGCGATAGGACTGTTCAATATTCAGAAGACCATTACGACTTTTATTACCATTTTGTCATTTAATTTATGTCATTTTATTATGTTGAGTTCCAAACTGTTTTTGTAGCTTTTCTACCTTTTTTTTTGATCACTTTAAAATCTTCAGACATTCCTGAAAAGACAGGTGCACGAGGTGCCTTCGCTGATTAAAAGCTGCAGGAAAATCGGCAAACTCTTTCTTTTTAAACTCTACCTTCTACCTTCTGTACTGCCTCTATGCACTCTTATGCTCAGCGATACTGTTTGAGGGCTTACGAATTCACGGTGCCTAAGAATCTAGCAAGACACAAGGATATGTACCACTATGTAACTCTGCTTGCCTTATGATTGCAATGAAAACATTTACGATAGCTAAGGTACCGTACACGATGGCCTCAAAGATACCAGCATGATTCGTACACTTATAATTTTCATATTTCCTTTTCAATGACAAACTTAAGTAAGCACATTCCCTTTCGTGCTTTTAGCGCAGCGCACGTTTTGATAGGATTAAAAGTTTGCCGGGGCATTAAATTGATCAATCTTACTGCTCAAAACTCTGACAATCACATTCCATGGTTCCTGAAAAAGAGCAGGGGAGCTTGACCAAAATGCTTTAAAGTGTGATTTAATGTGACATTTCTGTGTACTTTTGATTTTCTTAAACACAGGGGTTTTATATTGCCGTTTTGTTTCTTGTTTTTTTTTTTGTTTTTTTTATGACCTTGTGTCTCTTTTTATGTTTTTGTGACATCCTTTTACTTCCATATTTAACCAGACACTTGTTGTTTGTGTAGCGCTAAGCCTATGCAGAACACACTATCTGTAGTCTCTCTAAACACTCCCAATGTCATACAAGTGGGCAGTTTCCAACTGGATGAATGTTTTAAACATTGTACCCTTGACTCAAAAACCGCAATAAAGACATTGAAGTAGTCCACAAGTTTTCTTCTGTGCTCCTCTTGTACTATGGTACACATAATGTAATGTATAAACGATCAAAATCAGACTTATATGGTTTTCCAGGTATCAAATTGAGAGAGTGTATATTTACAAAATGGGTTTGCCTTTCAACAGAAAATGTCCTCACTGTGGAATTCTAATACTGAGGATGGTTGGTTTTGGATTGCATAAAACAAGTGCAGGACCCGTTATGGCTGGAGGTCAAAGGTCAAGGTCCCTGAAGCCTCATGTTGGCCGCACTTGTGAACATAAAACAAACTCAGATCAAATCCACTGACAGTTAGCTTCAATCAGAAGAGGTTGACCTTGGAGGTCAGAGGTCAAGCTAAGTGTGACCCGAAATCTCGTGAGCACATTATCTCAAGAATGTATTGAGGGATTGATGTCAAATTTGGCACAAATTTGGACTCGAGGGTAAAAGGGTTAAATTTTCGTTAAGGTTAATAAGGGTTTTTGGCCAGTGTGTATTACAAACAACATTCTTGTCTCTTCTTTACCAAATAGGCTCTTGTGTTATATATTCAGTCAAACTTTTTGCTGATGTGCACCAAACTGCTTATATAACAGTGCTCTTTACTTCCTCTCCAAAAAATACCTCATTGTTCCTATTAAAATCCACCCCGACCTCATTGGTTTGCCAGTATTCATGTTCAACTTAAAACTGACTCATCCAAAAATCATATGACCCTCTTCACTAGCTTTTATTTTATGACCCCCTTACACTTCACTAGTTCAGTGCAAATCTTTCTACTTCACGGCAGTAGTGTGAAAACAGGTGTTGCCAGTCATATTTAAAACACAGGTTTTATGTGGTCTTTCTTTACTGTACGTTACAAATAACATCCATTTGAATCATGCCCCATTTCACAGAATCAGTGCAAAATATACAACAAATAAGATCAAATGTACATCCAAAATATTAGAATATAGAAAGGTTAGACTAAAAAAAAAGCTCTGTATGAGGTGTAATTGTTTTACCAAATGTTGTTTTACATTGACACAAAGATACAGATGCAGGGAGTGTTAAATGAACTTAACAGATGTGGGGTTTTTTTTTTTTAAATGTCACTTTTTAACAACCTAAAATGACAAAAGGGAGGCTAAAACAGGTAAGACTGGTAAATGATTGTTTTGTAAATATCCATATGTTTCACAAGGCGAAAGAAACCAGCCAACCATCAAAACTTCTGCTGTCTTCAAGTGCTGTCAGAAATGTAAAAGTTAGTTGCAGCACTAATAGTACGGAACTTGTTTCAACTGAACCTGTGCTGCCGTGTCAGAAATATTTAAATAATGACCTCTGTCAGTGCAAAGGGTTTTTTTTCATAATCTGGTGACCAATATGTGTTAATAAAAGTCAGGTATTACTTGATAATAACTATTCTGTCACTTCCCAGAACTAAAGCAGAGAACTTCAGGAGATCTGTTTCATCTCCAGCCAAATAGTTGTTGGAGGTGGAACGAGTTGTATTTCAGACAATCTGTGGCCTGAGATTACAAGGAGCACACCTGAAGGCAGCGTTCCCCTCCAGGTGTAACTCATCTCCTGCTCCAACAGCAGAACTGACTGTCCCACAGCAGAGATGTGTGCTCACATGACGGACAGGGCGCTAGTACATGTGCCTCTCTTGGTTGAGGGGATGACTGAACTCATCTCTGTGTGGACCCAAACCTGGAGCTCGTGTTCAGGGAGATCTGAGATCTGAGCCTGACCATGTCCTACATGCACAATGAGTCAGTTTTCGATAAAACCCTCCATTAATGAAAACAGAGGGTTTAAGTGTTAAATGCACTTAACACCTGTTAAGCGTGTTTAAGTGTAATAAATCTCCATCTAACTAGCTCACACAGTCACAAATGCTGAATTGAAGTGACTCGGATGTCACCAGCGTAGACTTCTAAGAGGCTTATCTTTGCTCTGTTGTGGTGGGAGCAGTGCATATGCTGCTGAAGGAGGTGCTAAGCTCGCCCCTGTGTTGGGAGCATGCCTCGGGCTTTGACTTAATGCAGCCTAATGCCCAAAACCAGCAGCCGCAACATTCCTGCCGCTGTCAGACTGGTGCTGCTTCACAGTTTCCAGCCAAACGGGGACTGACCACATGCATTAAAGCAAATGCACTTTTAATACCCCAGCCGTGACAGGCATCATACACTGTGAATTCTTTTTCCAGCCAGTGCTTTTCCTCAACCGGCTGGCCTTCTTCTCAGTTTTCTATCTGCCTCCCCTTCGTTTTTTTCTTCTTCTTCCACACTCCTTTGCACGTAAGAGTCTCAATCCGACGACACAAGTAACGGCCACACAGGGACTCCAGGTGCCGCAGAGTTTGAATCTGAGCAGATAAGTAACAGAATTTAAACAGAAGCTTGTCTGCGGAGGGTAACCATATACTGTACACGGGAAGTGTAAATTCAGCATGCTGAGATCGAATGTGCAGCTGGCCCTTTGAAACCACTAGAAAAGGGAGAAAAAGACCGCAGCCGGCCAGAAGGAAGAGGGAGGGAGGAACTGGGGAGCACATTTCCTTTTATCCCCACATCACCTATTCAACATGTATATCAAATAAGGCACTATTATTACCAAAAGCCTGGTGTGGCCATGTTTTTATGGGGCGGGATAGAGGTGAGACAGAGCTCCATGGAAGCACTGTTATGCAAGAAGTTCCCCAGCCAATATGAACGTGGGTCCCAGCTCACTGATTTACGGCAAGGATACGCTGAGGGGAGCCAAAGCTGTTGTCTGGAGGAGCCTCGCCACACCTGTTCCAAAACATGTTCAGTTAGTCTTAAAAATACACCCTCACTCTCCCTGTTGTTCAGCCTGGATGTCACAGATCTGCTGATTTATCAGCCTGAGGGAAAAGCAAGTAGGTCAAGGGACCGTGCACAATCACAATCCGACGTATAGCTGCATTATATGTTTCTATAAAGGATGTGGAATCATAACTTCATAAACTGCATCCCTGCCACCTTAACCCCAAACCTCTTAATTGTCTGTTTATGGCTGTCAAGCATACTTTATAGAAATAAGAATGAAAAAAACTCAAAAGTATTGTAATGCATTTAAACTTTCAGTGTTTCCTTCAGTACTAGGTATCTGAAGTGTTTTCTTCTAATGGTAATCCAGCAATAATTATTATTACTGGTACAGGTATATTCTGGACCGATTGGACGATAAGTCTGTGACAGATCCCATCTTTGACCACAATGTGCCAGTTCCTGTAAACAGTCAGAGTGGGTCTTTGGTTGGTTCACGACTTGCAAGCATGGATAAATCTGTATGGAAAAGAAAAGAGAGAGAGAGGACAGATAAACAACATTGGGAGAACAACAAAAGTCGCGGTTGACACGACAAAAGCTTTCTGTACTGTGTGTGTGTGGGTGGGATTTCTCTGTTGGCTGGTCAACATGTTCTGTCCCTTAAGATGGTTGTGTGAAGTTGGCAGCCCTAAATTCAGGCTTAGCTTAGCCTTGAAGTCTGGTAGCATGAGGAAACGGCGAGCCTGGCTCTGTTGACAGGTACAACAATCCACTTACCAGCACCTTTGTTGCTCATTCACTCTATATCTTCTTGTGTTTAAGGCTAAAAGTCAAATACTGACGCTGAGGTTTTCCCACTGAAACGGAAGCTTCAGGCAGCCAGCCTGAGCTACCAACACAAAGTGCAGGAATTGGACAACCCAGGAATAAGAGAACATATTAAAAATTCTAACTCCTTAATGCGTGACAAAAAAAAGCGTGTCCACAAGATGCCTATAGAAACATCACGTTGACAAGTGGTATCGTCTGCCTCTCAGCGAGAGCTTAAACCAGGATTCCTGATAAAAATGGCCTCATATAAGACAACCTTGGCGATGACATCATATGTTTCTGGCTGTCCAAAACTCCTCCTGCACTCCAAAACGATGTTGCATAACTGTTTTCACGGGCTGGGTTGTGTAAAAAGTGGCCAGATTTCCTTAAATGAAACAAGCGTGTTTCCAGATGATTACTGAAACTGTGTGGAAATCATGTTAAAATGATTGGTTTTTGAAAGAGAAATGAGCTGTAATAGAAGAATCTAGGTCGTGATTTAGGCTGATATTCTCCCTCCAAAAGTCCTCTGAGCGCCTGAGAAATGGTTCTCCGAGGGTACGCATCAGAGCTGATGTGATACGCGCAGCTTCGGACGCGGCGCTTTGGTCCCCGAAGGCCCCGTGTGGGCCTGGTAGTTCCAGAGCTGTTCAGACTCCAGTTGACTGCCTGCAGCCTTGATCAGTGCCAAGAGGAAATGGTTGAGGATTAGGCCTGGAGCGGTTTAAAGCCCTGGGCCTGTGCTCGCAGCGCCCACGGTCTGCAACTGCTCCAATCTCCCAGCGTGTAGCCAAGGTATTTCTCTGGGCTTTGGTTTAGTGGCACAAATGATAGAAGGACTGAAAGGAGAAGAAAAGAGGAGAGACACAAACCAGGGGGAGAGAAATCTCAAGGGCCATTGAAAAGTTTCTTTTTTTAAGAACGTCTGAGAAAAGAGCAAAGCATCAGGAGAAACAATTCCATCAGGACGATTAAAATACAAAAGTGTGTGTGTGTGTGTGTGTGTGTGTGTGTTTTTATTGGGTCAAACTTCTTTTGTATCTCAAAACAAGGGAAATCCCTCAAAGGGCTTCCTGTCTCCTGCACGGTGAGCTGAGGTGTTGATTTTTCAATACAGGTAATCGGAATCCAAGATGTCTGAGTGCGTCGCTACACTCCGGCAGGCGTTTTGTAGTGAAATCAACAGACAACACTCAGCTCATTTTAGCTCATCGCTCGCTTCTTCCCCCTTTGCAGGGATGAGGCTGAGCGAATATGAGAGCGTCCGGTGTGGTTTGGTTTTGTTTTCAACAAAACCAACAAAGAGGCGGTTAGTCTCATAACACGTCCTCTTTGTTGGTGATTGTCTCACCAACAAAGGAGGCTGTTGGTTTCAAAACACATCTTTGTTGTTGGTGATTGGTGATTGTCTCTACCCACTCAGGGTTAAATACCTGGGTTTCCCACACTGAACCTCAGAACTGAAGAAGCCTTTCGGATGAGAGGCGAAACGTCTTCAAACAAGATAAGAAGTCCAGTTGTTTCCTACTAAAACACTCCGAGATTTTGTTTTCAAACGTCACTTGTGCTTGCTGACCTGATTGTGTCTTCTCAGAGGCACAATCGTGGCTAGAAGAAAAGTAAAGGCCTAAACACACGCGCCTCGCCTTGTTTCCAGCGTGTCTGCTGTCAGGGATAAAAGCTGTAGTGAGCTAGCTGAGCGTGTTCCCCGATTGTCTACTTTAGATGTTTCTCAGTAACACAACAGCCAGAATCAGAGCGACCGTGGACGAGTCAGAACACACGCAGTGAGACAGGACGCACAGTCTGACGGTGTGGGAGGCTGAAGCCATGTTTACGATATCTTTACATGCTATCAGGGCTGTAAAGAGTACTACGGTTTGTACTCAGTATAAGTACCAGACATGCATTCAGAAAATGAGTAAATGTTACTGTGTTTTGTTAAATTATGTTGGGTTTCAGACGTCCTAATGTTTTGACTAATGCTCTGTAGCTGAAAAAAATCACAGTTGAGGATCCACCGTGAGCATTTTAACTTTTTGCCAAAATTCTGTCCCATTTATCACGATAATACATATACTTGGTGAAATTATTTCATTATGATAAATTGCCACACTATTTAACGCTGTATTTCACCTTATTTTATGTGTGATAGATACACTGTAAGATTTGTTGCATAAAATAGTTGTGTATTAGCTCACTCTATAGTTGTAGTTGTTGTTAGCTAGCCTACCATAAACTGCATCTGGCACAATTTGCTGCTTTCATCATTGTTTAGAACCAGTCGTGTTCTGTTAATCATTACTAATCTTCATTGATTAAATCAAATTATGCGAGTAGCACAGATGGTGATGGCTGATGTTTGTGATCATCTGTGACTCTCAAAGTTATTGAAGTCAGCAACTCACCAGTGTTGTTGGAAAAACTGATTTAAATAAACATTTTATTCTGTATCTTAATATTCCGATGGCTCTGTGTATTTTTGGTGGTGTTATTTGAAAATGGGAGGCCAGTAATAAAACAAAAGCAAGAGGAACAGCAGATTTTTGCCACTTGCTGATTTCACACATCCATCACTTTTTATTTTCCTCCGTAAACGTCTAAATCCGTGATGTATTTTCTTCATTTAGTGTGTAGTTGTCTTGCATGTGTTTCTTTCAGTTGCAGTTACGAGCTCAGACACTATCACTGTCACGCCTCTGTGGTGAGTTGCAGTGGTTAGCTAGCATAGCACAAACTATCCTGAAACAGTTCACCCATGAATGAAAATTCATTCATAATCTACTCACACCTCTGATGATGGGAATTCAGGTGAAGTTTCTTCAGCCACCAAAGATTTCTAGAGCTTCACAGCGAGACAACATTGCACTTTGTAGAAAAACTGAAATGACCTACTCAAGGGAAATTATGACTGTTTGGGTGGCCTGCTCCTTTAACAGTCCAAACAGACAAAGGAAAGAAATTGTCTGTGTGTAGCAATTTTCCTCTCTCGACCTCTCGACTTCATCTTGTGGCCCTTTGGGGGAGCCTGACTCTTAGGTTAGAAAGCACAGACCACAGTTGTGTGACAGGCTTCCTCGAGTGTCCATGTTTCTTCTCATTTAGATACTTTGGATGTAGAACATTTGGTGGATTTCTCCTTCGACTGAACTAAACGAAACGAAAAGACGTCGACATGAAGGAAAGGCGGATGAGGTGATGCCTTGTTTCCTGTTGGGTTAGGGTCAGATGAGAAGAACTTTGGCTCCGGCCTCGGCTTCAGCTCACCTCTGTGCTCCGAGTTCAAGCGAACACCAACCTCGAGCTGTTTGCCAGAGTGTCATTGATCCACTAATCCTTATTTTTCTTCCCACTCGGTCATGGAGGCGATGAACGTTTGTATGTTCTCAGATGAGAATAATTCACTCATACCTGGAGAGCAGTGAGTGGCTGACATGTCTGCTTGCTGCCTCATTAAATCCCATCAAGTCCCTGTTGAAAATAAGACGCAGCACGTGAAGTCGAAGCTAATTCTCACCAATAAATATTCTTGTGTGCCATAATAATTTCATCTGCTTTAATAGATAAATTCACTGTTACCTGAATGATAAACTGCTCACAAACCTGCACAGTGCAAAGATTAAACGGTCTTGCTTCTTTTTTTTGTAATCTATCCCAGCAAAATGTATTATCTTATGTGATTTTTTATTACCATTCACTTAATCATTCTAAAATTGGTTCTCTTTGTGAACGATCGCTGTTTGCGGGAGATTAAAAGTGTTTATTACTGAGATTACAGCTCTATTCAGCCTATATACCGACAGATCATTATTTCAGCAGTTTTACAGATTGCATTTAAAACGTTCACAGATGCTTTCAGCATCTCATTCAACGCACATCCTGCATGTCTTGCATATTTCACAGCTACAAAGAAAGTAACGTGTGCGATCTGGTCTCATTCCCTTTCATTTGTTGCATTTTCTGATGACAATCATTTTTTCGTCATGTCAACACACAACCTCCTGCTACAGAAGAAGGTATGACTGGTTTTTCTAATGTTTTATTCTGTAAATAGAAATTAATCATTTAGAAAGATGATAACTGTTCACAGCATCTTCACAAAGAGCTGGCAGAAGAAGTTGGCACACAGCTTGTCTAAACAACACCATCGCTCTCTCTTGTGCATCCCGCCACGTTTAACGGCCATTTAGATGTGGTGGAAAAACTGTCGCGCTGTGAAATTTGTGGGAAATAATAGTAGTGACTTTCAGTCTTTGCACTCCCTGGTGTGAACTCTATCGTTATTTTAATCTGATGCATTTTATATTTCATTCTGATGACGCTCTGTGATAAAACTGTCAAAAAGTAAAACTTTAATGGCCTAAAAACAAGTCTCGCAGGAAAATTCTGACTCTGTCCCTCTGAGTGGAGAGAAAGTGTTTCCTATCAAAATATGTAAAGGAGAATCTGACCTGTGCGACATGTTTGGGAGACAATGAAGGGAGTCTGTTCTGTTACACGTTTTGTTGTCATTTTATGACAAAAGAGTCTATCGTAGATGTATAAAATGGCAGCAGATAGAGAATAATAGTTTTTATATAGTAGAAACTATAGTGTGTGCCCCCATGGTAGATAAAACATGATAAAGTGTCCCCGTGTGATGAAATGGCCTCCAGGGGGCCGCTGTAGTGGAAAAACCCCACTCTTACTACTAGTCGCATAATAAACCCATTTTAATCTTGGCGGTTTCGCCATAAATACTTCCCAACTTTCTTGCACACAGCTGGTGCCCTTTTTATCCTTATTCGCCCCTGACAGCCCGAGTCTGCCACTATCCAGCAAGATCTATGGCTGCGATACTCACGCACTGCCAAACTGTATCTGTCGCAGCGTGTGTTTGGTGTATTTGTCTTCTGTCGCTCCGTTAGCGAGCGGCATTAATGAATTAATAGTCCGTCACTTCAGGGCTCTTGGCCTCCAGGAGCGTCAGAGTGAGTCGGTGACATATTCATATCTGAGTTTATTCTCAGATATAAATAAATAAATAAATAAATAAAGTCAATCAATGGATCAACATTTGGAATAAATGCTAAAGTAACTGGTCACGCTTCATTTATTATGACAGGCGACTCCAAACCAAAAGTGAGAGTGGATTTTAGTCACAACCTACTCTGAGTTTAACTGATCATTTCTTAACTCTCATCCCAGAATTCCTTATTTTTCCCTGTTCAGGGTTTTTTAAAGTTTTTCCTCACCCGGTTCGAGAGTCGAAGGGCAGAGGGTGTCACACCTGTACAGCCGGTAAAAGCTCTCTGAAACGAAAAATAGATCTGATTTGATTCAATGGTGCGACTTGTAATTACCAGCCACATGCTCCGTGAAGGTTCTCAGTCATCCAGGTCATCTTGATCTCGGAGTGTTTTAGTAGGAAACAACTGGACTTCTTATCTTGTTTGAAGACGTTTCGCCTCTCATCCGAAAGGCTTCTTCAGTTCTGAGGTTCAGTGTGGGAAACCCAGGTATTAAACCCTGAGTGGGTAGAGACAATCACCAATCACCAACAACAAAGATGTGTTTTGAAACCAGATGTGTTTTGTTGTTGGTGATTGATTATTTGACTTTTCTCTCGAGGGGCTCCAAGGAAAGCATGAAGCCACCATATGTAATATGTTAACAGAGAAGCCTGTTAATATACAGATCATTCTGCCCTTCTTGTCAGTATTCTGAAACATTAGTCTCTCTGTGGTGCGTTCCACCCACCTGGGATGAACCTGAGCCTGAGCTCAGGTTCAAGTTGACCATGTTCACAAACAGCTCGGGTTTGAGGACGCTCAAGTAAGGGTGATTGGTGAGTGGAGGGACTAAATACACATTTACAAAAGGATGCAACTGATTTGTTTGTGAATAAACTTCCATCCCCTTTCCTTGTGTTTACAGCTTCCCGTCGCCTGGTTTTTGCTCAATAGGGAGAAAGGAAATGAGCTGTGGCTGCGGCTGAGACATCTGAACTCGGAGACAAACTGAGGAGACAGAAATATGATGCAAGAACATAACTTACCCATGTGTCCAAGTGCCGAGCACGCCACGCCAAACTTCTCAATGCACCACCTGAAGAAGAACTTTACTGTGTCTGGTGTGCAAAAACAACAAGAGCTGGAAACGTGGCCACATGACTGCCCAGATTCTCACAAAAGGGCTCATCTTGGCAGATTCCCATTGTTCCTGTTCTTCACGCTAAGCTAAGCTAAGCAGCAGCGGCTCCTTATTATCAGCTACACATACTGCAAGAGAGCAGAGGGGGCGCCAAAGAGCAGGAGATAAAGAAAACTAGAATGAAGCACTTGCTTGATAGTTTATACAAAAGACTATAAAGCTATTCAGAAAGATAAATATTTGTACTCACACTCAAGAATATTGACTTAGAGTGAATCACCATCATTGTTTTGGTCTGGGTGTGTGTATGCCAGGAAAGAAAAATCTCTGTCCTGGTTCCCTGTAATTTTCCCATTGTGGGATAAGATAGTGAAATGGTAAACAGACTGCAGCCGTGCAAACTGGCACAATATATATTAAAGAAACCAGATCCACAAAGAATTGGCAGCTTTAGGGGAGAAGAACAGTATGTTGAGAGTGGAGACGGGGAAAATGGTGAAATCTGTCAAAGATTAAAAAAACAAGGTGTAATATACACAATATCAGGGCTCTTCCAACTCACCCAAAGATTGTTAAACCCCCTTAAATGAGCTAAATCACCTTTATTACTGTGAAGGTTATATTTTAGTTGAAAAGGGTTTCTAACTGCTGCAGCGTTTGTTTCGTTTTCAACAAGGTTGATGCTGTCAGAAAACATTTCTGACTCTTGGAGTTACAGTCTTATGACACAAACGCGCTTGAGCTCACCAGTTTTTATGCTTGTAAGTATGAAGCAAAATCCTCCGGCCAGAGCAACATGTGAAACCACTTTTTTTTTTTGGTCAAACGTTGAATAGTTTGTCCCTGTGCATAAATGGTCCTGCATGTTTGTGACCCGCAGATCGGTCTGCTCGTGACTCGTTCTCAGGACATCTGTCACAGGAAAATCATCGCATTTTTAACTTAAGCCCTATTTCCCAAATTTTGAGGGTCTAAAACACAAAATGCATCCGGTATGGACTTTGCCAGAGTCACCAGGACTGATTAGCTTGACAAGGCCATGCAATGCTACAGCACAGGGCATGATGGAAGGTCAGGGAAATAACAAAATGAAAATCGCATTGCTCATCACTAACTCTGCTCAAAAAGGTTAATGCAAGTGTCTGGTAACATGGAGAGGATACTTATCGTGAAACTGTGTTTCTGACCCAATAAATGTGGCAATATGCTACGGTATATTTGAGCTTTGAGGTAGGTAGCAGAGGAGCAGTGTGGTGGTCTGAGTGAGCGTTCCAAAGCTCCACATATCAGCTGCCTCTTCGAACCGCTGTGTGAAACACTATCGGTTACAAATTTCTGAAGTCTGGATTGATCCCAACTCGGGGGGGTGAAAGGTCTCTTAAGAAGCCGTGCATCAGCATTTTGTGACACTAAACGAGACGTGTGTTGAAACATCTGGTGAGCGCCTAGTCTGCTTCTCAAGTGGACTATCAGGTAAAGTCTGACTGTATCAGATCTTACATGCAATGAAAGAACAAAGGCGGCATATCAAAGCTAAAGCACCTGCTCAGAGGACTCAATCATCTTTTGCCAGCAGTGGCCTCAAATCTGTGGGCGTCTGCATGTTCTAATAGCACGATGCTGCCGCACTCTCATCTTTTCAGTTAACCCTCTGATCGGGCTGATTTTACTGTGATACTGCATGCTGAAGAGAAACACCCGGAATAAAGAATTCAGCCTCTATATCCAGACAATTTTGTGTTCTGAGTGACTCTAACAAATATACAGCAGCAAACATTTGAAGGAACAATTCTAAAGTGCTTCACTTTGAGGATCTGAGCATCTGTTGAAAGCATTACTTAAAGACTCTATGCACTCAAAATGAAATGCAAATAATCTAAATAGATTGTGAAACAAGCCAATTTCTTCTTTAAAAACTAAGCCTTTTTAGTACGAAAATTGAATTAATCCTGTCACAATATCAGGTTTATTGCAGGTAATTCGTATTTCATTCTGGCAACTTGTTTCAAAATCTCCCTTTTTAAACACAGTTTTTTGCTCCATAACATAATTTGTTTCCATTGACTGTTTTATTTTTATTTATTTATTATTAATCAGCATCTGTCAATCCAAACAGCCAGAGCAGCAGCAGCTCTGCGACTGACAGCTGCTTCTGTCTGAACATTTTTATATTAATGAGGAGTTTTATCATCCTATTGAATTTTTCACAACTGTGATTTATGCAGCTGAAATTTACATATTTGTGTACCATTTTAGTTGATTTTGAGCACTTGGGGCCTCCAAGCCACATCACCATTAGTGTGACAGAAGCAACAGAAAGATCCAGCAATCACAGCCTCAGCTTGTGCTCGACCAAAGTCAGGCTGAGATGGACGTAAACGGGCAGCAGTGATGACTTCAATGGCGTTAACGTGCACGTAAACACTGAAATGGGTACTTACTCACTTCCTACCGATCCCCATTGTCTCTTTAAGCTCTAAATGCTCAAACCAAAGAGACGCATTCAGCTGGCAATAAAATAGCTTTATTTATTCTGGGGAACCATACACAGAGAACAACAGTGCAACGTAAAAGTCACGTGTGGGCAGCGATATGTAAACAGAATGAAATGGCCAACCGCAGCGGGCCGCAGTAGTACTCGTGACGTTATCCACACAATTATATACGCATTAATAAATAAAGATTGTGATGGGGATACAGTGTTGGGATGATGGACCATCGGTACAGTGTGCTGATGGCAGTGCCACATTAAAGTGATGGAGTATGTACACAGGTAGAGGGGCGAACAGGAGCAACCTGTGTGTTTTAATTCAGTCCACCGGTCCCTGCAGAATGCTGTGTTGCTGCCAAAAAGGCTCCCAGTCTCTCATTTTCACTTCACACACAAGTCCCTTCTGCTTAACCACCGTCCTCCAGGAGCCAACTTTGGGGTTCGGGGGGTCCAACTACAACTTCTAAAATCTTACCTTGAACTAAGGGGGGCAGTGCGTTTTCATATACTCAATAACACCAAGCGTTTTAAACCAGCATCTCCAGTGAACTGAGCTTCCTCTCAGCCCGCTTGTGAGCCAATATGGAGCAGGGATCGGGACAGTGCATTGTCGCTCCTGATGTTCGGACGGACAAGGGCGGGGAGAGTCGGCCATTTGGGCGGGATGAGGAGGTTACAGGATTAGGTTCGGCTCCCGTTATTATGAGACGTCTTTAATCACCACAGATGCGTTTCCCTGATCTCAGCGATCACCTGGCTGGCTTTTTGTAACGCCTGCAGACCAGGAATGGAAAAAAAAAGAAAAGAACATGACATGAATAGTGAAAAAAGCTCAGTTCGTGTGGGAGAGGCAGACAGGTGGTGGGGGGCGTCTCTTACCTGCAGCATGTCGGCGGCCTCCTTGCGCCGCTGGGCCATGTCCTCTGATTCAGTCAGCAGATCGTTGAGGAGGCCAGACTTATACAGCTGGCCGACGAGCTCGCTCTGGAGGCTGTCCTTCACGTGGTTCACCAGGAAGTGCATCACTGCCTTCGGCACGCTGCGGTGGAGGGAGAGAGAGAGAGGGGGAATGGATCAAACAGATGGTGGAGAACAAGGACGCAAGATGGCCTGGTGATTGTGGTGGAGGGGAGGGCTCGAGTTTGAGCCACCGTTCAACTACAGAGCTGTTCATGTACAAGCTTTGACTGAAAAGTCTACACGTATCCGTACTGAGCGCCAGGGGGCCGGACGCCCCAATAATATAACAACAAACACTTTGGTAGGATGGAATGATTATATCACAGCAGGTGCACTCACTGGTTCTTAACAGCTGGTTAATTGTTATGTGTATTTGTTTACAGCACAG
>KV751334.1:24589678-24622701 GCA_001698575.1 Mola mola
ACAGGAAAACAAAAAGGAGAGAAAAAAAACAGACAAGAAATGTGGAAAGAGAGAAAAAGGAGGTTTGCAATGGAAAGCCATTTGAGGGGAGGAGAGGAGGCTCGCTGAGGAGACAGGAGCCGCGGGACAAAATTCCTGGATGGAAACTATCCATGGTATTTTGTTCACAGATCCCCGTCCCATAGTGCCATGAGAGATTAACACTGCGCACGTCCCTCTCTACTCGGCAACCCAATGTTAGACCAGATGGGCTCCTGTCATTATCATACTTTACAAAGAGCTTGTTTCTTTTACCTTATCCCTGGGCACTGCAGCGGGCAGCTCTCGCATCCGGTTTCTCCTCTGCTCCTACCAACACAAACACACAAAGGCATCAGTGACGCTTCTGGCAAAATTACAAAAACAGCACATCTTCAAAAGTGCGGAATTATGCCATTTACTACTAATAAATACTAAATATCAGTATTTTAATATTTGAATTTGGCTGGTTTAATATCCTTTTTTTTTTTAACTACAAAATGTAAATGCAATTAAAAATAAACAAATAATAGGAGCTACAAGTGTTTATTCATTGAAGTCAGGTAAACTCAAACTTCAGAATTCAGACCTTACACTTTTACTACGATATTTTTTTTAATTCCTTAATCCCTCTTTGGCCTTAAAATCTCTTGGATGTAACTGGATGAACACTTTTGCCTCCTGTAAATTGTGGAGATCTATGAATGTGCTGTCCGGCCCCATCTCCCACTCACTGCTCGGACCCTCGCTTGCAGCTGGAGGGAGCCTGTTCTGTCATCTTCGGACATTTAAACTAGTCTACTATACACTGCACAGTGGCAAGTTCTCTCATCTGAAAAATCAAATCAAATCAAATCAAATTTTATTTGTATAGCCCGAAATCACAATTTACACATTATCTCACTGGGCTTTGACAAACTGTACAGATGTGACATCCTCTGCCCTCAGACCCTCGAACCGGGTGAGGAAAAACTTAAAAAACCCTAAACAGGGAAAATAAGAAACCTCAGGAAGAGCCACAGAGGAGGGATCCTTCTTCCTAGGACGGACAGACGTGCAATAAATGTCACTTGTACAGAACACAAAAACATGATAACAACAGTTCATTTAGAATGCATTGCTGATGCACTGATTAAAAAAAGCTAAAGCTCAGCAATACAGTTAACTCTTTTTTTACACCACTTAAAACACTTTCCATTAAACATTTGATTTATTTTAATCAGCATGTGCTTGTTTTAGGCAGGTATGCTTTTTTTTTTTGGCTCTCTGAATATTGCACCTTAGCATAAATACTAGCCAATCTAGATCTAATATTTGTTTTTATTTGTTGTCCAAGTTGCACTTCACAGAGTACGATCTTTGTCGTCATAAGAGAAACCAAAGTTATTTTTAAGAATTTGTTGTCTTTGTTAAAAGTGTTTGGAAAAGCAGGCATTGTACTGTGAATAAGGAATTGAAGTCATACAGAAAATTCCCAGAAGGAAGAGGAGCTACTTGTACAAGGTCGCCTACAAGTTGATGTGTCAGAATGCTTAAGCTTTGTCAGCAGTGTTAAGCCCCACCCCAGCATCCATCAGGATTGGTTCCTTAGTTTTTCTACAAAGAAGACCAAGGCTGTCAGAACCATTTTTTTGGAGAGCGTCATTGGTGGATTGCAGAATAAAAGCAGTAATCCTGCCACACTGTTATTTAGGTCGTGATATGTGTCATTGTACTTAAAAAAAAAAAACCCACACACATTATGGACGTGTTAACAAGATCAAAAAGGGGGTTGTGTTTAAAATCAGCTTTTGAAAATGAAAATCTTCACAAATCTTCAGTTTTATTTTTGAATTCTTTTCTCTGAATATATTCAAAATATTGCAGCTTTTATTTGCTTCCATACATCCTGGTTGGATGCCATGAAATACCCTTTTTCTAGACCTGCAAATGAACATATAATACCAGGCCTACAAACATACATCAGGTTGGCAGATCTTCTCTTTATGCTGGCAGGAAAACAAAGCATTCACTCTGCAGAGCACCTACCTCTATATTGTTATTCAAGACCCCGCAGGCATCTGCAAAGTCTGGGTGTTTGGTGTTAATGTAAGCCAGCTCGATTGCAACCAAGTTATGCACCTGTGACGAGAAAAGAGGACAACTTGTGCTGATTCGGATTAAACACTGCAGCCCGGCAGACAATGACCGCAAAAACACACAGAGGAGTATGATGATACCATCTCATTGGTGATGGGCAGCCTCTTCCTCAGGAGGGAGGTGACTACTTCCACGATGGCCTCGTGCAGCTTAGGGAATCTCTGCAGCTCCTGCAGGACACAATATGCTGAAAAACCGTCCATCTGACGGAAAAGATCAAATGAGCGTGATACCTTTTTTGGCAGAGCTGGATACCTGTGTGCTGTAGTTGCTGCAGTGCTGGATGATCCTCTGCATCTCCTCGTGGACCAGCTCCACGCAGCGCAAACTGGGCTCCTCCAGGCGTTTCACCTGCTTCTTCACCAACAGCTCAAAGGAAACCTCGGGCACAAACAGGGACGGACGTGGGCCCTGGAGGAGGCGGGGGAGAGAGCTGCAGGTTAGCAATTATTACCCAGAACAACTTGTGTGAAGTGAGGAGACAAAGGCAACAGAATAGACTATATTTCAGAAGGGGGGAAAAAAAAGCCATGTTTTTTTGTAGTTCACTGAGCCAACTGATGGGACAAACTCCAGTTTGTCGGCACTCACGGTGGCGTTCCGTATGGCTGTTAGTATGTCTATGGTGCTGAGTCCTCCCAGAGGATCCACAGACTCCAGTGTTCTGCCAAAAGTCTCATGGAATATGTAACAAATCCGGGCTCCGCCACACCTGAAAAACAGCAGCAAGAGGATATTTGCTGTGATGTGAATCCCGCGGCCCACTCTCCTGTCAGCTCTTCCCTTCATCCAGGCTGTGCGTGCCTCCACTGACAATCTTTACCACATTAAATGATGAAACCAATGCAACTGCTCTGCTCATCTCCATCAGTGCCGGACCAACAGCACCACCGTGTGGCCGAAAGGGTAAGATAAGCCGCAGGTACTCACAGCTCTGCTGTCTCTATGTATTTGGCCGTGCCCTCGATGGTGTTGCAGTACTCTGTGGCAAACTTGGTGATGAGCTGAAGCAAGGTGGCGCTCTGGTCTTCCACAGGCTCGCCGTAGCTGCTGAGCAGGGATTGGTACTGGGCTGCCAGGACGTTGATCCGTGTCTTCAGCTCAGGGAGACAGTCTCGGATGTGATGCATCAGTAACCTGACATTAGGGCAGGAAAGGGCAGAGTGTTATGCTTTTCTTCAGATATTAATGATGTGAGCAAAACATTTATTGTCTAAAAGAAAGAACGACTCTGTGTTATCAACAACAGGGCCACTGATGCTGACAGAATTTCTTTTCACACAGCTTTTTCCACAGCTCCCTGTCCTGTTAAATTAAGAATAAAGAGAGATCATGGGCATCTGGGGCAAAGAAGGAATCATACCTGGCAAAGAACAGTAAACACATAAAGCCTTTTGCACACAGCTGGTACAGCTAAGAATATGTGCACTTTTTTGTGTTAAGGTTTTCTATAACCCTCCAACATCAACAAAATCCAGCTTCTAAAGTGTAAGAACTCAAGAGCCTGTGACAGTGAATGCCGTGTCTTTGGGTTTTGGACTGTTGGTTGAACAAAAGAAGCAGCATGAAGTTGTTACTTTGGCCTGGTAAATATTTTTCCACAGTTTTCAGACATCCTGTGGTTTGACACATCCGAAATGGAGTGGCAAGTATTAAACCCACTCATTTTTCATAAATCACTCTTAATTATCCAGCTTCCTATAGACACAGACCTCAACAGTAATTATTTCCTTAAACATCTCCAACTATATAGTTTTAATTTCTAATCATCTTTATCTCACATAATCTCATTTATTTTCCCTAATATGGTCAAATCAAACATATAATGTACTTACATGTTGACATAAGCATTTACATGTACCTGTTGAGAGTCCTGGCCAAGTATTTGGTTCCATTTCTGTTGGCCAGAGACGGGTACTTCTTCTGCAGGAAAGCGTGTTCATCTCGAATAGCATCAGCCACAGACTTCTTATTGTTGATGTCCAGCTGACTCCTACACATTTGAACAGAGCAATACAGTAAATATTAGCACTGCACATGAAATAGAAAAAATAAATGTCAAGATTTACGTAAGACGCTGTTTAATCTGCCTAGATACTGCAAAATAGTGACCTGTACCTGCCAAATGTAAGTACATTTCATAGTACTGTACATCTTTTTTAGAGTAAATGATGATATCGATGTCTATTGATCTGAACTGAACGATAATGAATCCACAGTTGGAGGATCTGTCAATAAATATTCATGTGGCAGCATTAAAAATGTATCAGTGCGCTCATCTCTGCATCTGTGTTGAGCCTCTCATCTCGATTATGAGCGATGGATCATTTCATAGGATATTCAGCGCGGCGAATCTGAGCTCCCGGACCTGTTGACGACTCCGATGAGGCCCAGTTTGACAGGGATGACTCGGCCCATCAGCACGTCCATGGCGTCAGTGCCGGCATCCATCAGGTCCAGCTTGGTCACCACAGCCAGCGTCCTCCTGCCTGGTGAGCCACATAAAACCTAACGTACCACTTTAAGCTACTGAATAAAAGTCAGCCGATGCACGTCTGAGTTTTGTTTTGTTTTTTCCATGTTTTTCTTACCATCGGGGTCAACCTCACGCGCCACCTTGAGGGCCTCCGAGGTGGCCATGTCTGTGTTCGCTGCAGTGACAGCCAGGATGATGCAGTTGGGGTTTGAGATGTGCTTCAAGATTAGATCTCTTATCTGAACCTCGATGTCCTTAGGCTGATCACCCACAGGCACCTGATGGGAACAATTCCAATTAAGAACAGAGACACAGAGCGTCGCAGAGTGATTCTTCAGCCACTGCAGGAGGGGGATTTCTCAGGTTAATGTGTTCAAACAGAGGGGAGGAAATAATGAGGCTGGAAACAAAGCCTGCACACTCGCGGGCCCTGACCACAAATTGAGCGGTATCAGGAACGAGTTACTAATTTCCTGCAGTCCACGAATGTTAAACGCACCAAAGTATTGATCAGGCACCACTGAGCAGTCATATAAAGGTTTCATTATTTCCCCAGAGGCACGAGATGATCAAAGCGTTGGGGAAGCAGGAAGTGAAGCACATGTTACCTTAGTGATTCCTGGCAGATCCACCAGGGTGAGGTTTACAACATGAGGAGAGAATATCTTCAGATGGATGGGTTCATCGCTGATCCCCTGCAGAGGGGCAAGAGAAGACAGCTGCTGTGTGTTTATCTGCTTAGTTTTAAAGTAGAAAATCTATGGTCGTTTTCCCTACTGACTGTCAGTGCTGATGAAAATAAATATTTCCACTAGCATGTTTTTGTTTCTGACACTGCTGGGTGACGCTCTGTCTCCAGTGTGTTAGCGTTATGCTTGATCCCCCGAGCCTGTGGCAAGGGGATGGGGGGGCCTTCTGGGAGTGTTGCAACTTTGGGGTAAGAAGGATTTATTTCTTTTTGGCATGGCCACTGTCCTGCGGTTGGCTTGTACCTGCTGTTCCGCCAGAGAGTCTTTAGGAAGTCAGGTGCTGGTAGATTAGTTTGTGATGGACTGAAGACTCATGAATCCTCTGCAAAAGGATTTCCTTTAAGTTGTTTTATTATCTTTTTAAGAAGTCAACTTAAAGGCATACTTTCATTTAGGCACTGAAGCTCCTTCCTGGTTTGGGTTAAAAGAGATCGGTAAAGGATATGAAACCCAAACTTTTTCATAACGTTAATCTGTAACCTTTGTTCGAGAAGATCATGGCTGCCAATTTGCTAATTACAGAGGGTCTCCACAGTTATCAGCTAAAACTTGCTTATGATATAACATTTCTCCTAAAGTACCCCAGTAACAGAGAACAATTACCAAACTAGGAAGCTAACTCTAGTTAGCCAATCAGCAAATAGTAAAGCTAGTGCATATCCTCAATGACACTGACTTCTTAAGAGGTTGTTTCCAATGTGAGAATCTCGTTGTATTACGGTTGAGACGATCTTGCGACATTAAAATGGGACATTTCTCATTGAAGTGAAAAGCTGTGGACCACCTAAACTTCTATTTGTGGGGGGCAGCAATATGCCTTTGTTACATCTAGTCTGATTGAAACCCACAAGAAGAAGATTTTCTTGTTCTTTTGGGTGAGTTTAAGAAAAAAGAGTCTATCCAGATGCAGCCAATATGACATTGTAGTTTGATGTTTTTCACATTGGAGATTTTTTTTTTTTAATTCTTAATCGAAAAAAATTGCACTTAAATATATCTACAAGCAGATATAGAACAAGTTTGTACAGTGCAATAATGTAACACAATACAAATACAAAGAAAATCTGAACAAGCAGGGTAGTAATCTCGATTTAAACAAAAGTAAAAAATATAAGTTAAACTTTATATGTTCCAGAAATTACAGGCAACACATATACAGTATATTAGTGCTGAAGATGCCCCTGCCACTTTTAAATCGTTAGTGTGGCAGCATTTTGGCTACCTGTCGGGAATAATAAATGGCTACAGAGTGGCAGAGAAGATGCAAACAATATGTAAGCATTGTGAGAAAACATTGCCTTACAACAATAAATGCATCTCGAAAACCACAGTCAAGTGCTCGGGTCACAGCAATAATGAGATACATTCGAGTTTTCATTGCAGCTGAAATGAGGCCATTTTCTGTGGTAGAAAATCAGGGATTCCAGTGCCTCATCCATGTATAGTTCACAAACGCACCCCAGCCAGCATTTTAACATTTATTTAGAGATAATGGTAGAGTAATTTGAATCAGAGCGAATTAACGTTTTTTTTCAACATCTTACAAAACAAATCTAATTTTGAAGTATTTTTCTTAGCAAAATATGATAAAATGCTGAACAGTAATTTCAAAAAGGACAATATATGACGATAACAGTTTGGTTAAAAGTTTAATGGGTTTTTTTTACATTTTTTCAATGGTAACATTTTTTAAAGTTCTATATAAATAATCTTTATTATTATTATAAACTTTATTTTTACATTAAAGGTCAGTAATGCGCCGACTATGATGGTTATAACATATTTCAAAATGCACCTGCATTGTTTAGTGACTCGGAAGGCTATTTTTCTAGTGACATTTTTTGTAACTGAAGTTTTCTTTGGAGTAATGTTAAAATAATGTCTTGTCTTGTTTTCGTGAACCCAATATTGTGTATCCTCTTGTCCTGTGAGCTGGGTGTATCATCACACCCCTATACTGTATCATGGTTATGTCACCCAAAGTTAGGGAGTAGCCCTAAGCAGCGTGCCAAAAAAAAACATGTTGGTGTGATTTTCCACTGCGGTCTCAAATTTGATAAACATACTATATGAGCCCTGCTTTGAAATCTCATTTCCTCAGCTCGGGGCAATATCCAGAGTGAAGCATGACACACACTCTCAGATTTGGGGAGGAAAAAGTAAATTAAAAAAGTTATTTATTCTTTCTTCTCATTGCATCTGCTCATTTCGCATGTTATACACTAATCCCTTTGTTTGCCTGTGGCGAGCCCAGAGTCTAAACCTAGTTTTCTGACTGCAACGGACGGAAAAGAAGCATTTTTCACACACTGAACTTACATCTTTTGATGCTCCACTAGCTAATAATGAGAGCATCTACTGCCAAGAACTCAATTTCCTCTATGCTTTTGTTGTTAAAATTCTAAAATTACACCAAATATCTAAAAATATGCATTATAAGTAGTTGGCCTCTCCAAAGCAAACTTCAGGTACAGATTTGAGTTGCAACTGATGCAGTAAACCTGTGACGTCTGATAGAAATCATGCTGAGGAATGACCCCACGGCCATGTCTCACCTTGTTAATCCCCGAGAGTCGATCCGTTTCATTTTCAATTTCTTGCCTTATTTCATCAAAATCTGTGTAGATCTGCCAAAAGAAAGTTAAATTAAACAAGCAAAGATGAAGAGAATTATTTGGATATTCTGCTTAAAGAAAAGCAGACCTTATTTTTTGTGTGCAGAAACTTGCCCCACTCTTCACCTTCTCTGCCTGTGAAAACACAGAACAGCAGTATGGGTTACGGTTATATCTTAGCATTCCCAGAGTAGGAGCGAGAACTACTCAGGAAGCTAAGGGAGCACAGCTAACGTAAGGACGAGCGACTGGTGTGCTGAGTGAAGCAGCTGGAGTTTCAGGTGTGATTCTGAGGAGGAATAGGGAGCACAGCTAAGAGCCTAATCCAGGTTATTAAGTGTGGAGACACCTGTAAAATGCACCGCTGTGAAGCACAGTGCTTTCTCACATCCTGGCATCTGCAAGTGATTAGAGAAACAGTGACAGAACTTTACAACTTTTAACATTTATTTTCATGACACAAAGCAATGATGCGACTTTTCTCTACGTGTGTGTATTTGAATTACTGTTAAATCCGTAATTACTAGAACAATGACAAAGTTTAGCCTCTGTACACCACCACAATGGATTTGAACTAAATCATTCAAGATGTGACTGAAGTGTAGACATTTAGCTTAAACTAACAAATAATAAACACAACCGAGGTTTAAAATACTTGGATGGAATTCCTTTAAATTCATTGAAGTGTAGAACTTCAGTTGCTGCTTGTTTGTAGGTTTCTACCTTAAGTTTTGTCTTCAGAAAATGAAAAGCTGCTCTATTGGTTTAAGATTTGGTAACTGATTTGTCTACTGAAGAATATCACATTTTTTTGCCTTGAAAAGATCTTGAGTTGCTTTTTCAGGATGTTTAGATATATTATCCATCCGCACTGTGTATTTGCATCCTGTCAGCAGCATTTGGCTGAATGTGAGCAGAAAGTACAGCCCTGTACACCTCAAATTTTATCCTTATGCTTCCATCAGCAGTCACATCATCAACAGAGCCCTTCAGAAGTTACATCATCTTTGTTCACTCCTTCAGGCCAATTATTTCACAGCAATGGAAGACAGCGGACACGATCAACAGGTCCAAGCACTGGGAGCTGGCAGCAGCGAAAACGCAGCACTCTGACTGAATGTTTTGAAGGCAGGAAGATAAAACAGGAATATCCTGACAGCGTTAGTAATTAATACATTTTATCAAAATGATCTACTCAGAAAAAAAATATGTTTTATGATATGTTAATTGAACATTAACACTATATTAGTGTTAATTAATAGATTGAAACTCATTCCATTGAAGAATAAAGTATGATTATGCCTGTAGGTGATTTTGTGGTACATGGCGGTTTATATAGGCAAGTTTGTTTGTGGATTAGCATCTGACACCAGTTTATTAAGAACATATTCCCTCATATTCCTCCAACGGTGAAACTATCCTGTACATATTTGCATTTTTAACTTTTATTTATTTTCATTAATGTCATGAAGTTATGAGTCTGCTGGTCAGGTCAAATGTGGAGCTGTTGTCATCCATGAATCTACTCTTAGCGTGTTGTTAGCTTATTGCTATTGTTCTTATTATAAGTGTGGGTGCTGATTGTCAACATCCTGTTTTTTATTATTGTTTTTCCACTTCTGCTACAAGCTTCTTCTACATTTCATCACCTATTGAAACAATGAAACCATTAGAGTTTTCAGCTCAGAACATGTTTGCTTGCCTTTGCTTATTCTCTACTGTTTATATTATTTGGAATGTTCATCTTATCTAGGATTTTTTAAAATTCTAAACTTTAAAATATTTAACTCTTCCAACCAGTTTTGTCATCTATGGTGCTGCTGTGAATTTCTTCTTTTTACACAACATAAAAGACAGTAAAGACATTTTGATCAATTGATTTCACCTGTTAGCTTCTTCAGTATATTTCAGGTCAGCAAACAAACTGCTTCATTTGATATTTCTGCAATGCAGCAAAATGCTTTCAGCAGTTTAATTTCAACATCAACATCCACAAACATTTTTGCCAGGAAATGCAATTTTTCTAGTTTGTAGCAGTACGCTATTTAAACTGCAGAACTTTACAAACAGTACTGTAAGCTTCACATGATCTGTGTGTACTAGTACTGCTGTACTAGTCTAGACTCACCATACCTGTTCATGTCTGCACATTGATCATCCATCGGTTAGGCAGAGAAAACGATATGAATCGATCTCAACACAGGGACCAGTTGACTGTGATAGTCACAAGCTCAGTTCTAAGTCTTTTGTGTAATTCAGAGTTTTAACCTTTGTGGGGTTTTTTCTCTCATGGCCCTACTAACCTCTGCTCGCTCAGTGGATCCTTTCTCTTTAAGATTTTACCAAACTGCTGATCGGCCACTCCTAAGGTTTCTGCTCCCTGTCTGACAGTTTAATTGTGTTGATGTAAAGAGGCAAAATGATAAAAACTCTGTAATTGTCCAAATACTTACGGACCTAACTGTATATTCAAGAACCCGAACAGGAAGCAAAACCCAAACGTAGAAGGGATGACGGGCATATTTTGTACTTACCACCATCGTCGTTCTTCCTTGAATCTCCAGGATCTACATAAACCAGCTGGAGGATGAGGGGTCGCCTGGTTACAATACCAGTCCCACGGGGCAGCAGGTCCCTTCCCACCAGGCTCTCCAGCACCGAGCTTTTGCCACTGCTCTGGAATCATGAAACACAGACAGGAACGTGGGTTAGAAGAGGTCCGAACCAGGGATCTGATCTGATTCACCACAACACACCCAGCACAGCCCTGATACGGAACAATGGTGAGGTCAGAGCTGAGTAGGAGCACCTGCCTTCTGCTCGAGTGCTGACCTGGTTTGTGGCTAAATCAAGTGTGTGTGTGAATGAGGATCTTGATATAGCACTGATTGGAACTCAAAATAGATTTCACTGCCAGTCCAGGTGAGGTGTATAGCAGTCCAGATTAAGATGTACATGAGGTTTCAGGCAAAACTGTCCGTCTCTACAAATGCGTCTGTGTCATTGCGCTATTTGAATATTTATTATTCCTCTGAATGTAGAGGAGTTTTCTTTAGTAGTGCTATATTACTCCGTGCATGAATTAAAGTAAAAAGACAAAACAAAGGGTTGCCCGGCTAGCATGAAGCCGCTATATGACAGAAATCAGAGCGTTTTACCTGAGTGCCCACCACCGCTATCTGCGGCAGCTGGATGATGTCCGCGCCCACAGTGTTGAACACATCCTGGAGCTTGTTTATCACGGGGATAAGCGCCTCCATGTTCGCCGTTTTACCAACAAAATGAATAAACCAGCTTTTTTCGTGATGAGCCAAAGTCATTCAATGTCCCCCTGACACCACCATTGGCGACGCAACCCGATGAACAGACGACAGGTTCGGAGCGGTGTTGGGGCTTGTAGTTTTCTAAGGGGGGAATGGCAGCAGCGCCGGTGGAGGGAAAAACTACAATGCTCCGAAAACAACGCGACGGGCCGTTATATTGCGCATGCGTAATTGTATTGTTGTTGCCGGGCTAGCTTTGGTAGCAAAGTGCCGCAGATTGGCTCATTCATTCGCCCTAACCTCTAACTTGGCTTTTAAGTCAGCGGGTTGCCAAGCTTCAATTATTCCACCATGTTGCAGTTCCTGGTGAGTTAACTTTACTTAGCACGGATGACATCGACCCTTTGCGAGGAGCGGTGCTGAGAGAGGCGAAGCTAGCCTGGCTAACATGTTAGCATAACCATAAATTGCTGTGAAATGATGTTAATTCACAGCCTTTAAATTAATGTTTGTGAACATAGCTGAAAAACTTGTCGCCCAGCACGCAGCAAACAGCTAACATGTCAAATTGACGGTACTTTATCAGTAAGTCGAGTACTGCCCAGCCTTGACTGACGTTCTCTTGTTTGCCCCACAGGCTGGCTTCACCTTGGGGAATGTGGTGGGGATGTACCTTGCACAGAACTATGATGTAAGTGTTTTCTTTTCTTTATATCTACATTCATCGATTGTGTAAAGTTATCTGTCACACACCCATCAGTACTAGGCCCTCCTTCAGACAATCCAAGGATGTCTGTTCAGGAGCTGCAGGAGCTAATAGTAGCCCAATCGTCATTGACATACGGGTAAATAAGCTAAACACGACATTAGTAACAATCATTCTTCTAACATATGATTAAAAGTTTGATTAATATCACTTTTAAACATGTGCAACATTACTGAACACTCTAGCACTCAAAATAAAAGATTTTTCGTGCATCATTGTTGTGTTAAACTGCCCTACTTAAAGCTGGTTGTACTTAATGAAATGGCTTGTGTTGGTTGTGCTTTTCTTTTCTAGGTTCCAAACATAGCCAAGAAATTTGACGCCTTTAAAAAAGACGTGGAGGCCAAAAAGAAGCCCCCAGAGTGACCAGGAGGGGATCATGTTGCAAGCAAGAACATATTGACTTTAGATATAAAACTATTTATTTCACAGTAAGGTCAAGCATGCATTTATTAAAAGGGTTGTATTGTCAAATTACTATGAGAAAACACCAGTGCCTGGAACCGCGTTTGTTTTATAGGTATTCTCGTTGTAGCCTATTTTTGTAAGACAAACGTTGCAAAGACTGGATTTAGAGGACGTTCAGAACTAACCTTTGGGATCACTGTAAGTCCAGTGTCATGGTACTATTGACTGGCCTTTTCTGAGGATGTGCTATGGGCATTTCAACATTAAGTCTATACCATGTTTTTCAAATTGAACCTTAATATAAAATGCAATGGCTCCTCCGTGTCATATTACACAAAATTGAAACATTTTCCTCTATAAGCTTCCAGCTTAGCCATGACAACTGCCAAACTTTTTATGAGTGTGAAATAATTCCAAATGCTCAAGTTGACAATAAAGTTGTTGATAATGAAAGTCTTTCACTCATTATTAAAGTTTTAATGGCACAATTTCCCAACTTTTTACGAATACAGAAGACAAACAAAAAATTTATATTGCTGCATGGCACTGTCGCATTGCTCTCAACTATAGCTTTTGATTACAAATATGTCCACCAGATGGTGCTATTAACAGGGCTTCTCATTTTTTCCATCGAGACAGGAATGAAATTCCCCTCTTTGGCACAATTATCTACTTTTCCTTCTTTTTAGTTCCCTTTTTCTTGTTCTTTGAGTGTGGCCACCCAAAGCCTCGGAACCCCAGACAGTCCATGGCATTGTGGGAAATGTAGTAGACATTCTCCCTGGCTGCTGGGCTGAGGATGTCCACTTCCACCTTGGTGGATTTGGCACTAGAGGACCTCTTTTTGTTTGTTTTTGTTTTCCCCGTCTTCTTGGCAGGCCTCAAACTGTGGGACCTTGACTTCTTGTATTTGTTGGGCTTTGAAATAAGTGATTTACATCATTTAGTTTTTCTGCTTTGACTGGATTGAGTAGTTTGAAAGGTCCAAATGGATAATGCATACTTTACCATAGTGACAGTTCACACTTGCTTCTGCTGTGATGAGGTTTTTTTACCCATCTGTAAAATATTTACACAAAAAAAGAATGCTTTAATAAACAGTAGCTCAGTTTTTAGTTGTTTATAAGACAAGTTTGCACATGTATTCTCAAAACAGCCTTAAATATGTTTTATCTTACCAGCTCCTGACTTGGCACTGTTGTAAGTGGCAACTGAATGGCTTCAGCTGGGTCAGCGATACCCCCATTTGTTTAGGTCTGGTTGTCATAGAGACAGGAGCAATACATGTGAATGAAAGGGGCCTCAGGCTGACTTCACCTGCCAGCCTGTAAATTCCTTTCTTCCAGCTTCATGTACCAAAAAATAAAATGTCACCAAGAATGTAAAAGGCGAGAGCTGAATGGGAGGAACTGAATCTGTCCAAATAAAAACTAGCAGACAGCTTTGTTTTGTTTTTTTTATTTTGGTTCATGCAGTGTAAATCATCACTTTTTTTAAACAAAGCTTTCAAATTCTTTGGCAGTTCTCATTTTGTTCTCTCATTTAAAAAGCCCTTATATTCACTTAGTGGAACTGTGGTTTTGACATCTTTAATATTTAAATACATTTAGTAAATGTAAGACAACTGAAAACCATGCAGAGCTCTGAATCCTGTAACACAAATAAATATTCACTATCACAATCTTGACAAGTATGCAACCACTGTTAGGATAAGGAATCCAATATGGATAAAATGGAAAATAAATCAAATTCAGGATCTTTGTGGCATTTGTGGCATCAAAAATTCAGCTGTTGCATTTCATAACTGTCAAAATAAGACTTGCAAAAAGAGTGAGAAGTGCAGTATTCTAGCATTAACAATAATCAAGGTTTTTGGATATTCTGCACAGAGACAGTTTTTAATTTGAAGGCAAAACTTAACTAAAAAAAGCCTCTTATGTGCAGCAACACTCATATTTTTTTGCTTGTCATGTAAACATGGTGAAGTATCAGCTGCTAGAAGGATGGTGTGGTGACAATACTTCAGTATTATCACCACACCATCCTTCAAACCCATACTTCAGTAAAACTTGTGTTTTCTACTTAACATTTGATTAAAAATCACTTTCAAGAAGAGATTTTTAAGTGTTGAAGTGTCGCAGAGCTCTCTGTATTCAAGCCCTCGAAGGAGGACAGAACTACTGGGTAGAGATGAGGTGCACTATCATGTGGATGATGCGGGAGCCGCGGGGGCAGCTGCACAGGTCAATGCTCGGGTTCCTGATTTTGTCCTCCAGCAGCTGGTCGAGTTCCCAGCGTAGCTCCCTCACCAGCTCAGCCACCTGGATAACAAAAACACACATCCACATTCAGATTACTGTGATTATAGCCTGCTTATGAATACACAAAGAATGCGTAACAATGTTTGGACTAGTGATAGGCTTTGATTTCTGTGTGACAGGATGAGTGATTGCAGTGCATCATTTTCCTCAGAGGCCTCATAAAAAGAACGTCAGGTCTTTAGAACATATTAAATTTACAGCTTGTAAAATTTTTATGAGTTGCAGGTAAACGATTACTGCCTGATTAAATGTCAAGCTAAAAGAAGCATTTACAAAGACACTCAAAGGGATCTGTGTTATCTTTTATTCCCGACCTGATGAGAAGCAGCAGCAAACCGGATCCATCCGTCGTCGAGGGAGATGACAAACTCTCCCTTGTGCAGCTCCATGTTGACCTGCCCGCCTCCAAACAGCACCAGCGGGTAGACGGACACCATGCTGCAGTCCCTGATGAAGACGCGACTCGTCTTCACTTTCTCATGGTAAACCAGGTACGGGCTGTTGTAGTAGCGAACCTGTGGCACAGAGAAGAGTTACGAGTCCTGTCACTCCACTGTCACTCGCTTGCTACCAAGACCATGTCTCTCATTTCTTACCGTGTAGTTGACAGAGGAGGGATGAACATGTATGCAACCATCGTTCTTGGTCACAAAGCGGAGTTCATTGGCTTTGGGCTGCATCTTCATTGCTCCTTTGCTGGTCATCTTGTAATTCCCCTGAGGAGCTCGTACCTGGAACAAAAGGATCAAACATAGGATGAGTGTTTGACTCATCCCCGGCTTCACTTTCTTATTCCAGTGACAGAATGAACACACACCTGGACCACATTAGGATAGAGGGCAGCACAAAGCATGGCAGACATCAGACGGATATTTTCCGAGTTCAAGTTAGCCTGGAAAGGACAACGTTATGTTGTGCAACTGATAATATCAACATGTATTGAGTAAAAAACTTCCAGCGCTGTAATTTGTGCATGTCACCTCGGGGCCCGTCGCCTCCAGAACGCCATCTGAGCCTTTAGAGCACATTCGCTCTAAAACTCTGGCCCTCAGTCCTTCCTTGATGAAGCCAATGTCAGACAACAACTCAGCAAACTGCCTCTTCAGACTGGCAATCTCCTGCAACACGTCACAGTTCAGTTATTTCGAACACGTCCAGAACAAAAAGAAGAACCCCATAAAGCGAACGTCAGAGAATCACGTCAGTTGTTTCAATGTAAATCAAAACTAGAGACCAGTTAGTTGTCCAGACTCTAAATACTGTAAAGGTTATGAATTTGAAGCAATTTCATAAAAGGTACACATGCACTATATTTGAAGATTCCAGTGAAAAAAAATGTCCTCATTTATTGCCACAACCGCAATCACCTGAAGCTCAATATCAATAAAAACTAGAACGACTGGTGGACTGCAGAGCTTCAAATGTGGTTGTTGCTGTAAATAAATACACATTCTAAAATGTCCAACTCGACAGCACAGAGGATCTATAAACCCAAGACTACTGCGACCAAACCAACTGTGATATGTAGTCATAATCTGCTCTTGTCCTGGAAAGTGTTTTTGTACAACATTATGACATCACACTGACGAGGACCTCTGACCTTTGGATATCAAATATCTTCACTTCATCATTTTATTCACTTTTGTCCTATTTTGTCGTAATACCTAACGTAATACGTTACCTTTTTTGGCCGTGTTTGTTTGTTAGCAGGATTACACACAAAAAACAAACAAACAATGAGTTTAAACTAAAGTTGATAAAGATATGAGAAATTTTTGTGTAGATCCTAAAAAAGGGCCAGACCCACGCATTTTTATTTAAGAGGCATGTTGGGCCTTGGCAGAGGTTTTCGCTCGGTGTGCTTCTAGTTGAGAGGTCACAGTGAACTTGACCTTAGACGGTCGATTCTAAACAATATATATTCGAGTGGACATCAAATCTGAAAAAAATCCCCTCATAGCATTCACAAGTATTTGGCAGAGAGTTGCACGGACAAAAATAGAATGCCTCAGGCCAAGGCTATTGCTGGCATGACAGAATAAAACTAGTGGTATAATTTAAAGAAAACCAAACAACTCCACACGTACGAGTTCTTCAGACATCACCGTCTGATCACAGTCTAACCTGTAATCCTCGCCATGACAGAAAGTTCTCCCTGCAGAAGAGGAAGCCGGCCTTGTTGCCATTCTTCGCAGCACAGCACCATCCCTGCAAGACAGAGAAAATCCATCTTGTGAAAGGTTATGCTAACATCTATAAATATAAATATTAATGTAAATGCTGTTTGAGTACCTTGTAGGCCTGTAACAAAGCTAGATGGTCACTGTTGGCTAAGGCAAAGGCCAGTTTCTTCTCATTGGCTTCTTCTCGCTTGTCCCACGGAGACACCTGGAAAACAGACACAGCAACAAATACAGAAAAAAATTCTACAGATTAAAATAATAAATGAATAAAATAAACACAACAACACCCTTAAAGGCTTGTCAAAAGATTTGACACATATTGTCTCTCAGCAGCAGCAAGTGTTTTCTTACAAATGGTGATTTAAAGGCCAGACTGGCAGCGATGGTGAGCGCCGGGTCGAGGCAGCGGAAGATGGCGCCGAACAGCATTAGTTTCCCAATGCGCACGTCGACCGGCAGGCAGGCCAGGTGGTAGCCCAGTGGGGTCAGCTTCTCGTCTGCAGTCAGCGCTCCCAGGTCCTGCAGACGCTGCTTGGCTGCATCCAAGCTTCCTGTTGCCGGGGGCTCGATGAGCCGAGAGAAAACTGACTCCAGCGGCCGCTCGGTGAACACATCCAGGATCTTGATGCTGTCAGAGAGAGGGGGGAGATGGTAAATACTAACTTGGGGCAATTTTATTTTGCCTTTCCTTAAACTTGATTCAGTCCCATGACATACACCCCCATTATTAGCATTTACAGAGACAACAAAGAAGAGCCAACAGATGGATCTACCGGAGGCAGAGCTGCTCTAGAGGCACCCTCTGGATCTCAGGCAGCTGTTGCTCAGTCAGCTGGTGTTGGAAGCAGTGGCTGGTGAAGAGGTGAAAGCAGACCCCCGAGGCCACGCGACCCGCTCGGCCCTTCCGCTGCAGCGCATTGGCCCGAGAAACCCACGAATCCTCTAGGCTCTCCATGCTTTTAGAAGCATCATACCTGAAGAAAAAAAAACACAGTTTGTGGAATGCTCGATTGGGAATTTAAGCAGCATGAAAACATTTATGTTCACTAAAATGCACAAACTTACATATAGCATCTCAAAAATGAATTTATCTGTTTAGTAGAGCTGGACCAATATGCAATATTTAGAGCCGATACCAGAGTAAAAACAGTTCCAGTATCAATAAATCGACCGATACTCAAACTTTTTGCCATAATCCCTCAAGTGACATTGTCGAACAATTGTAACTGATATGTAACGGAGGCTGAATATTTCTCACTGATTAAAAATTAACTTTTATCATCTTAAATGACAGCAGTGCACTGAAACGGTAACTTTAATTAAAAATTTAAAGATTACAAATCATTTTAAGCACCTCTTTCTGCACGGTCTTCTTTAAATGTAATTTTATTTTTTATATATCAGCTGTCATTGATAATATACCTTACGATATATCCGATCAGCCAATATCGGCCTACCGATATATCAGTCAGGCTCTACTGTTTAGTTGAGCTAAATGTGAGTTTACCTCTTCTCCTTCATCTTGCCAGAGTCGATGACATACACCACGTCGTCAATGGTCACAGAGGTCTCTGCGATGTTGGTGGAGATAATGACCTTAGTGACGCCCTCTGGGGGGCGGCTGAAAACCGCCTGCTGCTCCTCGTTGGACAAGGTTGAATGCAGCGGGTACACCACACACCTAACGAGGGGACAGCATGTGCACGTGCACACACGCACACACACACACAGATATTAACTTTAAAATGGTGCGTTTGTAACATTAACGTAGAATGATTATACACACCTGTACTGACAGTACAATGTAATAAGTAAAACATCCTACTTGACCTATTTGGACATAAAAAAAGATGCCTGTTCAAAAATAAACAATACAGTGTGTTTTCATCAAATTTACTGGGTGTTGCAATGTTACAATTATTATTCACAATAACTGTTTACCTCTGATTTCCTAAAACATGTTTTCATGAGTATCTACTCCTGTCATTCTGTAATTATACTGTTTTCTTTTTGCCATATAAACCCATAAAATAAATCTATAAAAATGTTTAATTTAACAAGAAAAGTTATGATTGAAATCCCAGTTGTAAAAGTAAAATAATAGTAAAACAGTGCAACTTTGGATCATAAGATTAAATTTTTAGGCTTTAAAGACGAGAAGAGAAGAGACATTCCTCTGAATCTTCACCCTCATGAACACTAACAACAACTGAAGTTGCTACGAGCGAACACGACACAGACCTGGTGGCGCCCCTGTTGTTAAACATTCTGTTGGACATGAGCTGCTCGTACAGCATCTTGATCTCCGCCAGGCCTGGCAGAAACACAAGCACTGCACCTGGAGACGGAAACCAAAAAGTTACACCATCATTTGTGCTCAAACCAGCCAGATTTAATCTCAACGGGATACTTACCTGGTGGGTAGTTGTGTTTTCCATCGACGATCCACTCCAGCAGGCTCTCCACCAGGTCCATGTTGATCTTGTCCAGGTCCATCACAGCGATGGTCTTCAGCACCGACTTCTTAGTGTCTGCATCAGCAGCAAAGCACCATGCAGCACTTCAGGATTAAGGAAGTGTGGTTTCTAACTGTTCAGTTCATGATAGCGGTTCTGAACTCACCTTTGTATCTGACTGTGAGCTCCTGCAGGTTGAGCTGCTGGTCTGGAATGGAGTCTTTGACAAAGTCTTTCTTACAGAAAGACATAAAGTTCCACATGTCATCCCCCAAGTCGTCCACCATGTTCCTTGTCTGTCCGGTGCCTCCTCGTCCGCTCGTGGAAGACGAGTCGTGTTTCCCTGAACGCATGTAAGGGCTGCCATCTTCAATGACATAGCTGGGAAAATAAAGAAAATGTTTGGGTCCTCTCTCTCTCTCTCTCTCTGTGCTTTTCCTTTCTCCTGTCTGCATGAATTCACCTCCTAACACTGTGCTTGACTTTAGTCTCCTGTATAACTATGATAGAACCTGCAAGTCTGACATCACCCTGTTTGTCCGTACTGTTATTTTTATTTTTAATTTATGTTGCTCTATCTATAAATGTCCTTCTATCCTGGAAAAAGGGTAATTGCAGGAGTTTTTCCTTATCTTCATCAAGGGTCTGAGAATGGAGGTTGTTATACGGTATATGTGACTACAGATAACTAATATATTCTCTTCCTTACACATTTTTTTTTGGAGAAACTCTGTTTAAGTTTGTTTAATTGTTTGTTGGAGTGAAGGAGGATGTACATACTTGCTTTTAGCAATGGCATCTTCAAGAAAAAACTGGTCGACAGGAAAAGTTCGCCCTGAAATGAGAGGAATGAATCTGTGAGTGATGCCTGCGCTTAAACGTGTGACATGCCTGAAGCGAGTGCAGCACATTACCTGGTATGTGGACGCTGGGACAGTCATAAAAATACTCAGAGAAGAGGCTGGCATTAAGTGTGGCGCTCATTAGAATGATCTTCATGTCTGGCCTCTGCACGATCAGATCTTTCAATACCAAGAGCAGGAAGTCGCTGCCAAAGAAAAGATGAACAGTGACCAAAAAATAAATAGATATAAAGACTACCTGACAAGTCTAAACTTACAAAGAACAGCTTGGGTGCACACTGTATCATATCTCACCTCTCCTCCGTTCGCTCATGCACCTCATCGACAATGACGTGTGTGATGCCTGTGAGGTCTGCGTCTCCCTCCAGTCTCCTTAGCAGCACGCCTGTGGTGCAGTACAGCAGTCTGGTGGCAGATGACTGACAGAAGAGAATAGTCACGGATGAGAGAGTCTCCATGCTGTGCGCTTAGGGTAGTATTCAAAATATGTTCAATGTGACTGACTTAATATCCTGCATGTTAGATGTTCATGTCAGAGAGGCCCGTACCCACACACTCTCCAGGCGGATCTGGTAGCCCACGGAGTTGCCCAGATGCTCGGCACGCTCCTGTGCCACTCTCTGGGCCACAGAGATGGCAGAGATACGCCGTGGTTGAGTACAGATAATGTTGGCCACCTGCTCCGCTGGACCACGTAGAGAAGCGTCCAGGATGAATTGAGGGATCTGAGTGGTCTTACCGCATCTGCAGAGGACGAACAGAAAAATATACTTTTTAAGTCTTTTTTAATCTAACAACTATTTAAATCGCTTTTTTGTTAAACACAGCATGGATGAATGTTAAAATGTTATTTTTTAAGAATATCCACAGCAAAAAAGAGGGGATTTATTCAAAATGCAAGAGGATGAAAGTATTGACTACTTTATATTTCCCATACACACTTTGACAAAACAAGTCACTTTGCGGCTGAAATGTCTGTTTTATTTTTCCTTCACACAAACTAAACAGCACTGCCTCCCCTTTGAAGGCCAACATTTTGAAACTCCCCTGCGTGACCCACCCGGTCATCCCACTGACCACCAGCACTTGGCACCGGTCTAACTGCCCGAGGATGTTCTCTTTCTCTTGCCAAGCTGGCAGCCTCCTCCTCTGCTCCAACATGGACCTGAAACGCCTGGATGACTGTGGAGAACAATGAGAGGCCAGTCATGCATGACAGACAGTCACATTTTGTTTGGGTTTTTTTCTGTTCAGTCTTCATCTACCTGCTTCTTCTGAAAGTCCCTGCACAGCTTGCCGTTTTCCTGCAGTAGGTTGTCTAACTTCTTGTTGTGTTTATTCAACATCTTCTTCCTCAGATTGACATAACTTTGGTTCTCGACTGGAATGGCCTCATCCTCATCTTCCTCTTCCTCATCCTCTGTTTCTGCCGTTTTCTGTTTCACTTTAAATATAAATTTAGCAAGATTTTGAGTACACATATCATTGCTGGGCTGCGTTTGGTAGAAACAGGGACAATAAATAATATAAATACTGCTGCAAACTCACGATCTATAGGTTGCTGGTTACTCGGTGGAGCAGTCCTTCTGCTGGCTGTATGATTACTGCTGCTAGTACTACTACTCCTGCTTTCCTCTGAGGCATTGCTCCTCACACTCCTGCTCTTTGCTATGGCAAGAGATGGGGGAGGAACCACTATAACAGGCGGTGGTGTGCTGTATTTGTGATGACTAAGAGCCAGCAGTTCATTCATGGTAGTTTCATCCTCACATAAGGTGATAAGTGTGTAAACAACGGGCTCACTGTTCTTTGCTGCAGCAAACGCTTCTCCAAACAGTCTTTCTGTCACACTGAGCCTCCCAGCAGCCCCGACAGACTCATCCGTGGTGCTGAACGCAACTATTGGTGCCTGAAACGGGTAGCGGTTTCCTTTGGGGAACCGGATCTCAAGTTGGTACTCAGGAGGTGAAAAACTGCTATAGCCGGGCTGGCTCGGACCTGTCACGTCTGGGGAACCAGCCCCAGATCTCTCTTTCGTGGGGAGTTGGTGTTTAAATTTGCATTTGTCTCCAAACAAGCAGCCTTTTCCTTTCAAGTAGAACTGGCAGACTTTGCGGGTGTCTACGGCTCCACTGACATGCCCGTGTTTTCTGGCAGCGCTGCCTGAGAGGAACGGGAGGTCCAGGTTTACTGTCCACACTGCGTTGGCAATACGCTCGCTGAAGCGCTCTCCATAAATGGCAGCTAGAGCCAGAGCTTCTTCCTCCCGTTGGACCAGACACTCATCCATGGGCAAGCCTTCAAGTCCACTGGGGGAGACTGCTTTCTGACCATAGCGTTCACTGAAAATTTCGTGGAGGAGCTGCTCCAAAGTGGCCCCAAAGTCCCCTCCACTGTTCTCCAGGGCCTCCTTGCTACGCTCCCTGTCAAAGCCATACCTAAAAACAGAGAGAAGAAAAATATTCACCAAAGCCAAACACAGGCTTTAGATCAGAGAAGGATAACTGTCACCTCCAACAATGTGTGCATCACCTGCAGAGTTTTCCTATAGCAAAAAGTGAGATCACAGGTCCAGGGGAGGGTCGTTCATCATCAGAGTCATACGGCTCATATGCCGGGCTCTCCGCTCTCTCCACAGGCTCATCATTGGTGCTCCAAAACTGGCCTTCCTCACGGGTGTCCAATTCATCAAATTCCTCCTCATTATCTTCTCCCCCTGAATAATCTGAACCAGATTCACTGGGGCAGAGAGGACGATGAGTTTGTGTTGATGTGAGGTGGAGACACAGACTCTAATTAGTAAATTGTACTTACTCATATGGCTCATCAAATTCCTGAGACTGCAGATCCCGCAGCAGCTCCCTGAGTTGTTCTTGGTTCTCATTAGTCATGAAGATCCTCTGCAAAGGCATGGCGCTAACCTCTGGCCTGATGCTGTCACCTGACTTTGGGCACGTTCTACTCGCCGCCAGGGACCTTGGGATAGCCTTGCTGTCGCTTTTCCAATTGCCTCTGCCGCCCCTGTCTCGATCTCTGCCTCCTCCCCGTCCTCGACCTCCACCCCTTCCACCTGCGTGGCCGCCACCTCGTCCTCTGCCAGGTCTGGAGGCAGAGCCAAGATCAGAACAGCAAACAAGTGAGAAAATCAGCACGCTGCTGATAACTTTTAAATTGAACTTTTCCTGCGCAGTAAATGTTTACCTGCTGGGACGAGATGTTCCAAAATCAAGGCTGAAATCATCGCCATCATCCCAGAGACCAGCTCCTCCTTTCTTACTTCCGCCTCCGCCTCCGCCTCCTCCTCCTCCTCCTCCTCCTCCTCCTCCACCTCCACCACCTCTTGACTTATTAAATCTCCCCCCTCCTCTGTTGGGCTTTCCACCTCTCCTCCTTGCACTCATCTCTCTGTTTAAACACAATATCATTTTTAGGCAGTCTAGCATGAAAATATCACCACCATCCCAACAAAAGCATCGCTTAAAGCTCACTGCCCTCACAGCAAAGTGCACTCACCTTCAATCAGTGTCCTTTCATAGCAGCAACTCTGTGGAGAAAGACAGAAAAAAAAAAGCGTCGTTTAAATAAATCTAATATTCAGTAACCATGGAGACACCAGAGAGCTGCTAGTTGCTGCTTCAGAGCAGGGAGCTGCAGCGCGGTGACTCGTCAGTTCAAGTGCGGGCAACGAGATGGTGGCTGACACACGGCGCCGCCGGCCGGCTACAATTATGCAACCACACCACACGCATGCTGACGACCAGCGCCACCGGGCTGGTTGGCCATGTAACTCTGCACACTGTGGGCTGCCAATGTGTTCTAGCTGGCAAGTTGTTAAATAACAAGGCAGAGCCTCTGTCAAGCGAATAACGTGGCGTAGCAAAAGTATGACAAGCTCCTGCTAGCTAACAGCTAGCGAGCGGATATAATCTATCCCACAAGTCCAGTCGGGGAGTTTTGGGAAATACTTTACTAGCGATAAAAGCACTCGAATTTTCTTACTTTCGTACGAGGCATGGACAAACCTTACACAGCTGATCCGACCACCGGTACTCCGCATCTCTTCTCAGAGTTCGGAGTTTCCTTTCCGGTATCTGTTAATTCACCGAATTTTTTTCTAGGATGGCAATGAGTTTGTCCAATCACAGCGAGCTTTCGTCCTCGGGTGTGACGTCATGACGCCGTCTGCTTAGGTTTCTCGCTGTTAAGTAAACGGGATCCTTCCCTCGTCATCCTGCGAAGAAAATGGGCCCGGAAACATTGGGTTAGGAACTACATAATGATTTTTTTTTTTGTTTGTTTTTTTGGAAATGCACAATGTTAAATGTACATTTAGGTTATTGGGTAAATAGATGAGGGCAATATGTTGAGCTTTTTAAAAAGTTGTGACTGCGTTCTTAAAACAAATATTGGCTGTGTATGTTCATATACAAGTATGTTGCATTGTTCTCGTGTTGTATTGCTGAAATATAATTAAAAATGAAAAAAAAAGCCTCTCTTAAACCCGTAACCATGGTAATGGCGTCGGAATAAGTCCCACCCACTGTTTAAGACCAATATTATAGGACAGACCTTAGTCGGCGCATCTGTCTGTTCCGTCTGAAATCGCTGAAAACTGAAAACTTTAGACTCAAAATATCTCGCTAACCCAGTAATCGAGCTTCAGATCAGATCCAACCTGCACTTAGCGGAACGGAAGCCGACTGAAACGAGCCAGAAGCCACAGATTGTCTGTCAGGAGTGTTTTATTAGCGTCGACGTGCCCCTTAAGCAGCCTTTGATTACAGAACATCAAAGGTAAGACCTGATTTATATCTGTTCAGCTTTGGCTGTGTACCCACTGAGTTCTGGTCGTGCAGAGGTGAGCAGCAGCTGGAATCGCTCTCAGCTCGGAGGGTCTCGTGCGTGTGCGTGTGCATGTGAGGGGTTGAGTAGGGGATCGAAAGAGCCCAGGGGGCGCTAGAGGGTATCTGATACGCGGTAATTAATCGGTATTTGAATTGTGGTTGGCGTAGGGATGACCCACCCACTTTTTTTTGTATTGCTTCCGGCGCCCAGTGTTACCATGGTAACTGCAGTTTGCGGAGTGGTTTATTGTAGAGAAGTCAGGACGGCTTATGTCAAGGCCAACTTTATGAACAAATATGGCATGAAAGCTGCTTGCTTCACTTTCACAACTTTCACTCACGTTTGACACATTTCAGAACTCGGCGTGCGTGCGCGGCGTTTTCCGACTCGACTCCCCATCAGCCAGCTGCCCGCTGGCGGAAGATGCCACGGATGTCTGGTGAGGTGTAATTGGGAAAATCTGTTTTCTTGTACCTAACACACACACGCGCACACGAACCCTCCTCTGTTTCGTAGCTGCTGTGTAATTCGGTATGCTTGTTCACTTTCAGACCAGAAGAATGATGATTCTTCAGAAGCTCAAGGTAAAACTCCAACTTTCAAACCATAATGAATGTGAGAGCTGAGGGGCTTGATGTAAAAATGTCTGTTTTGTTTTCAGGGGACGAAGTTGTTGAGCAATGCACACCTGATGTCTACCTTTTCCCAAATGGGGACAAATATGGTGAGGGATGATGCTATGGCTATGTACTGTCTGTCTCACATTTGGCATAAGTGTTATTTTTTCTTGGTTATAAGGGCTGTGTTACAGTAGAATTCTGTATTTTTTTCTCAATTTATGCACATTCTAATATTTATCTTCACCCACTTGGACCATTAAATCGATATAACTGACAGTATCACAAATCTCAATGTGTTAACATTTTGTTAAAGCACCAAATAGCCATTTTTATGATACTGTTGCAATTTTAATGTCAAGATACTACAGTCAGAAATAATGTGATGCATATATTGTGAGTCGTGATGTGTCCTCCACAGATGGCGAATGCAGCAGGTTTGCATCCGGACTGATGATGAGGAGCGGTACTGGTACATACACCTCAGCGCTCTCCAGTGTCATGTACACCGGAGAGTGGCACGAAGACAAAGTGTGTATTCACTGAGTGTTTGTACCTCGTTTCCTCTGCTGTCTGCGTGGTCGTGTCTCCTCTACATGCTCTCTCTGTTTCACAGATGCATGGCAGAGGGACCCTGCAGCTCCCCTCCGGGGCACTTTATGAAGGAGAATTCAAAGACAACATGTACCACGGCGCGGGAACGTACACGTTCCCAGACGGCTGCACTTACAGAGGGCACTTTCACGAGAACAGGTGAAAAAACTATCTATTTTTCACACCAAACCACTGATTGGATTATGGATTTTTTTTTTTCATCATCATTATTTTAATTTTATGCCATACAAATATGTGGAACATTTGTCATGACTGGCATGTTCTAGGTTGGAAGGAGACGGGGTGTTCGTTGACAAACAGGGGCTAGTTTGGACGGGCGTGTTTCATGGTGATACAGCACTGGGCCTGAAAATGCAGCTCAACATTTAGGCAAAACCAGCATTCTGTACCGCATTTATAAAACACTGTATGATTTATGTCGCATAAACATGAAACTGCATTAGACAAAGTCATCCCTTTCTGCCCATATCTATCATTGGTGGTTACACAACAAATCAGTGAGTCATGTGTCTTTATTAGCAGCGTCTCCGGTTTTACTGATACAGCAAGCGTGTCTATGTCTGCTTAATGCAGCTGCACTAAAAAATACAGGAACATGAGGGGCAGGTCTCATTAACTGCACACTTTTGGCTGCTTTCTAAGACTTAAGTCATGTGTGAATGTTAAGATAGTTCATTGCCTCTGGAATTGCTTATTGCACCTTTAATTTTAAACCATCTGTATTTCAAAAAAATGCATTATTTCATTATTTACCACCTAATAAAGAAAAAACCAAAAGGTTAACATTTGTCAACTCTCTGTCTAAACCGTGTCGTGACTAGTTCAGGACAGTTTCATAATGTTTTTCCACCGACCAATCAGAAGGGCATATAGTCACATCCCTGTCCACACCAGCTGTACTCAAACTGTCAAAACATTGGCCTGAGGAGCTGTGTATGGTCAGTTTGACCTTCAGTGTGCACATGTACAGCCCTGCACTACTCCCTCAGCCAACACATAAACACTTCACAAACATCCGTCCAACACTCTTTAATAAGCAACTCTAATATTGTAAATTGTCATTCTATTATAGAACGCCTCTATGGATCTGTACTTGCAAATCATTATTCTAGACTACACATATATGGACATGTCTAACAAAAACACATATATATACTTTAATAACATCAAAACAATGCTACACACGTTGGGTAAAATACTGCCCCAGACACAAGAAACGGCAATTTTTATTTGATTTTACAAGGTAGAAAATAACATTTGTATTGCAAACCTTCAACTGTAAATGAGAGAAGATCAAGAAGGCAACAACAATGAAATATAAAACAGAAATTGGCACTCGAATTTGGCACAAGACACACACACACACAAAAAAAATCTCACCTCGAAATGTAACAAACATAAAAAGAAACTCACCATGAGTTACTGTGTTCGGTGAAAATGTACAACCTGTGCAGTGAGTGTGTAGTGCTTCAGGTGTTGTTTCAGTATAGAACCGCCACGTTAAATGTGCATTTATCACGACATGAAACGAGCTAGATAATGGCAAGAAAGCTTTTAAAATATTTTAAATATATTATATCCATTAACCTGAGAATCCATAAAGAATACAATATCACATTTCTTTAAATATTTAACTGTCCTGTAGAAGAAAAATAAACTTGTAATTGCAGAACACCGTGACTTTGAGAAAATACAAGTACACTTGTAATTGTGCTGGACACATATTTAAACATGAACAGGAACTCCAACCAGAACAGTGGTCATGCACATTTGCACAGAGAAGACTGTAAAATGTTTGTTCTGTACAAAAATATTACATGACCCCTCAAGGCAAGTAGATAACAATCTGAAACCAGCAAGAACGATGAGAGGTCTGACCATGTTTCTTGTTTCGTGTGCTTCCGTTTGAGACATTCCCAGGAAAACCTGTCAGAGTCCCACTCCGGTTAGTTTGACCAGAAAGGTAAAAGAGTGACGATGAACTAGAAAAACAGCAGCATTTATTTTGGGACACCCATGTTCTTCAATGCAAGGGCGGCAAAGTGCGGCCAAGGCTTCGACCGGGGTGCCTCAGCTATTGTGCTGTCTGTCTGTCCGGCAGATACAGAGAGGGAGTCAGAGGGTCTGAGCCAGGTGTCAAATAGCTGATTACCATTGTGACAGAATCCTCAACATTTGGAACATTTATTGTCCCTGTTGGTCTCCAAAGAGGAGCTGGTGGTGGGGTAGTTAACTGGCTTATCTTTACCAAACAACAATCTACCCACCCGCTAAAACCCTTTTGTATTTTAGAGGTGATTTAAAAATCTGAGGCGTTCCAAATGGTAATAAGCTCATAAAAAATGTAGTAATGTAGTAATACGTTTTCAGAAAAGAAAAAAATAACACTGTATGTCTGGCTGAACACCCCCACTTACTTTAAAGAGCAGCACACACTGCCAGCCTGCACTCTTTAATGGAAACATAATGGGTTTAATGTTTGAATGTGGGATGTGTGTGGATCAATGATTTACGGATTAGGGCTGTGTGAATTCCGTGTTTGAAATTCAAAGAAACTGAAGTGTCAAAAAGAATAGCAAGGAATCTATACGTGGCAAATATTTGATTAATCCTCTAAAAGAAAACAGCTAGGGTCCCGTCTGCCCATTTTTATTTACTGTGTTTTTTCTTTCACACACATATTTTTTACATTACAAACGTCCCCATATACACATACGGCTGGTACGTTTCTCTTTTTTTGGCGACGGCATATAAGCTCACTATGCTTTTAGTGGAAAGAACTTCCACTTCTTCATTTGGACTATCAAAAATTACCCTGTAGTTAGCTTCCAAAAGGGATTTTTCCCCAATAAAATGTATAAGAAAAACTTTCTAATCCATCATCGTTAACCACTTGATACCTACAGTTGGGCGTCATGCTCAAATTAAGAAAAAAAGATTAAAAATCTATCCTTCATTCAAAAAATGTTTGTAAAATGCGTAACCGCACGTGTTGATACAATTAAATAGGAAAACGTCACTAAGGAGTCCAAAATCATGTACATTTTAAAAAGGGGGTGGGGGGGCGTCTAAATAGAGAGGTGGAGCAGATACTAATGTGGGTAGGTAGTCTAACTGGCCCAAACAGTCTCCTGCTACAATGGTTTCTTATTAACGGCTGCCTCCGATCGGGCCCATCACATTCACGCGTGTTCACAGTAGTCGTAGGCACATGTTAGCATCAGCTGTGTGTGTGTGGTATCTACTCAGAACCCCATTCGTTTCTCAGTTTTACCCCTCCATCTTCAGCCATCCCCCATCACAGCATAACCCCCCCATTCCTCCTTCATCTTTGCACTGAGAACACCCCTAAAACCCCTCCAACAGGCTCGAGCGTGACCTCCCTCCCCCCTCCTCCTGCTTCCATCATGGATTCTGCAGCAGCCCCTCCCACTGGATGGGCTGGGAGAAGACCTCCCTCTCCAGCCACATCTCGTAACTGTAGTGGAAGTCCTCGGGCAGCTCCACGCGCTGGCCCAGCACGCTCTGCAGGCAGTTGTCCACCGGCGCGAAGTCCCCGTTCTTGTTCTTGTCGTAGCGGCGGCTGTTGAACTTCTCGATGCTCTCACGCAGAGCGCACTCCTCTGCCTGGAAGTCCCAGGGTCGTGCGTCAATGTCTGGGGCATGAGGAGAAAGAAGGGGGGGCGCTGTCACCAGTTTCACCTTCCATTTGTCCTCTTTTGCTTCCATTTTACTACTTTATTCACAAATGGTGATAAATAACCAACTCTCCCATGAGGGACTATGACCCTGAAAAGTCCTCTGTGTTGCCATGGCAACAGCCACTTTTCGCCATCCACTGCTGGAGCATTGTATTTTTACACACGCGCAGTAATCATGCAGATAGATACAAATGCACGTGTGTCAGCGTCTACAGTTATGTGTTCATTAACCTGAAATGTCATGTTGGGTAAATGTGTTCTTTGTGCTCCATTAATCAGCTCTGTGCTGACTACATCATTTATGAAGATGTGAGAGGTCACACTGGAGCTGCGACTCCATGTCTTCTGAATGCCTCACATTATCCACAAATCTAATCTGAATATCTTTTTTTTTTTATGTTTTAACAGTGATAATGATTGTTTTATCATTGTAAAGGGTTAGAGTTAACCATAACACTACCTTATGGTTGTAACAAAACTGTGCATTACTTCTGAACAACATGGGAAAAGGGATGAAATTTGTTGATGGATACTAAAAAACTGCATTTTCCTGTTTGTTAAATATTTTTGTTCTTTATTTTATTGTTATTTCCCTTTAACACTTATTTAATTAGTGATTGTGTAACTCTGTGATGTGGTATAAATTGCTAGAAAGTCTATTGATGTGTCAAAACTGTGGGATTCAGCAAACACAGCGTCAAAAGAAAAAAAATTCACAGCAAATGCTGCTGGGTAAATAATTGAATGACCCACATCCAAAGTGTAACACTTGGTAAGTGTGATTCCACACGATGCTCTTTACCGTTGCCGTAGGCCCAGTCGTCATTGAGCCGGTGGCGGACCTTCTGGTAGATGGCCGACATGGTCTTCATGTTGCTCTTCCTCCACTGGCGGCCCAGGTACTTGGTCTGGATCTTCAGCAGCTTGAGCACGTAGAGCTGCATCATGGCCTGCTTCACCTTCAGGGCTCTCTTCAGGATGGGGGCAGACTTGAAAACCACCAGCATCTGAAAATGACCAGAGGAGGATTTCTGAGCACGTCCATCCATGGCTGGTTTAAGACGTTAATAAGAGTCTCAAAAAGAAACAAAACACTGATGTTGATGGGTTTTTACATTATAGAATTCTTTTTAGACAATTGCTCCTCATATTTATATTAATAAATAAACCATTTTCTGTAATAAACCAATAAAAACGCACATAGAAAATGTTAAAAAAAAAGAGAAGAGGCAAAAAAAGAGGCAATTTCCTCCATGTCCATGTAGTTCTTTCTACAGAAATAAACACATTTTCTTTCAACCTGTTTTCAAGGTCCTGATACTGATGATAATGTGGCCCTGTGGTGCCAAAAGGTTAAGTATTTCCCAATTTGTGAAACCTATACTGACGTACAACTTCATAAGTTCTCCACGACCCTCTTTGTGGCGCAGGGGACTGATCCTCTGATATGTCTGTATAGGTTCTCATGTAGTCTGAAGGGCCTCACTTGAAGGCATCTGGACTTTTTTTTGGTTCTGTGTACGTTTCACCAAAAGGCTTCTTCAGGTCTGGAACTGAAGCACTAAAGGCCCTTCTGATATCTGTCTTCTGAAGTTTTTCTCAAAATAATTCAACTTTTTCCTCATAGTATGACTTTTTTTCTCGTAAATGTACAACATTAGGGGCGGCACAGTGGTGCAGTGGTTAGCACTGTCGCCTCACAGCAAGAAGGTCCTGGGTTCGATTCTGGGTCAGGACATTTCTGTGTGGAGTTTGCATGTTCTCCCCTGTGTTTGCATGGGTTTTCTCCGGGTACTCCGGCTTCCTCCCACATTCCAAAAACATGCAAATCTGGGGGTAGGTTAATTGGTCACTCTAAATTGCCCGTAGGTGTGAATGTGAGTGTGGATGGTTGTTTGTCTCTATATGTAAGCCCTGCGATGAACTGGCACCTCATCCAGCGTGTACCCCGCCTTCACCCCAAGATGCTGAGATAGGCTCCAGCCCCCCCCCCGCGACCCCTAACGGGATAAGCGGTAGAAAATGAATGAATGTACAACATTATTCTCATAATATTTTGAGTTTATTCTCATAGATGTACAACTTTATTCTCGTCAACGTCCCCCTTTTTTCATTTGTTCAAATATGACAAAATCTTTCTCAGCTTTTGGTCTAAAATGTTACTTTGTTGATGAAAATGACTAACTCTCAAATTTTGACAGAAACAGACTAAAGACTGGGGATAGAGTCAAGAGGGCTTTTGGCTCTTGACAGAGCTTTGTGCTCTCTAGTTATGTGTTACAGCTTTTAAAATGAAATGCAAACCTTGTTTTAAGATTATTTTTCTAGAGACACAGATACAGAATATACTCAGATTTTGTATTATCAAATGTGATTGTATGATTATAACGTTCAGGGCTCAGATACATCAGGATACGTCTCAACCGAAAGCTCCAGCGGTGCAGGATCACTCACCATTGTCCTGGAGTGTTTCCACTTGGTCAGCTTGTTCAATATTCTCAGCAGATTGATACAAGAAAACAGGTTTCTCCAACAGAATTGGTTACTGTCTCCTGCTTCCTAAAACAAACACAGTAACACACAAAGATCGTGATGACTCCTGGAAGGGCCACTCCATTGGCTGACCTTCACCCGGTGGTCGATTGAGCAGGCGTCACCGCGGTTTCACTCACCAGGCTCTCAGCTGTGAGCTCAGGCATCTCATGGACGGCACAGTGGGGAAAGTCCAGCACACATATACTGTAGTGAGAGCACACACAGACCAAAGAAAAGAATCTTAATAGTGCTGAAGTAGTGGTCATTCTCAGCATGAATTACTGGTGCATCACAGAAGCCCGAGGCTCCATCTTGTCAGAGCTGTAGTGCTTTGTGCAAAAGTCCGAGAAACAGATCTTACCTGTTTTTGGCACTGATGTAGGACATGATGTTCTGATTGAAGAACTTGAGGATGAGTGGGATACAGTTGGCAAACACCAGGTGCTGGGAGAC